>CM036564.1:41194769-41853936 GCA_020745775.1 Theristicus caerulescens | reverse complement strand
AAGTTTATCAAATATTTCTCAATCTATAATTCTAGCCTGTAATATATTCAGAAGATTCTTTGTCTAAGCGTTTTCTACTTCCACCCAATGTTTTAGCTTTTTGCACAAGAACAAGGATAGTGACAGTTGTATTAATTACACAACAGAAATGCACATCAAGTAAAATGATTGAAATAATTATTTCAGGTTTTATTTACATTATTCTGTACTATGTTAAAACTGCAGGAAAGAGAATAAGAGTTCCTTACTAGTAAGAGTTTTGTTAATGTTACAGTGTAGTAAAAATCCTAGAATGATCAGCAGAAAACCCATTATCCTTCCTCCCTTTCAGTTTTGGAGATAATTTCTGAATTGCAATGTAATTCTGGTTTTTAATTTAATTTTTAAAAAGCTATCAGTACATATTTCAAATACAGAATATAATTTGTTGGTATCTTCATTAAAATAAACTGCAATGCTGCAAATCTTACATTAAAATATAGATGCACACTAGTAATTAAAAAATAATAATCAAATAAAAAGCACAGCAGAACACTTCAATTACTGATAGTAATCATAGTATAATCTTGTCCTACCAAGTGTGTCTCCAGGTACAGTTTAAGGCTGTCTGTCTCTGCTTTAGGAGGAGTCCAGTTCTCTGTTGTTTCCATGGCTTCATTTAACCAGTGAATGAATTCATCCAGCTTGCTTACAAACCCCTTACCAGATAAGAAAAAAGAAAGAACAAGAAAAGCATATTTGTTAGTAAAATAGCAATCTGAAAAATGTATGCTCAATTTCTTTTTTAAGCCAGGAGAGTATTGTACAGTAAAATTTTGCCTTTTACAAGGATGCAAAGAAAAAAAATTAGCAAGAGGCCTTTTAGTAAATGAGGAGCAGAACAGTGTTTCTGGGGATAATCTAAGGTGATATTTTGGGACAGGACAATATGAAATCCATATGACTGATGAAATGGAGAAAACAGCAAAGTTTTAGAAGATATGAGGAGGATATATAAAAAGCTGCATATAGATTACAGCAAAAACTGAGCTGAAGACCTTGCACTGGGCAGATTGGGTGTAGCACGAGCGCTGTTGGTTGAAAAAAGTGCTGAACAAAGCTACATTAACAAGGTATACATCAGTAGACTGAGGGAAGAAACTACTTGTCAGAACTTAGGTCTTGTGATTCCTGTTTTGGTTCGTAGGATCAGACTCAGAGAGAAGAAATCAAACAGTAGGTGAGGCAGAATATATAACATTTAATATAAATATTGCTGATTGCATATGAACCACACAGATGGTGCTCCCGAGAAGACAGGAGCTCCTGCTTCTCAGGAGCACCATTTATTTCAAGATTAGTACCAATTATATTGTCTGATTAAAAATAGTGCCCCTGAATTTACATGATTGGATGATACTATAGGCACATACTGAGTACAGATAATTTTACCAAAGTCTTATCCACCACAAAGCAAGAGAGTAAATGGAATAAACTGACCGTGATGTTTATAAGCACCCTGAAAATTAACTCTGAAGAGGAATGTCCATCTATTACAAGCATCGTTAAGACTAGAGTAAGTTAGGTCTAATATGGGTTATATTATTGGTTATTAACTATGAATTTTGCAGCATGGTGAGAATTTTAATTTCCAGTTGTATAACAACTCAGTATACATGCTCAGTATCTCACTCGCACCACTTTATTTACGGAATGGTTTCTGGTAATTATTAGTCCATTCAGACAGCTAAAAGCAAGCTAAGCATAAAACTTTTAAAGATTCCCGAGTGACTCAGGAGCCCAAATCCCCTTCTCCAAAGTGGCACATGAAATTGGAATTCTAAATGAGACGGAAACAGGAGTTTGAGCGCACAGCTGTGTTACGCAAAGTGCAATGGTAATAACCCAGACCAAGCAGAGCCACGCTTCTTTCAAATTTCATGGTAGCAGAGTCATTTTGGTCCAATGCTGTGCCCAGAAGCAGGGTCTGATAATCAACTTCTGGCTTCCAGCTGAAGTGGCAGTGCTTCTGAACTGAAGCTAGCCTCTAGCAGGACGCTTCAGTGCATACTGCAGGCATGACAGCACTCACTGAGGCACTCTGAAGACTCTGTTTTAATTATTATTATTTTTTACGTGAGTCCCTATGAGTCCTCAGGATGAGAAGGAGGCTATTGCCATCTCTATTCATGGAATCCACTGTATCTCAAAGCATTATAAGGAAGAAAACTGTTATTCTGTGGCTTTCGCTGTAGGCTGTTTATCAGGACATTCCAGAAAGGGGAAAGGAAGACAGGAAAAACAACCCAGTGGCTATAGTGACTGAGATGACATGCCTCCACTCTGGGGCAAGTAACGAAGGTAGCCGCATCTCCTGTCTCCCACAGCAGGCCGTGCCACAAGGGCTACGTTCCCCACATCAAGCCATGGGACAGAGGTGGGGCAAGATGTTCCCCTGGCTCCATTGCTTGCTTTCCTCCAGCTCGCAGTGGAGCATAAGAGATGCCAGACTGACAGAGGAGTGGGAGACGTGAGCTGAGGGAGCAGGAGGAGTAAAGTCCTTCTAGTCCCTCCAATAAATCTCTGCCTGCATTTTAGCAACATGCTGTCCTTGAGAGACAAGGTGATATGGTAAACACAAAAAAATGAGGAAAGGCTCTCTCTTGTATACGCGTCATGTATTTTACGGAGACAGACACGTATAACATCTGCCTGCAGTACTCGAGGTCTGTATGCCTTCAAAAGGGTGCTCAGAAACATTGCAGGCTTGCACCAGTGTAAAAAGCAACTGCTAGCAAACAAGTTACTTCTGCCCTCTCACAAAACGTGCCCATGTTTTAATGTTTGCTACTTCACGTTGGTGCTTAGAAACTCCCAAGCAGCAGGCTCCAGCAGCCTGGCACGTATCCCCTCGCTGCACAGATGAGGTGGGCTGCAGGCCCGAACAGGCCCTGGTAGGGCGCAGGGGATGCCTGGGAGCTAGTTAGGGGGTCTGGCAAAAAAAAAGAAAAAAAAAAAAAAGATACAGTCTCCTGCAGAGCCACGATGAGCAAAGTTATCTGAGAAAAAAAGAGGTAAGGCTGCAAGCACCAGTGCCACCTGGCACGTTAGGATCGCGGCTGGGGACACGGTGCCCGAGGGGAGCCCGGCAGCAGAGGGGAGCACAGGCCGCCGCCAGCCCCGGCGGATTTTCTTCTGCCAGGCGGCACAAATCACAATAATCCTACTATTTTTCAAATGACGGCAATAAAATTTTATTGAAACCATTCTAAAGAGCATATCTGTAGAAACCGAAGAGAGCGAAGGGACGGGGAAAGGAAGGGACGGGCAGGGACGGCCGTGCAGCGCCGCGCGCCGTCCCCGGGCCCACAGCGCCACCTGCCGGCGGCGCCCGGCCGCTGCCCGCGCGGTGCCCCCGCCCCCGCCCCGCCGGGCGGGCACGCGCTTCGCGGTGGGAGCGGCGGGGGAAACCGGCCGCGGGCCTGCCCCCGGCTGCGCGCGGCGCGGCCGGCTCGGCCTCGGCCGTCAGGAGGCGCGCAAAGTAGAAAAGTGGGGTTGTCTCAACTTGTACGTAAGACTACATCGTAACTATACCGTTACCGCTTCCTTCGTCCAACTTAATGGTCAAAACAATGCCTTTTTTTTTTTCCTAGCAGCGCCTAATATTCCATCCTATTTATTTTAATACCCTGATGCCAGTGAGCAAGGAAGGAGCCACCTTTATCACCCAGCCACCAGCTTCAATGACTCATCCCTGCCTGGGAGGCAGCTCCAGATTAGAAATTGAAACCTCTGCAAATATAATCAACTGCAGCGGCTCCGGAGTTACCGATGAGACCACAGTTCGCTCTGGATGCTGAACCTTCCCTTCTCACCTTTGACTTTTTGTCAATGCATAGTTATCAACGGGCTTTGAGGTCTAGGCCAGTTCTCGCCATCAGCTGTAGCCCAGATCTGGTACACACCGTTCTGCTCTGCTGACCCAGGCAGCCACAGGCGGGAGGCTGCCTGCTCTCATACAGAGAGAAAGAGCGTCTGGAGTATCGACAGTCCATGTAGCCCTGTCACAAATATAAACCTGGGTCCTTAATCTCCTCAAGTCTCATAACAGAGGGGAAGTGCAAATCATAACTTATCCCCGAGTGAAGGGCCACTGCTCCTCCACAGACTGACCAACACGGAGTCATTTCTGCATAATCAAGAAGGCCTGGTTAGTTCAAACAGAATGCAATTAACGATGTACATGTACTCAGGGACACACACTGCATTACTATAGTTGTTTTTCCCATCATTTAGGCTATTTCCCAGAATATACATTTTAAAATAAAGCTTCAGACAAAATAAGTTCTAAAAAATAATAGGGAAAAACCATTGTCTTACAATACATAAAATCTATTGTGAGATTCTGTCAGAACATGAAACTATGCTTTGGAAAAAAACAGATTACAACATAAATTATATCAAAACAAAGGATGAGGCTTAATATGCAGTCCTAAATCCAAATCCAGGAGTACTCGGTGAAAGAAATAAATTCATAGGATGGCAAATTTTAACCAATACAGGATATTTTTCAGGTTTTTTTCTTCATTTTGTACAGATGCACATGAAACCACTCTACATCCCTTCCTAAACACTTCTTACCTTTCTGCTTTTTCTGTTTGAACTTATGTTTTCCTTTCTCTAGATTTTTTTTTCTTCATCATTCTTAAGGTGGGAAAGAGTTTCAACAGGTATAAACTTAAGTGGAGCTATGCGGATTTATGCTAGTTAAGGGTCTGATCTAGACAGTATTGCACTTATAATGAAAATACTGTAAAATCTACCCAACTCATGCTTTGGTAATGGGAAATTAAACTATTGTATTTTCCATCAAAACTTCTTGGAAGTTGAAAGCCCATAGTCAGCCACATTGAAGCTTACAATTACTGTACAACAATTCCTCAGGGAGAAAAGAAGGGAAGAGAACAGGGAAAAAAGGAGCACCAGTATGATCCAGTCTCTGCCTTTTGACCAGCTGGTTCAGTTTTGCAAATGTACTAATTTTGTACTGTGCTAGCAAGCTAGATGTTACTGGAAAAAACTCAAGCCCCTACATGACACAGCATATAACTATTCTTATTCTATGCTGCTAAGTACAGAAACAAATGCTTCTGGATTGTTATTGGATGATTTGTAGCAACTTCTATAGTAAAGGTTGCAAATAATGATAAAGTTCTTCCCATACCCCATGCAGAAAATTTTTATACATTCACCTTTAAAAGATTCAGCTTTCCATTTTGTTTTATGACAATTTTACAGATTTTCCTAGGGAGAGGAAGAAAGTTCTAATCACACCTCCCTGAACAAAACTAGAGCAAAAATGGCTTTATTTGAAATTTGGCACGTACAAAGTTATTTTTTGTGGTCTAATTCTATTTGCTGTGGATGGATACGAATGAAAAAGACAATTTTAAGTACTGGGAGAAAAAGAAAAAGCTGTAACTCAGTGTGCCTGCTTTGGTGTCTTATGGAATGAAAATATACTTAATTCAATTGTTCTATAGAATTAAGGAATTAACTAATTAACTGAAGAATTAAAAATAAATTTGATGGGATTTAACTAAATATCCTGAGACTTCCTCATTAATGACCAGAACACTTGAATTTTTTGAATCATAAAACATAAGAATTCACTTGCTGAGTCATCCAAAAAGGGCAGGGACGGATCAGCTTGGAGGCCAAAGGCACGCGTGGACATCAGGCCAAGGAAGGGTGCACCTGGAAGTGTGCCTCCCACCCTTGTTCTGTTAAATAAAGGGCATACAAAAGATACAGATCCCCCAGCTGCTGCACAGGGCTGCAGGGCTCCCTGCACCCAGTACAGCTGGTCAAAGGATCTTGGGTTAGGCAGCCTGGTTGTGTCTGGCATGTGGAATAACAGAGTGGGAGAGCAGCTGTGGTGTAGTGCTGCCAGTACAAGAAACCCTGGAGCATGGCGGCATGGCCTACAGAGGTGGTCAGATGAACAATGCTCACATGCAATTCATTACATTTAATAGGACTTTGTGTGTTCTGTCTATCCCAAGTGTGTCAGAAAAATTAAATACTTAAACTGAACACAGAAATAGGCAGTCTTTGGCATCCCAAGCAGTTTGTGCCTGACTCCATTTTTTCCTGTTTTGCTGGATGCTGTTTGCATATTCCTCCCTGCTCACAATGACTGTTCAGCGCACCTCAGTGCTCACTACCTGCACCCTGCTACTGCCTCTTGCCACAGCCCAGGAGTTCCTCGCTCTGTGTCTCTCCAGCTTCCACAGTCCCCTCCTGCGCTTTCCCATTGAGCTTCAGAAGCTCACCCCATCTCTGGCCAAAGACCAACCTCCTTTCTAAATAGATATCCATTAACTTCCCACTTCCTAGTTTGTGGCAGCAAACCCCAAAGCTGATGCTTACTGCCATCAGATGAGTCAAAGGAGTTTTGGTACCCACTGACCATAGCTACGTGCTCCCCCAGAGTTGGTGGCACAGCCAATGTTCATGGTCAAAAAAGGACAAAGTAGAGCCCAGGAGAAATGTTATGGGCTGTCAGCAAAATAACGAGCAGCTGACCAACTTAAAAACTTCTGATAACAACTACAAAATGAGTGATGACAATATAAGTGCTTATGGTACTGTAGAAAGGCTCCAGTCCCTGATGATATCCCTCCATATTCTCTTAGCTTGTCAGGGGTGTTGCTCAGATATATTCTCATTGGATTGCAATTTTCTGAGCAGCACACAACTAAGACCTCCAAGAAAAGCTTTTACTGTCACAGTCATGAAAAAAATGCATGACTATCAAGTGAGTCACTTAAAATTATGCACAAATGCCTCTCAACTAAGCTAAAACCACTTCTTGCACTAGAACTTTTAAAGTTTCCTAACTTCATTTCAGTGGTTTAATTTTAGTTTTACATTACAAGCTCTCTCTTTTTTTGGTCAGATAGGAAAGTAAACAGTTCTAGTGTTCAATAATTTTAGCACTTCAAATGATCTCATTTAGACTTTGAAGTTCGTCTTTCATTAATTGAATGGAATGGGAAAGGAGGAAGTTTCCATCTCAGCTGCAGCTATCACTTTACAAATCCAGCTTTTATTAGACCACATTTAGAATGGAAACAGACTAAAGCCCAGTTCTGTAATTTTGAGCTTTAGTCTAAGAGAGATCACATTTATGGTTACAAAAAAAAAAACAAACCAACAAAGTGAAAACATGGAATTTTTACTATATTAAAAAATGCAACTTCTTTTTTTTGGCACGTTAAAAGCAGCAGTATCATAGATGTTTTTAGTATATTTTTGCTGTGAGATTCCTTTAGACGGGGAGTCTGGATATGTGCGCTTAAGAAAGCTAGCATTAACAAAGCCAAAATTATGCCATAAAACACAGAGGATGAAACTGCATCCAGTTAACACCATTATGAAAAGTTTTATGGTCCTCATCCTAGACCAAATTTTGGTTTTGGTTTTTATGGAAAATAAATCCCAGATTTACTGTGCCTACATGGCACAGGTAGCAAAATTATTTCAATACCTTTTGGCTTGTAATTTTAAGCTGTGCAGTGTTAACACCGCTCAGTTTATTAGTCTAACATTTTCATTTAACATGCAAGCTGGCTTATACATAAGGTACTTCTGGTCATTGCATTTTTGAAAGTACAAAGCCCTTCTAATGAGTTGAACTAAGATTAAAATCAGAATAAAAGAGACACACCAAACTATTAAATGCAAACATAGTAAAATCATCTGCCACGGTAGTTAAGAGTGACAGTGGAAAGTCTACTGTATTCAACAAACCTCAGTGTGGAAGCACCAGACAACAGTGCTTGTTAAATCACTACCCCACACCTTTTTTCTCTCCACCTTCCCTTTTATTACACAAAGGGAGTTCTCTTCTTAAAAGAATTGGTTATGAGGCTGTGTGCTCAAAAATGAATGTCCAATTTTGTTGCAAGCAGACAGTGTTGTAAAGTTTGTTCCCAATTTACAAAAAGACTGAGCTCACAGAGGGGTCTGTGTACAAGGATGGGCTGGCTCTAAGGGCACTTCTATCACAGAATGCATTAAGAAAACCCTTTGTCTAACCACAAAAGGACTTGCATATTAGTCTCAGGAGGAACACATTCCTGCCCGTGGACTTCATTTTCAAAAGGATAAAAGTGCACTTTCTTCATAGGCAAAGGTAAGTCAAAGAAATCCAGGTACTCAAGAGGATGAGGCTGCAACAAACTGCCACGGTCAATTTAATTGGAGTTAGACCCAGAGGCAACAATAAAACCATTAGCAGTACAGATGTTCGGGATCCCCAAGGAACCAAGATGCCACAATGGAAAATATTCTTTGTGTGATATTGTCAAGATTCTGTGGCAGACAGTGACCTCACAGAAACATAAAACTGACCAAACACATCAATAGGATGGCAATACTTAATATGAAGTTCAGGACACATTCTTTCACAAACACTTCAGAAATAGAACTTAGCAGCTGTCTGCTAAAGAAGTGCCACGTTTCCTCAATAACCCCAGCCTATGAGAATGTGCAACTTAAATGTTCCCTCCAAACAGGGAAAAGGTAAAGATCACATACTTTTCCTAGTGGACATCCGTCTAAAGACACATCTCCATCTTCTACTATATACTGTCTAGTTAAGCATTTTGAAGACCAGCTGTTAAATTACACAAATCTTTCACGAGTGCCACCTCTAGGCTTTGTGCCCAACTACCACACACAGAATTAGAAATGACTATTGAATGTATTTTCCCTAATGGGCATCTATCTAATCGGGCATGATTTATACAGCTACAGAATGGAAAGTGGTAGCACAGGATGTTCACTGGCTCATTTCTTTTCCCAGTTTTAGAGTCTCCAGGATGCATTCTGATGCTGGAAAACAAGAAGGATTAATATATAAATATAGAGTTATGTCAAGCAGAGCCAGTCAGGCATATCTCACCTTTTCAGGGGAGAGCTGAGAGTACTTCTAGTCTTGAAACAGTGAGGACAACAAAGCAGAGTTGTTACAAGCCTAGGAAAACACTGCAAATTAACTCAGTTCTAGCTTCATCCCTAAAAGATACAGGGTACTCTTAATCTTAATTTTTTCAGACCTTTTGTTCCACTACTAAATCAACAGATTTTGCTAACATTTCCAAGCTATTTTTCCATACTGTATTCTGACTAAAGCAGGAATGGCAGACAAGATTTCCAACAAGTTCTCAGTTTCCTAAAGCCTTCTAGGTAAAAGAGCCAGAACCATAAAGGTAGGATAGGCTTAAAAAGCATGATACAGGGAAGCATGCAAAGTGTTACTTTTCAATCCATTAAAAATAATGATATTTGAAGACAGTGAACCTGATTCTGCAATAAAAAGTTCACTGCCCCCATGGGACTGTTGATTTTATTTCTGCTTCTAGACAAAGAGCAGGTTACACTAATCTGAATATTAAGAATCATTCCTAAATGCATCTCTGTAGATTACATAAATCTTTCCATGGTGCCACAAACATAATTCGTTCTTTACCCTATGCCTTGTCTTACCTTTTGCTCAAGGTGAAGATCTACTTTCTATTTAAAAGAATTACCACAAGGCCTCCACTGCTATTTGAAACTTTGAAGATCTAAAAAGGGAGATTCTTAGTATCAGCAGATGGATTGTGGGGCAAAGACAGATACAGGAAAAGTAAGCCAAATGCTTCCTAAAGCCTGTTACTGAGAGGTATGTTCTTAGCGGACAAGCTTCCAACACCACTGGTAACATTTCCCCCAGCGTTTTGAAGGACCAGTGAACACCTAGAACTACAGAAGCAAAATCCATGGGCTGGAAGGACACTGCTGGGGAGAAGAGATCCATGTAGCCCTGAGGCCAAGACAGCTATGCATATGAATGTTATATAGCAGCACAAGAAAGGCCAGTGCCATTGTGACTGTGCAAGTGTTCAAGAGTAGAGAGGACTAGTGGAGAGAAGGGAGGGGAAAAAGGAAGACTGATTCATCCATCATTTAAAGAATCATCTGGTATGAACTTAACAGCAATATGCATTGGTTGTAAACCTCCAGAGATGCCATCTGCTCTGATGGCAATAATGCCAGGCACACAAAATGGCTGCTGATCTCTTCTCATACTGACGTGGCCATACTTTCTACCTGAGATGTAATGTTAACAGCCACAAAGCTAGATAAGGTTTTAGTCCTTCTGCATTCATTCAGGTGAGGACAGAGTTCATGCTGAGAAAATATGGGAGGCCAGTGCTGTATCTCAAAAGTGGTGTGAGATTCAAAGCACTCCTGGGAATCGAGTAAATAAGTAAATTAGCATATCCTTCTTTGTAGGGAAAAATTTTACATATGCCTTCACGTTCTAGATGACAGAAAATAATTTTGTTTATCTGCCTCCTAAGTTATCATGCATACTAATTTGAATCTTAGTTATTTTCGAGGCAATATTTCAAATTGTTCAAGTTCCACGTCAGGCCATAGGGCCGGCTGGCAGCAGCAAAGACAGAGCTGCAGCCTGGCCTGGGAGAGAACGCTCTTGCTGGAACGCAGCGTGCGCAAGCCCTCTCGTGGAGACAATTTATACCGCTGGAAAACCATTCCTGGGCAAGCTACCTAAAGCGGCCTCTCAAACTGATGAAAGTAATATAGACAAAATCCCACCATTTTTACACGAATAAGTTTTATCACCACCGGGTTATGCAGGCACCGATATATTGGTTAAAGAAGTAAATATTTTCCACTGTTCTGTGGAATATCAGTACTGGCTTTTGTCAGAAAACCTCTGCAGTGTAAATCTGTATTCACATGTTTCTAGCACTCATCTCATTCAGCATCACGAGTCTGTGTGAAATTTTGAGGTTGACTGGGAAAATGTTCCCGAGGAAACAATATTCAAACTATGGAGTGAATAGTATAAGAAGCAGAAAGGAGAAACACAGGAGTTAAAGGATACCAAGAGCCCTGAAAATGAGACAGAAACAGGAAGGAAGAACAGACAATAAGGAAATGGGGCATAAACAGGGAGAAAAATAAAGGAGGAAGAAATATAAGCAAAGGACAAGATAGTTCTTTTTATTTACTTAAAAAAAAAGTGTGATGTTCTTTGGGTCATTGGGAATAAAAAAGGCAGGCAAAAGCTCTTAGAGCTAAAAGTGGAACTGTCAGCAACTGTGATATTTTGAGTGAGCTGAGTAATGTACAAACTTCTGAATGATCATCCAAATCTGGTCTTCAAAGTTCATCATACTAGGACTGAACTTGTTGTTTCTGAAAATATATTTATTCACAAAGAGCCTATTATTGGTCATGTCTCACAGAAACTCTCACTACTCTTAAAATACTCTGAGTCATTTCTGCTCTACATAAAATCCAGGAGGCCTAAGCAGCAGCTAAGGAATAAAGATAGGTACCCAAAACATCTTCTAGTACAGGATAAGTTTTAAGTTTCTCTTATGTATCACAGCACCAAATATCCTAAACTGAGGCTTTTTTAGATTATACCTTCATGTGACCCTAAGTCAAAGACTTGCCATATCTAGAGGTCAGCTAAGAGATGTGAATGTTTTTAGGTCATGTATTCCTGTTTCACTCAGCTGGTAAACCAGGGAGTAAGTTATGAACACAGTGTCTCCAGAAATTTGTAGCCAGCGATGTATCAAGGGAAGAATAAGAACAGCAAATAAATCTGCCCGAGCCAAGAAAGACAATGCTAGTAACTCCCAGAAAGGGGGACTTCAACTTTGCAGCAGCAGCTGGAAGGAGTGTCCAGATTCTGGAGGGACCCTGAGCACAGCACAGGAGAGGGGCCTCTCTTTGGTAAAAATACCAGGCACCACAATGAGTTGCTATGTCCTGTTTAAAGGATAGTGGCACAATGCTGCAGTATATTCACATCTATTTCACAGTCCTAAATTTCTTTTTTTGTCCACTCGGAGCAACTCTAAACTAGAATAGAAAATGTAGAAGTTAGTTCAGGACTTGTTGTTCGTAAGCGCAAATTTATTATCTATTCTACACACAAACCTAAAATCACATCTCCTGATCAGAACTGTCCCCTTTCTTTCAGTATGAAATATTCATTGTGCAGCAACCTTGATCCCAACTCTGTGGATAATATGAGTCCATAATCAGTATCTTCATTTTCAGTGAAGCTAGTTGTCTGATGTGCTTTTTCTAAAACTGCTGCCAATATAACTATTGATGTTGAAGCAACTTACAGCGATGGAAGAGTACTTGGAAGTACTGCATTGCCTCTTCATATAATTATTTTAAATGTTGTGTTGGCAACATACCTTATTTTCAGATTGTTTTACAGCTAACGTATGTATCAATTATGAGCTGAACTGCATCCAAAAGACGAACTAATCTTCATTTGCAATTTTTCCATATAATGGCCTCTGTAATATATTAGTATACAGCTTTATTCTACTCTGAAAAATAGACAATTATGGATGACCATCATTCCTTGGTTTGCATACCCTGAGTATTTGGGCTTCAGGCAGTGGATTGGGGGTGGAATGCCCTTGTGCAGCTGTTATTTCTGCCGATAGTCAGCTGCTACCTTGCACGCACACTGGGCAGCACTGGAGGCCACTTGATTGGAGCCGCGCTGGCACCTCCCCTAACTGGTCCCAACATTTCTTTACTCTTTGATCTCAGCTGCTCGAAATGAACCTCATTCCCCAGCATTTAATTCTTTGAAAGGTGCATGTGATATACATACACCATGGTGGCTCCTGTAGCCTGAAATCAGAGTGGCCCTATGGCATGATGTCAGTTAAACAGGGATTTTTGCATTTCCAAAAATTTTACCTTTTCCCAAACAAAGAACAAATCATATTAAAAGAATTAAATTAGCCAAGTTGTATACCTTTACCCAATAGCACAAAATTAATTCCACAGGATTTTCAGTGCCTTTTAAATAAAACTAAATTCATTACTTTTCATAGAATATTTTCAGTAAGTTAGCCAGTAAGTGACAGATAAAGGAAGAAAGCCACTATATTATTGGCCTGATGGTCACAAAGCAGGATTAGACACTGCTTATTTAAATACTATAACTATAGTTCTCTAAATGATAATAAAAGTGGCAGTTATATTTGCAGGGAGACAACATCTCTATTTTTTTTTTTGCAGAGGATAGGGTTTTTTTTTTTAATATATTTCACAAAATCTGTAGAAGTGCACGTGCAGGTTATATTTTTTAAAGTTTAATAATTGGTATACACATGCTATTACTTTTTTGAAATCAGAACAGTATGTCAACATTAAATTTGTTGGAATAAAATAGATAGCAAAAAAAATTGTTGGAGACTACACTAAAGCAAAACAGATCTTTATAAGAAGGAAAGATCCTAGCTTATGATTTATTTAATCTCTGAACTTCTAACAACTACGTTTGTAAAGTTGTGAGTCACGTTCATTTGAGAAGCAAATTAAAAAAATTTCTGTAAAATAGGTGCAGTAACAAGTTCTGGCCCCAAGAGGGAGATATATCACCATGGCTAAAAGTTTTCCAAAATGAAGGAAAAAAACACTTTTTACTAAAATAGAACAGATGCTGTTTGCTTGTGGGTAACTGCTAAATATATTGACCTCTTCTATATCATTGACATGACTTAAGATATAATGACCGCAATTCCCCCTCAAAATCAGAACGTTTAATGCAGCATTTCCTATTATTCAAGGCTAATTGCACAGAAGAGGTTAAGTCTGTCACCTCACAAGAGATATGATAATTCTTTGACCTATGAACTTGTTTTGCAGTTAAGATTTCTTAGTTTAAAAACAGGGAAAATGGTGATTGCCACTATTTGCTAAATATGGCAGCAGCGAGAGAGATTAAGATTCACTACCTCTTTTCTTTACCATTATTATTCCTCTAGTTTCCTAATTTAGCCTCCTGTTATGCACTCGATTCTTGTTCACCTGCAATCTCCAAAGAAATCCTGTCACTATTAGTTCCTCCATTAATTGCTTTTCTTTTGCCTCCTAATTCATCTACCTTTCCTTTTAGATAGATTCTTTTTTCAGTGGTCTCTAGTGGGCATTCCTTTACACCCTCTTTAGACCCTAATTCCGACTTACCTTCTTCACCCCAAAATTTGGATATGTTTACAGAATAAAATAAAAACAATCTCTGGGCTTTTTTCTTTCGTCATCTTATTCTTTACTTTTAACCTCAGAAGCTTCCCTGTTTCTAACAAATTTACTATTTTTTTCTCGTTTTCTGTACCTCAGCAGAGCTGTAGGAGATTTGCACTGCAATGCATAGATGAGATTGACCCTAGTTTGGACTTACTCGAGCCAATTTTATGCTAGCTGCTATAGTTCAGTTGCTGCTAATAGTGCAGCAGTATTTACATTTTAAATTACCTTGTGGGTCTTTAGTCTCGTACAGCACAATGAGGAAACATTCATGTAGTCAGATGCTGGCATCAGTAGGGAAAAAGCAATTAGTAATATTAAGTTACTGTGACTTGAACATCTACACTGTCTGCTACCAAAAATCTGTTTGCTTGTTGGTTCTTCCTCTCTCAGCCTGGAGAATTTCCAAACATTGTCCAAGGGAAACCAGAGGCAAATCTAGCCCTCATTCTGGTAACCTTACTTGACCCGCGTGAGAATCAATGTTCAAAATAAGTCTTTACTAACAATAAAGGAATACTCAGATAAGATTCCAGTTCGATTTGCTAAGGACAGCTCAGCTGTTTGTGAGGATTATCACCTGTGCTCCAAAACCTAAAGTAAGGATGAGAAAACAATTTTTTGCCTTCGTGGTTGCTTTCAAGTTAACTTTCAAATACCTGCGTAAGCATACAGACAGTCTGAAACAAGCCTCTGAGAGACAGTTTCCTGTCCATATTTATCACAAATTATATTCACTCTGATGCCTAATGATGACAACTATGATTTAAGAGTCAGCATGATTTAATGTCTCATTCCTGATCATAACATACTGGAAAGGAGGAAGGAATAAAAACCAGTTGCTGTCAAAACATATAAAGATACACAAGAAGAAAAAGATGTGAACATATTTTGAGGAGTTATACAATAATCTTACATAAGTGGACTTGATCTTTCTTCTCAGGTTAATCCTCTCTAGACCCTTGAACTCTTGCTCTGACTCATCTCCAGCACGTACACATTTTAAGGCAATGATGCGTTAACAACAGACTGGAATTTGATTTAGGTCGAAGTTAGTAGCAATGTATTATTTAAATAATTAATTATTTAGAATAGAGCATGGTGATTTTGGTATGCTGTATCTTTCTGGAATATCCTGTACTTCCACACAGAAGATACATAAAACATAAGTATCCAAGAGCATAAGTATATTATGTAACAGAACAGCTAGACCTTAAAACATTGGGAAAGGCACATCACTATGAAAATATAAAGCAATGAGCATTCTCTCTCACCTTTCCATATTTACCGTATTTAAGGGAATATTAGAAAACAATTTTAAATACAATAGTTTTCTGTTTAATAATGGTGGCACTTCAAGGAGCTCTAACATCAATACAGTAACTAGTTAACAGTGTAGCTCAGAAGTTATCTCAAACTCTTCACAAACAACCCTCTCCCCAGTACCTGCCCCCTATAAGACAGCAGTTATAGAGGATTCAGTCCTGAACAACACAAGATGACTCCTCTTAAACCACCATATGCACCTTAAAGTAAATTCCCAATAGCAATTTGACTCTTTCTGTCTGTGTTGTGAAAGCTCGTGCCGTCACTGAAAGCTTCCAAACCTATTTCAATGGTTTCTGAGTGCCCTTCTCTACCTCCGTGAGAGAACTGAAAGCACTGAACAATTCCAGGCAATAAAGATTGTCTTTGCACGGATAGAAAGTAGTCAATCATAAGATCATCTTAAAGTCGATACTAATTAGTTCTCCAAGTTATCGCTGTGTCCCTTTTAAATCTGGAGCCTCTATTGGCTTTCCAGGTAGGTCATCTGGCACCCACTGCTCACCTTCGAGCCTGTCCTTTGCTACAGTGAGAGCAGGAAGTCCACCTCTTGCAGTTTTCCCGTTCCCTCTCTCCATCTTCAGCTCTGCTGCACCCTTTTGCCTATTACCAGAGATCCAGCAGGTAAGAAATAATACTTGACCAATTTCTAGAAAGTTTCCAGTTCACAAATAAATAATGTGGATGGCTCTGGTACGGGCTTGTGGCTAGGCTGTGATACAGCTGATTAAGACATGACTCTGGGTTGTAAAGCCAATGGTCACTTAAAGCTGATCTGAGTGACTGTATTAAAATAGAAGAGGAGGGCTCACAGAATCATGTATGCAAAAGCAGCTCTTCCTTGGTTCGTCTAAGCTGTTAGTAGCCATCCCTGAGCTAAGATGTGGCATCCAACTATGTACACAACAAGAGAGAATTGTGAGCCTTTTTGCAGCCAAAGGTCTCACATCAGATGTGAGCCAAGCATTGGATGTAGACATACCCCTTACTAAATACTAGTAAAGACATACACTGAAATCAATGCTACTAAGATTATTTGTGAGCAGATTTTTTCTATTTCTCTCTCTCCTTCTCTCTCTTTTTCCCCCAAATTATTTGGAATGACTTGCCAAATACTGAATGTAAAAAACCCTGATTAAAACTGCTTACTGCCAAATCATTCTGAGGTCTTTACATTGGAAATTCAAACAGTTCTGAACAAGCACATGCTTCACAATAGATCTATTTCATTAAAGAAGCATAATTCCTGCAGTCAGCTTTAGATGTAAAGTTACAAATTCAGAATCTGCACAGCGTACATAGAAGTTGCTGTTTTTGCAAAGATTGCTGGTGACAAACTCGCTCAGACTATTTGTGGTAAAGCAAATGCCAAAGAAAAGTGAATGTACTTGGAGGAGCTGTTTAAAATTCAAGCAAACTGCTAGGAAATAAGTGTTTTGGAGGAACAGAGGGTTCACTGTATTTCAATATCATCTTCTAGTAAAGAAGGATTTGAGTAAAAGTGAGAGTTCCATATGTATACTACATTACTGCTTAATAATAGTTCAACCAGCTTGAAAACTGAGGGATGGGCTTTCAAAGTAGGGAAGTATCATCAGACTCAAACCAACAAAGCACAGACTTGACTCTCAGTACAAAATGTGAAGTGACATTTTCAATTACGCTGCACGAAGCAGCAAGACTGCTGAGAAAACTGCAGAGTTGCCAAGGAATTTCTGGATCTGATACCTCTTTCACTTATTGTTTTTTACAAACTGATCATCAACCAAGAGCAGTATTTCAATCTACATTGTATGAAGCAGTATAGGTAAGATACAGAGATGAACAATTTTTGGTAAGCACTCTATCTATTAGGAAAAATATGCAATCCATTTATTTTAAGAGTGTATTAGAAGCACTGTTACCAAGTCATTGAAAGCAAGAGGGCTGAGGGGAGCATTATAATGCTCCTTTATCTGGCAATCCAAAATAAGCCAGTCCTGTTTCCTGTTGATTATCTTTGCTTTTTCCACCTGTTCTGTCATTACTGATTTCGGTTCTATGTTTTTTCTTTGTTACCAAGCCCCATCAGCATTATCAGTTCCTATCAGTTTTTCACTACCTTAGCCCTACAGCCCAAACTTCATTTGTCCTCTATGCATGCTTTTCCCCCTAATGATGAAAATTACCTCCAAGCACAAATAAACTTTGCTTCCCCTAAAGCAATCCAGCTTCTACCTTAAATGTACTGGTGTGTTTTCAGTCCATTCTCTGCCCAGAAGCAACTCTGTCCCCTTTCAATCTAAACAATATAAATTCTTTCCCCTTTGTGTCAATTCTCCAAATATTTTCTAACCAACTGGCTCTCCACTGCCCAAATGGACTCCCAGCCATATCTCCAATGCAAACTTGCTCTACCAAGTCCATTAACCATTTGCAGAAGCCTACCGTTTAGTAACCTTTTGTGACTACCCTCTAAAAATGCAAATTTTTCCTACCCAAACACACAAGCTATTTGTCACACTAACAAGTTTAGCTCTGATACTGCACTCTCCTCTGTAGACTGCGCTGATCCTTAGTGTCTCCGAGACAGGAAAATTATTCCCATTACTCCAATAATTTGGAAAAAGGGTCTTTAATCTCTGCTCCATGGAGGCATCCTGGGTTCAGAGGGGATAAATGGTTGCACGAGGGTGAGGGGGTCCCTGACTGGGTCCTGGAAGGCAGCAAAATCTCTTATCTGGCTCTTTGCTGTAGGATCCCTGGGGCACGCTCTAAACCACAGCAGAAAAACATGCAGAGCAGCATTATTTTATTCCCTTAGCACATCAAGAAGGTGGGTAACCGTTGCCAAGACAAAATAGAGAGCCAATGGAGTTGAGGGCAAATTCACGAAATGTGATGAGCTAAAAAGATGGGATCGATAGATATCAAATTACTTCTTGCAGAGGAAATCCAGCTGCCTCTTACAGAAATGGAACCTGCGATAAAACAAGCTATAAGTCTGTATAACAGGAAAAAATCGGCAATTTGCTCCATACAATTAACCCCGGGGCCTGCAAACCAAACGCATCTTCATTTAAATGGAGTGTCTTGCAAACGGTTACATTTCTACCCTTTTTAATAATGCCCTCAAAAATCAAGTAGACGGGATTATCAGTGACCACAGATTACAGCACAAGGATGTCGGTGTAGTCAGTCTAGTATTGTTTTCTAGAGAAGGAGATAAAAATGCCTGAACAAAGTTTTTTATTGTTATTATTATTTTCTTCACACAAGATGATTGAAAATGTATTGTCATTAGATCAGCCCAAGATCAGTTTTTTCTTCCGATTTTTCAGTTTGCACATACAAATGCGGAAAAAAATCAATTATTAGTATAATTTTAAGGAAAACTTAGTTTTCTTACAGAAAGTAAACCTTAAAGCATTCTGAAACTGATACTATGGAGTCCTAGGGTTACATATGAGAAGTGGAAATCGGCCATCTTCTTACAGCAAAGAACTCAACTGACTTGACTTGTGAGAATCATGTTGTCCTATCTTTTTCCCCTCCAGTTAGTATAACAGAAACTACAGAGCTTAATCTGCATTCTAAAAATACATTTAGGGTGGCTACTAAAAGCTGAACTATACTTTAACAATAAGAGGAACATTATTCAGAATTTGGTATCACTCGTTCTCACATTTAACTTCAAAAAGTAATTTCTGAAACATAAAAGGAACTGCCACAGAAATTGTTATGTCCCCAAAATGGAGATACCCAGTACTAGAGGCATAAGAAACATGTGCCAAGAATTAGCTGCAGTGCAAGGCAAAATATGGCAAGGGTATGCAATATGTATTGCAAAGCAAGAAAGTGATCATATGTAACAGCGAATAGGCCAGTCAAGCAGAATTCTGTTTGTAGGTAGACAGATTAACAGCACGATAATACCCATGCAAGGACATCTGAATAATTTGCAAGTATGAAAAACTACATTTTATCAGTTTCTTCACAGGACTGTCCTCCATATAACTGAGAAATTAATAAGGCTTCCAATAAATGCTTTAGCATATGTTCAACAAATTGCTTACTATCGAGATATTACCAGATTTACACTAATTCAAAATTGTTCTCATCATAATAAAATACTGCAATGTTCTTGTTTGCCCTATTACCTAGCTACAATATGACTTTCAATGATTTTGAGGCTGCCAGTCATTTCTAAGCTGTTGTTATCCCAAAATGAAAAGTTGAGTTATTTTAGTTTTGTTTTACAATCTCATTAAATAAAAAATATTAGGCTAGACATTTGCAATAGTGTAACTAGATAACTAATGGGCATAGGCATGCTTCTTCTGTCTTTAATTAAGTTCTCATTTCAGATCTGACTTCTTCAGCACAAAACTACCGCTAACAAAAGTAGTATTGAATTATTGCTAAGACATGTATTCATGCAATTAGGAAACCCCTTTTTGAGTTGGAGACTTCTTATTAGATAACAGAATTAATGTAAATGCCAAATGATGATAATTAAAAAAGCAATGGCACACTTTTGGTACTCTGCTTAGGGAATTATGAAACAGGAGATCTGGCAAAAGAAAGGACTCAATTATGACACAGGTATGGTATTTTTAGTTAGGCTTTTTTTTACAGTACTTCATAACATCACATAAGGGAGGAATTTTCTATTTTTCTATTACTTTCATCAAATGAAAGTACCTCAGCAAGGCACCATAGTGTTACTGAGGCAGGATTTACCTTGGTAAGAGCTCTTATATTGAAAAATTGGTTCTTTACTAGTCTTGCAAGCAAAAGAGATAATTACTAGCAACAATGGAAAAACTCAGGTAAATAAGCAGATTGGGAAAACCTTATATTTCTTTAAAATATTATAATAGAATCATAGAATCATTTAGGTTGGAAAAGATCTTTAAGATCATCAAGTCCAACCATTAACCTAGCACTGCCAAGTATTATAATTGCTTTGCAAAACATTTCAAAACTTTTCTCTTGGTTATTTTTATTCATCATTCAAGAAGTATACTTTCAAACCATTTAGTGTAGCTAGCATACATCTTTCTGCATGAAGTAAATATGGAACTTTCTTGTGTGCTGATTTTAAGGGCATGGATCTCTGAGCTCGCTCTCTCTTCCTAGCGGTGCTCTTTGCATCTGGTCTTCTTCCTGTTTAAAGCCCTTCTACTCTGAGCCCCTTCCCACAACATACTTCATAAGATTATTTTCAAACTCCATGATCAATGTCTCCCAAACATTCATCACAACCAGGAACACTGAGAAATTGTAGAAAAAGCAGCATCAGCAGTAGCAAAGTTCCTCAAGGACAAGAGCAGCAGCTGTAATCACTAGCTAGAAGGGTTTGCTCTGGCCAGAGAACAGCTAACTGCCTTTAATTGCTGTCAGGAGCTCAATCCACTCTCCAGAGGAGGTGAGGAGAGGATGGGTATGGAGAGGAAGTGGGTGTTTACAGCTGCAGCCAGTTGTTACAGCTGTTTCTTATTCCTCCATCCTGTCAGGACTGAATTGCAGCTGCAGGGAATATCACGCAAAGACAGATGACCCCCAAAAAGAGAATTACCTTTTCAAAAAATTTGAGAAAAATACACATGATAATTTCAGAGGGTGATGCAAAATGGTTCTCTGCCACCTGCTTCTTGCTAAAAGGATGCTAGTCAGCATCTAGCGGAGGGAGCTGGTCCCTAGACCCTCAACAATTCCATTCCTTAAACAGGCTCTTGTAGTACCATTTGAAAGACAGCATCTTACCTATCCACAAGTAGCTTTGATGGGATTTGTTGCTTGCACAAAATGAAGGGCTCTGTATCTGTCATCTTCATCTGGACTAATTTTCAACACTACACAAACTTAAGCACAGAAACAGCTTGCATTTATGAAGATGTTTTTTTCATCAGCGTCCAGAAGATGAACCCCAGACATCAGGATGGCAGGAACAACTTTAATCATTAAGTGCTGCCCTTTAGAGCTGACTGTTTCAAGGCTGACAGCTGCTGCTCCCTTCTTTGTTTAAGAAGAAATTTCTCTTTCTGTGTTTTCTACCCTAACTTTATACTCAAGTATCTCTAGCTCAACTACTTTTCTACTAGTCATAATACTTCCAATGTCTTCAAAAGTTAAAGAAATCACGCATCATAAGAAGCATTTACTGAAGTTATAAAACTAAGTCCTCCTTTTTTCTTAGCTCTTACAGAGCTTGATAACACAGAAGATAATGCAGATACCAGATTTAGCATTTAGATGCTAAGATCACCCTTTAATGCATATTTCCTGAATTTTAAAGGATTTTGAAATCTAGCAGAGATGGAACTTTCTTTTCTGACAGCTATTTTACTAAACTATATTGAGGACTGTCATGAAATTTTCTGAAGAAGAGTTCTCCTCTATAATAGCCAGGAAGACAAAGCAATCAGAAAATTGAAACAAAAATTTACTATGAATGTAAGCTAATAATTATATAATTGAGATGTCTAGGTCCTTATTTAATTATTCATTCAAATTCACCTCCCTTTCCAATGTTTATCTTTTTTCTCAAAAAGCTCTCTCATGGTGTTAACTACTGCAAACGTTTCCACTTTATAAAGAAGAGTTACTTCTAAAGAAGTGATGCCAGAATCCAAGAAAGAAATCCTATCTCATCTGAAGTTTAATGGGGTAGTGTATTACCATTATTGCTCCAGCATATCGCACTATTAAATTGCCATTATTTAGGAAGGATTATTAAAGTAAAAAAAAAAAAAAAAGATATTATGCTTTGTTCCACCAATACTGGAGGGGAAATAATCACTGCAAGGGAAGAGAGTTGATTAAAAAGAAATGCAGTTATTATACATCATATGACAGGAATTAAGGAAATGATTCCTCTATTCTTGGACTAAAGCAATTCTTTTTTATAAACAAAATAGGCAGATGATATTAAGTATAACTTCATTCAAATACAACAAAGATCTCTGATTTTCTAATGTTTATCTTTCACTTAATCCAAAAAATAACTTACAATGTACCTGATCTTGGCAAAAAGAAGCTCTATTGCTAAAATACTGTTTTGCCAAGTTTAAAGGCATTGGTGTAAGTAAAATAATGTAGGCAAATTCTGTATAGCTAGTTAAAGTTAACTGCAGTCTATTATAATTACAATAATCACTGCTGTTCTCTACTTCTAGCAGTCAGTAGGTGAGACTATTTTCATCATTAAAAGAAAACAAGAAAGCAACTCCATCCCTGCCCACAGCTCCATCTCCAAATATAGGCTTATCAAGAACACAGCAAAAGAACACAGGATTATTGCCTTACCTCAATTTTTTCCCATATGGTTTCATAATTCTCCTGATGTTGTATGTCTTGCATCAGTTGATGAATTAAAGCTGATTTATTTGAAGCAGAAGTCTCATTCTCAGTGGGCTGAGTGACAGCAGTCCTTTCTGACTTTTCTTCGATGTACTTTTTAATGCAAGATACAGGCATACAAAGATCTTCATCAGAGAGAATATCACTGAGAGGCCCAGATTCAATACTGTCACCTAAGGAGGATACTATATCACTTGAAGAGCTTGGTGAAATTCTACCCATTTTTTTGTGCTTTTTGGTCTGGTACGTTGGATACATTTCTGAATCTGAGTTCATTTCTGACAGCTCCCAGTCATCAATGTTTTGAATGGTTTCTCTTCTGGGCTTTTGGGGCAGCAACTTTGTCAAATTTTCTAGTTTTAAAGCTAATACTTCAGTCTGTTTGAGATGCGAAGGAAGTGCTAAATATTCATCAGATCCATACCAGACCTCACCATCTTCACTTTTTTTTTGAGTGTAGCTTGGTGTTGAGGAGAAGCTTTTATTATTCTTTCTTCTCAGTAGAAGAGGTGATGAGTTGGTAAGCTCAGAACCAGCTGAGGAAGCACTCTTTTGGCTATGTGTTGGTGAACTAAAAGGCTCAGTTTTACCTTGTGATTGCCCATTTGGGTCTCTCTGGTTACAAGAATCTGATGATGCAGAAGAATCTGTTTCCGTCTCCTCCAGAGACTGAGAGTTATGAGAAGTAATTCCATTTTGTAAAGAAGAACGTCCTCTTTTTTTGACTTGTATTGGTGGAGCCGTTTTACACATACCTCCAGGTGTTCTGCCAGCTTTCACTTTCTCTGGAGCGTCATGAGACTTCTTGTGCTTTGATTTTTCTTTACAGGTGTAGAAAGTAGACTTCCCTAGATTTATGGGACTATCCTTAAAGTGATTATTTATTGTATACTCTAGGTTTCTATCACCTATTGTATTTAAGGAATCATATGACTGACTAACTGCAGATGGACTGTTAGTGTAGTGTGACTGTAAAGCTAGGCAAAGCTTGGACCTGTCTGGTGGATCTAACAACGAGGGTGTACTTCTACTCATTTCATTTTTAAATATCTGAGAGATTTGCCTTTTTAAATCATTGGCTTCCATATAATCTTTAAACACATCATCTTTCAGAAATAGACCTCTTTTTGGCAATGTAGGCTGCGTAGGGGAGTCTTCATTATAGTTAAAGCAGTCTCTTATGGATCTCTTAGGAGTTGAGTTTTCACAGTGAGTGTGTTTGATTTTTTCACTGGTGTGCTGTGGAAGATTGCATTCTGGTTTCTTTAATGTGGAAACTGGTTTGCTGTCAGCAGGTAAAACACCATCTTCAGAACAAGGTCCTTTAGAAAGAGAGGAGTTCGCAGAAGGAGACAGTGAGAGCTCATGTGGTACTTCCCTGTCTTTGCTTTCTTCTCCATCTTCTGCTGAAAGAGGTACATGGGTTTCTTTCTCATTTAATGCTTCATTACACTGGGAAGCAATGGAATCAGTTGCTACTGCAAGTAAACCCACACTTCTGATAAGTCCTGGAAAGTCCTTATCCATCTCACTGTAGTTCCAGGATTCAAATGATTTTGCTTTCCCTTGGCTGGAGGTCATATCATCCAGAGCACCAAGCAAATCCTCACTAGGACTGTAGTCAGATAGTTCAAATGCAGTAATACCACAATCCAGTGACAAGTAATTTTGAGAACATTTGATAGTTAACTGTCCAGAATCATCAACTTCAGTTAAAGAGTCAAGACGGTCCTGAAATAGACAAAAAATGGTACTATTTTAGGAGATTAATTTTCATATACAGCACATACAAAGTTCATACAAATGAACTATAAGCTTCTGTGTTTCACTGCCTAACATCTAGAAAAGAATTCATCACTGACCTGCCCATTTTTGCAGCACGCTGGAGATGAGCAAACCATTCTAAAGTATTTGGGAATTAAAAATGGCAGTAAACTGAAAAATGCTTAGTTTCAGTCTGGTGCAGCAAGTTACCTAAAAATAGCACTTCACTTTTGTATTGGTATTCTGCTCCTTAAATTCTGCTCTCGGTTCTACCTACGCTGTAGGGGGGGCTCAGAAATTCAATTCAACAGACTCGTAGTATTTCCTGTGTTAACTACCTCAAACAGGAGGGAGGGGATCTTGGGGACTGGTGAGTATATCAACCACCTTGTTAATCTTGTGTTCTTAGAAATCCATGCTGCTCTACGATCTTTCAGTTGGTTGCCAGAATGTTTTTTTCCAAGAAACATCTAGCAATGACAGACATTTCTTCCCATATTTATGAGACAGAGGTTGCTAACTACATTTCACTTTTCTGTAGCATTATCAACTGAGGATTTATCTGCTGGATATTTGGAGTACAAATGCAGAACAGCTCATGGAAAAAAAACTACAGCCAGGAACCCTAAACCTCCAGCCTGCCCTGTCCCCTTGTCAGCATTTTCTCAATGGAAGTCCTTCATTCTCAGAAACACAGACCTATCCAGAGGAGACCATCTCAGGTGGCAAATAAGATTTTAAGATCAAAGTCAAATTAATGTTTATAAATATTTTGGTGACTTATTTGAAGGACACTAAAAAAATCTGACTACATTAAGATCCAAAAGCAGCCTGATAGATACCAAGCACAGAAAAATTATGTTTAGTCAACAGTTTATAAGCATATTTTTAGTAGATGATTTAATGTTCTAACATCTAGGCAGACCTCAACTATTTCCAGAACCCAGCACATAATTTGAAACCTGAATGTAGGATCAAATAATTCTGAAACAATTTCTGTTCTTATTTACACTGATGTACATCTTAAGCAACTCAGTGAAACTATCTAGAACAAGAGAAATTGGCAGAGCATGTCAATGGGACAAACTGAAAAGCAGAATTAAAAATAAAAAAGCCAACATTAGCTCACATGCTTACAGAAACTACTTTAAAAACATCATAAAGTGCAGAAATTCATGTTTTAGAATTCTAACTTTAGGTGCCTAAATCTGTATACTGGTCCTTCTACCAGGTTTGTTTTTTTTTTAAAGAAACTCTTGAGTATCTGCAATAGGTTCCTGTCTGAATTATTCTCTGGAGCAGCTTGTCTCACTACACTGCCTAAACCCATGGTTTAAGGACCTTAGGCATCATGTCTGAAGAAGGTGCAATAAGCCCACAACCTCTTCATCTCACAATAAACCACTTGGATTTTGGTCTGAACAAGAATAGTCTCAATAAAGAAGGCTATTGTTTGCCATCTTCTATAAACATACAATGTTTGAGCCCTGTACTCTGTCCACTCCACTTGCATTACTCAAAGTAAAAATATAAAAAATCCTCCAGCTAAAAATATTATTTATAGAAAAGATAGATTAGAAAGTTATTTATCAACCATAATCTTGGACACTGAAAATATCTTTTATTTAGCAGTTTCTATCCAGATGTAGAACCTATGCCACAAATTGTACATTGTCAATAGTCCGGAATTAAAAAGGGAAGTTTCTATAAATCTGTCAAATTTATATTTTGGAGCTGCATTTATTAAGGAAAATAATGACTAAACAATGATCAGTATTACAGCTGCATTTTCCCTCTAATCTCAGGAAAAGATTAGAAACCGTAAAACCATATATAAATCAAAACCCTTTCCAAGGCCCTAAGGGCCTTCATTTCTCCTGAGTAATGAGCTCCATTCCTGCGTCTGTTAAAAAAAGTGTTTATTAACATTAATAAAATTTACAATCACATGCATTAAACCATCTTGCTTGGTCATTTTCCAAGCAGCCTCTTAAATGTGTGCTCCGGAGGAGCATTATTTAATGCCAGTATTACCATGTTTTTATTATTGTTTTTATTTCAGAAAAATATTACATTTAGTTATTTGCATGGCTACCAATAGGAATGCCTTAGTTCAAAAAATTTGTCCCTTTTCACATAGTAATGCCTCCTGTAAAGCTCTGTAGGCTGTTTCCAATACCTTCTTGTATTTAAACCAGCACAATTCTGCATTTTTTTTTTACTCTTTCAAATCAGCTAATTTAATTTGTAAGATATTTTGTGACTTTACCAGCTGTTTGAGAACATCAGTATTCACTGTATTTAACATAGCCTTGTACTGATCCTTTCCTGGCTTTATCAGTTGTGAAATAAAACTCACAGGTTAGATTCAGCTGGACAGAACTCTGGCTTGCCCAGAACTCATTTTTCTTTCCTTCTTATCTATCTCTGGGTAATTCCTGAAGGAGAAATGGTCCTTCAAAATCTTACCTTTCCAAAGTTTTTTATTAAAAAAAGTATTTTCTTAATTTGGCATCTCCATCATGGCAGGCAGCTTGTCTCACTGGTTCTTCTATCTCCTCCAAGCCATGAAACTTTGTGTGCCCTTTCCTGCTGGCAGCTTATTCAGTATGGCACGTCTGAGATAGCCAAAAGCACAGTTACTGCCTGCTCAGTTAATAAGCTGGGTTCCTCACCAAGCCAGTACAGCCTGTACTGTACACTTTCGTGTTTTGGTAGCTGCTCTACCAGTGTTATCCCTGTTCCTTATGTTAAGGCTAGCTTGTGCATTTATGTGTGTTACAGCTACAGTGTAAATATAGCCCAGGCGGGACAGTTGCGCTGTGAATGACTGTGCAGTCTATGAACTGAGAGAGTAGTGAATATTAACAAGATGAGACTGTCTCACTGAACACAAAGGAAACCTTGGCAGGTCACTTCTTCCATGGAGCTCCTCAGTTAACATTGGCAGCCAAACCGCTCTTCACCATTATACAGAAGACAGCTGACTTAAGGAGTGAGCCAAACATTTTGTGAAATGATAGGTTCGTGGACTACAGAAAAGTATAGCATTTGCTGTACTGGTTCAGATCAGATTTCCGTCTAGTATCCTGTCTCTGCCTCAGTTCTAAACATTTTCTGCTAGCTGAGCTATAAGACATGGGTATACATGCATGGCCCTTCCACACACAACTTTTCTACCTGCACTCCCAGCTTCTACCAATGAGCAGCATAGGGACTTCCTCATCTGGAGGTTATAATTCCTGTTATCTTTGATTAGCTTTCACATTTATTTTCTGAACTTCTTTCCACTTCTAAATGTCCTACGGTAGTGAATTCCAAAATAGAAGTCTTCGTTGTGTGTGAAATTTTTCCTTCTATTCATTACAAACCAGATGACTTCTCAATCTTAGGAGAAAAAAAATACACTGTCATTCCCAATTCATAATCCCCAAGGAGTACTGAAAATTAGGACAATGATTCTTCAAGGGACGGTTATCTGTATGGGCAAAAGTTTTATGTTTGCTCAAACAGTCTCACTATTCACATATGCATGAAAATCCCTAACAGATAACACTTGTATCATGAGGCACTTACTAGTCCCACAATGTAGTCCTGTCTGGGAAAGGATATGGGGAAAACACCAAAAAAAAAAGTAGATAAGAGTAGATACAATTGCCTCTACATTACATTTTATTTATTTGTTTTCATCAATAAAGCCACTACCATTATACCTGATGAAAAGCTTGAATAAATACCCGAAGGTTAAAAACTGTAGAGCAATTTCTGGGAACCTATTCATGCAATAGAGCAGAAACTTAACATTAATATTGTGTCCCTGCTATTGCTAACCATTAATTTTATCAAATATTATTTATGTTTTAGTTGGGGTGGAAAAAAAGGTTCGTGTTAGGATATTTTGTCTTTTTTGTTACCATATAAGCCTATCTGGCAACATTCCCTCCCTCCCCCCTCCGAAAAATAATCTATCCTTCCCCAGTCAGTCCTCCCTTATATTGGAGGGATGTTTTTTATAGCAGTTGTAATCAGATCCAGATGGGACATTTCCTGTTTCTTAGTATCTGAATCTGCCCCTTCCTTATGTCTTGAAACCAACACGCTCATGTCACAAAATAATGACTTCACCCTAATTCACCACTCTGGATATTCAGACAAATGTGGATTTCCTTCAGACTGGCCAGAGAAGGTTTACCAGCAACAGCAAAGCAGAAACTGAATCTGAAGCACCAGGTATGTATACATCAGGAAGAGGGGGTGTGGAAGGTGGGCCTGGGCATATCTGAATATTGATTTCAGGACCACCCACTCTGTTGTGCCAAAGACAAATATAAAACCCATCAGGGAGCAGAGAAATATGCACATTCTCTTTAAACTTGAGTGATCTGAAATTCAGGACATGTTTAGGGGACTTCTGAATTCTTCTGTAACACAGGTCGCAGAATCTCACCTGATCTAGAGGCCTCTTTCTGTAAACGTATCTAATCCTAACAAAAGCATTTTATCCTAATCTTAGGACTTTCAGCAAACAAAGAATCCTCTACACATTAAGGTATCTTTTATTAACCATTAATTACCCTAACTATTAAAAATATGCATCTTCTTTCAGTTTTAAAAATTGGACCAGTCGTGTCCTTCTAACTAAGCTAATTTAGTAATGATGAATTCAAAGGAAAAGGTATTTTAGTCAAATAAATCCAGATTTACAAAGCATTTACATGTGTGTGAATTTGACACGCCATTAGAGTAAAAAATGTATGATTCGTGCATCATTGTTTCTCAGACAAAATGTGTGACTGTTTAGAGGCATGTTGTAGAATTGCCACTCAAACAAATTAAAGTCCATGCTCACTGCTTTAAAGCAATATTGACCTAGTCTGGAAAGTTTTGGAAAACATTGTGTAAGCTTTGGGTTTGTGTATGCAAGAAGGGAAATGTCTAAGCTTTTCATTAAAGAATTCATTGCACATAAAAAATGAGCTATGAATTGGATATGAACCTTAAATGAATGAGTGACCAGACCAAGGACTTTGGACCAGATGCACCTCTGTAAGTGTTTCCCATCCTTTATGAAAAATGTTTCAATCAGGAGAAAATATTGCTAGCCACTAGCATGACAATTCTGAAAGCTGACCTTAATTTGCTTTAATTTGGTTCGAGAACAGATATCAGCTGAAGATATTTAAAACATAAAATTAGCAAAATATCTAGAAGACAAGTAAGCCATCCTTAAAATTGTCATCCTAGCAATTTTAAATGTGCAACAGGGATGAGCTGCTTCAAATACAGATGAAATTCTCAAAATTGAATTTAGTTACTATACCTCCTTAGTCTCTTCGGAAAATGCTTGCAGAATATCAGTCTGCCTGGTGTAGTTTCCATTGGCGTCTTGTAGTCCCTGGAGAATACGTTCTCTCAGAACCAGAACAGAAACACGTAGCTGGTGCCAGAGTAGTTGTACTGTATGGATATCGACTATCACATTGACAGAGTAAGACAGAAGCTTCAGGGAAAACTCAGTCTCTAGTAGAGCATGAATTTGTTCAACATGATCAGATATATCTTCACAAATATCCTGTAATGGAAAAATAAAGTAGATATTTAGCTACAGGCATGGTCCTTTCATGGATCAGCTCTACTTTTCATGTACTTTTTATTAAATACAGAATAGATTATTCCAGAGAGGAAAGATAATGTAATTAATACATCCAGGGTTCTCTATTTTTTGTTTTTATTTATGGCAATGCTACAGCAACTGAACCAGCAGCTGTCCTGTTTGGCAGGACTGCTCAGTAAGTGCAGAGACAGCATACAATAAAGAAGGATAGCACAACAAGATCACATGAATCAGAAGCAGAAAACTAACACTGTAAAGTGACATCCCAGAAGACAGCAAAAGGAATGAAAGTGATAAGATCGCCACAAGCAGTCTTCCTCTCTGCCTCTTCCATCCACCCCCAGTTAAAATGCAAAGAATCTGATCTGTGCCATCATCAACAAAATTCTTTTGGACAGAATTTACCTTTTAATCTAGCTTTTATAGCCAAGTAGGGCCAAAGTCTGGGATAGACTCAATGTGGATAAGCTATTTCTGAGATCCGTTGCTGACTGCTGTGATGAGAGAGCACTAACTTTTGCACAGTCTTGTTCTGGACTCAAAATTGAACAGAAGAAGATAGGTGGACAAGGAGAAAGAGGGAAAGCAGAGAAGCTGTGAACAGTTGTGTTGAGAAAGCAGAAAAGAAGTTAGCAGGTTATAAAATTAAGGTTTTGATGGGATGGTATTCTCCAAATTTAACAATTAATCTTCCAGATTTCTAACCTGTGCTGCATAAAGTGTAAAATCTTTACAATCTAGTCTTAATTATCTTTGTGAAAGATAAGTTATAAGACTAAAGAATATTCAGGCGCATACTATTGAGTGAATAACACTGCTTTATAACAAAGCTGTTTGAAAACTATGTGTAAAAAGCATGCTATAAACAAGTAAGGAAATGTGATTAAATACTGAAAAAAATTTAGCACTGGATCCTAGAAGGTTTTTTCCTACATCTGTGGCATATATTTAAAGGTGACTTAATAGCATATTTTAAATCCAAGACTTATTTCTTTTAAAAAAACATAAAGAAATCGTATTAATTCAAACTTTCAGAAATGTCCTTTTTAGGTAAAGAGTAGTATATGCATAACATCAATAAAAATTAGAATAAACAACATAATTTTCATTCATTTCAAATTTGCTATCAACAAAATTCTATCAGACAATTACAATGAAACCTTATGTGTCTCTGATGATAATTTGTGGTTTTGTACAGCAGTGGAATAACAAAAAAATCAGTAAAGCTGGTTCATTCTAAATTAATAATACAGTACAGTAATTTTTATCAATTCAGATTTGACATCTTCAGTCTGAAAGTAAAGCCAAATTATTGAATATGTAATTGTTTGTATGTATGTAACAAACGAAAATCAAATCCCTAGATAATTAAATAATTTTAGTACAGATAGAACAATATTAGCCCTTGAGAAACTATTATGGTTGAGTACTATCAGTATCAGTAGTTACGCATTTTAATAAAGCACTGACAGCTAAATCAAGTCCCCTGCAGGAGTAGCTCTCAGAAATGCCAGAGATGAGCACAAAACATTGGAGTTTCAATGAGCAGAGTTTTGGGGCTGCCTTGAGAGAGAGGCAGTATCTCTTCCCCTCTATCCTCAGTCCCCTTGTTGTGACAACCAGCATCTATATTTGCAAGTACAAAACACACAGCCTCGCCTGGCAACACGTAGGGCTGCAAGTGCTCAGGGCTTCAAATATCCACACGCTTCCAGGTGAGCAAATGGACACTCTAGTTACCAGATTAGTGTGCTAATCTAATTCTACAGACACACAGACAAAGCTAAAACTCTCAGAAAAATCTTTTCCAAGCTTTGGAAAAGGTTATTATTAGCCATTCATCCAACTGCAACTGAAACTTGACTGAAAAGCACAGCGGTATTTCTCTGTTGTTTCGAATGTTTTAAAGAATATTTTTAGTGAATTAGTTTGATAATTTGCATTCACTTCTCCAGTGTTCTTCATGTCTTTTTCCTCTTGGCCACAAAGCAGTTTAATTTTAATTTCAGGGATTAAAAAATAGGTTGTTGTCCAGTAACTGTAACTTTCTAAATTAGACTCAATCTATACAAAAATACTTAAATATCTTCAGTTAGACTACTCATGTGAATGAGCTTAAGTTTATGCCAACCTGCAAAACAAGTTTTCCTTATTTTCCAGCTTCACACACACAGCTACATGGTGAATTCAACTGCCATAAGAATTCTCAGACAGGTTGAAAACACGAAGCTATAAAGAAGAAAGTATTAACAGTGAGCAAGTGTCTCCCGGCAATTGTTAGATAATGGACTGCAAATATTGGCTAATGAATCTAGATAATACTCTAAATCAAGAGTTCAGACCCATACTTCAAACAAGCTTTCTCTTGAGCTACTGTTACACTAGCTACCAAAGTATCTCAGATTTCTGAAGTAGACAAACTTTCCACAACAACACAGAAATGCAAATCCCAGCACCACTAGAGGTTTGAAAGGAGCACATATTCAAGGACATAGGCTGTTAATTTTTACATGGCTTGTTAGAAGTTGCTCATTTTCCTCAAAAAGCAGAGTCTGAAGTACTTGCAGACCACTGCAAGCATAGCAGCAGTAGCAGCTTTATGTACTAACAAGATAATTAACCACTCTTGACAGTTTCAGTAATATGGAAAGAACCTGAGGCCGACCTCATCCATATCCAGGTAAAGGTCACATACTCTGATCTTAACATATAAGACTACAACCTCAGTCAGAGACAAACAAAGTACCAGCTTTTAAAGGATTTAGGTTTTAGAAAGAGTGGGCAGCCAAAAGACAAGAAGCTATTTTCTGAGCGGCTGAATGAGCCAGGAAGGAAATCAAGTCCCTACATACCTTTTCATAATATGTAAACTCTGAACTCCATTTTTGGACTTCATCATCAGCTCCCTCTCCCTTCTGGCCTGAAATTAGTATAGCATTTGCTGTAGTCTTGTCTTTGCTTTCATGGGAGAATAGAAAGGATTTTTTACTTTGCTGATAAGTATGTTCGCATGATGTGACCTTTGGGATGTTGGGTTTTTTTTTTTTCTTCTCTTCCTATTAGATGAAAATCTGATTGAACCATTCAGGAAATCTGATTTAATTTACAACAGGGCCACGCATAGATTTAAAGTGATTTAACTCCCATATTAATAGTTCCAGCTATTCAATGTCCAGAAGTCCTGGACAAATGTCTACAGTGCATGCACAAGTTCAGTATGTCCAGTTCAATATTACGTATATGCTGTGCAGTCCACCTGCACATACACTCTAAGTCTGAAGACAGATGAGTAGGCTGGATTCACTGTGTACTTAAAAAGCAGGAGTGCCAATGCAACAATCTTACTGAACATGCATTAACCACTTGTGTGATAGCTAGTAATTGAGCAGCAGTCCCTGATACATCAGACTCTGCACGCATGGCACACAGTCATATATCAGTCTATAGAGTATTTCTTGAAAAAAATCTTGGGAGCTGTAAATTGACATTCCTGCATCACATAACATTGTTTGGGTGGGTGACTCACATTTCAGCTGAGTCTGTAGCCATTGTCAAAAGAACCAGATTTCATTTCACCATGGGCCGCGTTCCTGGATAAAATGGATTAGACCTGGGTTTGGGGGAAGTCCATCTTACATAAAGTTTGGAAAAAGAATTTAGGCCTTTATTGATATCCCTTTTCCTTGTTTTTTAACTGTCATATGATGATAGGGAGGTGAAGGCTGCACAAAGGACAAGAATAGCCATGTAAAGGCTAATGCCAGCGCTTTATCAAGAGAACATGATTACAAAGAAATGATCAGTTTTGTCATATAAGTTAATGCTGATCAATCCTCAGCAGAAAAGCATTAATAAAGATGCAGCCTATTTACTTGCATCTTTTTTTTTTAACACTTGCCTGGCACAAAACAGCATATTGAGAGGAAACAACATAATGTCAAAACCAGCTGGTATTATCTAGTACATTTTCTTACTACTGTACCTGATGTCTAGATTTACATATAATTCAGCAAAAATAAATAATTATATCTAGCACAGCTGTGAATTTAATGATTTTCTGTAATAATTAATACAGTTCAAACAGAGCACAAAAATGTCATGTTATGTAAGTTCCCGATTTTGCTGAGGCTCAATATCAAGACCTGGTACAACATGGCCTCATTGTCCTCATTCTTCCCAACTCCTTGTAGGTGATTTAGCATTAGATAGAGCAAAAACAGCAGAACGTTGTCATATGCCGATTTTACACTTTGTATTTATAAAGAAAGAACAGCATTATCACAAGATAGTACCTAAATGCTGTCATGAGTGCCAGTTGCTCTTACCAGAAGTGGCAGGTAGATAAAAGAAACCATGTACTTCTAAGTAATAAGAAAACAGCGTGTATCTATTGGCATCTATTTCTAAATATGCATAGTTCCAGGTCAATGCAATAATATACAGTCTACAAATATAAGCATGGAAATCCTTCCCCATTTTATCACTATGTAGTTTCACGTCAGAAGCTATCATAGCCTGATTTTTAGAAAGCACCATTTCCAAAACAACTTTTTGTAATCCTTGATCTCAAACATCCACTAGGCATTTTTATTTTACAGTTTCGTAGTGGTGTTAAGGTAAAGATTTTGTCATCCTCTCATGGGCTATCCTGTAGCACTGACTGTAGCTTAGGCTACTGGGGTTGTATCCATTTGGCTGCCAACTGCCCACTTCACTCAGTCTTCCAGACAGCTGATCCTGTAATTTGCAGCTGCTGAATCCATCAGCCTGCTCATAGCCCTCCACGTCAACTAAAATAGCCTGAACTGCAAACACTGCAGTAGACAAAGTGCATAAACAAACCCTCAAAAGTCAATGAAAACTAATCTTTGATGTTGACTTTAAAACATATTTTTTCTCTGGTCTTCAAGAAATTCTGTTAAGATGTACATGAAAATACAAAAAGATGAAAGGTTGCAGTATGTTGCTTTAAAGTTAATATCAGTGACAGAGAAGCTATACTGCAGACTTCTGTTCTTTGATCTTGCAGTAAAACTTCAGTAGGAAAAACAGATTGCCATTGAGTCTTACAACTACTGTACATGCAAAACAAAATCTATGATTTAAGAAAACATCTATCTATTTGGTCTTTCTTTTTAAGTGCATTTTAATTCCTCATAAGACAAATATTCCAATCAGAATGTATAAATTCTCATCAGAAAAAAAACCTAGAATATCTGCCAAAGAATTTTCAGATGCATTTTTTTAAATATACTTGAAAATTATGAATTAAACTCACTCTCTGCGCTGCCCTTTTATGCTTGTATATAGACAAAGAGCACAAAAGAAAGCTTTTTTTATTGCTAAACAAATAATTTACCTTTTTACCGAATTAACCTTTGCAGCTTTCAGAAAGGTATTTTTCCTTTAAAATGCACCCTGTTTCTCAAAGAGAAATAGTTTTTCATCTCTGCCTGCATGTACCTCCAGTGTTATAATAAGGATAAAATTGTTCTCTTCTGGTTTGGATTATTGGTGAAACCTTAAGAGCAAATGCTACTCACATTTTTTTCACAGCTGTTTTTAAGTAAACAATTATGTCAAAGAAAATAACCATACATGAAAAATCCAGAGCTTGACTAAGCAAAATCAACTGCCATGCAAAGCTCTAGACTCACTGCAAGTCACAAGTTTGTCAGAAAGTGAGTTGAAGTACTGAAGTACTGTAGCTGGTATTGCTGTGGCATTCAGTGGCTAGGGGAAACAAGTACATTTTACCAGGTGAAGAATGTAAAGTGCAGCAGGAAAAGAGCCACCAGGAGGGCTCCAGGATCACTGACCCTGCCTTCTGGTGACACTGAAAGCTTGGAAACACGTTGGTCCTCAAAGTACGCTTTTCTGTTCTTCCCTCATAATGATACACATACTACTCATAGTAACTTTTTCTGGTGCATCATCCTTTTCTGCACATTATTCTCTTTCCCAGCTTGGCTTTTGATTAATTTACTCTCATTATTATAAGTGAGCAACATTTTCATCATTGCAAAATTCCAGTAAGTAATATTCATTTCACCTTTTGCTCAAATTCTCAGAAACTTGTTGGAATATGGGAAGGCTGTTAATTTGACAGATGTGTTTTCCCTGTAGAAAAATATTTTGCTTTTTTTTTTTTCTTTGAGAGAGCCCTGTTTTCAAACAGATTTCTTCAATGGAAATTTTCAGGTGTTACAGGAGACTCATCATTGTGACACACTTGCAAGAAAAGATGCTCCACTCTCTCTTGTGCAAACATTGCACAAAAAAGTTTTGAAAATAAATATCCAGGTTGGTGATCTCTAAGTAGGCATGTTTCTACTGTATTCTGTTATCTCAGGATTCAGTGAGTTACATTCTTATATCCCTGTACTTCAAAATAATGCGAAATAGATGTCAAATCACTACTTCTTTGACAGAGTTGCTAAAATAGTAATGGTTTGTCTGGGATTGTTACAGACATGGAGCTGCTCTGTAATAATTTATTAGTAGCTTATGGGACATGTTTTATTAGGATGTTTCTTGTGCAAGTATACTGGTTTACTATCAGTCTGCAAGGAAAATGAGTAAGAAGGAAGGAAGAAGGCAGTAAGATATGATATCACTTGCTAAGCACTTCAGGCTGTCAAGTAACAATGCCTGAAATGTTAATTGTGAAGCTTCTGTCTCAGGATTCCAGCAACTTGCATTTGTTTTGCCATATGGGCCATTGCTGGGCCCAAAGGATCAAATATACTGGGAAGAAGCAAAAGGATCCTTTTGTCCAGAAGCAGGGCAGTTGCTGCTGGAAGCTATTCCAGCTTACTTCCAGGACCAGCTGCAGTGCCTTACAAACCTAGGCCAGCCTGTACCTTTTCCGCAGGAGGGGATGGCTGCAGAGAAGACAGACTGCTTCCAAACATTTATTTCCCCTATTAAGTTTAATCAGTACTTTAATGTAAAAAGACTTTTTGGTCACAGCATTCACCACAGGCCAGATTCTTAAATGCAAGGAAGTATTTAGTCCACCCAGGAAGCTTCAGATAGCTGATGCACAAAAGCACTCTACCATAAAGCCTGGGATGGGATTGAACTGAAGAACTACGGGAGAAGTTATGGCAGTAAAATGAGGCACCTCAGAACTGTAGTGAGAGAGTATCGTGTAAATTTGGGCTAGCCATTTCTGGGATGTTCCTGACATCAGTAAAATTGATGCATGAATTTCATTTGTGTAAGAAACCACATATACGAACTGAATATGGCAACTAATTTGGTGTGAGAAGTGATGTGACAAATGCAGCTCAATGATACTTTCATATTCCTGAACTTCACTGGTTCCACTGTGCAATGTGCCTAAAGTTATGACCTGAAAACCCTTTGAAACCTTCAGAATAAGAAATATATTCTTGTACACTTCATAATCAGCCGAGCCCACAATGTTCAAAGACTTTGCCCATTAAAGTTATCACTGTACAACATTTCTTCAATGAGTAACCATACAACTTTACATTTATCTTACTTTAAGCATGTTAAAGCGTATTCATTTTTATAAAGGCCTAACTTTCTAAATTTTTAAAAATAGTCTGTCTGTAAAAAAATTTAAAACTTGATAGAAAAAGTCATATTTGTGCTCACTGAAATCTGGTTTTGTACTGCACCCTGGAAGACAGTGTTGCACAGGTACTCTAGAGCAGTTTTTCATGCAAGAAGATAGATGGTACTGAACTGTGCAATACAGTAACAGGTTTTGATTCTAGCTACTTCTGACAAAAAGGGAAAAATACCAAAACCCAAAACCTGTATGAAAACCTAGTCAAGCAACTGGTAGTAGAGGCAAGTTTTGAAAAACAATAAGCATTTTTCAAATACCTGTTCATTGGACAATGATGATAATAATATATGCATATTTATCTTGCACTAATCATTTAAGATCACAAAGAAATGAGAAAAAATGATGAGGGTAGCTGTATACTAAGCATACTCAACATGTATTATATATTCATATTTACTGAAATGGAAGAGTGAAGACTTATTAAAACATCCTTCAAATACCTTATAGATCTCTTCACACAACTCTATACTTTTTCTGCAATAATGGAAACATGCAGGATATATTTTGCAACCGTCTAGATAACTACCTGTGCTGCCTTTTTTTTTTTTTTTCCCTTCTCTTTACTCAGCACTTTCTTGCATTCTGCAAGCCATGTATACTAAATGGAAGTTAAAGGCATTTCTAACAAGTCCAAATTACCACATGCAAATGAAAATTGAGGATGCAAATGGAAGGACGTTTTAGTCACGGTGATATGCACTCTGCTGTAGCTAAAATAATCAGTTCTTGGTAGCCTGGGGCCAGGACTAGACAGTTTTTGACCTCAGTGTAGAGAGTAGGTAACTGGCTATGAGGAAACCCCTGCTATCATTTCATGCAAGACATAAAAAAATGGAATGTTATAAACAATCATGTCAGCTACATGAAGAAGCAGAAAGAAGACCACTCCTATTATTTGATCAGGGCTTTCATCATTTGATCTACAATATAAAATAACTGCCAGAATTCAATACTAAGGCACTAATAGTTCAGTAATTTTCCAGCAGAATGGTTATGCTTTTGAAAACAGTGAGTTTTCAAAGCTTCATGGAGCCAACCTATTACTCTGACAGCTCAGCTTTGAAGATGTCCCACTCTTGTTCTCTCTTCATTCTTAGTTTGAAGAAGATTTGGAATTACTCTTGACATGGGACAAGAAAATTTCAACAATTCTTTGAGCCTTCTGCAGGGCCATAGGATCTTCATTGTGTGAGCTCTGTTTTCTGATGAGCCTTCAATCTCTTTTCATTGTTTGTACAAGAAAGTAGGTGCATTTCTCTTAAAAGATTTTTCAGTTTATAGGCTTCTTCAGAAAGACTCTTGTTCTTATTAAACTCAATAGACTTAATTAAGGTCTTTGGTGGAGATCAGCTGCTCTTAAAGAGAACAGTTTAGATGAAAGAGAAAGATTTCTTAGAGAAAAAGAAGTCTCATTCTTGAAATTATGAACTTTCAAATAACAAACAAAGTGTAACCCCACATAAATAGCACAAAGTATTTTAGGCATCAATGAACTACTGAAATGTAAGACATCAAAATAAATAAAAGGAACTGCAAGTTCACACAGGAGAAAAATTCAGTCCTTCTGCATAGACATGCAGAACACAAGCGAAAAATTTTAATCAAAATGTTTTGACTTGCTCAAGCCAAAGAATTCTAACCTCATTCACTCTCTGACTAAAGCTTAGTGGCTATAACAGAATTTGATGAAGCATGGTGAGACTCTACTCTTATGTCAAATGCTCAATATGGTGACTGTGCTCTCCTTTCTTTTCTGGAGCAGGTCAGAAGTGAAGAACTACCATCTGTCCAAGTTTTCTATAATGAAAATTGATAGCATGACAGGAAGTTTTCAAGATAAGTGGCTGTTTGATATCAGTGCTGCTAAGCCTCCAAGAGCTTCTGTGACATGTTTTTGAAGTTACTTTCCATCAGTCATTGTTGAGGACAGCAACAAGGACACAAACTCTCTTGTTCTTTATTAGCAGACTTTGCTTTATTAGCACTGTTTTTCCCTTTTATGTTGTTCAATGAAAGCTAACATTTAATCCATGAACCCTTACAGGGATCACTGAGATTTTTTTGCTTGGTTCAGAAACATGGAAAAGAAGCCTTAGAGTCTTACTTGCATGCTGCTTGCTGTTCGTGACCTTCCTGCTCTCTTTCCAGAATGAGAAGTGTTCAAGTCAGCTGGAAAGCTGTTGTAGGTCCTCCAATAAGTTAGTAATGATTACAAAGCACTCCAAGCATGTGGAAGCACTTCCACTAGTCTGAAACAGCTACCACCTACCCAGTGTACCAGGAGGCCTGTTCCACACTGGATATCACTCACTCTCTTTTAATAGTCAGGGTTAGAATATATATCAGTGCTAGTTAAAAAAACAAACAAAAAAAAAAACCACACCTAAGTTTGCTATATCCAGGAAGAACAATTTGAAAGATCGGTAGAAAGCTTAAATTACTATTTTACAAATTTAAAGTCTTAAATGAATGAAGAAATAAAAGAGCAAAGTTTAGAAAAATTCTTAAAAGTTAGAAGATTGAATCTTAAAGACATCTAAAATGTACAAGATTTTTATTCTAATTTCACTTCTGAAAGTGCACATGGAATTTCTTGATGTACTTATGGAAAGAGCTCTTCTAGCAGGCAAATCAAACCCCATATTATGATTCCTAATTAGATAATATGTTAGAAATCATTCCTAATTAGTTTGTGATAGATACAATGTAGGTCACAGAGAATGTTCCTATGGTTTTTGGCCTCAAATGTAATAAAGGCAAAACTAAACAAAAAGCCTAATTTACATCCGCAGAAGGAAGAATACAGTAGGTTTTTTGCAGGCTTTTTTAAGAAGGAATATAATGGAGACTAAATTGGCAACTTGGAATTATAGGACTGGCATGACATCCAAAGCTAACTGAACCGTCCAAATGACTTTAATTGGCTTCTGGCAAGTATCAAAATGCTTACATGAGACTTTGCATATAAAAACAATTAACATACATACCTAGTAGTTTACACTACCTGAGTATTTCCAGATCTCACTGTCATTCCACAGGTGGCTCTTGGTTAAAACAGATATATATGTAAAGGTTTGTGTATGGTATTTTTTTAAAAAAAATTATGTCCATAATACCCTTGATTTTTTTATTTAGATGTAAATAGGATATTGTATAAATAGCAAATGATCAAAACTCAGATTTTATACCATATCTGCAGTACTTTAATCAGAAGTACTTCTAACATAATCTAGTAAAAATTGCCATATCCAATAGACACAATGAAGCACTTATTTCCAACTAAATTGGCTCCAAGGAACGCAAAATGCAGTGTCATTAATAATAGATGCTTGTCCTGGCTGCTTATAAGATTGAGAATGGCAGTCGTTAGTATTTTAATACTGTATTTAGAACTAAATATTTAATTTTAAAATTAGACATAATATTATAGATAGAACTACTTAAATCCATTGTCATTGGAATTTAGAAATGTTCTGAGACTGTAGAGCATATTCCAACAGCATATTCATACGTAGCATATTCCAATGTGACAATTCTGAGCAGTCAGCTTGTGCTCCAGCAGGATAATTCTCCTAATAGTGCTGGTTTTAGCTTTACAAGAGAACTTTCCGGTGTAAACCACTGACAAGCTTAATGGCTGTTAAGATGTTGATGCAGCTTGAGAAAGTACTCATGCACTACATAGTAGGACTGAAGTGCCTTGAAAGAAGCAGGAAATGAGCAGTGCTTATTTAAATATTTATTCATTTATATATACACATATGTATATATAGGCAAATATATTTATTACATGTTGCTAACTGGAATAAGATCCTTGATTTGTAAAGCACTTAATAGTCAGTGTCATTCACATCTTTAAGAAAGCCAGGCAGCATGATCTGTGGTTTTGGTTGAGATAAATTGTTTCTTACGCTGACAGAGAAAAGAACAGTTTTATCTATCAACAACCTAGCATTTCTTTATATGCCATTTTATTTTCTAGCTATATAGAGATAAGTTATAAATTATCTTTGTCTAGACTGTAGTTTTCAGTGATGAGTGTAACTCTTACCACTGTGCAGGCGCAATGAGAAAAAGAAATGCTGTTGCCGTGCCTGGACTTGTAAACTAACCCTTTGAAATTCAATACCTGAACTTGTCTGTGTAGAAGTTAATGAACCTAAGTGACTTCAAACTTCAAATGCAATATTTTTGTATTGTACTCGCTTGTAAATATTTTTATTTCCTGCAAAAATAGTCATCATCAATTTAGCCTCGAATTGAATCCTGCATTTACACAAAATCTTTCATTTTCCCCAGATAATAAGATTCACAAGAAATGGCATACAATCCCTGGATTGTGGCAGCCTGAAGTACAGACAGGGAAGAAGAAAAGGTAAGAAACACATCAAATTGCAAGTGTTCATATTTCCATATTCTTCTTGGAACAACTGAGCTGGGTCTGCAGAGACCTAGCTTTGCTCACAGGCTTTCCTCTGTGATAAAGTGGCCATACTGCTGCTGGACTGGATGCAACCCTGGAAATACAGTAACTGTACTCTCATGGTGTCACACTTGAGCTAATATCCCTGCCAAAGTCTGACTCACTCTGCCTAGCAGAGGTAGCTGGACTAAGTCTCCACTTTCTGCACATGTAATATAAAATGGCCATGGGCAAGGAGGGACTGACTAACTCTGGTAGGCTAAAGACAGCGTTACTGTATGACAATCCTGGAAAGAAAAACACTCGCAGCAACCCTGGCGGCAAAACCATGATTTCTGGTCTGGAACTGATAACAAGAAACACCCCCTCATACACCCCAAAAGCCTACATTCTTAGGGGATTCTGTACCTTTTATATTTTCAAAGCATTTCAACTGTACAATATATTTCTATGCAGGTCATCTACCAAAACAGGAAAACCATTAAGCTGTAGAAAAAGCAAAAACTGCAACTGTTTACTCTTTCTTGACAAGCCACAGTAGGGTATCAGCTGATCCTGGCATAGTAACTGCAAGTCTGAGTAAAATGGAAGGAGTATTGGTATTTTTAAATAATCTTTTTATGACACTTTAAATATTGAGGTCTTTGCACAGAGACTTTTTCAGCACTTCATCAAGGGTTTTGTGAGAAACTGAGTCACACTGAGCCAACAGGAAATTTGGTCAGCTGAAAAATTTTTGAAGTAGTATTGATAACAGCAAGTCTGTCAAACCTAACATATACATCCCCTCTACATCCATTCTCTTAAAATTCTAGCACTGCCTATAATTCAATATCCTGCCCTCCAAAAATACATTAACTAAATGCTAATATGTTAAGTAGAACATTATGACTCCTCTTACCCATTACTGTAAATTAACTTCCAGCAAGAAGCCATCCTAAAACCCATGCCAACTGTTTAGCTCTCTTAATAAAGGGCTGGGGGAAGTCATTGATCGTAATGAATAGAGCAGTCTTTCACTCTGAGATTGAAGCATGAGCATGAAGGATAACAAAATTGCCTACTGTAATGACCCATTCCCTAAACATTAGCCATACCTTCTTTTGAAGCTCACAATGTGAAAAATTTCTAAAATCTACCATTACTGTTTATATTTCATTATGTCTTTTACAATTTCAAATGGGATTAGGAGCATCAAAATAATTCAAAAATCTCTCCTGAAGGTATTTTGAACTTGAATTTATAGAAAATACAGTATGAAATCTCTGTTTTTGCAGACTTAAAATTCAATTCAGGTAATAATCAAAACTGAATTTCACTTCACACTTTCTGATTTTGTCTCCAAGGTAAGCATACTGCAAAAACAAAGTAAACCAGCAAAAATATTAATTTCTGAGGAAGTTTCTTTGCTTATCAGTACAGGCAGTAGATATGGGAAAGGCAAATACTATACCAGCTAAGTTTATCTCTTATTCATTCAAGGCAATCATATATACATTAAATGTAAAACCTACTTGAACAAGAAAATATCAACTCAGATGCAATGCAAAAGAAAATATCACTACAGATGTAACAACAAATGAAACATAAATAGAGACAAAAGGATTGAAAAAAAAAAAAGAAGAATGAAATCGCTAGTTGGCAAAGACTGTCAGCAATAGCAAGCAGTTTGCACACAGGGAGACTGTTCTCCAGCATGAACCTAAAGAGTGATGAATGGGGATAAATAGCAGATTCACTTCAAAATCACACTTTCAACCCAAACTAAAATGGTAATATAGACATACGCATGGAAGAGCAAAAAGACCTTTCTAGTTCTTCTTATATCATAGAATCATTAAGGTTGGAAAAGACCCTGAAGATCATCAAGTCCAACCGTTAACCTACCACCGCCAAGTCCACCACTAAACCATGTCCTCAAGCACCACATCTACCTGTCTTTTAAATACCTCCAGGGATGGGGACTCAACCACTTCCCTGGGCAGCCTGTTCCAGTGCCTGACTACTCTTTCAGTAAAGAATTTTTTCCTAATATCCAACCTAAACTTCCCCTGGCTCAACTTGAGGCCATTTCCTCTCGTCCTATCACTTGTTACTGGGGAGAAGAGACCGACCCCCACCTCTCTACAACCTCCTTTCAGGTAGTTGTAGAGTGATAAGGTCTCCCCTCAGCCTCCTCTTCTCCAAACTAAACAACCCCAGCTCCCTCAGCCGCTCCTCATAAGACTTGTTCTCTAGACCCTTCACCAACCTCGTTACCCTTCTCTGGACACGCTCCAGCACCTCAATGTGCTTCTTGAAGTGAGGGGCCCAAAGCTGGACACAGTACTCAAGGTGCGGCCTCACCAGTGCCGAATACAGGGGCACTATCACCTCCCTGGTCCTGCTGGCCACACTATTTCTGATACAAATATGGAGCAGAAAGAATTCAGACTCCTACTTTACTAATGCATTTTAATATCTGAAACAGCATTCAGAGAAGGATAAGAAATGGAGCAATAATATTTATGTGATAAGCACCTACTACACTTAGTCTAGTGCTAAGCACGTATAGCTGCAGCAGAATTTTCCGCTCCTTGGTGGTTATGAGCTTTAAAGGAAACTTTCATGAACAGCACTTTGAAGAAGAATAGGGCAATGACTGCCATTATAGAGATGAAGGTCCTAACTTGCTTAGCCAGCAAAGTCTAAACAAGAGCAATTGGCAACTGATGCATGGGCAGCTGAAGAGCAAAAGTAAAAACTTTTTAAAAGTCAATGAGAAATTCCTACCCAAATAGCAGATGTAACTTCTGCCATAATCTATGGCTGATTTCCCATTCTTCTGGCACCCTGTACAAACTATACATCAGTCAACAATTTTCAATCCAGTGCCAACTTTTGCTTCAGGGAAGTCAAAAGGCTTTATTGTCTCAATCCAATGCAAATCTCTGAAGAAAACAGTCTTGGCTAACCAAAAAATTCCTTAACTTTTCCTGTAGATAAAATTTCAAAAGAATGAATAATTTTGCAGAGAGAACAGACAATTTTGAGCAGTCTGAGCGTATTCGTCAGGACACGGCACACATACAACTTTGTGAGCTGAGAACAAAAATAAAAAAAGGGCCTTTGGAAGGGTTACAGCTCACAGAATATTTTGAAAATGGTCTCCTAAATTAATGCAATTGTGACAAGCATCAGAGTGTTCATAAGTCCCATTCAGTTTCCCTATGAAGAGCTACAGAATTTATTAGGTTTCTAATAAAGATAGTAAAATCTAGATATAATGATGAAGTTCCATGTTTTCCATTACTTACGTTATTTTCAGTCTGTTGGTTTCCTGAGCCTTTACTAAACACATCTCTTCACAATATAGGTCAAAGTTTTAGCCAAAGTAATATAATTATAATCGTACAGTGTCTATTTCTAATTATACTGTGACCTATAAAAAGTTAGCTGAGTAATGTCTCAGGGAATAGAGAAGACTGAGTATTAAGTTTCACCTCCACACACACAAAAAAAGCTATAATCTCTCCATCGAAACATGGGACTAAGAGCTTTACACATGACAAACATCTTTTTTACCTTCAGAAGTGAAAGATTTTAATTGTTTAAGCCTAAGATTGTGTTTTCAGAAACTTTACATTATGTAGAACAGGGAGTGAGAGAGACTGAAGAAGCTTTTCTCAATATTCAGAAATCTCCATCCACAGGGAAAAAGATCCGTCAATTTTGCAAGCTAGATTTACAGCGCACAGGAAATGAATTGTATTATTTCAAACCAAACACATTTAGGCCATGCATTCCTTCTTTAGAAGTTGAAAACGAGCTGATTAAAAAAACATTTGCCCTTACTGATAAAAACAATTTGCAAACACACCGATAATTTATTGCTTTAGACATTTCTAATGTTTTGTAAAGTATTTCACTTTAATGGTGTCTTACCTCATTTATACTGGAAGAAGGGTTTTCAGGTATCAGCTTTGCAAAAAGAAGACTGTCCCATTTCCTTTCCTCAGCTAAAGTAGTTACATGCAACCAATAATTCAGAAAATAAGTGTCTGTTTAAAAGACAGACAAGTAAGCCATAGACGATCTGTAACCCAATCCATCTTCAGTGCCGAGTCAACAGCTTTTGTTTTGCATGAAATATAGCAAATAGTCTGCTGCCTCTACCTGTGTTATTGTGCAGATCAAGTTTAGGCCTGTCTGCTCTTCCCTTGCACGTTCAGAGCTACAGTAGTGATTTCTCAGCATTCAGATCTGCTGTATGGCAGCTAACTGAAATTTCAGCCGACACTTGTAGACTTGCAATTAGCAAGGTTATTTTAAGCACTGACCTAAGTTCCAGCAGAATGTTTATGGCATTATAACAGGAAAGAATCTAGTATACTATTGGTTACTTGGTAACCCTGTAAAGCTGATCTCAGAGAGGAGAGATCCTCTAATTCACAGCGTAAAAGTAAATATCTGACGCCCAATTTACTTTGATTTTCATTTTTAAGCTTCAAATGGAATGGAAATATTTACTGGGTTAATATTAGGAAGCTTAGAATTTATTTTAGGACCTGGTAGATCATATGCTTGGAACAAATGTATTAATAGGAAGTTATGACTTCCCCAATGGAGTGATTCATCACTTACAAAACAGAGTCTGTTACTTTTGTAATGTTCACATTTGTAATAATTACCTATTACATTCTGAATGGGAGGAGAAAATCACTTATGGAGCTGAACTTATTACAACTGTACTCTTAACAATATCTTTTAGTTTCTTATTGGTTATCTTGAAAAGGGCTCCCTCTTCTGTACAGGCCTTTGGTAACCCCTCATTTGCCCTGGATTCCTTCTGAATTCTCTGGCTGTCTAACTATTTCAAAGTCATGTCGAAAGGCTCAGTCATACCTCCACACCCTCATTCATTGTTCATTCTCATTCCTCCCCCCCTCTTTTCTTCTTCTTTATTCGTGGATCAGCTTTCTTGTTCCCACCCATCCTCATACTTCCAATAGTGGCAGATCTAACCTCACAGATGAAACCACGACAAACAGCTCCTCCAACCACCCCAGATTAGAGCTATAATGGTCAGCCAGCTTGCGTGTGCACACACACAAGATGAGCTCTTCTGAAAGCAACACGCTCAGACACCATTAAAAGAGATTTTAAAGGAGAGAGCAAATGACGGGAAAAAAAAAATCCCCACAAAGAAAAGTTTTTGCTTTTGCAAATGATTTAGTAACTTCTACACGTCACTAATCACAATGAAACTGATCCCTTGATCTTGCAGCAAAATTTACCTGATGCAAAATGTAATTTTGAGAATTAAGAATATTGAGAAAATAATGGTGAAAACTACATAAATTCATTTTGTCCTCATTTAAAAATATCAAATGTATCCTGAGTTACATACAAACTTGAGATGGCATTCAAAACAGTTAGCAACAAGTTGACTGTTGGAGGTATCCCAAATAGCAAAATTTAAAATACAATATAGGCACCAGACAGAGTCTTCAAATATATTACAAGATCAAGAGCTAGAGTTTTTGAGTGAACTGACCATTCATATACCTTCGAGATGGTCTACACTCAGAAAGATACTGTAGTCACCATGAATACTACAGTACCTGAATGCATACACATGAAGACATCATGAAAGCATTAGCTTGCTAATGCAGGATAGCCTCAGCCATCAAAAACTCTAAGAAGGAAGTTAATAAGAAAAGATTTTTCCTCTCTCAGACATCCTCTTTTTTAAAACCTGTAAATCATAAAATCTGCATTAAAATAGATGTGTTTTCCATTTTAGATCAATTCCTGAACATATAAATAAGTTGACTTCTGTAGGAATAAGCAGTAATTTTAAAAAAAGAGGGTAACAGTATTTCATTTAAAAATGGCAGGAAAAATACCAGTAAGACAAATGTTTTGTTTCAGTGCTTAGTGAAAAAGCAGTAGTCCTATACTGACTTCAGAGTAGAAGGGAGAAAAATTTGACTGAAGCAGCATTTCCAGGTTTGGCTACAGTTGCTTGCTCTCTGCTCAAGTATTATATCCTACGCTGCATTACCTGGTTTTACTCAAGTAATTTAGAACAATTTTATATGAAGCTCTCTGGCCAAATTTAAAAAACATCATAGCTCAAAATTATTTCAAATTATTTCAGTTGCAAATTATTTCACTTCCAGTTTCAAATAATCCTGGTTCAGAAATATTATATCTTTCATAGGAAAAATATCAGTTTTCATGAAGTGCTAGTACTTAAACCAGTAGATACATAGGCTATGGTAGGTTTATATCCTTTTTACAATATGAAATATATTTTCCAAGTTTAATTAAAACTTTTATTTAATTTATATGCAAGAGTGGCATGATACCATGAGATGCTATGAATCTGCAAGGGCTTCCTCTGTTTTGGGGCTTAACTTGTAAAATGCTGAGAAAGTATAACTGAGGATCAGCGGCTCAGTTCTCTCTTTGAAACTTGAGTCATACCTGTCTAATAGCAGGAAATCCATTTCCTGTTGAATACCAGGTAACTCCAAGAAACACATCTCAGCATGTCGTTTGCGTTACTAGCTAGTATTTTACTTGCTGATTGTACTCCCTGTTCCAGGGAGCTATAGGTGAGTCAAGTTGGGTGAGAAAGGCATGTAGTCTACTGATGAGTTGGAAATGGACTACCATCTTAACCAGAAAAACTATAAAGCTCATGAACAAATCCCGCTAAAAGAAATATAAGCAGAATAATATACACGAGCTAACTTTTTAATAAACAAACACTACATAGTAGGAGGATAATTCAGCAGAGCTGGATTGTTTTGAAAGATCTTTGTTGCCAGTAGCTCTGCACAACGGGGCACGTTTTCGGCAAATTGTTCTGGAGATGTGAAAGAGAGAAGGCAGCAAGGGAAACAACTCAGGCATAGAATTAATGGGTGAGTCATATATTTTCCCTGAAGTACAAATACTTTTAGAAGGTTTAGGTCAAATACAAACATTCAATGAAGTAACACCTGTGATCAGTTTCATCACTCATGGGTTGACTTACACACTCTGAATAGAATTATTGGCTGGGTTTTTTTTTGATTTGTTAATAATGAGGGTTTGGGGATTTTTAGCAAAAAAATATCAGAAATAAGATATGAAAGGCTTCTCATTTCAAACTTGTAACATCACTGTAACTCTTTCCAAAGGTATACTTTTGGGGGGGGGGGTTAATACCTATGTTTTTTCCCTTGTGCTATCATTACCAACCAGACAGCCTACATATTACAAACTCACATTTTTTATATAATAGACTAAGAATGCAGCCTTCATCTGCAACCAACCTGATCTTTTATGAGTTTGGCGAACAGAGCTGGATAACATGAGTTAGGCTAGTTTCAAGTTTTCCAGTTAAATAAATCTTCACTGGAAAAAATATCTATTAATTTAAATCAAAATTTTGCAAAGAAATTTGTGTACAATTTGAGTGGAAAAGTTTCTCAAAAGCAGAATAGGCTTTCTCTCCATGATATCCAATTTGTATAAATGACTTAATGAGCATGATTTTTAAAAATTGCTTTACAGCCCTTTATGTTTCTGTGGTTCTCAAGTGGGATGCAAGAGACCAAAATTCAGATCTCTTTTCTACTTGGTATTCACTGATTCACACAATTGTTGCTATACATAGAGTACATCAAAGACTTACGCACAATAATTCAAGAAGGATATCAAGACAAATGTTGGATGCATGACATTATGTTGTTCTGTGACTTTTTATATAAAATTCAATTTGGGGGGTTGAAGATATCAGAATAGAAGGATGGTTTTATTCTCTTACAGGTAATATAACTAAGTCTAAATACAAGAGTAGGAATGTTCAAACTTAATGAAGCTTAAATTAACTGATATTTTCATCATTTCCCCTAAAATTTTCCCTAAGCACCCCCCTAAGTCATCATAAACAAGAAGGAAAACACACCAGTTAGAAGCAGCAAATAGATTGAAAGCAAAACAGATAAATTCTAACATGACAGTTTTTGCAGCATGTGTATCACCATAATTTAATTAAAAAAAAATGACATTTAACAACAAATCTGTCCCAAGTGCTGGTCCTACTGCACACATTTGAATTTATTTAATGTCTTCAGAAAAATATGTGAAGAAATGCACCTACGTGAGGCACGGAGAAGTAGTATAGACATTAACTTGTCTTTTCGATAAAGAAAACATCAGTGAATACTGCCTTTGGCATTTTCATTACTGGCATTTAAACTGAGAATCATTGAGAAGCTAAACCATTTTTTTTTACTGCATACCTATTATGTATCCCTTTGTCGCAGTGTATCTTCCATTTGCACACAGCAGAGACTGAAGGTTTAATCTGTTCCTCCCTATATTTTCAAATTCTTTCCTTCAGAAAATAAGGCATTAAATGGGGCTGCTTGGAGTGCACACATGTTGGCATGTTGGCTTCCTATTTATTCTAGCAAGCAAGTGCACTGAAAACAGATGAAGCTGCAGACTTCACCCACACTTTTCAAGCTTAGTATCCTATTAAAAAAATCCTCAATGCGTTATCGTTACAAAGTATAAGTTGACATATTAAGAGATATATATTGTAATTGAAAGACGCTAAGTGGAGCCAGACTCCTCTGTTATAACATTTCATCATCATCCTGAAAAAACAAAAGCTGAGTAAGGCTACTGCAGAGGAATTCTTCTTCTAAATTGCATTTCTAATATTTCATAGAGAATAAATAGCTAGACAAATGACAGTTTTAGCTTTTGCCCTTAAGGATTTAATCATGCAAAACTCTAAACATGGTCTTTCCTAGGAAATGAAAGGCTGGTTAAAACTGGTTTTCCTTCTCCTATTCCAAGTGACTGATTGTCACATTCCAGACATTTCTAGGCAATGAGATTACATCATTCAATTTTTTTTAATGGAAACAGCTGTTACATCCAATATTCATGACCTTTAAGGTTTCAATATCAAGTTATTCAGCTGTTCTTTCAGTCCATCTGAGTTGCAGTGAAATGAAACTGTGCAAAAGACCAAACAGTTTTATTCCATAGTTAAATGAATGCACATATTGTTCCAAGGCAATAGAAAGAAAACAGAACTTAGGGGAAACGCAGCATACAAAAATCTTGGTCTTATCACTGCTTCAGTGGACTGTCAGCCCCTTATTCATCCCACATGCAAAATCAGTACAGTATTTTGTTGCATATTTCACATTGCTTCTTACTAGGGTTTGATGTGCACAGCTGTATGTGTTATGTGTGAATAATCGTATAGGACTTCATAGAAGGAAAAAAAGAAGGGAAAGCACACACAGAGATTTTTAAGGCAGAGCACAGATATTTTTGAGGATATGTGCCAGCTCATATAATCAGCCTCTTTTTGAGCTTCAAGTTCAGCCTATCTTACATCTTTTTCACTGTTTTTGTTTTGTTTTTTTCAGTGAAGGAAAATATGAGTACATGTGCATAAAAGGAGTCTGTCATGTTTCTAAATAGAAATATATTTAGATGTTAGATATTTAGATGGTCATTAACTTATCAGAGGAAGGTAAACATAATCCATTAGTCTACTTAACACATAAGGGCATTTCTCAATCTTTATCATGCTGAATACATTACATGTCCAGGATGTTGTTACACTGATGTCTGCATCTCTTCCAGAAAACTTGTTTTGTAATGCTTACTGCACAATACAAAAGCCCATTTTGATTAAAATAAACTGTGAAGTGTAAACAAAACAGTAAAAGAACCATGCCGTTACAGAGAGAGAGCTTGCCTTAGGAACTGCCCAGGAAAGTGAGGGGATGATACCAGCAGTGGTCTTGTGGATTGGTGGGACTGAAAGAACTTGTTCTTACTCCTGATTTTGCTACCAGTTTATTTTGGACTTCAATACAAGTCACATTGTGTCTGTCTGGTCTTCATTACATCAAGTATATGGTGGGCGTGATCATGCTAACTTGCATTGTGTAAACAACTTTAAAATAGTGGATAAAAACAACTAAAACATTAATTTATCCAGTGATCCATGCAGAACTGGAGAAGCTGTAATTTAGTATTCAAGGAGAAACTTCTGGGGTTATAGGTGTCTCCCTCTTCCAGGACACCCTTAAGTTAAACACTGTCTCCCATTAGCAGCATTACCAGGCTGCTATTTTTCTCATATAAAGCACTGTAGAAATTGCATGTTTCACGGGAGTACCAGTATAAATATTTATAAGTATATACGTAAATGTACACACATTTCCCTAAGGGCTCTATATGAGCTCTACCATTGCAAGATCAAACATTTTATTTTGTAAGTCGTCTTATGCTAAATTTGATACATTAGTAACGATTTTTTTTCAGATAAACATTAAAAAAACCTTGTAAATTACTATAGATGCTCCAAAGCTCTGTGCATGTGATACCAAACTTTTCTCCGCCCCCCCCGACCCCCCCCCCAGCAGCAACAGCAGCAGCAGGGAAATTCCTTCAGCTCCCGGAGCACTAGGTGGTGCTGCAGCACAATCGCACCCGAAATCTGCCCGGTGTAAAGGAAACCGTATCGGAAATGTCTCAGTGCGTTTTTTAACATTGGAATTACTAAGCATTATTACTGATGACTATTGCACAGATGCTCTGGGTTTTCATGTTGGTCTTTTTTTTCCTTTTTTTTTTTTTAACAGAAATTCTAGCTTTCTAGGACACTATATTTAGTATGGTTTTCTCACAAACGCTTTACGAATAGAAATAATGAACAAAAAGAAAATTAATGTACATAATAAATGCAATTAATTACACACAAAGCCAATATTTTTAAACTTATACTTCATCTCCTTTATCTTCTTATACAGTGAACCAAGAAGATAAATTACAAAGATTTTCCTACAATACTACATGATAATAAAACTTGTACCTTGTGAAAGTAATCTCTCTAATAGGAGTACAATGCAATAAAGACATTTTAATCCTTTATAAAAATAACTCAAGAATGTACAACATTATAAACATGTTATTTACATACTAAAGAGTAACTCAGATGTGTTACTAAATTCCACATTTGAGTGGTTCCATACAGTTCAAGGGCTTTCCAGTAGCATAAATTTGCCATCATGCACATTTGCAAAACTCTGTTCTAAATGTACATTAGTTCTCTGGCTTTCTGTATATTACTAAATGCAAAGGTTTTGACTTTGTGTAGCCTTTTTTATTTTTGTTCATTTTGGCCTTGGTAAGTAGACTTCTATGCACTGGATAATTTCCCAGTTGCAGCTGGTACTATAAAAGGGTAAAGTCCACTTGCTTGGAACAGTTTGATGAAGTGAGGCCTTCAAAGTAGACTCAAAGCATTTAATAATTGCAGTTTAATGGAGAATTCTTGGAAATTCTTGTAGATGTCTAATTTATAGTTCCTTCTCGATTACCATTTTTCACTACCAAAATTAAGTTGCCTCCTTTCTGTAAATGCTAATAGCTGTATTTCTTATTCAAGGCCAGGTTATTCAAACAGCAAGGCAACAAAAACAGTATCCATTCAATTATAACAACTGAATCTTGGTCTTTAATAAGGGAACATGCAAGACTAAGTATAAAACCTCCATTAAAGTCAGCTAAATCAGATTCTAGTAATGCAGGACCATGTGTGAACACACACAGCCAACTGTTGACTAGCTAATTTGCTGTAGGAACATATCACGACCACACTAGAAGCTCTGAAGAAGAAGCAAGTCCTACACCCAAATAACCTAGGAATTCATTGTTTTGAGCATACTAGAAAGAGTATTAAAGATTTAAAACTAAACTTTGTCTTTACTATTCTATGGTCAACAAATTACACAAAGCCAGACTTCAAAAAAAAAAAAAAAAAAGGCACGAAAATGAAATAAGGCCCATGTGTAGAGAATGGCATTGGCTTCTACTTCCCTCCTTCGTTTCTAATGCAGTAAGTATTTCTTAAACATGTGCTCTGGCAGGCTCCTGCCCTCTCCACACAACGTGGCAGTGGTCCAGGTTAAGAACGAAAGAACGGCTTTTTGAAGTAGCAATTCAGCATGGTAGCAGATGACTCAGCAATGTGCTCTGATGAAGGACAAATAGCAAGAAGAAAATGAAAATGGACAAGAATCAGATGGGAGTTTTGAAAGACAAAAATTGTGAGAGAGAGAACCTGAAAAGAGCAGAAAGGAAAAGGAAACAGAGGAGAGAGGATGGAAAATAAAGCTAGCAACCAATAGCTAGAAACTGATTTGCAACCTAACAAAATAAAACTCCTGAGCTGGTCCACACTGACATGCATATTCTTTTGAATAGAAGAAAATCTCTTTTTCAGCAGTTTGTAAGATACCTATATAATATGGGGTTTTCCTTGGTAATTTTTTAAGCAGCCTCTATAATAACTTACAGGTGTGGCCCTGTCATTCTGATTTGCTTGTTTTTCAGATCTCCTATATAAGACAACGCAGTAGCAAAGAAAATCCAGCTAACAATTAAGAACTGGTGCAAAATTCACACATCAATCATTAATATTGTAACTACAAAACTGAGAATGGTGGTTTAAATTGCAGTGATCACCATGGAGTCTTTGCCACTTAAACACTTAGTTTGATGTTGTATTTATTTATTCCTTAGCATGAGAAAAATAGAAAGAGAAAACAGAGGTAGACATTGAGAAAGAGATATTATAAGTATTTCGTTCATAAATAGGATCAAGAAAGAATCTGGAACAGATGCAGATCTCAGCTGAAAATCAAAAGCATATGATTTAAATTGTAATGTGGTAAAAAAAGCATGTTTTCAGCACTCCTTACTTATTCTACCTGAAGTTTGAAAGAAATACAGCATTGTTGGTATTTGGTGTTTCTTTGAAAGAAAACAATGCTATTCATAAGCAGAGATGCAATTTTCTATGGAGAAAAGAGACTGGCTCCCTTCCCATGTATACTTCCTATTTACTTCTGCCTTAATCTCTCATACTGAACTGCTGGCCCAGATTCATAAACAATGTGGATACTTAAACTACTCTTTGTAGCGAAGATTATATTTGTGTGCATCGTATGCAAGAATCCATATGAAGTTACACACATTTATAGGTAACGTACTGTGTAACATTTGCTACTTTAATCCAATGTATCAAAATTATCCATTTCAAGTTAAGATACTAGCCTCGTGAAAAATAGGTAAAGAAGGGATCCCTGTACCTAATAATGGGCAAACAAATGCATAACAAACTGTCCTGTCTTCACAGTTAAACCAGGCATCTGAACTTTCAGGAAGTCCCTATAAACTCTGTATGAAAGAAGTCTAGATGACCTCAGAAAAAAAAAAAAAAACAACATAGGATAGCTTAAATGGTACCACCTCTATACACATCCTACTGTATTGCCCTTGGAAATATCCCTCTTCCTTTTATTTTATCATGAGTCTCACGATACCTGATAATATTCTTAAATGTCCAGATTGTGAAATTCATTTATTACCTCAAAATCCTGGATCTAATTAAAAGGTTTCTAGCCTTGCTTGCTTCTTAAAAATATAGCCTCAAAATAACTGAAGAGCAAATATGAATATTCAGTTTAGTATTTCAGCTCTGTGATTTTAGAGCACAGTTAGCTAATGATTTTGCAGACTTCCATTTGACAATTTTGTCTTCTAGCTGCTGAACAGTGCTGGCATGTAGTGATAAATTCCAGCCATACCTTTCTCACAAGCTGATTGGGTGGTGTATAAACCACTTTGCTCACCCCACACAGCTTAATAGCTTTAAAAATTCAATTCTGTTTCTGTTATTCTGGGGGTCATTTGGATACTTTACCATATCCAAAAGTACAGATACTTTGCACCATTTACAATATAACATTGCTCCTTGAGTACAATTTCTGTTTCCCAAAGGACATTAGCAATATTCTGTCATCTCAGAAGTTTTTATTCTGTCAGTGTACTAGATAGACACAGACATAGAGTAGCCCTCAATAACTATGAAGAACGAGGTAAACTGCAAACACAGAGATCTTACACACACAGAAAGTAAATTATGTACTACAATGAATTGTAGTATAGTAGCTCAAATATTTTAGGGCAGATAATTCAGAAGAATCTGGAGAAAAAACAGAAATGCATGAGGAATAAGTGGATATACAAATACTGAGGTAGTAGTGGCACTGAATTTCTTTTACGGTATTAGAAACATGATATATACACATACACATATATTTATGCACATATATACCCCTATATATATATATGTCAGTTATTAAAAAGAACATATTTTTCAGAATGCCAGATCTCAATCACATTGGAAATGCACATATAAAATCATCTATTCCCTATACGTTACCAGACAAATGATGATTAAATCTACAGAACCTATTCTGCAGAAACATTACTTGCTTTCTCGCCTTTTGAATGTCTGTATAATTTGTGATCAGAAGGAAATGTACTCATCAGAACACAAAGACATGAGTGGCCACACCAAAAGATAAGACTGTATCTTGTAACTTGTTTCAAGTCCCTTTTGAAGTATGTAACCACAGCTAAGGGCAGGTATGGTTGCAGGGCCAACTGAGGAGAATAAAAGCAATATAGTTCACTGAAATTTATGAGATGCATTTTCTCAGCTAATACAGATTATGAACAGTAAGTACACTGCTCAACGGAAAATGGAAATTGCAATGTATTACTAGATTCAGTAGATTTTATATTTTGTGAAAACTTATAACAGGTCTGTCAGAATTTTGGAGTGCTACAATTGCTAATACAGGGCTGCCTTATACCTTCTAAATTACATGTGTTTTCCAAAAAGAAATGGAAACATTTCCAAAAAAAGAAGTGCTCCATCTTTCAAAATGCAAAGCCTAGAATCATAGCTCACTCCACAAAAGCTATTATCTTCCTCCAGGGAATCGTTTACAGGGACAAAGAGAAGAGAGCATTCATAAAGCTTTAACAGATGGAACTGGTAGGTATGTATTCTCCTTTCCTCCCTGCTTCTGCACAGTCCATTGTAAATGGTCCAGCTTCTGTTCAAAGAGAAAGCTTGTTCATCTCTCTCTGATTCTGTACAACGTCACTAGAGACAGTTACATAGAACATGTTAAAATCTTCAGATTAAATCTTTCGGATGTATGTATGTCATACCGCTAATGCTTCTTTACACACGACTCAAGGAAGCATAAGACAACCCAAGAAAAAAAATCTAGTGTGTATTTATAACCTTTTCTGAATAAGACAACATCACTACACTTTCAGCATCAGTTAGACATCAGCCTGAACCTAGGCTCCTGCCCAGACTTGCCACCCAGCTATATTTGTTGGATGCAAACACTGAGGCCAAGCTCCAGAGCAATCCTTAAGAAAAGCTCAGGGTCCAGCATGGTTCCCAGACTGCCCCAAGAAGACAGATCAGGCTTGGGCAAGGCCACATGAACTACCTCTCAGTCCTCTAGAAGACATCTCATGCACCTCAGTCACAGGATGGGTTCTATGCATAGGGCGACATTTCAAATAAAAGTATAAACACAGCTATACAGACACATCACTGCGTTCTCCACAGGAAAATACACAACACCCTTTGGCTGTGCTTACTTGCTTGTTAGTTGTGAGATTTTAATTGATTTATGAAGGAATGGCATCAATTCACAGGAGGCTTTTTAATGGTTAACTATACAGAAAGGGATTTCATTCTGAGAAAGAATTCATATAATTCGAGAGCCAAATATCCAAGGATATTTAAAAATCACAAACTTGTGGAACTTGTTCTTACCAAAATGCAAGTGCATTATGTTACTGAAATATTCATGTTGCGTTTCTGGCATTCAGACAGCAATCATCTTATAACCTGAAATTTCTTCTGTCAACTCTCTCATAGTAAAAACCCATCAGGCAATTTTAACAATAATGAAGCAAACTAAAAAATTCCTTACAGTTTGTGCAATTTTCTGTGCCTGTTCTTTGACTGTTCCCTTATGCCATATTACAGTTTTTAGATATCTATTATAAGTGACATGTAATTATAAATTGAAAAAGCAACAAACCCTGCCAGTACAATGACTAATAAGAAATATGTCGACAAAGCCCAGAAACATGCACAGTAAGAAAATGTCTGTAAACATAATAGTTCACAATGCAGATCAGAAATAGATGACTGTTATAAAATGTAATAATATACTACCTTCTAAACTACATATAGACTCAAACAAGTCCTCAAGAAAAAAATCACCAGGAGGATTTATGTGGCACTGCTTTTTGTGTGTATGGTTTTGCTTATATAGACCCATATATATTTATACATACACATATATATTTATAAAATAAATTCTTTCATCCAAGTCACAGCTACCGTAATAAAAATTCCCACTGGCATCATTACTTTCAAATAAAAATAATAACATAGTGTCAATGACTTTTAATTTTAAAAGCTGACATTACTAAATCTTACTCATACCATTGAAATAGTATTTATTTTTTTCCAGCAAATCTGGATATCAGTAGGTGTTATTATCATCACATATACATATACTAAACAACAGAATACTTTCCCTCAGCAAATGTTTTGGTTAATTAATTTGCACGATGACTTAACATACAACATTTTTTCATCATACTGAAAAGTATTTATATCATTACATCATTATATCCAGTAAACATTTGTGTTTGAGTCAGATTAGGATACAGACTACAGAAGACTGTAATAGGTAACATCTGTGCTGGAATTTGATATTTACTTTAATATTCCTCCAGAGACCACTGGTAGAGTACATTAGCTCATTTTCTAAAGCCTGTATTACCATTTTTTAGCACAGGAGCAATGTGAAGTGAGAAGAGGGAGGAATAATCATTATATTTGGTCAAAGTGCACTTATATGCATTCGTGTATTGCTAAATTTCTAAACCAGAAACTCTGGAATAAGTATATATTTCAAAAGTGTAGATATCCAAATGAGAGTGAGATTTTGCAGAGTTTTTATGTTTAGAACTAGATGAAGAAACTGGAAGTGGTAAAACACCCACTTTTTTCCTCATCTTAGAGCTCCAATTCCCTTTTCACAGGCAAATGTTCACCTTTCTTCTCCTGAGTCTCCTGACTGCTGAATAATCCAAATGTCTATTTTAGGACAACCTTAAGACCTCCATAGCATTGCAGATGCTACTGTGTTCTTATATCTACACCCCCCTGAATTACACATCACTCTTCTATGTCCAAATCCATTACTCAGAAACTAATGAATGCATCTCTACCCTCCAAAGAAGAGCACTCCCTTGGAGGGAATGTCACAGGTTGAAGCAATTTTCCTCAGTGTATCTTTACTGGTTTTCTTTGAAGAAACTCAGGCTGATTTAAGGAGCTCTTCAGATTGTACCCTTGCACTAAGGGAGGGCTTAGATGCTCCACACATTGTTCACAATTCCTTTCCAAATATCGTGCATATGGACTTATGCAAATGATTCAGTTAGGTAACCTATACCTTTTTTTTTTCCTTTTTTTTTTTCCCTTTTTTAAAAATCTCTTTTGTCCAAGCCCAGAAGGGATACCAGTTCTGGTGTCTTCTACCATTCCAAGGAATATTCAAGTCCATTTGTCACAAGAGCAGTAATTCCAATAATTTTTGTTGGTATCCTTTCCCTGCTCTTCTAGAAAGAAAGTCCAAGCTTAGAAAGGCTCCAGCACACTGTCTGCAACATTTATTATTTATTCATTTATCCTGATAAATTATGCAAGCCAGATCCTCCATTATCACTGGGGTTACCAGTTAAGTCCTTTCCAGCTCTTAGGTACTTTCATTCCCTGGATACAGAGATAGCAGACTAACCAAGTAGTTCTCACTTTTCTACTCAGAAATAATATCATAACAGATAGGATTTTCTTACTGTTTCTCCATTTTTAATTCATTTTTTTAGCTCCCAAATTCCTTCATCCTCTTATTATTTTCTAACCAGCTGCCTTCCATCTTAATTTGGCCCCTCAAATAATGACCAGCTTTCTTTAGAAGGCAACTAAATCTTCAGTAAAGTATGTATGCTCTTCCTGTGTGCTTCCTGTATGCTCTTCCTGAGACATACTATGTCTTCTATGGCACCCAAGCAGACAATGGGTTTGCATAAATATGGGTTATATCAATAGACTTGTTTACTAAATTCTAACAGGAGAAAGAAAATCAGTTTAACTTCATTGTATCTACACAGACTGAACAATACCAGCAGGAGAGGGGGAAAGTTTTTTTTCTAATAGGCTGAATGGCACAGTTTAAATCCACCTAATTTTTAAAAAGTATTGTGTTAACCTGCCATTATTTGCTTTTAAAAAAAAATTTGTAATCAATGTGCATTAGCTAAACATTAAAGGTATAAAATTTCATTTCAAAATTGCAGTATTATCTACAACTACACTAGATCATCATTTAAAATTAGATTACAAATGTTGGTGTTTATTGTTTTTTCTAAGGTTGCTGTTGAAAAACAGATTGTCTGAATATTAATAAACCAATACAGTCACTAGCAATACTTAGGTACTTGAAGTTAAAAACATGTAAATGCCTACATAGGCTTAACAGATACTCACTTAGTATAAAATATCTGTAACACCCAAAATGGTTTCAGCACTAACAATAACATATAACTAGCAGTAATCCAATGCATTCATGTATTTATTGAGAAATGTTATAAGCAATCAGACAACATTTTTTTTTCCATTAGGAACTTAAGGTTGGGCCTGCAGGAATGCTTTCTTCACAGACTTTAATGACCAGAGCAGAAGAAACATTAGGACAGAAGGTAGGCAACAATGCAGTCCTGAATCATCTTGTTCAGTTGCCATTTAGCTTGTAAATATCTAAATCCACACGTACACCTCTGTTGCTCATTCAATTAAAAGTATCCAGCTGCCTAAAATTTTGCATTTCTGAGCTCAGACTACCACCAGTCCTCACAAGTCTGAGCAACTTTGCACCTAATTTCTAAACCTAATTAGTACCTAGGAAATTGATATTTACTTGATCATCATTTTCATCCTTGAAGGCACTGACCTGGGTAGGTGAGCAAACAGCATGCCTAACACCTCCAGGATTGCACTCTATAGAGAACAGAGCATTAGCCTCTGTTTATGTTTGATAATGTATAGCCAAGGGATTAGGACAATTTTTTAGGGATGTGGAAAAAGTGGGTTTGCTCTCCTCAGACAGAAGAGAATTTAGCCTAAAAGCTACAAAACCAAGCTGACTTTTATAGGTGTGGTGTTATTGTAGTAAAGGAAGTTAAGATGTAGTAAACAAGTCACGTCTTTTTCCTTAAAAGCATCAATCTGAGCAAGACTGTAGAGATGCCATACAAGTTGGAAGGCTTCTAAACAATGAGATTGTTTGACCAACTAGAGTTTGAGAAACACGGATTTATTTCTGGTACTCCATGTTTTCCATTCTGCCTTTTTTCCAAAACAGGGGAAATATGTTCAGGGCACAGAGGAAAATTTAAAAATGAAAAAAATGTTGGCACACTCAACTACTCAGAAAATAAGAAAAGCTAATAAACCCATCTGTTTGATAGTCAAGCCTGAACTGTAAGTAAAGAGTAGCCTCTGCAAAACCCAACTTCAGAACTGTTACTCTGTATTTACCAGCATTTACACCTGACTGCCCTACTGAATGCAGTGATTCCACCAAGCTGTTCAGAGGCAAACTAAATAAGAATACAACTTTTTAACCAACCAACTACTTCCTTTAAATTGTGTATGAAATCTTGTGTTTACAAAGCATAGAACTAATACATATAGCCGATATGTTCTGCCAATATATAGACGAATCAAGCTATCGCTATAGCATTATAGATCTATATTATTATATATCATCTGCTCCTGTAGAGTTACATTTATGACTGCACGACATTTTGGGAGTGCATAATATATTTCGCCTGAAAAATAACTTGAATGTAAGAAATAAAACAGATCCTACAAACAGTTTAAAAAAAACATCCACAACAAATCTGGTTTTATCCAAATAAAGCCTATTACCCATTGGTTAAATGCTAGGTGAATTAAGGCATATAAAGTTGCCCCACTGAGTCTGTTGGAATGAATGCACAATAAATTCAGCGTTTGACTAGAGCCTTAGCCAGAATGTGCTCTTAACCTTAACCCTTCCCCTTCAAAAAAAATCATTTCACCAATACCATTATAATATAAACATATTTTACATGTTTATATAAATATATTCCACTGGCAATGTTTCATATAGATAAATGTATTTATTATCTAGTCTTTCACCATACTTCCATAAGCAAACTTGGCTTTGATTTGCAGCCAGTCAGGTAGCATATTTCTGCCTATGTTGTATTAAGCCATCTAGCTAAAAAACAACAACAACAACAAGTCACATCTGCAGTTACTTAGATTGTAATCTACAAAGACTGTCAAATCTTTGGAAACGCTATGCATAAAAAGCAGTGTAATACATGATATGTTTATAGTCAAATTACTGTTTATTTGGTGTTCAAGTGCTTCCCAAACATATGACCTGTCATCAGATGAGATTTTGGGTTGGATTTGGGGGAGGGGGGGGGGGAGAAGGACAAAAGCAATGTGATTTTGTATGTATTTTCCTTGAAATAATTAATCTAACACAGAAATATCTCATATGTTACATAGAGAACCAAGATCTAAATTTTTCCTACCAAATTTGCAGTAAAGAAATCCTGATACTCAGAGCTGTGAGTCTGCAATACAGCTGCAGCTAGCATTTTCTTTTTTTCATTTGAAGTTAATAAAGAGTTTGAAGATTCTGAATATATTTTAATTGCTTCAAATCTGCAGTGTACACCAAAACCTCAACTATTTCAAGAAAATGCTCTTTAAAAAATTCTTCAGTAAATTTGGACTTATGCTTGTTGATAGCATGGAGAATATTTCCCCTCCTCTTCAGCATTCAACTGAAACATTCAAGCTCTTTCAAACTTTAAATTTTTCAGATTAATTTTCTCAGAGAAGTTTACAGCTTTAACAGGATTAAGGAAATTGAAATTTATCAAGTGTCATTAGTTTAAGAGAATCCCTTCGAAATGCACAGTACTACACATTTAGGGCATGTTAACTAGTTCAGTATGAAAGATGTTACATTTTCCCTGTAGTTATAGTCTGCTTTCATTTTAGGAGTTTTTGGTGTGAGCATGTTGTTCTCTAGCTATAAACAATCTAAACTGGTTCTCCAAAACTGGAGTAGAGATATCTTATTGCACAGATAACCCTTAAATGTTCATTTTTGTTAACTGAATTGCATTTCAATTATGTTTAAACTAATTTTATTTCATATGCAACTGAAGGTGACTTCTTAGTATATGATTGTTAATAGTGCCAAATTACCATATTACTGGTTCTCAACCTATTTGCTAGACTTGAGACTCTCTGCAAATAACAACACTTCCACAAATTTATGTGCAACAACTTGTTGATCCTCAGGCCTAAATACAATATGTCTTTAAGTTGTCTCCATGGAGCTATAGGTCATAGTTTATAATTAAATGTCTATTTTTACAGACACTCGTACTAACACCCACACATGGAAGGTATAAAACTATTTGTCAGAGAAATTTGCTTTATGAAGCATAACTGTTAAACACGCCCAGAAGTCTTCTCAGAAATATCTCTGTGAATTTAAGAGTCATTATTTACCTTCACCTCCTTTTGAATAACGACTCTCATAAATGTGCATAGCAACCTTTCACTTGAAGTATCAGGATTATATCTTGCCTGCAAGCAAAACAGCTGAACAAAGTTGCAGTTAACCTCTCCCATTAACGTTTTATTTTCACCTGTTGAGTATAAGTTATCTCTTGTGGCAAACATCTGTCAAGATAAAGCAGTCCCCACATTATTTCCATTGGGAGCTTCATCTATACATCCTTCTGTAAAGACTGTCACTAACATTTTTTGTGATCATCTGTAAAATATCAATTATGTTATGGTAACATGATGAGGTTTAATTCTTCTCCAAGTTCTCTTATAATACACAGTTGTCTGTACAGTCTAGAGATTCAGACTCCAGGAAAACTTCATCTGCGCACTTAGTTAAAGGTGGTTTAGACAGCACAGCTGAAAAGCTGTACAACTGCAGAAGCAAGGTATGTTGTCACAAGCCTCAGAATAATAGAGCCATTGAAAGTCATCAAACCAAAGGTGAGAAGAAAGAATAGCCCTGTTTCTAATGTTACAGAAAGACACGTGGTAGATGAGGTACTTCAGCAATGCTGCTAGCGTTGAGTAAGTCCTCTTACAGATTACGATAAAGACAGTTCTGAGTTCCAAATTACAAGAAATTGAACTTACTGAAGTTACCTTCCAGACTCGGACATATTTTGAGTGACTTATTTTAACATCTGAAAAAAAAGATTGATTTTTGCTCTCGAAAGGAACTGACATAGGGGAAAAAAAGTTGAAAAGTACTCAGAACAGTCATTTGGTCCAGCCTTCAGTATTTATTCAATAAAATTAGCAATATTTAATATTATTTATTCAATAAAAGCCTACTGAATTCAAGAGGAGGGGATGAGAGAGAAAGACACCTACAGTACCCTGGTTTTATATTTTTTCAAAATGCTTGTAATGGAATGAAAAAACAGAATAACCTATATCTAACTGCAGATATATTAGAAACTAATATCCTTGAATATCTTGCTTTGATAATTCCTTACACTCTTCTCTTGTCCAGGATTTAAATACAAGGAGAAAAGCAACTAAAAATTCTTTGCCCCGCCCCCCCCCCCAAAAGCGGAAACAGAGATAGCAAAAGGATAATGATTACATGATATTTGACCTCTATCCAAAGTTCATGAAAGTCTTGTTGTAGGAGTCAGAAGGAAAGATGAAAGATCCAGTCAAGAGATGTTTGAGGCTGACCCAGGTATCCTGGAAAAAGATGACTGAAGTCTCTCTACTTGGAAAAAGAGAAAAGATCAGTGGTCTGCAAAGATTTAAAGACATTATCATAGTATTAAATGTGTTTGTTTCTATGTCAATATACAATATATGATTCAGACATTTAAGTCACAAAGCGGTGGTGGAGTGCTTTACTCCACAATAAGTTAGAAGTTAATAGACATCTAAAATACAGAAGATTATACGAGATCATCCAAAATGACAGTTTTTTTCAAAAAGACAGAAAGCAGTAATCAATGAGTTGAAACACTAGACCCTTCCCTGAGAGGGTTAAGAGAGATAAAGTAAAGCAGAAGAATGGGAGTTGAATCCAAGATGGACCTCAGGAGGATTTCAAGAAAGAATTTGCTATAAAACCAAGCATATTTTATTCAGACTAAAGAAGCTAAATGGATCATGAAAACATCTCAGCAGGTTAACACAATACAAGGACAGAAAGAGCACTTTTAGTTTTGCTTGTAGTAAAAACATAATTTTTTTCATGTCTTTTACAAATATTTGCAATTGGCAACAGCTACACCGAATGCGTGAGAGAGATGTAAATGTATCTTAGCACAGCTTGAGTTTAAGAGTGATGACCAGATAAATGACTAATGTAAGGCATTCCAGACCCCGGAGAGTTATGATTCATGCATCTAGCTTACTGAAGCACTCATGTGAAGCTGAGCTTTCCAGGTAATTTCCCAAGGGACTACATAAGAAAAGCCTCCCACTCATGCTGAGTGGCTAATTCTGAGAAAGGGCATTGCAAAAGTGAGAGAAACAAGTATTTTCAAAGGATCAGTGCTGGCTAGTAAAGCCCTAATTCACGTAGCAAGAAGAGAGACTGCCAGCAAACACCAAAATCTCCAGGGAACAAGCCACAAAAAAGAAACAATGCTCTTGATTACAGAAAGAGCAGAAGCACAGACAGATCTGCAACAGGAACACAGAGCAAATATTCACAAGAGAAAGAGATGATCTGTTTGCTGAGCAATTTTTCCAAGGAATAACATAAAAAGTCTGCTATGGCCTAGATCCTCAAACCAGCCCTATCACCATGAGCCAACTGACAGCCAGAGAAAGAAAATCAACTTTAAGCATCCAAAACGAATAGAAAGCTGCCTGCAAATGGAATTGGACCTCTCCTGGCCAGGGAAAACAAACTATGAGAAAATGAAAAATTGTTTGCTTTACTGCTACATTTGCAGTTTAAAAATTATATTCAGAAACTATTATGTTACAGACTTTTATCCTGAGTCTGTATCATTCATTTTTGTCTTTATGATTTGGACAAAGGAGTAGAGAGAAGACTTCTTAAATTTGCAGATGACGACAATATGTGTGCTTGGGGGAGATACTTTAAACATACCAGAGGACAGATTTGGAACTGAAAAAGTCATGGACACACTTGAGAAATGGGAGATTAAAAAAAAAAAAGTTCAATAATGGACAAAGGCAAAATACCTACATGTAAAATTTCACAGCAAAAATGAATAAGAGAGAGGTGAAAAACCCATAGTGCAGCAAAGGAGTTTGGGAGTTACAGTGAATCACAAGCTGAACATGAATCAACCACCTCCTGCTGTTGTGAAAAAAAGAAAATACTTAACTGCTATATATTGTTTGAAAGACATGTGAAATACTTTTTCCACTCTTCTGACAATGGTGAAGCTTCACATTGAGCCCTGTGTCAAGCCTGGGCACAACAATACCCGAAGGACCCTGATCAGTTGGAAGGAGCCCCTCAAGGAGATTTGTCAGAGCACAGAACAAATAAGAAAAGAGGATCTGTATGAGGCTATGTATTTTTTTTTCTTTGCTTAGCTGATTTTCATTAAGTTATAGAATGCAAGAAGATAGAAGGATAAACAATTTAAAATATATCTAAAATCTGAATAAAAGCATTTCCACAACAGTTGCTTTTACATTCTTATTTCTTTTTTGTCTGTATACAGGTTTAAAGGTAAGTAGGTTACAGAAGTTCTGTATTCCTAATGTGTTAAGACTTTACTGCAGTTTTTACTACCACTACAGATCTTTTTGAAAGCTTTTTCTTTTTATGCTACTCTGTGAAAACTTTAAAAATATATCAAATATTTAAAAAAAAAAAATCTTCAAATACAAGTCATTATCATGTACGCACACAGATGCATACATATATAAACACACAGAAAAATAGCACTTCCCTGTGAGTCTAGGGTCTGCACATAGAATATTTGACAGCCTCAATGACAGCCCGCCCCCCCCCCCAGGCTGACAGGCCAGATAATTGCAGATAATTGAGAGTCCTTCATGTTATTCTTTTGTCTTTTTTTACAGTTGCATTAACCAGATCTCTTCCTAGTCCCAAACAATCCCTAGGTGCTACAGCAATTGCTTACATGAAAAAAACCATTAGGAAAGTGTTTTATGAACTACCATTGACTCTTTCAACTTCACAAATAAACTCTAAAAAGGAGAAAACCGTAAGAAATGCAATTCATTCACTGACGTCCATTTGGAAACAAAACATTTTAGTGGATGTGTGCAGGTGAGTTATACATACAGAATATTCTCATTTTGTAACAAGCACAAATCAGTTCTGCTTGTGCTCTGAGCCAGCCCAAAGCTGTGTGCAAATACCATCCACAAGCTCCACAGCTCTTTAGTTTCAGCTCAGTACTGCACTAACACGGCCACAAGCAATTCCAGATCAGAACTGGCACCTAGTCCAGCAAGATTGGTTATGTCTGCTTGCAGAAATACCTTTTAGGCATATTTGCTAAAAACCTACAGCAGATTGTGGACATAGTCCTTTTCCTCATCAAAAGCCGGCAAAGTCTACCCCAAATTTTTCAGGAAAATAGTGGGACCATAAAACAATCAAGATCAACTCTCTATTTGGTTAGGACTGATTATAGTACAATTGCTCTATGCTTAGCGCTAGTACACAGAGTTGTATTTTAAGACAGCCTAGAGCTCCAGCCCTAAAATAAACACAAATAAAATACCATCGCGCTGAGTATGAAGGAAGACTATGTTCACATAAACAGGCCTCAGAATGCAACTCTGAAGACAGCTCAGGCTGAAGAGATAACATTTGCCTGCTATTTTTGGAAGTTGTTTGCTGCCTTCAAAAGCATGCTTCATCTGCCGCAGCAAACCAAACCATGCAAATGAACATACACACACAGTCCCAGACAGTATTTATTTGAATTTCACCTTGAATTTCCTTAATATCTTTAAAGATTCAACACCGACATTTAAATCTGGGACCAAGACAGAGATAATTGTTTAAAGATACTTGTGTTCAGTTGCTGGGTTGAGGGAAGGGAGATTGTTGCTCTTTTAGTTTACACAAAACACAGGTTTTTGGAGGACAAAGTCCAGTCTTGCTAATGCATTTTCTTGCTGGGAAGAAAAAAGGTTGATTTACTGGCTGTGACTGTTTGAATCATATCACTTCATTTTTCTTACTAAGATTCAGATCTGAGAAAAAATTCTACACATTTACCATTTTGTACATAGTCCCACCTGAGTTCAATTTTCAAGGTAACCTTTACATGGCTGAAAGGCCAGATATTAGATCACCTTTCTATCCTACTGTCTCTGAAACTTGCTTAGTTTTCAAATAAGTGGCCATGATTATTGGGACACAAATTTGGGAGTTTTAGGTACTGAAGCCCATTAAAATCAATGGGACTATTTCTGGGCACTTCTGAGATGTCCGGTCAGGTTACTGTTAGTGTTGTATTAGCTGCTCTTGGACTGTGAACATGTTCATTAATATGGTTATGACTGTTGAATTAAGTGATGAGTAAATAATGTTGCAAAAAATCTGAGAATTATATGGTTTCTATTATCTCCCTGAAAAGGATTTATTCACTTTTTAACACAGGCTGTCAGGCATTTATGAAAAGCCCTTTTATTTACTTTACCAGTAGCGGAGTTGAGTGAACCACCTCCATCAAGAAGTCTGCAATATAAAATTCATCCTACCTTCAGCTGTACTAGATGCACATCCACATGCTTGCTATCTGAGTCCTGCTGGACAGAATAGGTCAGATCCCTGACTCTTTCAGATGTCATCCGAAGCCAGGTCTCAATTTCTGGCAAGTGGAGAACAATCTTCCAATCAGCCCCAGTGTGTAGAGGAGGAGGCTTTTCATATTGCTGGCCAGAATCAAGCTCCTTCATGACATCCTCTTCCCCATCTCGTTCCACTGTAGGAGTCATGTTTATAAGCATGGGAGATGCATCAGTTGGCATGGGATCCAGTTCTTGTGTTCTCATGGGAGAAAGTGCTACATCCATGGCTAACATGGGAACGTCTAAACCATAATTCTTTCCAAAATAGCTGTAAAGATAAAAAGAAATGAGATTGGTTATGAGACCAAATTTTGCAACAAAAATGTTCACAAGACAAGGAGTAAATGCACCCTGCAAATCTATACTAGAAGTTCAAGAATAAAAGATTTTTCAAATTAACTTTGTTGATTTGAACAAACAACTTTTGTTTGAGAAAAATAACAAATACCGCATTTCTCTCATTGCAGAAAATCACCTTGGAAATGACAGTTTTCATTGTTGAAAAATATGTTCTGATATTCTACAACTGCAACATAAATAAACTAAGCATTGACAAAGCTAGCAGAACTTTACTAAACTCCACAAGTTAATGTAGGACTGGTATTTGTAAACTAGAACATATCAGAACACATTCCTTGGCTTGAAATTTATGATTAAACACAAAATATCTCAAGTTTTATTCAAATTTCCCAACTGTCCACTCGACGATCGATCACGTACAACAAAAATTGTGAAGGCAAATTTGACGCCACTATTGAGGACACTTGGTTGATTTATTGTAGGCAGATTTTAGTTTTGAAGTTTAAATTATTCTAGGTTTGTTAGATTAAGAACTCTTGCAATAAGCAACAACTCTACCAAAACTTATAGATAAGAATTCCAAATGTCAAAATATGTACCTAAAATTAAAACATGATTTTACAAGAGTGGCTTTATTAAAGCCCAAAAGCTGTGTCATTAATATACTCTTACAAGGTTCACTGGAAAAAGTAAGTAAAACATTTTACTTTGTACCTCTTTCTCTGTACACTCTAGCTGTATGTAATACAGAAGGCTGCCGTAAACCCTATACCCAAGAAAAAACACTCTACTTAATAGCATGCACCTGGTTTGGAGATAAGTACCTAAAGCATTATGAAAACTTTCATTCAGTAGAAGATGTGGAGTTTACCTAATTTTGGAGAGACTCAAATTTGACACATGCCTGCCTTTGACATACAACTTCAGTAAACCTTATACAAGCACTTACTTGTTTCTTCAATACTTTGCAACCCTAAGCTATATTCAGTGAGTCTACATTAAGAGAATTAGGAAGATTAGGTCCTTTTAAAGCTGTTTTTCCTTTGTTTTAACCAGTGCATATTAGAAATACTTCAACTACATTTTAATAACTTTTGCTTGTGTTCCTTTTCCATAGTGTTGCAACTGCAAATAACTCAGTTGTGCAGCTATTAATCTGGGCGACATTCCAAGTTTTTACAATTTGACTCTCTTTTCTATAAAAACTGCATTTTACCTTTTAGCATGATAACTATAAGATTGCAGAAAAGAAACTGCCTTTCACCTTTCAAGTCAACTACACTGTGACTACTGAGTTATATTTCTATATATTTCAAGCGGAGTCTCAGCATCCAGAGACTACTGCAGGCAATGAGAGCACCAAAGAAGTATCCAAACACCAGCCTACTTCTCATAGCCAGGAAGGACAAAAAAAATTACATTTAATGTTAATTTGATTTTTATTTCCTATCCCGCCACTACTTAGTAAATTATCTTTTGCACATCTATCACCCCCACAAAACAATATTTAAAACTGATATTAGGCTAGTAAATATTAATTTGGCACTTCAGAACAAAATTTTCTATCAGTGCAATCAAGGAAAGGGAATGAAAGAAGATTCCAATCATTCTCAGTGCCTGCTGTACAATTTTCAAGTCTTTTGAGTTAGATTTTTGAAGACTTCAGAATTAAATGGTGTTTTATAAAAAGCTCTGCAGCAAGATGGTATGAAATTAACATTTCAGGATGCTGAGTATTTTTCAAATCCATCTCTTTTCACTGCCTGTTTTTCAATTTAAACTCTGTTGCCATACATACTCAAAATACAGTTAGACATATCACTCAGTTTGAAAACATTTTTGTCTTAGACACTGCTGCTCATTGCCCCAGTTGTAAAGCATATAAATCAACTATTCTAACAGCCAAAACTATATTAATTCAAGCATATTCTTTACATTACTTCCTCCTGAAAATGAAATTTTAGTGAAGTGCATGTGGTCCTTATTTCTGCATGTTTGTCATTAACAAATTAAACATGCCTACCAGCAAAAGAGTTGGTCCTGAATCACTAAATGATACAGAAACACAGGAAGCGCAGCACTTGCTTAGTAGTTTTTCCACAAAAACCCTCGCACTTTGCAAGAGGTTTTTCAACATGACTCAGCTCTAGTAAGGACATTAAAGCAATTAGCAAAGAGAAATTAAAACATGCTCCTGCAGAAGCAAACAAGAGCCAGTCCATGCTGCATGCAGAGCATAGCTCTAGCTTTAATACACTGAGTTTGCAATTAGCAACCATTAGGAACCTGCTGACCTGGTTTTTGTTACGATGTGCTTGACTCTATATACTGGCTCTCCAGCATTACAGCTAATGCCTCCTTAATCCTAGTTGGTCTTAAAGTCAAGTCCTTTGAATCCTTTTCTTTCTGCCAGATCACAAGTTGCAACACTTCAAGTAAGAATATGTGGAGAAACTTTAAAATAGATGATTCTTTTCACATTCTTAAGAAAAAAATTCCTACAAAGGTAATAAAACACACTGTGGATACTAATTAGCAAGGTCTGGGAAAGCTTTAAGAAGCCCTAAAATGCGTGAAAGGAGAAACTGTTGCAGCTAGAAATGACTAAATCCAAACACTAGGACACAGATTCATTAAATTGTTTCTCAGCAGAATAAAAAGGCGTCACCAACTATGCTGCAAGAAAGGAAAACTGAAAGGTTCTCCTGCTCTCTCTGAGAAAACTGGCACTGAAGCGGTGCGTTCACAGGAGTGCTCCTAAAAATCACTGGAGAAACACTAAGCTCCACCCCGCTATCCCTCCCCCAGCTCCTCCGCAACTGTTGGCAAAGCAACATAATTCCCCTGTCACGCCTGCACTGACCTATGAAACGCGCTGGCAAGGCACTGAGAGCACAAGCTTCAGTCACCCTCATGCATTGGATATGATAGGAAAATAGGAAAATCTCTGCCACAGAGGTGTTTTTACAAAGTTCTAATGTCAAAATACTAAATAGCAAAAAACAAGGCCCAGCAACAACAGCAAAGCTCACAGATACATCACAATTTAGGAATTACAAAACTTGCCAAAATACTTTTGAGCAGAAGCACGTTCTGCTTTTGGGATTACTGACCACATGCAAGTTAGACTTCCATATTTCTTACTAGGTCAGCAGCCTTGCAGAGGACTGCATTCATAAAGTTTTGTTCAGACACTAGCTACTGAAGATAACTAAATGAGCTGCTCTCCACCCCGTTCTCGTATAGACACTTGCATCTATTGTCCTCCAGCTATACCCCTTCCCCTCCAATATTTAGGATATTACTTTTATACTGAAACATGGAAGGTAGAAACAGCAAGATGGGGCATGGAAGTCCTTCAGCAGTTCCAGTATTTGCATAATGTACCATCAGTGACATATGATAAATTTCAGCAAACCAAATTTTAATTTGAAATTTGAAACAGTGTATTTAAGAACAATATTCCATATACCAAGCTGTAATCTAGTGGATTAAAACATTTGCTAAAAAAAAAGATATGAATGGATGATCAAGTTAAACAATACTTTGGGGTCATGTATTGTGGTGCTTGATATTTTAAGTGACTGATTTTAAACGCTAGCCTTAGTGTTTGTTATATTTCTGGAGTATTTTATTTTTCCAGATTTTGTGAGATGTACAGATAGTGAATTGTAAAACACTATAATAAGTGTTAGAACACATATTAAAACTGAATACATTTTTTAGAGTTGCTCTTCATACACTACTATGCAAAAATAATTTTTTAAAAGAGGTAAAGAATTGGTTCATTTCCTAAGCAGGACCTCTATCACCACTAAAGTTTTTTATAAACATGCAAAACTAAGTGCTGTCTTGTTTTCTACATCACAAAATCCTGGTAGCATCAACGACAATTTTAGGTGGGAAAGCAATGCTACATCAGACTCTAGCTTTCTCCTAAACCAAATTCTTTCTGTACCTGGAACAGCTGTATAAACTGGATGATTTTAAATTTGCAGGTGAACAGCTGAAAATATATTTACAAATGTCCTGATCAATAAAAAGTTCATCGCTCAATATTTTCAGGGCATAGCTTTATTTTCATCATCACAATCTGAGTGAGAGAGTTATGATGCCATTATTTTAAAAAATACACCTCAAAGTATTTGTTTCTGTCACTTCTGAAGCTACTCTTTCAGTCCACTGAAAGGACACATTTATGAACTACACAACATAGCTACAAGCATCTACTGTTTCTGGTGGGAGAAAAAAATAGATTAATTGAGAGCATTTTTTTTCTTCATGTTAGTTCTTTATATACAGTTCTATATTTTCATGGATACTTGTATAAAAGGTGAGAGATCTTGTGTAAGCACATGCACACATATGCTTTCTATCTTCATCTTTATTAAGTGCATTATGCCTAACAGATGGCTGATTACCTTTCACTAATCACATAGGCAATCTCGCTTTCCCCTGGTTTTCCACTCAATCAGATGCTAATGCTTTTATGCAAAACATAGAACGTGTGTGTCACCCATAATATAGTTCATCAATCACTACAAGCCTTGAAAGACTTCTCTCACTCATTCTGCTCCCCAATTATTCACATCTTCCTTGTTTATAAAGTGCAGGCCATATTCACTCTGCCAGCTATCAGATCATCCAAGTTTTCCTCCAACAGCAGTTGGTTCCTGTCAAACAAAGATTCATTAAGCATTTTAAGCCATACAGTAGTCCAAGCATTGATCAGTGGTGCAGACACTGGGTTGAGTGAATGTTAATAAGCTCTAATTTTTCTTACTGTCACATATTGTTAAAATCAGCCATAAGCACTATACAGCCACCTGTCTGTCAAGTAAACAATTCATTTCATTATCCAAAATAGCCCAAAAAAACCCAGAGAAAATCCATCATTAAATAATTATGTCTGCTTGCTGACTTTGAAATCTAATGATACAAATTTTAACATCAGATTTAATGAGCTCATTGATGTTAAGTTTTCTTAAATAGATACAGTCAAAATGAATATCTCATACAGCCAAGTTATATTTTCATTTCTTTTCCACTTCAATAATTCTCAGGAATTCCCTGCCAAGTTATAAGACTCATTACATCTTTCCTTGAAAATGCAATCTACTGTATCTACTGCAAAAACAAGCTGTGTCAGTACACAAAAAAACTGAAATACATCATGTCAGTAACTACATACAGAGCAACTTGAATTTAATATCACATTAACACTATCCTGCTAAACTGATCCTATTGCAGATTTCCTACATGATTTAAGAGATACAACAATTTCAAAAAGCTTTCAAATAACTGAATTCTAAGGGAACCAATGTAGTTTCTTCTCTTCATATCATTCCCTGTGAACACATTTCAAAAATACATCCTTTACAATTATCCTACTATTACACCTAAAAATCTGAACAAGTTCGATAGGAAGGGAAAAAACTTTCTTTTAGCATTGCTGGGCTCCTATTTGATGTGTGTAGACTCTTCGAAGGTATATCTGATAGGGAATATGATGATGCCTGAACTCCTGCAGGATATAGACCAAAGAGCCTTGCGTAGTAATGCCAATATTAAGCCTGAACATTAATGTGAATCATGATTAAAATTTTTAATGTGACTGACTTAAAGTCCATTAAAAAGTCTGCCCCAAGGCTTTAATGGCGGCAAAGCCAGACCACCAATAATTAACTGCGGAAATCCCACCATGGATGTCTGAGTTCCAGATTATGTCTATAAATTAGGATTTAAGACACTGCAATAAGCCAACATGCTTCTTTGGTATCTGCTGTTTCTCTTTCTAACACAAGGTGAAGGAAAACATAGAACTTACAAGGCAAGCGTTTAGCTAGAAATTGGAAATTATTGTGGCAAATCAGGGCAAGTGGAAATTCTAGTGGAGGATTTAGCAAAGGATCTGTCTGAAATCTATAGCATAGTAGGAGAGACTATGAAACAAACTGATAGACCACGAGGTCCGGGCATTATATACCCAGGCAATCTGCAAGAAGCCAAGGGTGAAGTACCCAAATTGCTGATTGTGGTACGCATGACCTTTCACTTGAAACTTCTTTCATTCTTAGGATACCAGTTTTTAAAGAAAGGTTCTGTGCGACCTTTCCACCTGTTGTTTATACCAGGAAAATTAGTAGAAACTGTAGCAGAATGGGGCAACACCTGAAAAAGTACCATTTTTTAGAGAAAGAGCCCCCACTACTTTTGAAAAGCATGCTATTGGAGTTTTCCAAACATCACAAAATGCTTTTGACAAGACCCAATGCCAAAAGGTAAAAGAATTTAAATAGCTACAGGATAAGGAGAAAGGTCCATTGACTAGACAAATAATTGAGTAAAAGGCTGGAAACAGTTGCAATAATTGAACAGTGGAATGGAGAACCAATGGAGACAAATGGAGATCACAAACAGAGTTTCACAGAAACCTTTGCTAGGCACTGTGCTTCTCAATAAACTGATAAATGACCTGAAAAGTGGGAGAACAATCAAGTAAAAAAAATCTGCAGAAGGTATTGAAATACCTGGGACAAATTTAAACTCTGAGTAAATGCAGGACCTTACAAGACCGAAACATTGAGCAATAAAATATCAGATTAAACTCACTACAGGCAAATATGAAGTTATGTGTATGAGAAAAAAAACAGTCCTAATTGCATGTATAGAATGGGCTCCAAGATGAATGTTACTACTCAAGAGCAATGTCTTGGAAGGAAAACTATCAAAGTTCCATAAAAACCATTGGCTTAACACTTAATAGCAGTCAAAAAGAAATCAAACTTTGGGAACATTTAGCAAAGGAATAGGAAATAAAGCAGAAAAAAAATCATTACATTCACCATATAAATCCATGGCACACATCCAGCATGTTATGTGCAATTCTGGCCCCCTCATCACAAAGGGATACAGTGGAGCTGGAAAAGGGTTCAAATAAAGGCAATTTGAAGGACAAACAGGAATATATAATCACCTGTGTTCAAATGAAAACTGATCAGGCTGAGACTTTCAGCCTTGAAAGAAGGTGACTTAGGAGTATAGGACAGAAGTCATAAAAATACCACTTTTAAGACCATGCTATTCAGAAATTTTAAATGTTGCTGTTTTTTACAACCTTGTTCTCTTCAGTCTTCAAAAGAACCTCAACCTCATGACAGTGGAAGCAGTCATTATATTTCCTATGTGGTCTTTGTCCAAAGGTCTTTAAAGTGGTAGACCACAAGTCCTCTCAGGCTCTCAGTCATTTGCTCAACGACCTTATATACCTAAGAGGGTGCTTCAGTTATTCTACTTGCCATGGGTTTTGCACACAGTTCTCCAAAGGAGGACCTGGAAGATCCAAGCAGGACTCCTTTCAGGTATTCCTTTCAGGAACAACTCGACAAAAGACTCTAACCTGCAAACAGCTTCCTTTTAAAGAAAGCATAAGTGAAAATTTCAAACAGCAAACAGTCCTGAACTCACCTCTCTCAAGCCCTTGGTTTATTCAGTGTCTTCAGCTGCTTCAATAAACTCCAAGTCCCTGATCTAAATTCATTTCAGTATATATATAAAGCCATGAGTATAACCTATATGAATAAAAGCTTTGGACATAAATCCAGTATACTCATAATATCAACAATTTGCACCTGTACTGTCAAGTCCAGGAATTTCAGGAACTGTGGAAACTGTACAGTATTTTGCCCCTACAATTAATCAGTAGATTAAAACTGGAAGCAAAATAGAGTTCTGTTTCAGAGAGAGAGTTCTATCTCAAGATGTACCAACCGTGCATCTTTGCACAAGCACCAAGTCAATCTAAAAATATATCCAATAGTTCTAGTGAAGCATTAGCTGCAGTTATCCTCAAAAAGAACAGCTGGGGGGAAAAAAAATGAAAAAAACAACCTATTTAACTATTCCTCTGAAATTGAGTATTGGAATTGTCACACAGCCTAGAAAGCCACCATGGAGAGAAAGGAATACTTCTCTACTAAAGAAAATATGCCATACATGCTTATGTAAAAACCTAAACACTGTGATGTATAGTGAAGCCTTGCCTGAAACAGTGCATAAAATTTATACACTCCCAGCCTATATCATTTTATGTTCTCACTTATGAAAAAGGAGGGAGACTAGCTGGAAATGATCCCATTAGACAACGATTATGATGTACCTCAGAAAAAATTCTACACTACAACATGTACAGACATTGAAAACAATTGTGTAGTGCCAGACTTGTACAGAGCAATGTATTCAGACAATCAAACATATTGGGATGAGTAGTTTTGTTTCCTGGCCATTTCTGACTCAGCACAGGCTTGCCCTGCAGTAAGAAACAGGGACTGGGAGATGATGTGATGGAAAGAGATTAGCATTAAAATGGACAAAGACAAATTAGCTGCTTCATACTAATTCATCATTACTTCAGCATCCTTTATTAGCTAACTGCCCTACACCACCTTAGGCTTTTGTTATCTTAATTTCCACTCCAGCATGTCAGCAGTACACAAAAGACGTACATAGTGGCAACTTTCATATGCTGATTCTTCAACATACACGAGTGTTGGTTGTTGTTTTTCGGTTTGTGGTTTTGGGTGTTTGTTTTTTTTTTTTTTTTAATCTCCGTGGATAAAGCCATTTTTGTCATTCTAGTGGCCAGTAGTGAGCAAAGCATTTGCAATCATAACATAATTTTTCCCTTCACCAGCTACAAAAGTCAGATGGTGAAGGATGCAAAATAATTATTCTAGCAAGAATGTGGCCCCTTGTTCCAAAATTTTTCTGCAAAGAGAATAAAAATAACATGTTCCACTGCAATTTCACACTCCAGTTTCATAATAAATACATGCACTTAGGAAAAATCTTAACATTATTTCACGGAAAATTATCCAGAGGCTAAGCAAGCTTATTCCTTTTTATTATGGAAGTTGATTATGAGAAATTAATTACTCGTATCAAGCAATATGACCTCATAATGGATCAGACAAAAAGAACCAGGCAAGGTTATTTTAGCCCATGTTCAAGTTCTATTATTTCTTATCCTCTTATATGTACTGTACAAAGTATGTCAGTCATAGCCAACCTCTAACTACAAGGCAAGTCTTATATCTTTCTCTAGCAGTCATTCAAGACTATCATTTGGGCTTCTTCCTTAAATTAAGACGGTATCGGATATGTTATAGGTAGTACAGTACTGGATGCTCAGTCTCTCAGTACGAAAGTTATAATAATAATAATAATTAACAAGAGAAAAAAAAGAATAATCTACCTGAAGAATTCTTCAGGACACAATATTAGTATGTCAGACCCAACAATGCAACTTCAGGCGTTTAAGCTGCCCCAGCCCCAATCCTAGTGATAAAATAGATCAAAATAGCCATAAGACATGCTGCAATTTCTGAAACTAGCTTTGTTACACTAGATTTTAATAATTTTGTTATAATAAATAAAGATTTTTGAAGAAACTGCTACTTTTTGGAATGATGAACAATGCAGCTGCTGAGACCAGAGACTGATCCATTTTGGAAATCAGTATTCTGTATTATATGAGACACAACACACTGTGGCTAGCTGACTGAAAATTCTCACTGTCATGTAAAGTTTAACTATAAATAATTTAGCTGTTAAATATAATATCTTCAGGCCTTATCTAAAAGAACATCACAGCCATTGCTTTTTGTCTCAATTTGGGGACTGACAGAAGTAGATTAAGCTCTTTGGAGCACAAATTGGTTTTTTGTACTAAGTCATACTGAAGGGTTCTGCTCTATCGTTTTCTTTCCTGGTACTACCTAATATCAATAATACATTATCAAATGTGTACATTCAGTTCTTTCAGACATTCGGTTTTCATGGTAATAGTGCACTGTAAAACGTTTTCTTCATTTTGGGGATTAATTTTTAATATACACGAAAATAAGAGACTTTCTGTACTACAAGGATGAACCATGGCTTCAGTAACTATTTTGCAAACTCTTTGTCTCGATCAGGATAAATTCCTGACCCTTGATGTTGACTTACTCGTCACCTAAAAATAGATATCCAGTCATGCTGTGTTATCAGTTGATTGACGCCATCACCCAAGATAATGAGTACAATCGCTTTGTCCTCTTCCTTTCTATTGTGCAATTTTACAAGGTCATTTACGATTGACTCAAAGCATCAGAAAGGTATTTCCCCAACGCGGGTACAGAATTATTGTTTCTGGATTATACGAAACGACAGAGACAACTTCATTTTCTCCACATACAATACTATTTTTGTACTCATAGCTTTCTAGTTTCACCATCACCCATCTTCTGAATACAATCCAAAAAATTACTTTCTCATCTTATTGCACCTTACAAATTTTGGAAGAAAAGCTATATGATAAACAGTATCAATGGCATCTCTAAACAGGGTTCAAGCACGTTTCCAACTTCATTTTGCACCTGAACTTTAGCCAAATTTAAAAATATTGGCAAATGCAGAACTTTACTCTTAAATTCAAAATCAGTTTCGACAACACTGACAGTGGCCAAGAAATTTTTCAGTATCAAATTCTCTCAGATTTTCATCCCATACACTTTTATGAGTACACAAGTACATAATATGCACCAAGACTATCCACCAGCACTGTTACAGACTGCATCTCCTGAGATAAATAACTCTGGTTCTGATCTCTCTATTATTGTTTAACTGAGACCAACTTCATAGAAGTCAATAAAATTAAAGAAATAAGAAACAAGACTTTCAAAGGCTCTTAAGCTGAACATGGAAAATTAAGGCACAAATGTTTTTACCCTTTTTACCCATTCTCTGTTACCTCACACTGCTTTCTTTTACCATAAACTTGATCAGATACACCAAAATTAAGTTAAGCTAGAAGAGGAATCCAAATTTTGATGGTTCTGAAACTTCAGGGTACAAAATTATTGCTTCAAAACTTTAACTAGCTGTACGATATTAACATAATGTTTGTAATATTAGTAGTTCAGCATTAACACTGATGCTTTGGGTAGCTCTGTACAAATGTTAGATATCATATGTACCCCAGGAGAGAAACTATATTTCTGACATGCATTGTTCAAAGCACAATCCCTGAAGGGAAAAAAAAAAAAAAGGAAGCACCTTTGTCCACCTAGGACAATCTTTTACAATGGAAGGATACAACTGGGACAACAAAAGCAAAACAGAAAGACAGAATCACCCTGCCTCTTTATACCCTTTATGTAGGTGCATATCAATAAGTAAGCTATTTATAGTGTTAACGGCAAACCCAAACCCTTGTAGTCTGATTGCACTCATGAAAAAAGTACTTCTGGTAAGTTTTTTTTCCAATCTGGACAGATGTTGTCTTGAAGATGCTATAAAAGTGACTGAAATACTTCACAAGAAAACTACAGATCCTTGCACAGGATTCTTCCAAGGAAGCTCAATCCTTGAAGAACACGTCTGTTGGAAGGATCAGGATAAAGAACCCAAACCTGTTTTTGAAGGTGAGTTTTGAATTTCAAGAGCTAAGCATTTGACCCAGAGATAGAAGAAAGCAGACAGTGTTGAGAAAAGAAGTACAGGTAAAGCAAAAGTGCAAGGACTACAGACTGGAGGAAAAAGAAATAAAAGAAGGTCAGAAGGAGCTACAAGAAAATGAGAAGCTTAAATATGGGTGCAAGACAAAAAGATGCTAGGGAATAGATTCAAAAAGCAAGTAATGTAAAGTAACAGAAAGGAAATTCAATCTAAAATACAGCTTAGCTAGTGTGAAACAAGAGGAAAAGATGCAAGCAGAAATAAGAGGGGTTTAATTATTATTATTATTATTCGGTCAGTTCTAGGAGGAAAAAAGCTTCTAGCAGGTTAAGAATTAAGACCACTGCTTATCAGCATGAACTAGCGTATCATTGCACTGCCCTTACCTCATAAATTCATCTATATGAACATTAGAGCTTGCACTACCTTGAGCACATTTAACCATGGCACTGTAACAGTATGCCAAGGCAAAAGGAGGCAATTTTTCCCCAGTGAACTGAAGAGGTTTAGCTTATCTGAAACTGCAGACAACAGTAACAGAAATACTGAAGGAAGAAATTGTGGCACAACAATTGTATTGGAAAAAATCAGCAAGAGTGTAACACCAGAATGAAGGTTTAGTAAAATATAAACATTCATTGTCCTGCCTGATGGTACTCCCTTATTCAACACCCACGTGACGAAATATCCAGATTTCAGAGCATACCACCACAAAGAACAGAATATCATCAAAAAAGAAATGAATAGGCAGGAGGTTTCACTCATATAGCTCAAGCAGTTTATTGACATATTTTCTACCATGAACAATTCATCCTTACTGTAATGCAAAGGAAAACTCTCAGCCATTTGTCACTGTTCATTAAAAACAATATGTTCATGCTTTCTGCCAATCAGAACTTCTTTAGGAGAAAAATATTCCTCTCTTAATCTTGCAAGACAAACTTCTCAATGTCCCACAGAATGAAGTGGTAAGATACTTATGCAATCCCTCAAACTGCAAATAGGTATGGGTACAAATTTTGTTTTAAAGCTGAACTATACCTGTAACTACAAATTGTTAAGAGAGGTAGAGCTCTTTACTTCCTAAAGGCAAGCAGAGCAGGGAAAAATCCATACTATTCAGCATCATCTATATAATTATAAGGATGTCTTCATTGTTTATATATGGCATTTTGTTATCATGGGAGGCACCTGCCTATATTCTAAGGCTCTGTAAGGTGGACTAGATGTTGTTGGGACTGTACTTAAGAAATGACGCAGGAATTCTGGAAGATATGGCTTGAAGCATCAACGCTGTCTGTGTGGGAGTTGGACTCTGGTTCAGCAAGGAAAGGAAAGGATATTGATTTAAAGCCTGGAGTTCCACTATAGGGAACAAGGACTCTGAAGAGAAGTCCTACTTACTCTGGATACCTTTTTTCTTTCTTCCTGCCTTCCCTGATGATTCTGACCCTTGTGTAAGTGGTTCTATGATAATGGACCGAAGAGTCACTCAAACACAGAGATTTTTCAGTGAGACCCAACAGATGATGATGGTGCAGAGATGACCTTACAATACTCCAAAAAGACCAGATCAAAGCTGACCTTGCACAATGGGTCCTGACCAACATGCACTAGAAGAACAGATATCACAGAACGAGACCACCTGCACAGTAGATTGCAACTTGATTTTTATAGTCATCTGTGGGCTGGCATGGAAGAGAAGGATGGCAGTCTCCAGCAATGAAAGCTACTTTTACATGGGAATAAACATGTTTGGATATTTCTGGTTCAGATTCTTGGACCTCAATAACTCAGAAAGCGTTATCTTTGTTGTCTGCCCCATTATGACTGGGCTACACTCATTTTGTACAATGAGAATGTACAGACAGTTATGGTTGTACACTCGGGTTTATTATTTCTCTCCTGATACAAAGGTACATATAGCATCATGTTCCAAAACTTCTCTGAATGCTTTCAAGCACAGAGGAGTCTCCTAGAAATGTGGCCAGGGATTTATATTTTAATTTTCCAGAGCCATAAATAATTGTACTAGCCCAAATAGTATCTTAAGGTATGATTTGCTTCATAAGAGTAGCTTGAGAATGATGGATCTTACCCTGTCTGCTGCCACCAGCAGGCGGTAAGATGTTTGCACCAGCACATTTTATGAATAAACAAGCTGCAAACTCCTTGTTCTCTGCACATATATGGTGGACACTTTTGGTAAATCTGTTGAACTCATATAATTTTCTTACCATTTTCAGAATTGTACTGAATAATTCAATAATATGAATCAATAAACAGAGACGCCATAAAACAGTCTGCAGGAGGTCCATTGAATTTGCTATGCAATTTAAATTTTAGATCAAGCACCGGACAGAAACAGTAGGATCTTAATAGATTCTGAAGAACTGAAATACTGATATGAACTAGCATTTTTCTTTGCTTAAATTTCAAGTCAGTATATATATTTACAGGTATTTCCAGTTCAGAGAATTTTTCATCCTACTACCAAATACATGTATACAGTACATGAAAAAGAAAGAATATAAATGGGCAGAATGGAGAAGTATTCACTTATCCAGAAGTAAGACCAATTGTTTCCAGTGTTATTCTTCAGTTTTACTCTAGATTTTCTTATTCTGTATGATCTTCACATTTTGTATAAAATGTTTACTATCATAGAATAGTACCTACTTCAAAAAATACACTTTCATCATTGTTTTGAACATATTGCTACAAGTCAATCATGTCTTCAGTTTATGTCTTTTTTTTATTAACAACCACTTTTACTCAGTAAAAGCAAGTTATATAGATAGGCAGAATTTGCTCAGGAAGCTGGGTAAACATACAGCTATGATCTATATGCATGCAGGAACGTGTTTGATATTTCATACATCCAGAAAAATGTTATAATGGAAAACTACTAACAAGTAGAAAAATAATGTTAGCCATTTGAGAACTGCATGCACCATACATGAAATGATAATGATTGCGATCACAGATGCACTTACAGGAATAATTTTTTTTAAGTGTGCAGTGACTGAATTTATACAAAGTCATGTGGTTCTATATGTGCTTTCCTAATCTTAAATAGCAAATTCTGTATTGAAAAGATTATGCATCTGTTATATGTAGCTTTTAGTATGGAAATTGGGATTGAAATTCCATAAGACTCCCCCTTATCAGATGTTACCACTTTCTACATTTGAAATGCTCACAAAATGGAATTTCTTTTATGACACTTATTTGTTCCTCAACCAAACCAAGAATTTCAGAGGAACACAAAAGACTTAAAAACCCACCAAAAAAAACCCCAAACATGTTAAGCTCTTTTCTCAAGGCCATATGAAAAATTTAATAAACATAAGCCTCTAATTCCTCCACTTCTAATACATAATTTCAAAAAACAGAGAGACATTTTAAATATTTAATTTTATATTATTATTTAAGGCTTCTTTCTGAGAAGTTCTGACAGTCTATGACTTCCTTTAAAGCCTACCAGAGTTGTTCAGGATTGGCCCCTTAAATTTTGTCATTAGTTAACTTATTGATTACATGTATTGATTATTTTACAGTCCTATTCTGAAATAGTTTTTAGAGAGCTTCAGTTTAGTTACTTGCTGCTGCCAGTCTCCTGTGGTACACTAAACCATGCAACTGTGACAATCTGTATTTCAGAAGAATACCCGTTTTCAGCATAAATTAGAATATTGGCTTTTTGCCTCAAAACTTAAGTTTTTGTTCAGAGAGATGGAAAAGCAAATATGATTTTACAGAACCTACAGTAACCTGAACTTTTAAGATAATCACTTGGGAAGGCTCAGACCTAGATTCCAGCCACTGTATTAAAAGAAAGTTTGTAAAAAGTAGAATTAAACCGGAGTGGCTGAGCAAGCTCCACTCAAAGCACCTCATAAAGTTTTGTTTAAGGTGCTTTCTTTAACAGTGGATGCCATTTCCAAAAAGGAGCAGGAATTAGAGCTCTCACTTGATTTAAGTTTTCTGCAACCATTTGTGCATGGAGGAAAAACCACCACCACAACTTTCTCTTACCAAATACAAGCAAGTAATTCTCCCTTCAGGCATGAGGCTTCAGATTTAGCACACATGATTTATTCATGCATGTCAAGTAGCCAAGTCTTCAGAAAATTGATCAGGTGCACAGAAAATATGAGAAAACCAATATTCTGCATGCTTTTCATACGGAACATGGGACAAAAGGAAAAAATCACAGAATTCTGAATTGCACATGTGTGACTAATCCGATTAGAACAAGATGTAAGATACATTCCTGTCCTTTGCATCCTTCATTGGCTTATGCTGGTCTACACTGAGGCTGTGGTGAATTACAGTTAAGGTATCTCTTGCCTCACGCATTGCAGGGAGAGTTCTGTTCTTCACTCTGATGGTCAATCTGTTCCACCAAGAGGTAGGTGCTGCAAGCACTCAGCACTGTAAACTGCAGTCCAAGCTAGGTTCTCAGGAACCTAGTTTTGCAGGTAAAAAAAATACAATATCTGTCCAAATTTAAAACCACTTAATTGTGAAAGAATGCATTTCATTGAAAATATCTAATGACACAGTCAGCTCTATTTAATCAGCTGTCAAATTCCAATTTACATGTTTTATTCTACCTTCATGAATACACTCATGTGACTCTACTGACTTGAATTTAGTTCCGACCAGCCATAATGTATATGAAATGGCATTGGATCTAAATTACTTTCTCAGAACTATCTGAGGCCTTATCTTTTCTCCTGCTGAAACATCCACTGCTTCTTCAAAATTAACAGTACGGAAGTGCACTTTCACTTACTAAATGGCACATACTTTATAAATCATTATACCAGTACCTATTTCTGTACCTTTTTCATGCCAAACAGTCACTTGAGTGCATTGCAGGTATAGTAAAAGTCTGTAGAAACGGACTAACATGAAACCAAAGCAGTATGAAAAATGATGCTGTTAAATACCATAGGGTTTGTACATTTCAGTCATCCCATCAGTTAACCAATCTATGGAGAGTGGAAGTTATTTGGATCTACTTTTTTTTTTTCTTTCTTTCCTTGTGGACATTTACAGTTCTGAGAATTAGAGACAAGACTTCAAAGAAACAGTAGTATGATTCAAAACCATACCATAACTATCCTTCAACAAGTTAGTGCAAGATCCTACCTAAATACAAAGGATATAAAATATATATCGGCATTATAATATGACAATGTAATGGTCAAAATCAGTGACTGATTTATTAAATACAGCTACCATTTAATACTGATTGGAACATATTTTTTGCACTGAAACATCTACTCCTAGGTTGTAAAAAAGCAGTCTGACAGTTTGAACAAGGGAAGAGACAACCCATGAAAAACATTTGTGTCTATTTCAGTCTGTTTTTGACAAAAACTGCTTCAACTCAGTAATTCTGGTTTTATGACTAGGTCCCCTCCAAACAGAAACAACCAAGACATCAAGCATTGGTTAACTGCTTGAGCAAAGAAGCAGTAAGGAAACAATCTGCAATAAGTAAATTATCTCTGGAGATTTCCCAGGTGTGTTTCATTCAAAAGTTGTGGCCCACTTAAGCTACATTCTGGTTACATTGTTTTTCTTTCTGCATCGCCCATGAAAATTCATTTTGCTGTTTGGGAAATTCGTGAGCAGCATCTGAGACAAATAATTGACTTAGCAGTAAGTAGGAGTGAAAGCTCAAATGAGCAGCTGAAATAAATTTGAGGGCAGCCACTTCACCAGTCCCTGAGATTTACCTGGTTTAGGTCAGATACCAGGGCTCCAGGACAGGAAAAAAGAAAGACGACAAGTGGTCTACCTCATAAATTCAGAAAAGACTGTGATGAGCTTCAATTGTTCTAGAGCCTAGTAAGAGAAAATAACAGACAGGGATATTACAGCTGTTGGAAAGCTACCAGCAGAAATGGTGGAAAATGCTGAAAATGTCTGTTTCCAGCAGCTGTGGAATTAAATGCTATTTATAGAGCCTGACACAAATGATAACATTTTTTCCAGAAAAATCTTGAAATCAGTGAAAAGCTAAGAGGGAGGGAGGGAGAGAACAGTCTTCTGGAAGGTAATTTTCTTTGTAGTTGCCAAAATCTGATACAATTAAGATGACATGGATGTTTTCTGCATCACTCTTCTTCTAATTGGTAACTACACCCCTTGATGATATTTTAAACAGGAACAGATGCTTCTGTCTTAAACAAATTTATTTTGCAAAGCAAAAGGAAAACTGCATCATGGATGAATGGATCTGTTTGTCCTTTATGTTGAGAAAAAATGATTTTACAGGGATTACAGATGCTTCTTTGTGGAATGAAAACTATGCTATTCTATGATAACTTAAAAAATCCTCTAAGCTTAGAATAGTAATTTATAATGGACAGTGTAATAACATAATTGTCTTTCCCAAGCTCATTCTTTCATTCACTGATAAACATTTTCAGAAGGAACAAAATCATACTATGATATGGAACATATCATAGGAAGGTAGGGCTTTCAGTAACATGGGAAATACTTTCCTGCTCTCTAGTGCTGTCATTCATGTTCTCCATTGTGTAGATGAAGAACAAGCCTTGTCAGACACCTTCACTCAACTGTTGATTCTGTTTTTGTTGAATAAGCAAATCTCCTCCTTGTGCCTCTGTTTCCATCCTTTGATGAGCAAGTTCCTCAGGCCAATAACTCTTTTCAGTATGCACCAGAAGTAACAAAATGGAGCCCAATTATATCTGGGAATTTTAAGCACTAAAGGTAGCAAACAATAACTTGCTAACTTGCTGTGAAGAAAAGGGAAAAGCAAAGTAACAGCCACTCTGAACAGACAGGACTTACCATCTTACCTCCAAGCAGCATCAGTTCATTCTCTAGTAACAATGAGACATAGTGGTACACTTTAAGTAGAGAAGTATTATTTATTTTATCACCTTATTTATGGAGGGCAGCCCAGTTTCATTCCTATTAAATAATTAAAATCAAAGACATACATTTGCTGAGTGACAACTGTTTCCACGGTTCTTTTCTGGGAGAAAATGATCCCTTATCACTTGCTTAAGCAGTAACATGAAGCCATTAAAAAAAAAAAACAGTAAAAACTAGCACAGCTCCTCCCACCTTAATTCCACCCTTCTTGCCTATAATAGGATTTTTTTTTCTTTTTACTGTAATGCATTTAGCAATCAGTTTGAACTAAACTGGGAATATGAATGCTCTTGTGTACATGTCATAAATTACATCTAGTTTGTTAGCTGGACATATTCTTTCCTGGAAGTCATCTTGGAAGCCAAATTTCAAAAGTATTTTATTCCATTTTGATTATCATATTCACGTATTAACCATGGTGATTTTATCATCTCTTCCTTTTCAGTTAGTATAAGATTATTAATACTTACTATTCATCAATCATGACAGTTTTGGATATGCTAAAACATGGTAGTATTATGCATGTTATAAAAACTCTCTGTGTGATGATTCAATGTAGGTTTTTCAAACGTATGTTTACAGCATGCAGTTCTTCAGAGATTATTTGTGGGAAGTGCTTTAAAAGGAGGGAAGTATAGCTATTAAGCACTTTTAATATTTTTATACAAGATGTTATATTTGAGTACAACAGAGAAAGATTGCCGATGGAATTAGCTAAAATCTCCATTATGAGGAAATAGCTAGGATTTCAGAGAAATAAAAATTACCTACATTTATCATAAAATAATACTAATTTAATTTACGACCTATACATTTGTATTTATATGTGTATTTATTTGTGCTTGTAAATTGCAAGTCCAACAGTAATGATAGATTTTGACTAAAAATGCATATACAAAGTATTTTTAAATTAACTACATTGTCACGGTCTTGCAAGGAGTGTAACAACTGAAAACGACAGGAAAAGCAGCTACAAGTTCACCAAGAATTGGAGAAAGAAATTGGAGAAAAAAAGGATTCTTATCTCTTCCATTCCCTTACCATCACATGGGCTCACACTTAGATCCAGTCATGAAATGTAGTAGTGCACAGCCCCTATACCAACAGCATATCGTTGTCTAACCTGAATACAAACTGTTTTCCCATAGGTGTGATCATATCTGTTTTCAGATTAGTATTTTCAAGTCCTTATAATTTTAACAGCTCTAGACTCAAGTTTTCTTTGTGTTCTTTTCCCTTCAATGTTTTAATCATTTTCTTTATCTGGCTTACTGAGAATTTTGGCCTATATCAAAGCCATTATAGAGAAATACCAAATCATGTGCTTAACTGAATTATGTAAATTGTCCAGCTAAAGTCATATGTGACATCTGTTTATGTGCCTAAAATCTTGGCTGTGTCAAAGCATTTTTGTAGCTAAAGGCAGCATTTTATAGCTGTAGGCAGGACTAACCTCATCGCTGCCTGTTAAACTCAAAAGGTTTTATTATCAGGTGAGCAGAATTAGACCCATATTGGGTATTTTTGAAAATGTTGTCTCACATTTTCTATAGCCACGGGTATACCCAGAATGATCCAATACCCACAAATGAATTTAAAAGGATAATCACTAGGATTTATTATACAAATCGGTCAGTGTTTATGCTTGACATTCTAGCCAATTTCTGAAGACAATCCCACTCACTTATAATGGAACTGATTGGGGCGACTGAACTAAATAAGCATAGTATATATTGCTTTATACAAAGACTAATAAAAATCCATGGCACTAAAACTCACACAGGCCTTTTACAAGTTTGTTAGAAGCAAATTTAGGTGTTTCCTTCTTTGTAGTGCCAAGAAAGTACCAGAACTGCAAAATCATTTCTAGATTTGCTTGATACTGTAATTCATTTGTGTTCACTGCTCTGTCATTTTCAGCCATTCCATCATCCTGCATTTTTATCTCTCCCCATTCCTTTGAAGAGCACATAACATAACAGTGTTATGATCCTTGAGAGAGGATTGTAAGTAGGTACCTGTACTAGGTATCAGGTAAATAATATCATATGCTACTTCGCTTAACATCCCTTTATACAGGCCATGAAAATGTACATTACTAAAAAGTAATTATAATCTGCTATTCAGTAACTCAGAAGTGAGAAATGATTATAAACAGTTGCTTGCTAGATAAAGGGAAGGTCTGTAAGATTATGACAATAAGTAACTGAAAAAAGGGCCAGTCATAGGAGCATGAAAAAAATAAAAGTAAAAACATGAATGAGTCTCAGAAGCAACTCTAATAGTTATTTCACAAAGGGAAAATTTTTTATTTGTTAACTTTGTAACTTTGATCAGTTAGTTTTCATAGCAATAAACTATTTACCATATTTATTTAGAAAGCATGCCAGATATGTAAAGTTTCAATCCACATACATAGTTTAAACTTATTTTGTTTGTAATTATTTTGAAAATTCTCCATGTGATTTCATGCAAGTTCAGTCATTCCTGTGCTTGCAACAGTGACATCAACAATTTGTTTAGACTGTTTGCAGTCTCATTAAACATCTATGACTAAATAGCCTTCTATCCCTTCCCTTGTTTTGATGCTCATTTCTATTTGAATTAACTTCTTCCTCCTAAAAGTACTTTATTACATGTTCTTCTTAAACTCACCTACAAACCAGCCTCATATCCAGTAATTCTTAAGTTGCAACCATTTTCCCTACCTGTATCAACCCATTAGATGTGAAAGATCTCCACTCGTTTGCTCTAACATCAGCACCTAAGACTCAATATCTAAGATATTTGCATGGGACTGGTAGCTATCACACAGGAGCTATGCGAAAACTGTGATCTTCCAGCCAGTGGCCAGGCAGAATATTCTAGGATGGTACAGCTCTTACCTTGGAGACAGTCCCACTCCACCAGACCTTTACAATCCATGTTACAATTATATTTCCCCTCTCACACTAAGTAGGAATTGCGTACGTGCCAGGATCAAGCCTTGCACAACTCACCAGAAGCAGCAGTACATGCCAAGAGAGGAAGCATGGTGGCCGTGTCTGCTGAGATCCCCACCAGCTAGAAGCATTAGAGCTGCCACTCCTCTGGGGCATCTCAAATACCTATTGCCAACCGAATCAAAGCCAAACAGTCCATGTAATGGTTGGCCCACCTTGTCTTCCTAACACCTCTCATTAGAGCATGTTTTCATCTGCTCATCTACCTTTGGCCTCTAATTTTGTTCAAAGTATATGCCCTAATTGAATCACACTCTACAACCCCACAGCATTATGTCCTGAGTCTCCTTCTACTGAGGACAAAAAAGAATCTTCCTTGTAAATTTTAAGTCCAGCTGGAAATCTTCTTCATCAAAACTTAGAAGGACTATTTTTTCAGCAATCTATGAGAAATGCATATTCCTCTGAAATAACATGTATTACTTTATTAACAATTAAATATTCTGTGCTAATGGACAGATTCACATTAGAGAAATTTGGTCATATTTCAGCTATCAATCTTAAATTTCTTATTCTCTATCATTGCTTTCACTTTTTATTAAGGGATTTGCTGCCTCTTCAAAACAGATACGCTATTCTGTTCACAGTATTGCGTATCTGATTGCACATACAGTATTAAACAAGGCCAAAATGAACACAGAAACACTTTTCAACTAAATTCAGTCTGAAATATTATTCAAAAAGATGAAGAGTACAGTAGAATGTATTGGAAACTGAGTAATACATTTTAAAATAAACTTGAGAAGATTTACTTTGTATTACAAAGCTGTTGAATGCACTGTGAAGACCATTTTCATGATGACTTCAATATCTTTTCCTTGAATAGCAAAAGCTTCCAGATGAGTTACACACTGACCCTGGGGGGAAAGTGGGTTGTCAGTGGAAAGAAAGAATGTTAAAGAGAAACAAGGGAACTAATTCTGCTGCTGTTAAAAACACAAACAAGGCTGGAAGGAGAATGTGAAAGCATCTGACAATGAAATCTTCCAATTGATAAATTACAGGAGTAGTTTTTAAATTACTTTAATTACAAATATTATGTTGATATCAAACTGTTTAGATTCACTGAATCCTGGTTGTTCATTAATTAAGTAACAACATTAACTGAATGCAGTTGAATAGTTACCCTACAAAAATGCCCCAAGTTTCATCTTACTACTTCATCAGTAAGAAACTGTCATACAGTGCTATGGAGTCTCATCCCATATATCAAAAAGTAATTCCAAATGCCAAGATATTCAAGACGTGCAATTTTTTTTTTGAGTAAATATTCTCACAGAATATTCTAAAATCTGGAATAATTCACTCGCATAGTTTATGCACCACCATGTAACAGAAACACATAGATGAAATAAAAAGATGTAATGAACTAGTAAATTTTTTTGTGTGTGTAGGAGTATCTAGATGAACAGTGTTATATGAACATCACCTAACTTTCATTCTTTAAATATAAATAGACATTAAACAATCAGAATGATGTAGCAATGCCAAGGGAAGAGGTGAAATTTGGCATTTGCTACTGCTCTCTGTAAGAGTTTTAATGCCTATCTTGTTTCAAGCATCTTTGTGAAAGCATCCTTATGCATTAACATAGCATGATAGCAAGTGGCATTCTATTCTGTAACACTAGAGACCCCACTTTATTCTGATGTTACCAAACAGCTATAGTCAGAATAGAAACCAGCTTTTTGCCTACCAGAGAACAGAGATAGAGGACAGCACTGAATATTAACTTTAAAAGTTAACTGAAACAGTAGCTCTTTAGAGTAATATGCAGTGACAGTCTTTGCCATCCCTCTGCTGCCCTGAGTTTCTTTCTGGTTGAACAAATCTAGTCATCTTTAAAAGATACAAGTAAAACAGGCTTGGAGATAGGAAATTCATTTGTCCAGTGAGGAAAGAGGAAACAAGCTGAAATAATGCAAGTTTTCCCATAACAATTTACCCACTTTCTGAGCTGATTACTTCTATTTAGGCACGTAGGCAGGGTTTCCCATGGCAAGAGTGAAGGCCTGTTAACCCCAAGGTTACACTTACAGTGAGGAGAGGTAAACACTGATAAAACACATACTGTTTTTTCAATAAAAATAAAGCATATACCAAAAAGAATTAAGAAGCGGATGGCTAGCTCAGGGATCTTGGAAAGAAGCACTTGGTGGGGAATCAAACAAGGCTGTTTTGACTGAAATTCCATAGGGATTAGCAAGGTCCAGTGCTATTTGACATTTTCACCAGTAATCTGGAAGCAAATATAAAAACAGTGCTCGCAATGCTTGCAGATAGACAGACTGGTGGAAAGCTAAAGAATGATCAGTCCAGGTCTGCTACAGCAAGAAGCCTCCCCTGCTTTTCCAGAGGAGCCCCACTGATGGCTAAGTTCATGTTTTTTGAAAACCAGCCCAATAAATAAAATGCATTTTAATCTAAATCAAAGATCAAGGAATGAAATCAGTGACTAACATATGAGGGACTCCTGACTCAGGAAAGAAATTAAGGATCGTTAAGGGCAAACTGAAAATGAGCGCTACATGGTACATTGTGATCACCTGAGTTAATATGATTTCTGGAACAAACCAGGAGCTGGGAACAGTAGGAAAAAGCTAGGACTACCTCTCAATATAAGTAATAGTAAGAATGGAATGCTGTGTGGAGGTGTGGTATACACATTTCAAAAAAAATGTTGAGAAACTGGAATGTGTGTGGCATAAGTCATTGAAGTAATGAGAGAGAGAGATGCTTAAAACTGGAAGGCATAAAAAGCTTTATCTGTTTAATGTATCAACAGGAAAACTGAGGGACATTTTCCATGGAGAACACATGAATTTCCAAAGAGGAATATGTTTCCTATTAAAAAGCAGAGGAAAACTCAGGTGTGAAAGTTGAAGCCAGACAAGTTCAAATTATGAAAGAAGACTCCAGCAATAAGGGCACTTAATCATGATAACCAAATTGCTGAGAAAAAAAGAAGGTGGATTCTCTGCCTGTTGCGGATCATGAAAGGAAAATAACAGTTGGCCAAATGAAAGTTACTGGGCCCAAACACATGCAAAAATCTAACAACTTTAAAACCTAGAAACTGTTCAGGAAAGAAAATTGTCAGAAAAGACTACTGGATCAGAAATGAGGATTTCTGTAGTCTGTATTCAGGCCCTTAGGCCATACTACATTTCACAACACTATAGTAAAGATTGCTGAACTATCAGGAAAATAAGCATCTGACTCCTTCTGATCATGCTCTAAAGAATTCTTGGTTTATTGTCATTATTGTTCTGAATATCTAACACTATAACCCCTCTCCCCCATTAAGTGAAAAGCTTCATTAGTAAACACATGTTGCTTTGTAAATAATGGATTTTACCATCTGCTATCCTTTCTGAAATCTTTTCTTTTGTGGGGAAAAAAAAAAGAAATTTCATTTCAAAGCATTTATGAAGGGAAAAGAGATTGAAATTAAAGAATCTTTACGTTGAAAACACTTTTTAGTATTTATGGATTTTTTTTTTCTTTCTCTGTATCTTTCTACATTTGTACAGTTAGAAAATTCAGTATGGCCAAATCCAATTCAAAAAACAAATTTGGATTAAGAATTTTCCTTGGATCCAGTAAATAAAATAGTCCAATAAACTTCCAACCACTATTTTTTCCAGAACTTCAGAAAATAGACAATGAAAGTACCATCTTCAGGATAGCCTTGAAATACTCTTTCCTGAAGTAGAGCTGAAGAAACATGATTGATAATGCAGTGAGCTTATTCTAGGTGCCTTCATTTAGACTATATTACTCAGTGTATCATGCTGGTTTGATTCAGCCTGTTGGTAATATAAGTTTCTGACACTGAAAATAAGTTTCAAAAAGAGGTGTTTATTATAAATTGCAGAGAATAGCTCTGCTTCCAAAAGTGCAGAGTCAGAGAGTCAGGAATAGTTAGTTTGTATATTACATCCCCGGCAAACACAGCCTGACAGAAGGAGGGAAATAAACCTCCTCTTTGGCTTCTTTTCACCTCTTTCTTTAAGAGTGAAGAAACAGGTCTATACAAGGAGAGGAAAATAATTTGTATTGAACTTCACAGAACATAACCTCAAGAACGATTCCGTAAATAGGGAACTACAATTATACTTAATGTATGTCCTTTTTTTCTTTTCTCTCTCCCCTCCCCCCGCCATAAGACATACTCATGGAATGCTTCTGTTTAATTCAGAACATTCCTGAACAGACTCTGAAAGTTCTGTACTTGCATTCATAATCATTTCAAAGGCATTACAATATATTCTGTAATTACAGCAATCTTGTATATAGCTGTAGTCTGTATTACTGAAGGTTTCATTCTGCCAGACGTTTTTTCATTTGACATCGAAGCAATTGAAAATTCACTGACTCACAGCACTGCTCCATCTTTGAAGAGCTGCAGACTTGTTTATATAAATATGATTCTAGGAACAGCAAGTCTGCCTGCAGTTCCTGTAAAACTGCTATGACACGCCATGTGATTGTTGTCAAACCACAGCCATCATATATACCATAGACTCACTTGAATCCATTTCAGAATGAGGGATTTATACCTTCACTTCTGCACTCCACAAACTGTACACTGGATCTTTTCCATTGAGCTTCAAAGTAAAAGAATAGCAAAGCATGACTCATAACCTTGAAAAAAACGTAACCCTGTCTTGGGGAAAAAGTACAGGCAATCTCTACAAGATCTGAGCTGACACCAAGCAAGAGAACATTGGCATGGCTAAACAATAAGAATTTACATCAGCTGCCATTACCACAGCTTTTGTTTGTATAATATGTGATATGGAGCTGTCAGTGGTTGTTTGCAGTAGGTATAAACAGTCCTGATGCATTTTGCATTCCAAGCTCAAAAGTTTTGCATGTCATATTGTCGGCAGTTTTTCATAGCAGAGCTGCCCACCCTCCTGAGGGCAGTGAGCCGCAGCCTTCCCCGGACATTCCTGCCACGTACCTGGGTGTGCATACCTGTGCCCTGTCGTGCAACTGAATTTTTGCCAGTGACACAGTTGGCTGCACACACATACCTCACGATCTCGTGAACTGATATATCATGCCTGAGGAGCTCCTGGGGGCCATACTATCAGTTGCTTGAACAAGTCACAAAAACAGCGGCTCAAAGTCCAAGGTCCTTTTCGGAGAGATGGTGACAGGGAGCAGCTGGTGGAGGCAGTGGACAGCTGATCACAGGCTGCTCACCCGCTGGAAACTCTGCTCCAGCATTTCCTCCAGGACACAGCAACAACAAGGGGGGAAATTTCTCCTTTACCTCCAGACAGAACAATCAAGTATTGTTACACTGCATTTCACAAAACTCTTCTCCAGTCCAAGTTAGGAAAAAACAATTATTTGTGTACATCATACACCATACAAACATGGGATAGTCCATGGGCTGGGCAGCACATGGGCTGATAAGGGCATTGTGGTCTGATGTTACTGTGTACAAAGCCAAAACCCCAAGCTACAATGCTGCCAGTGAGGACAGCTATGTGGCAAGAGCTATGTAAACCTACTACTACCCGATACCTGGCTTCCCTTACTCCAGAGGTGCACTCTTCACACTTCCAGCTGTGCAGGCCCTGGTATTTGAGATTGCACACCTACTGCAGATTCTGCATTCAAAAACCTAAATTTTCCACCAACTCACGTTACTTTGAAATGGCATAACAGATTTGCTAGGTTTTTCTGCAGCATTAGTATCATTTTCTTTGAAGGTCCTTTATAATCACAGTTGTCAGCTCTTCAGCTATCATTTTTATTACATCATTATGTTACGGGCCATTAACACAAGTTCTCTTTATCACCTCATTTGCACATTTTAAAGTTCATGATGTATTATACCTCTTTAGCACAATGCAACCATTTTTATTATGTTCAACTAAAAACTGCCCTTAAGGCCACAAACTTATTAATCACTACTTTTTTTCCCTCAATGTTTTTCTTAAAAAATGTCTTTCCTAAAAATCTATGCAATAGTTCCTGTCTGCATATGTGGCTTGTTAGTAAAGCAAAGATTAATAAAAATGTGTCTCCTCTAAGAAACAGAAGTTGCAAACAGCCTTGAAAATTTGCATTTATATTCATTTAAAAAAAAGTGTTGGAAAAATTATAAAATCTGGACAGGTAAGTAATTCTTGCTCATCTGTGTACATCTCAGATATCTATGGACTCTCCCCTAGAGTGTTACTCCTACAAAGTTTGTCTGAAAAGGAAATTGGAAAAGCACTAATTCGGTAGTTGGTACTTCACATAATTAGCATAAATCTCACTATAGATAGATTGATACTGTACATACTAAAAAATAACCATTTTCTGTACTGGTCTGAACAAGCTCCATTCCTTAGGATATAATATGGTAGGTAAATTATCCACCTTATATAGTTTGATTTGTAGTGCAATGTATATATCAAGGTAATTTTGCAAAATCAGTATATAAAACCAGATATATTAAAAATAGTAAATTGTAAACTAGCAAGCTATAGTTCTGCATAACACGTATCAAGATGAAACTGATAGAAAAGCCACATGAATAGGGTGAGCATAAGCTACTTTGTATTATATACTAATAACATGAATTAAACTGTCTCTTTTTCATGTATTCATCTGGATACGTGTACGCTTCTATAACGTGTATATGTGCATATTTGTGTTTGTTCTTCTGTCCAGATTTCAGTTCTTTTTGTTTTCCTTTACTCCTTCTACCTCAGACATGACCTTTCCAGTATTGCCACAGTTCAATACTTCGATCTACAGTAAAAGTTTGTCTTTCATCCTTCCTCTAGACCGCTAATACGTTTTTTTGCCATCATAAACACTTAGCTGTGGTTTTCCCTTTTTTCTTTATAACAGTAGCTGTATGTAATGATAAACACAATTGGGAAGATCATATAGTACAGCATACATTTCATGTGTATAAACCAAGATATGAGTTTGGGGCAAGTCACTTCTCAAATGGATTTTTGTTTTATTTTGTACTTGTTCCAAAGAAGGTTCTAATACCATGGAACACCAGAGAAACTAGGAAGCTCAATTTTTTTTACTGCTTTAATTTTTTTCATTTAAAAACCTGATATTAACACTCGGGTTTTTTCCTCTTTGCCAGAAGGTATTACCAATGATGGCATTTGTTCATATTTTAGAGAACAGCCTTTGCATGAGATTTCCATACTGGTAAGGGCCAAACTACTATCCTGGTTTTGAACATGACATTCTTGTTTGATTGCTCATGGTTAGAACAAAGATATTGTACGTGGAAAGACGGAACTACAGAATATTTGAAACAATGTCAGTAATTTGAGTTGGGCATTTGAGAATATCACTGTTTCCTGTCTTTCAAAAAGACAGAGATCCAAAGGCTGAACTTCACGATGTTCAAATTCCATCCACAAATTTCGACCTGCACTCAGCTTTTATTTGTAAAGCTTATCAGATTAAGATAAAAAAAATCCAGTTTTTAAAAGTATGGGTGAAATTTATATGCCAAAGTATTTTTATGCATTGGACCACAGTTCACCAAATAAGATTTTCCCTAACCAAAAATTAAAGTTCTAGAGCAAGTGTTGCTATATAAACAATTAGCTACAACAGATGCGAAGCAAAACACAGATGCCAAAGGTCTAATCTTGTTCAGTTTTGCAAACAAACCATTTCTGGCTATTAAGAAAATACAATGAATCAATGGGTTCTTATATGATAACATGAACTAAAGAAAACAGAAATTCAGTTTGCCTGCATACTACAGTCTGAGTAAAACAAGCAATGGCAGTTATAAGAAATAATTTAACTTTGATTCAAAAGTTCACTGATGTACTGCACAGTAGAAAAGAATTGCAAAAACAAATTGAAAGTCAGTACATTTCCTTAGCAGTTACTTTTAGTAAGTTTATCTTACTATATATATAGCTATATATAGTTATATTAGAAAATCAGAGGTCAGATTAAACTCATTCACAGGTGGGTTCTGTCAACTACCAACTCGACCATTCATATGTTATTCTTGTGGCCTATCTCATCACCCACATCATTACAAAGAGTTAAACTTTATCTTGCAATATAAAGTTCATGGGCAGGGGAATGGGGGGGGCAGGACAGTTTCTTGGGTTTTTTGCCTTTTTTTTTAAAAAAAAAAAAAAACAGACTAAGGTTTGTGTTCTTACCTGCAAACCACTGTTTATGTAGTTATTTCAGGAACTCCTGTTGTGGCAAAATTATATCTAAATGTCTTTATATAGTAATGTTTTCTTCTGGTTTGTGTTTTAACCTTCTGCTGTTTCGACAGTTTCAACTTTTTATCATCACGCCACCTGTGTTCTACGCTAAAATGTTTAGGGTCAATGGCCCACTACATATTTAAATGCTCATTCATGAATGCCATTGGATGTAAAGTGCAGAAGCAAAAACAAAATACAGAGGCATCAGTAAGTTTAGAGAAGTTAATACGTTCTAAGCTGTCATATGGTGTAGTGCTAGATGGAATATCAATGCAATCTTACTTTAATACTGACAGCATATCATAAATACTATGTCCTTACTACAATTTGTGTCCCTGGTCAGAGATAAGAAGAGGTTAGATATCACCTACATAGACAAAAAAGGATAGGTCAATAAGCCAATGAGATTATCAAACCTGCTTCTGGCTGTAATAGCATTTTGATAACTTGCCTGTGATTGCCAGAGACTGTGAAGTTATAGGAAAACTACACAATTATTAACATTATCCAAAACTATTCCAAATCCCTTGGAAGTTTATAAGATTCAGAGCAAAGTACTTTGCATACATTAGTTTAGAGGTGGATGTTTATTCAGTTGCCAAATTCTGACACCTAACTGCTAATTTCCATTGTCAAACTAACCCAGCTCTAGAGGAGTCTGGAATCCTTAGCATCCAGTAAAAATCTCTGAGGCAGCTACATTCCTGTCCCTGAGCATGTATATAGCCACCTAAATCTGTACAATAGTGACTGGTCATCTCATACTTGGACCCCAGTACGATGCATAAATTCCCCAATGTCCTCCATACAGGACCTACTCCAGTAGATGTGGTCAAAATACGTCCAAACTTTCAGAGACCAAACTGAGGGCTATTTTAATCAAAGCTCGAGTTCGGAAAAATTGATTCAAGTTGCTTTCTTGGGAAGTGAGACAGATTTAAATGCCTATAGTGGAGAAGGGATTTGAAACCAGGTCTCCAACTTCCCAAGAGATAGCTTATCCTCTAAGTTACCAGTCTTGCAGTCTGAACTCCTCTTTTGAGCTGTTTCACCTGGCTGTAATAATTAAATACACACTGAGCTATACAATGCACAAGAACAGCTCTCCAGCTAAAGGTTTAAACAACTCTCATAGGAGACTGAAGATTTGTATTTCATTCCCAAGGTGCAATTGATACCCTAAACAAAAAAGAGCAGATTGCATCATGAAATCTTTTAGCTTATTCCTTACAGCTTCATGCTTAGGACATTTTCCTGGGAGATTGACTCCAACTGTTCCTCCACTCTGACTATCTGCACATGGTATGAAGTCATCACCCCTTATTCCAAGACAGAAAAACAATTCTGTTTAAATGCAAAGCCATGAGTCTCTGAGGGGATAGACATCTAACTCTGAGCTGGGGGAAGGAGTTTGAGGTCATGTTTAAATTATATCTTTATGTCATGCAGGTTTTGTTTTGGAGGGTTTTTTTAGTTTAAGAAGCTTCTTTGTTCAATATGGTGGACTCCATCAAATACATTGTATTCCTCCATGTGCCTGGAATTTAATTTGAGATAAGTAATTCCACAGGGTAGGAAGTCCTTAGAAGTGACATACTGAACTTGAGAAATTCTGCCCTGCTCCTTTCCTTGCTCCTGATAATGCTGTAAAATGCTACACTGGTTTACTATTACCCTTTTCAAAAACAGTGGATACGTTTTGTCTTTTCCAAAACCCACCTAATGTTACACTCAACAATGCTCATATCTGCCAGAACTCTGTGTGCCTTGCACAAAACGTGAAACTTCAAGGGTGAAAAATACGTATTTAAACACTCCTTTCAAGGCCAGAGTCGGTCATTATTACTATTTAATCAAATACTCCAAAGCTAGAACTTGGCTCTAAGAAACTTCTCTTTATACTTTCAGGTTATAAGTGTGGACTAAAGCAAGAATTTCTTTGTCTACACTACTTACTCTGCTTTGTATGGGGCAAACAAAAAAATCTCAGGATTTTCTATGAAATGAGTAAAACGAAAGCGTACATTTTAAACATAGGCAGACAAGGACATAAGTGAGAAGAATCTTTTAATAACTCATGACAGGTGTGAATATGACTGAGAAAGTTCGTATGATCAGATGACAACCCTAATTATGAGCATGCTGCTAAGGCAACAAATGCACATTTCACAAGATCTTAAGAAAAGAATACTTATTGGTCCACAGCAAGGAAAAAATAAAAATCCTGAACACACCACCTTTTCCGAAGCTGCAGCTATAGCCTATCCCTCCAACATACATGCCTTCCAAAGAATCTCTTGCTCCTTTAGAAGATTTCACTGACTCTTATCAGCTTGTTTTCAAGGAGGTAGGCCTAGATTTTTTCCGAGGTTGTCCACAGAATAAAACTATACTATAACAGACATATGGTCTGGTAAGAAAACTGGTTTGGGTTTGTGATCTTTTATTTCTGCTCTTCACAATTAACATACACCTATATCAACAGAAGCTCCATGTGTAGGATTTGTGCAAGTGTGGGGCAAAGGGTGGTTGCTTTTTTAAAAAGTAAAGATTGGAAAGTAATGGAAATACAATACGAGATAAGCTAGCTCTCCAAGGATACCACTTTAGGTACATCTGAACAAATAAAATACTGTCTGGAACTGTTTTCTGTCTGCCTTCATGTGGCTATATGGTGAAGCCACCTGCTGTCTGTCCTCAAGACAAACACAAGAACTCATAACTCAGGAGGAACAAGAAGTAAAAATTACTTTAAGCTGCTTTTGCATTTCTGAGTCCTTACACTGGCAGGCATCTTCAGTCCCCAGAACAGGTAACCCAGACAGCATCTGGGGACCTGGTCAAGTCACAACAGCCTCCCTGCACTGCCGCACTGCCGCCTTTGGCCTGTTCTCTGACCCTGTAAAAGGGTCTGTTTTGTAATCTTTACTCAATCAGGGTTTATTGCTTAACTACTCATTAATCCTGCAGAAGTACCATAACTATATGCATATGCCTGCAGATTGATTTGTTTTAAAATCACTGGCTTTTTGTTTACAAGAGGAATATCCACCAGTATAGACTGGGTGCTAATATTTTCTCTGATATTTTTTTTTTTATTTTGATGTATACTCCTTTTTTATCCTTTCATAAACACCAGTAAAAATGCAATAGCTGAAAGGCTAAATAGAAGAGAGCAGTGTACCATACAGATGCTTTTCAGTGGAAGAAAAAGATCTTTCTTTCTGAATAGAATCATAATGGCCACATAAATACAAACAAGGAAAAAAAACCCACCCGATTTTAAAAGCTTGGACTAGTTACTCATAGACAGTGAAGTTTCTAGAAGGCTCAAGGCAAAATAATATAGCTCCTTTACATCTAAAAATAAGAAACTGCGACAGTTTCCTGGATTGTTATTTCTCCAGATTGCCCTGCAGCTTCAGCTATAACCTGCAGCAGGTAATACCCTGATGTAAACTAAACTGCTGTCCTTTGACACTAAGTACATGCGAGAGATTCTGCATGGGCTAGAGCACAATGGAAGCAAAGGTGACACTCATTTGTTGCGGAAAATCTGTAAAGGAAATAGTAATAGCAGGCAACCTGGAAACGGGGCCAGACATTGTTCAGAAAGCTCCCTTCTGATAAGGATAAAAACCCAGCTGTCAGCTGTCTCAAGCTGCAGATAAAGAACCATAGGAGCTGCTGTTTGGGACAGATCAGGATTTCATAGGGAGAAGGAAAAGAGATCACAATCGCACAGAAGAGTAGCTTTAACTGCTCTACCATGAGCCTCACTAACTCAGGGACAGACCGCCTGCAGGCAGAGGTCTGCAGGGAGCAGGGAGGAAACGGCTGGAAGTTGTTTCCTGCAAGTACAAGTCTCAGAAGTAATAACATGTGGTGTTGGTCCTCAGTCTTGTAACCCAGCTGTGAAGGCCAGGTAAGAATTTTTATGTTCCTCATATTTCTGCATAGTGAATGCTCTCTTAAATATACATATATGCTTTTTTCTAAATTCATGGAAGAAACTGAAATACAGGCTGAACACAAGGCCACAGTGCGTCAGAACGGAGCATTCTCTACAGCGCGTCTTGCTGCTCTGTAACAGAATTTTACAAGTGATGAGTGACAGGGTGTACCACAAAGAAAGGAAAAGGAGAAAAGAGCCATCTATGCAAATATTTTGTATGCGTTAACTTAATGTTTGTTCATATAGAACACATTAAAAGATGCCAAATTGTTTCTTTCCAAGTAAAAATAGAGACAAACCTGTTTGTTTAGATTAACAGAAGACTGACTAACATAGTTTTGACAAAACTTTTCATAAGTGCATTCAAATGCACACAAAACCAGCATCTCACTGGGCTATGTTTGCAGTAAATCTTTAAGGAGAAAACACATGAGACTTTGCATAGCTGGTAAATTTTGTGCACACCATGCTCTCAAAAACACATGATCTCTTAAAAGTCTCAGCTGTCTTCCTTTGAAATGCACTCCTATCAGATGAGAGATGATGATATGCCACCATAACACATGGTAAACATACCAAAGAAGAAAGAGAAAACAAACCCCCAAATGAGCAATGTTTGGCTTCACTCAGGCATGAATAAGACATGCTTTGATGCAACTGCACCTTATCTTTATAATTTACGTTCAAGTAGTTTACAGCAATCAGAGTCAAATGAAACCAAAGACAAGAAACCTGCACATGTGCAACTTAAATTCAAAGCAATAATAAGGATGGCTCCTTCTATGAGCATCATAATGAGCAGTAACCAATCAAGGCTGACTAATGAACTGATTTGAGGTCTTTGGGGGAAGATTTCTGTAATGCACATGGAACTAGAACACTACATTGTAATGTTAATTAGGTAAATAACAGTTGGTAGGCAAAGAAGTTCTCTGATACACTTTAATATTACAAAGAAGGGAACAGATCCCCATGGCTTCTCTTAGGCACAGCATAATTCTAAAAAATGGGACAACTTCTGTAAGTATGATCAACCAAATTAACTACCATTTGGTTTGAACAATACCATGGGCAAGGAAACTAAAGTGTTACAGGCTTTTTAGTTTTCTAAATATATTCATATTCCAGTTATTAGCTCTATGTAAACTAAAAATCCAAATTACTACAGTTTTGAAGTGTCCTCCCTTTCTTGTCTCTTCCATGCCTTGCCTTACAGCTTTTTCCAAAATGCTTGTACCTTTAAAAGACCTATAAGCACCAATGACATGATATGACATGATTATTTTTTTAAATAACTAAGCATCATTATGGAAAAAAAAAAAAAGTGGAAAATCATTTACCCTGGGGTTATAGATCTACCAAAAACTGGTACTAGAATATTATCATTCTTGTTTCTGTGGCTTGGTTATTTTAACATCAGATTCAGACAAAGTAAAACATATCAAGTATAATAAGTCAACAGTTACTTATTATCTTTCACAGTTTTGGAAAATTTCTAGAGTGGATTTGTAGTTATGTACAATGTACAATATACAAGTTACTGTAAGCTGATGAAAGAAATGCAAAGAGATTATGATATTAATAACGGGAGGTAAAGAAAAAGAGAAACAATTAAAATCCAACAAATAAAGTTAGCCCAAACCCCTGGAGCTTACTCAAGTAAGAGCAGTTGCTCTCCTCAGAGCAACTCCGGCAACACCCATTATATAATCAGTTTTATTGCAACATAGATGTTGGTGCTCAGGCTACACAGGAGTACATGGAGTATCTGCACATGTCGTGCTTAACTGATGTTTAATGGATATGAATTTTGGAAATTTGTTGGAGGTAGAGAATGAAATACAGCATGTAAAACTCATTTTGGCTGTATTTTCTATTTAAGGTGCTTTTGGGGAAATTAAGCAATCTATAGTCATAAAAGGGTTTTTACTCTACAATTGACAAATAATTTTGAACTTGTTAAATACTTGAAAAGGAAAAAGAAATTTCTGGAGAATTGAATGTTCTGCCAAGATGCACACAGTCTGAAGCTAGAACACTGTTTTGTGATATGGGAAATCTTGCACTTTTTGTGACCCTGTAGATCACTTTTACCTCTTCACTGCTTGCAAAACTGCAGAGAGATCATCAAAACCAGAGGAAAACTATGTTCCTGCTCTCATTTTCATACTGAGTACAAGAATTACCCTTGGAAATATCAAGGAGAAATGCCTGGTAAACTGCAACTAACTGTAAATCTCACCCACATGAAGAATGTTTTTTCAAGACCATATCAACCTGACTGACTGTGGAAGCAAAAAACATGCAAGAACTGAGGATAAGCCTCCTGCCAATAGCAAGTTCTTATTTCACAGTATGCTTTTTAAGTATCATTTTTAAGTATTTTAAAGATACTAAAGCACCTTAAAGAAATTCTCATGGTTTGTTTGCTCTTTTTTATTTTATTAATTCTAGCAAATCTGTATTTTCTCCCATATTTTTTAAAAATGCTGTCTCCCTCTCCTAAAAGAAATACAAAGAAAATTCAGCCTGAGGTATTTATCCATCTGGAAAACTTCATGTCAAATGGTAAATATTCATCAAGGTCTTACACGCCACTTTACACAGATATAAAAAAAAATTTGCCTGCATATAAATATAAATGCATTTATATCTTTATGTGACCACCCAGGCACAAGTAAATAGATCTTGTACAGGACAATATTTTAACTTGTCTAGTAGATAGATTGTGGTTTTGCTTGAATGGGCACAATTTACATAGCTGCAATACTTTCTACATCCTAAGTATTTTCCTGTGACCTGCTTATTCCTACTCTTCACAATCACAAAATAGCCACTGGATGAAGGAAAGTTAAGTAGTCTTTGCATCAAATTTTGCAAACCTACAAACTAAATGTAGGGAAAAAAAGACGACTTAGGAGTGGAAGAAAAGGAATAATCTCAAAACAAACAGCATAAGCCCCTTGAGATTGATCCTCAGACCCAACTAGGTTAATAGAGTTACACTGATCTGCTCCACTTGCAGAATTGGTTCCAGTCTGTGGGTTCAAAGATGCAAAAGAAACATATTGAACCTTGTTCCTAGCTGAGCCTTGGTCCTAATTGTACTTCATTCCTAGTTAAATCTATAGTGAAGAACGTGCATCGTCCTTCTGTCACTAGAATGCTTCTGGATACTTCTCCCAGTACAGTGGAGAATTACCCTGATCTCATTTCTTAGTCTTAGTGGTGCTGATCTTTTAAGTCTTCCAATCCCATCATAATATTCACATGTACCTGGTTCTGAATTCTGTCTCACAGCTCTAGCTGCAAACTCAACTCTGCACACACAATCATCTTCAGTTGTTTCTCAGCACTTGGTTCTTTTGATGAGTCAGAGATCACTGCTCTGGGTGGTATCCAGCCTGCAATTTGAACACTATGGAATTACAGCATATTTTAAGCATAGAAAAAGCATCCTGGGATTGCCATCATGGTACATGTAGCTATCAAACAGGACTAGAAATATATGTACGCTGTCAGCATTTTCACCAGTTTGGTTTCTAGACTAGTGCAAGTTGTACATATGTATCACAGTGATTAAAGCACTAGTGGCTGGTCTACATCAATGTTCCTGTAAAGATCATTATGAATAGAGCTGCATTAGCGAGGGAAATAGAAAGACTGAAATAAATAAAGCTTGGGATAAAGGACACGTCTAAAATAAATTTTCACTGCAAGTTAATTATGGTTTTCACAAGTTTCCTCTCTAACTTCTCTGCCAGCCAACAAAAACTCTCTGATCCAAGCCCTAGGAAACTTCAACCAGGTAAGTCTGAGAGAGAGAAATTTGACCTCAGTTTACTTCAGCACAGGTTATGATTCAGCTCTGAGGATGTAAGCGTAGGAGTTGACAGCCCTTCAGTGCATTCACTGAGGCTTCCCTCCAGCTCAGCTACATTCTCCCGTTTCCTCTTTCTGCCCTTCTTTATTAGAAACATCTTACACTGGCTTGATTTTTACATCCTGGGCTATTCAGCCATATTTCTACATACACAGAATTTTAACAGAAAGGCTTGACCTAACAAGTCGTCCTCCTGACATGCCACCCACCAGCCAAAAAAAAAAAAAAAATAAAGATTCTGGAGAATCTGGTAAAGTGAATACCAGTAGAACTCCTGACTTCGGAGAGTCATCAGGATGCAGAAGTTCCACCACAAAAATTTCAAGCAACAGCAGGTGGTTATCAGAGGATGCCCCTTTGAGCCCAAGGAAAAAAAAAAAAAATTAAAAAAAAAAAATCAAAGTTTTTGAGAATGCACATGAAAAAGCTATGGCTCATAAATTCAAAGGAATATGACATGGATTTACTAAGAGGAGTTTGACCCTTTCCCTTTCTCACTGGCTACATTTAGGTGAGAAAGGAGAGATAGTAAAGAAATAGCAGCTCCAAGAACAAGTGAAGACAAAGATGTGGGGCTGGTGCCCACACCCACTCTGCTGAGAGATTTATGGCTCAGAATTTTTTAAGAATACTGTGACAGGGAGAAAAATCAGAAGGCATTAATTACTGCAGCAAGGGAAGAAACAGGTAGGTACGTTAGGAGTTAAATTATAACTTAAAGCAAATTATGCTCCTGTTATAATCTCATTTTGCTATTGAAATTAAAGCTTGAAGAATTGTGGTTTTCCACTCTTGCCTCCCAGACATTCCTCTCTCGAATTGAAGCTGGGAGAAAAAGCATAGAAACAGCAGACTACTCTGTTTGGCAGCACCATGTGCAACAACCAGCATAAGCAGAGCAGAATGTACAAATACAGGCATACATGTTTATATAAGCTTTCACTATGTGCACTTTCTGACATCAACGCCAGCACAGAGGAATTTTAAGAAAAAGTTAATGTATAAAGGCCACTATCATCTATGTCACTATTCAAATCAGGAATTTTTAAAATCTTCTCAGTATTGCAGGTCTGAAAAACTACCAAATGTTGACAAGACAGAACAATTCATCCATGGTTCTTTTATGCTTTTTTTTTATTATAAGACTACTTAGAGCTTAATCGCTGTATAAATTATCAGAAAATACAGAATACTTCAAAAGAAATGCCTTAAAAGCCTCTTTCCTCTTCCAGTCTGGACCTTGCAGAATGTGACACTTTGGTCACATTCTAGTGCAACTGATGCCTCAGTTACTGCTAAGATAATTTATAGCTACTGCAAGGTCCCTGTCCTGCTGCCAGATTAGTTGTTCCTAATTTCTGTTTATCAATTCTTATCCTGTTCTGTGGTTAAACTGGTTACAAACTGAGCAAAGAATCTAAGCCTGTAGCTCAAGTAAATAAAGAGCTAGCATTTCCTCTTTGCTGGGACTCAGTAACATCAAGAAGAAAAAATTCTCCTCCACCTCCAGACAGAATAATAAAGTACTGTTACACTGCTTTTCACAAAACTCTGCTCCAGTCCAAACAAGGCATGTCCAAAGGAGTGAACGTGTGTCAGCAAAAGGAACAAGAATCCTTTAAGAAAAGAGAAATGGCTGGAGGCAAGCTGCTGCAGGAGCTACAAAGAGAACTGCCAACAAGTCAAACCAGCTTCTAGAGCAGCACAACAGCCAGGGCTGGTCTGCAGCTGAGCAGGTGTTGCAGAAGGTTACAGCAAACTACATTGCCCATTATCTCAGTAAGGAGAGGGGGAGGAGGAAAGGCAGTGCTGATAACAGCTGAGGAAACAGCAAGCCAGGGAAATGCTGAAGCAGCTGCTTGGCAGCAAACAGGCAGCAGCAGAAAGTACCCATGAAAACCAAATGAAACAGAAATGCATGTACACAGAGTTATTCTATTGTATAGCTCTTCCAATTCACTTTCTACCTTAATTAGAATTAATTTTTAAGGTCCTAAGAGAAATCCACCTTCCACACGGCTGCTCTTGCAGTAATAAGGATTAAATCAATCCTTTCTTCCTTCAGCTCCCCGCTGGGAGCAAACATATGGCTTCTGAGAGGGTTTGACCCATTTCCCATCTGCCAGTGACCAAACTGCAGGTGGTGAAGAATCGTCACCCCTCTATAAGAAGATGGAAAGAGACCTCCTGAAATTAGGATGAACTGAGTCATCAAGCAAAGTTTTTAAATAAAGGAAAGCTTTTTAGTATTCCAGAGCTCATTGTGTAACATGTATGTGTATACATATGTATGTGCACATGCATACATTAGGGTTTCATATAAATCGTCTATCAGTCATGCTATGTTAATGCAAATTCTTCCACAGTGAATATTCACCTGAAGTTATTAGTCAGTTTTCAAGATTCCCTTTCGTCATTACTTTAGTCGCTTGTGACAGCAGGTGAGGCTATGTGTGAGGCGGACACTGTGATCATCCCTACCGCACAGCAGGATGCAGTGAGAGGCTTCTCAAGCTCGTGAATTCAATTACTTGAAAAGTAGCCATATTCCATTAGTAATCAGTCCAGTTGACTGATAAATTTACTGCCTCAGGTAGAGTACTCCACTAATGTGGCCTTACTGCTTTAGTGGCCTGAGCTCTCTGTATCAATGTGCTATATGGTGCAAAGCTATCAAGTTCATTTACTGTTACCTCAGTGTTTCTAAATAGCACATTTCATTATAGAATTGCCAGCGTCCGACTTGTCCTGAGACTCCTGCAAAGAGATTAATATATGCATTCCAGTTTTTAGGAACTGTGGGGCATTATTTAACTTTACTTCTTCATAGCCTGATAGTCACTGACGTGCATCTTTTAAAAATGTGCTAAAACACCCAGCATCTTTTTAGTCCAATGTAGATTTTCCAAGCTCTAACGAGCCAAAGCTTGAATATGGGCCTGTTCAGAATTGTCAGCATTATCAGTTTTGCAGGAATCAAGCTCAACATTTGTACAATTTAGGAACAAACTATTAAAGGACCATCCCTGCCAATCCAGTTCTCCAAATTTCCTAAAGGATTTCACCCTTTATAAAACCTCTATAAAAAGCAATGCACCTAAACTTGCATTTGTTCCATTGACAATAATGAAAGTTATCAAGTTCTAGATGACTTACAGATTTAGACTTCAGAAGTTACGTCTACTACTAAGATTTTAGCAGAATTGAAGTTTGGTGAACACCAGTGTCTCATCTAAGCCTCAAGAGTGCATAAAATTAGAAACACTCCTACTTATGCTCCGTAGCCAGAACAATGTTTCCTAAGGTAACTAGTTTCATTGACTTAGAAAGTTATGATGGTAGTGAATCACACAGAGGCAATAGATAGCAGCAGACACCACAAGTGTAACAATGTTTCCTAGTATTTAATTTTGTGTTTGGATCAGGTCAGAAACACCACAAGAATGGGTTCCCATAGTACTTCAGAATTTCCAAATGCAGAAAGAAGTAAACAGAGAGCAAAGTAGGACAAAACCTCCCAAAAATTCACATCGCAAATTGTTTTGAGGCCCAAACACATTTAGGCTAATCCACATATTAGCCACAGGAATGCTTCTCTTCCCTTTTGAGAAGGCTGAATAGCTTGAGAAGACCAAATAGCTTGAAAAGGCCAATATCTTTTGCTATATGTTAAAGCTGCAGACTTCAAAGCTATCTATTTTTAGCTGCACTTCAATTTCTCACTTAGCTTTTAATTCTATTATTACATATAATAAATTTTTCTTTAGGAAACTGTCAGTGAATGAGACTGGAATGGGTACCAGCTTTACTACTACTTTTATTTTTCATATTACTATTTACTTTTTTATCTGAAAAATCTTTATTCTGAAAACTTTATACTCCTAGAATCACAGACAATTCTGAATTAATGCGACTAGGGAGATTTTTTTTCTGAAAGATTAGAAAACGTGTGTGAAAGGGGTTGTAAATATATTGCCAGTGTTACACAGGTTTTGCTGCTTTTAGGCTGTTAATATCTCATCATCTATTAACCTCTGACTTGTCACAATTTTTTAGTCTTTTCAGCGCTAATCAGAAATTTTTCTCATGGAGGTCAGAAAATATCACTGGAATTTCAAATTCTTCTCCCTCATTCTTTAAAATCTATTTGTAAACTTTTAACTGTAAGTCAGCGTACTGGGGAACAACTGTTCAAAAAACAGCTCCAAAATGTTATATTAGCTTTGTACCTACATTTCTCGGAATAAAGTAGATGAAGTTTTAGAACCAAAATATCTTTTCAGTTTTGCAAAGGTTTTAAAATTTTGAAACAAGGAAAAGCTCTACAACAAAATTAATTTTCTTTTTTTCATTTTTCTATTATTTTGATCAACAATTTTTATGATGCTTTACAATGCAATCATTCTTAGTGATTTCATATACATATGTGAAAATAAATATCTTTTAAAAAGTCTTAGGAATAAACTCAAGGTAGGAAATTCATTGGAAATACCTGTTCCCATCAATTTCATGAAAAACAAAGAAAGAAGCATGAATCACTTCCATCTCTTACTTCCAAAAGAAAAAAATTAAATTCTAGAAAATGCACTAAGATAATTTAGTTATGGTACATGTCTCTTAATGAACAAGCTGCAGTAATCTCGTCATAGAAAAATTTAAATGATGGGAACCAAACTGGCTTTTTCAGTCTTGTTCCAAGCAATTTTTCTTACCATGGGAAGCATAAGGAACTTTAAATTCTGGCCCACATAAATGCATTGAAAAAAATTTCCTGGGTCTCACTTGTCTTTGGATAGTTCTGCTAGTGACCTATAGTACTAGGTCAGTACATGTCTTCTTAGACACTTTTAAAACTATGAGCAGTCTTCAAGCTGTTGAAGAAAATGCATTATTTCCCAGAGAAAAGAAAATCACTTGCCTATTAAGCTTGTCTACAAAATTTGCTGAAAAATGTATGCCTAACCTATATGCTCCAGATGTAAAAAAAATACAAAATTGTGGCTCTCATTTAGTTTCACATACAGAAAATGTCATGTATGCCAGAATTTTAATTTAAGTCCTCAACTGCTGTTTTAAAGATGCAGTTTTATTATGCTTGGATTTATTAAGTAAATCATCATTCAGTATTGTGAACTAATAGTCCAGGGAAACAAACTCTTAATAAAGGATGCAAAGTCAGCATTGATTAAGTTGAGCTCAATGCCAGAAGGACATAGCTATTATTTTCAGAAAGTAACAAAACGATTTGTATTAATAGTTTGTTGTTTTGCAGAGGCAAGTAGCTTATTCTTTACTTTTAATATTTCAGATATTGCAAAGTCAGTAAAAATACTTCCCTCCGTTCGGCCCTCAGTTCTTCATTTTAAAATCACAGCACACATTTTTAAAAAAAGTTTTTTCTATGTGGACTGATGCTGAAGTAACTACAGGACAGATCTATTGTTTCATGATATAGACCAATACACTGATAATTACTTTTAAGTAAAGATATAAAGGTTCTACAGAAACATGGATTTTAATTATATTCGTATCTCTCTACTTAAATTTTATTTTATTCTTCTATGACAAAGCATTGACATATAGACAAAATTAACGGTGGAAAAACAGAAGCAATAAAGGCTTCATTAGTGAATTGACTGAGCACCTCCATAACATTTACTGGAAGATCCATCATTGTCAAAGGGTTCACATAACATTTCTGACTGCAAAACACCTGTCTAAACAAAAAAAAAGAAGACATCTACAACTGAATTAAGAATAGAGGACTAGGCACCAAATGCAATCAAGCTTTCAACACTATTTGAGCTTGTGAGCCCAATCATTTTAACGATTTCACATCTACCTTTATAAAATATAAATATATATAAAAAATATAAATATATAAAAATATAAAATAATATAAAATATTATTAAATATTGAAATATTAAAACATAATACAAAGCTGGGTGATGCTCGACACAAGCGTCTTTGGGAGAGGAGTGGCTGGAGAGCAGCCCTGCAGAAAGGGATCTGGGGCTGCTGGTCAACAGTAGGCTCAATATGAGTCAGCAGTGTGCCCTGGCAGCCAAGAGGGCAAGTTGCATCCTGGGGTGCATCAAACACAGTATAACCAGCCCATCAAAAGAGGTGATTATCCCGCTGTATTCAGTGTTGGTGCAACCTCACCTTGAATACTGTGTGCAGTTCTGGGCCCCACAATTTAAGAAGGATGTGAAGGTCCTTGAATGTGTCCAGAGGAGAGCAACAAAGCTGGTGAAAGGACTGGAAGGCATGTCCTATAATGAGCGGCTAAGGACTTTGGGCTTGTCTAGTTTGGAGAAAAGGAGGCTGAGGGGTGATCTCATTGCTCTCTACAGCTTGCTGAGGAGGGGAAGTGGAAAGGGAGGTGCTGGTCTCTTCTCCCTGGTGCTCAGTGATAGGATGCATGGGAATGGTTCAAAGATTTGCCAGGGGACATTTAGACTGGACACAGGAAGCATTTCTTTACTGAGAGGGTGGTCAAACACTGGAACAGGCTTCCTAGAGAGGTGGTCAATGCCCCAAGCCTGTCAGTGTTTAAGAGGCATTTGGATAATGGCCTTAATAACATGCTCTAACTTTTGGTCAGCCTTGAAGTGGTCAGTCAGTTGGACTAGGTGATTGTTGAAGGTCCCTTCCAACTGAACTATTCTATTCTATATTAAATATTAACACAAAGGAAAGTTGATAAATTATCTTTTGTTATTTTTGATATTTCAGAGAACAGAAAGTTAACTTTTTTCTGGATCTCTGCAAGTCAATAATGTCTTCTTTTTAGAAGACAACTGTTTAGATCTTAAAGACTACAGCTTGTGTTTCAGAAAGTTCATTCCTTATTGAGCAGCTTTCTACATCATACCATTTCCTTCTTTTCACCCAGAAAATAGGTTTCATTTATGGTTTCAATATGGTTCTCTGCTAACCTCTCTAACACAGAGGGAGACAGTATCTTTCTGGGTGGCAATGATACACAAATTAACTTCTTCCTAATTACAGATGGCTCCATCAATTTATTCTGCCAATAACTGGCTTCAAAGGTTCCCCAAAACCATCGAGAACTGTGGTGGAACTATTATTACCTTTTTTGACATATAACTATGTATTAAGGACTTACTCATTAATTGCAAGCTTATTGCCAAGAGGGTAAGTATATAGGCCTAAAAAGCTTTGTAATGGGATATGCAGCATTTCACTGTTAAGCCATTCATCCACATCTGGTCTAGCTTAGCAGTGACCTAAAATCATTACCGTATGAAGGCTCCTTCCTAAGTTATGCAAAATGAACCTATTTAGTCCAGTTTTTAAACTAAGGAAATATCCACATCGCAAAAGACACATTAAAACATCCTGCAGAGTCTCCAAGGATTTAAAAAATGAGCTTGCTTAGCCGAAGTTAAATTTATTATTATGTTCTTAAATTGCTGCTGATTCATTTTCTGCATGCTGTAACCATACTGGATAATGCCATTAGATATATTTGGTTGCATATTGTACTTTAAACTTCTTAGACTTATTCCCAATACGACTAGAAATAGTGCATCATACCCATTAGATGGCCACAGAGGAGTTTGCAATGTTCATGTTATTTTGACAGGAGCTGCATAGGAGTAGGAGCCTGTGGAGTCTTTAAGCATCAGTTAACTTCTGGTCTGCTTATATCAGCTGGTACCTCATTCTTCCTCAGATTGTTACAGCCCACAGCAAACCCATTCAGCCTGCAGCAACCCAATTTCTCCCCTCTTACTTAAGGTAGCTCTTACCAAACTCTTTCTTCCTGCTCTGTGACCCTTCTCTAAGGGGCTTTCTCCAGGCTCTAACTCTCACCAGCTGGGCTGGTCCTGGCTGCCTCTCTGTATCTCCTTGTGCAGCAGGGTGCCCTGATACCACAAGCATACCCTAGGCATATTCTTTTCTTCCTCTCAAGTCCCTTCCCTGTCTGCCCAAGCATCCCAAAAGGATACTATTGACTCTCTTGTTTAGCACTCCCCACATATTTCTAGCAGCAAGAATCACTTCTTAAAAAAAAAATCTGACCTGTCAATAAGTGATGGAGGGAGTACCTAACAGGGTATGTCACGTAGGAGCTCATGTCAAAAATCTTTAATATCTTCTCACATACCTGCTATGTTCCTGGTATGCTCCTTTGCAGGCCTGCTCTCAGACTCATGCAGTATGTGTTTTTGGGGTGGGGAGGAGATACTCAGGACTTTTGTGTGCATTTGTGCATGACTTCACATGATAAGTCTCTCTTTCTGACAACATTAACATTAACAATAACAACAACAATAACCATAGAAGTATAACACTAATACCAAAACAGATCACAGTACTGTGCTTAGGTTTCTTGTTTTTAGAATCTACAAAAACAACTTGCATCTGTACCTACTGTTGATTTTTCCAAAATTGGGTTGAATTACATTAGCAGATGGAGTTGTGGATCTTGAAACTAATGTTCTTACTGCCCATGTACTTTGTCACTATGATCCCTGCTTTTTCATTCAATAGGACTTCGTTCCCTGGGGCTATCATAAATAATTCCTGTAAATTCATGTTTTAAGTTTGCAATTATGCTTTAGTTCAAAGAAATCACTACCTGAAACTTTGTTTCCTGTACAACAAGAAACTTTTATTCTGAGATTCAGTATTGGGAATTTTTCACCTTTCAGATAAGAGCAAAACCAACAAAACTATAAGCCAATATCAAGCAGTCTAGCCCTCCCCCCATAAAAATCAATTAACTTTTTAATCTTACTTTCAAGCCATGGATATCTTACTTGGCCTTTTAGAAAATAAAGCCACACATCTCTAAAGCTCTTGATGCATTCCTGAAAATTTTGGCTTCTTTACCATTTTGAAGCTTGATACTATATTTCAAAAACTGTAGCCAGGATAAAACCCTTCAAATTTGGTAAGATATTTTATCACCACTCAGGAAGGCAAAGAATTCATGTTAGCTTCTTGAAAAATGAATCTAAACCCCACCTGCATAATATTACTTGTGCTCAGATCTTAATCAGCTTTCCAGCACACAAAAAAAATACTTTAGCACTCCACAATACTCTAACAGCAACCTGAATTTCACAGACGATACCGCTAACATTTTCTTTATTTGGCAGGAAACTGAGGAGCAAGATTATTCCCAAATCTTTAGTCATATAGCCTTTTTTTCAAGCCTTTGATTCTCAAATGAGGCACACACATTTCAAATGGTTTTGCTGCTTCCAAGTATTCTACTTGGCTTCATTCAATTTACCACATGACACTTTCCTTGGGGAAATCACAGAACCAGGAAAAAAAAAAAAAACAAAACCCACACAACATGGGAAGATACTGGGCCTGAAGCTTACTAATGACTCCTGTAAGCCTTGAATAAGACCCACAGGTTTATATTTCCATTAGAAGTGAAACATGAGAAATCAGTTGTAACGGAGTTAGACCTGAACAAGAACTAAACACCTCCTGCGGCAAGTTTCAGAGGCATGCCTGTAATAGCAGGAGAGACATGATCATGAAAAGAAAGAAGTGCTAAGGTAGCTTCAAGACTAACCCTGTGCTGATGTTTCCAGGCTGCTCCAAGACATGATTTATAAGCATGCACTATCATCACTGGTAATAACTAGACTAAACCCCACTCTAAGCAGAAGCGCACCCACTGCTTCTGTGCTGCAGACCCTGCTCCTCCCAGTCTCTGCACTGCACTGCTCTCAGGGGAACTCTGACAGTCTTCCTCCTTGTCACTGCAGCAGGAGTTATCTCATTGCAAAGCCTGGGAGCCATTAAAGTACCATTATACCCGTTTAACTCCCTCACTCTTATTTAAAAACAAAAAACTCACTCTCAGAAGCTCACATTTATTTGTTAATCAAGTTTTCCCTGCTGTGTTTCAATATGTTGTAGATTTGTTTCTTGGAGTCAAAGTTAATGTCCCTGGCGCACATACTTGATGAGCTAGTCAAGTGAATGTTTAGATATCAGTCTCCGTTCCCACCCCCATACTCCTACTCCTCTAATCTCTCTAATCTTAAAGAACAATATTTTTCCTCCCCTTAAAAAAGGAAATTATTTGTATTGCATTACCACCCGAAAAGTGTAATACTAGGCCCTAGTACAATTGATAATGATGGGGAAACATTATTGGACTTTCTTCTACTCCCAGCACCACAGAGTTGCCACTAGATTCATAAATTTTATATCAAACAGCTGGTAATCTGACCTATATCTACATCTTTACCAGTCTTCTAAAGGGTCACTGAATGGAATTTTGGTTGTTATTGGAGTATTGCCTGTTTCATCCCATTTGAATCTAACTTTGATTCTGTGATATTTTAAAGCTATGTCTTAGAAGAGATTGTTAAAATGCTGCAAACAAATTGTATCAAATGATGTCTGATAGTATAACCAACTCTGAAGATTTTTGATTACAAAAAATGCAACTATTCATAGGGGTTTAGTTTACAAAAATAGTCTTGCTGCAATAGTACATTACTGAGTATTTTAGTTCTCTGTGTGAAGATCTTTTACTTGAAACAAATTTCAGAAGGAAATTTGAACCATTTTTGATATATACATTCTACATTCCATTTAATTACTCATTCTCTAGTCTTTGTTGAACACAGACAATTGCATTTCCATTTTAGCAAATAATATAAACTCATTTATGAAGTTAGATTTAAAATATATGTAATTAGAACTGAAATGCTTGTTTACAATTTGTCCGATCGTAGAGCTACATAGATCAGCAGAAAAGATCTATTTGGCCTTTTAATCATCAGTACGTTTCTGTGTGTAGTTTAAGTTGCAGATGTAAAGATATCTGCTTTTGTTTTAGAAAAAGCTAAATTTTGCTTATGGCGCAGCTAACAGTTACGAAGCATCAATAAGATAAAGAGGGCTTAAATGGAGTTTTATGGCACAGATCATACTTTCCTCACTTTCAGTAAAATGCTTTGAAAGCCTGGAATAAAGCCTCCAGTGCATCCTGGCCCAGGAGATAACCACCTCTAAGTATTCAATAAATCCAGCATTTTTTCCTCACAAAAGGATTTAACCTACCAAACCGATTCTTTTCTCAGCTCCCTGCAGGGAGGAGTGAAATGCTGGACTTCCTGCCACTAGGCTGTCAGGATATGTTATTTTGTTGATCAAGGATCTTCAAGTACCCAACACCAATCAGCCCAAGACAGGCTAATTATAATCCCTGAGGCCTTCTCCAGTCTAGGAAAATATTGCTAAAAAAAAAAAAATAATTCTGAGCCCTGCCAGACCAGCATTTTTCCTGGCTCCAAATGCTATCAAATTTCACTTTCAGAACATATAATTTTCAGGTTGGATGTAGAGGGGGGAAATACCATTTTCACAGACTGAAGGTTTGTTCAGGTTCTCTACAACCTCTGCCTTCCCTGTGGTTCTCCTGTACCAACAAAGCACCAGACAAATCAAAGAATGTTTCTCAGAACCTTATTTTATCTTCATACATTTGATTAGGTAATTGCTGTCCAGAGTCTGAACTTACTAAGGATTAGTTAAAACCATGAGGTACTAGTCAGTTTATAAGAATAATACAAAAACCCCACTAACACTCCATCAGCAATTAACACCCAATAAGAACACAGAGAAACACAGTTTACTGTATAAGCCATTCAAGAAAGGTCAAGAAAATATGCTGTTGGAATTCAAATGTCTAACATGTCTAACATTAAATTTAGGTGCTGAGTTTAGCATACCAACTTGTTTTATTTACATATTACATGCATCCTTAGATTGTTTTTTGGTTTTTAGCCATTCAAAGATGAATACAGGAATCAAAGCTACATGCCAGTATATAGGTCTAAGGAAGATTAAACTGAAGTGGATTCTGAATTGTATTGGGAGTCAGAAAACAATACAGGTTAATTGTGGGGGCTACTTTTAATCACTCATAAGGTACCTTTCTTTCCATGCTCTTTTTCCCTGAGCTATTGGCATATGAACTGGAAATATACATCCTTAGCTCACTTGACACTTAAAGCTATTCTGGTTTCTATAAATAAATATTTATTAGACTGGAAAGAGCGATATCTCCAGAACCCAGGGGTCTGCCTAATTCAGAACAGATGTTAGGTCTGTGTATCTTACATCTTATTTTAACACATATCCATCAGTCATTAGCTGGTTTGGGGTATTTGCTCTCTGAACAAAACCTAGACAAAAAAAGTTTAATGACGATCAACAATAGGTGTTTTAATGAATCAGCAATGACTGAGAAAACAGCATTTTGCAGAATAATTCTTATGAAGCACTAATTGTGGAAAGGAGCCCTTGAAGGTCACGTAAAAGCCTGGTGGGTCCCCCTTCTTTCCCAAAAAAGGAATAATTTCTTTTACAGCAGAATGGCAGGCACATATTGCCTCAAGCTTTACAGACCAGGTGTTGCTGCCTCTCTGTCTATATGCAAATTGCTTAGACTTGGACAGAGATATCTGCCTGGTCTTTTCAAATGTAATTGTGGAGTTAAGCTTTTATTTTCAATTAAGCAGGCTCAACAGTTTGGCATACACTACTTACAAATACAATTTTTGTATTGCCAAAACTGCGAAGTTTTCTGTACATTGGGTATGTTTTCTGCTGTGCAATCCTTTATCTCGGGACAAAAATCCCAAAAGCCAGTTTCCTTCCTCTAGATTTTTACATTTTATTTTCAGCACCCACATCTGTCTTTTATTCAGCAATGTTCCCTTGCACCATTCTGTCTGGCATCTGCTACTGTCTTGCCTGTTTATATATGTGTGTGTGTAAAGTTAAACTGATAGTAGCGTCAGCTAGCACTAGTGCTTTACAAAGGGGATCAGTATCATTATTTCCATTCCACAGGTGATGAACAAGAGGCACAAGTTCAGAGATGATGTGCAAGGGGCACATTTAGTATCAGAGAGAAGCAGTTTCCAGGTCTCCTTGATTCAGCTATCACAGACCTGCTCAAGGCTACCTTTCTTGTAGCTTAGCACTTCTCTGACCAGGTCTTATTCTACATCATCTTAGATTAAAATTTAAACCCAGGAAGTCCTCATACTGGTTTCAGTACATTTTCATGACAAGTACAGGAGGGAGAACACCTAAGATCTTTACCTCAAACAAATATTAATCTAGTACTAGTGTCCTACATAACTCACCATTCAGGCCCTCAGTGTGCTGACAAACATTTCTCCATATTGCCCAACGAGAAGAGAGAACAACAGAGATTTGAGGGGCATTTATCTCTCTTGACCAAAGTGACTTTACAACAAAGAAAAGGGATCACATAGGTGGGACCAGCAAATGAAACCGAAGTTCCAATCCAATTCAAAATAGCATAATTAAGCTGAACAAAATAAATAGTAAGAAGTTTCCTGCATAATTCACAGAAATACAAAATCAAGTCTCTCCATTTATTTAAAGGTTTACTTTAAAAAGCTATTGCATTGCAAACAGATGCCAAGCACTTGGAGGGTTAAAATTATTTTCTTCTGAAAGAGCAATCATCACTGTTGCTGAAACACTGCCTGTTCCTACAACATGCACAGAGCATATTTGGACTCCACCATCCCCAGATACAAGAAAACCAAAAATCCCCTAATTAATTTCCAAGGTTTCTGTGCATAATGTCATCAAAAACTAAACAGGACTGTTATTGTTAATGACCTAGTAAAATACTACAATGAAGTTTTGAGAAGGAACAAGACTAGATGACACATTAAGAATCTATAAAATATACCCTGCATATTTTAATAGCTGACCCTTAAAATGGCAACTCACATATCTGCTGTGTCACTGCCTTAGCAACACAGACTAGACGTGCTGAAGTCTGAGAGATAGCAGCCTTTGCTAGCTGAAGCTATGGGTTTTGGGTGGGGTTTTTTGTGGCAATCAAAATCTGATTTACTATTCTAACAAAATATGGTATGTTTTAGGAGACTAGCAGTGCAGCTTAAAGCACAGGAAGGATATATACTTGCTAGTATAGAAGTGCCTTGGCCAGTGAATTAGCCTCCTCAGCAGGAAAAGCTGCTTCTAAACATGATCTAACACACTTGAAAATTGTAAGCAGCCTGGAGTAGCTACATGCAACAGCTTTGAAAGTTGTCCTTATTTGAAAACATTCTCAGTAGACCCCAGTTATTCTGTCAATAGCACTCAACTCTGAAGTACAGTTTTTTCATGACAAAAACTAAGTGTTGAGAAAAGCCTTCAATTAGTTTTGTCATTGCTAACTAGTATTTTATTTGAGTTTCTTTAAGACTTGTCTTGCAATATCAACTTAAAACCAAGCTTACACAGCCCTCAGACTTGACAATATTTAGCTCCTTTCTTTTTGGTTTGTATTCACTGTATGAGTTCTATCAGCCTCTATCAAATAAATACCCGTCAAAAATCTTATCATGCTTATTGAAAGGGCAAAAATGCAATACAAGTCACCTGTTCAACATTATTTCTCAGTAGGCTTACTTATAAGCATCTAACCTTGTACTTTGTAGTGCAAACCAGGCATTTATCCTTCCTTTCCAATTTCCTACCTAATGAGCCTAATATTTCAGTAGGCAGGTATATTGTTTTCTTTTTTTTTAATCTATTTTGCAGAAATATTTTTATATCTACTCCATTGGCAGTGAATATTCTGTCACAGCAATCTGTCAAACAAAGGACAAGCACTTATCCAGCCAATAGAGGAAACACTGTTTTCGAACTTCTAAAACAAATGCACGACTTTCTTTTAAAAACTAAGAAGTGCACAGAACTTTTTGCTTTCTGTTGCCAAATAAGCATATAAAGGTCCAGCTTCCAGCAACTAAGGTATGGATTTTAATTATTTATTTAATTTTAAACAGTACAGTCAAGGTTTGTCTAAAAAAGGTTGGCAAGCAGATCCTCCTCTTTTGAAAGACTAGAATGTTCCCAAGCTCATGGTGTTAAGTTGCAGCCTAATTTAGGGTAGGTAACAATCATTTTTTGCCTTAAATCCCTTGAAATTTCATGGATCTCCAATATGAGCTCAGCTTTATCCAATACAACCACCATGAACAAAAACCAACCAACCTCAGAAAACAAGCACAGAAACACAAACAGGAAAGTACAAAGACAGAAGAGAGATTATATTCTTTTTGAAGTACTAATTGAGCAACAAGAAAAATAACTTCTCTCAGATCTGCCAAAGGTTTTCCAAGAAACTTGGGCATGTTACTCATCCCTTATGAGGGATATTTAGGAAAAGTGAGAAAAATAGTTTCTCATCTCAATTTAAACTGAAAATTAATGCAATCTAGTCAGGAAAGACTTCACCATTTCTCAGGTATTTGTATAGCCCCTAGCACTGTAAGGGTCCTATACAAACTTTGACAGAAATATCTGAATTGTTTTGTTATTTTAAAACATAGTAATAACCCTGAAGTCCCACAAGTTTTCTGTATATAACTTCATAAACCACTTTCTAGAGACTGTGCAGAGGAAATGCAACTTTTTTTCAAGGGATTTAAATAAAAAGAGAATGACAACTTCGTAGAAGAATGCAATTACAGGTTTAACATTCAGGAACAGAAAACTGGAAGGAGCAAGTAAGACACAGAGGAAGTCAATACATGATAGAATTGAGCAGGAGCTGAAAACAAGAAATGCAAGTCTAACACAGTGTGGAAGGAGGAGTTAATGGAGGTTAGGTGGGATGCATTTTAAGACTGAAGTAGAGACTCAGCTACAAGCTTTTAGTCCAGACAGACAATGCTGTGAATATGACACAGGGCGGGGCGGAGACAGACTTGTTTTATATTCAGATACATGCTTCCTTTACTTTATCCACACATCAAGCTAGTAAAAAATTAATATTACTCTTTGACAGCTCATGAAGCAACTTCATGTCTGCATTCTAATCCTGAAACTACAACTTCCAGCTTACAGGACAATCAGTACAGGGCAACCCTTGAAAGAAAAAAACATGTGCGAAAGTAATAGATTTACAGTTAGAGTGAAAACAGAACTAATTATTGCAGCTGGGTGCTTCCTCACCTAAACACTAGGACTTCTTTTAGTACAACCTAATACTAACAAAGGCCATCTTTTTAAGTGTGTCAGCTCCCACAAGACACTGTACCATGGGGGCTGGGAAATCTAATTCATAGAGCTATTTCCTCATAGAAATCACTATCACTTGAAAGATCTCTTTGCCAGAGAGAGCACATTTCGGCTATATGCTTAGTATACTTGGTGTCTATGAGAAACTAATTTGACTTGGTGCACTAACAGTACTTGGGGTCAGGGCTTTCCATGCCTGTACGCAGCCTCACAGAAGCCTGACTGCCACATGGAGGGTCCTGGGGTTCACCTTGCACAGCGCCTTTTTACTGCCTCACCCTGCAAAACAATCAGTCATCCAGAGAGCTGACGACTTGCCCTTCGTGCTCTTAACAGTTGCAGAAGCCACTTAGCTGTCAAAGGTAAGAAAGCAGCATTACAATTCACAGTGCTCATCCTCCACCCTTAACTTTGAGGCGGATACTCTCGAGAGGACACAATGATTTTCCTCTGGGCTGGAGAATACTTTACTTAAATTTACAAGCTCTCTCCACTTCCAGGTGCCTTAGAAGACATTCATTCACCAGTTGAGAGAAAGTACCTCCTTGCCTGGCATCAGGATTGAATACTGGACAAGAAGCAGGTGGCAACAGCATTTTGTCCAAGGCTGCCAGGGCAAGCCTGTATCTGACACATACCATGAGAACTGAGAGTTCACGCAGAGCAGAGAGCATTCCTGGCTTTAAACATCTTGTCTGAAAGTGCCAGACATTGTAAACTGCACAGAGCTAAATTTTTTTGACCTTGGAGGGATGAAAAGCTGAGTCAGCCTTGCTGGGATTCAAAGTACCCAAGAGTCTAGATATTTGAAACCTGTAGTTCAACCACAAAACAGGCAGGGAAGAGCTACCTGGATTGTTTTTTTCCTTTATTCCCCACCCCTTTTCCTCATGAAGCAAAGCTTTTCTGAAGGCATTTTAAAAATAAGAAAACTTTTGCTTCAGGAAGACACATTTTGATACTCTTAAAGAGTGATTTTTGTGATGATCCTTCTGATGTAATATATACATATATACACACACACACGTGTATATAGATACGTAGCATGACTATTCATGTAGTTAAAACTACATGACCATACCAAGCCAGTTAAGGGATTTATATTGTGCATTTTTAGGTTTGACTTGATGGGTGTGAAGTGGGGTTAGGTGCTTTTATTTTAAAATCAGTAGAAAACGTTAGATACAAAACTGGACATGAGAAAGAAAATACTACATGGGCCTCTGTACAAGAGAACTGACTAAAAAGCACACGTGCCCACTCAGCAAACAAGGGACAGGGAGCCTTTAAGCACTGTCAAAATAGAAAATGGCTATAGCAAGAAGCTGTTAGGGTTAGGAATGTAGCTGAGGTTTCTCTTCCCCTATGCCAAAGCCTGCACAAGCTGAGAAGTCCAGGATGGCAGCTGCCTCCTCAGGAGAGTTCTGGATCATGACAGTGAGTCAGATACGGTTGTCCATTTGTTGCCACTTCCATCCGCTGTACATCCTGGTCCCCCACTGCATAAAGCGGCAATCTAGACTCCGCCTGGCACTCCATCTAGCTCAGCTTTTCCTTTTGCTCCTTCCATTCCTGCGGCAGGAAAAACCTGGCCCAGCCCAAGTGACTCATGATAGGGGTAACGTATACAATTTTTATTTTCTGCAGCTGAAATCTACTTTAATGAGTGGCTGCTTTCATCAAAAGGGCAAAGTGAAGGACACCTTTTTCCCCTCCAGTCCACAGAAATGTTAGTATTCAGATATGTTAGTTGCAAGATGATCCCTTGAAGTCATCTTTGCATTCATGTATCATTAATTTTATCCCAGTAATACCAGTAGAATGTCTCATTACAGAATATACAGACTTTTCATTATATAGCATAGGCCATACTTACAATACAAAATGTAAATATACTATTTCAAGAGACAAACACGGTATCTTTTAATAAATATAAATCTTTTTTGTTTTAAATACAAATCTGGAACTTCAGACATTCTGGCTGACTGTACATCTTCCTGAAGCTAGTAGCGCTCGGCATACACACACAAAACCATCAAGCCCAGAATTCTGTCAATATTTCTTTCATGACACAGTAGTGGTTTTAACAGAAGGGTGCAAGTAAATTATGACATGGCATAGGATTTTTTAATTCTTTTTAATTCCTCAATTGTTTTGAAGGAACTATTTCACCAGCATTTTGGAAATGCCACCCCTTCTAATCAATGCCTGAGCACTTCTGATAAAGAGGACTCCTTTGACTTGACTTTCCAGGGATGAGTTCCTGGACAAAGACCCATTCCAGAGCTGCCAGGGCTGGGGAGGATAGGACACCCACCCACCACTGTTCTACGGTGACGTGACGCACAGAAGATAAAGTCTAGAGCACTAAGCTATGTAACGACTATTTAATTGATGATATAATAAAATCCTTTAGCAAAGCAAACATTAAAAAGTAACATCCTTTCAGTTTGCTAGTATACGCCCATCTCCAACTACACGTCAGTATGAAACTGCATATACAGAAGAACTCTAGCCTCCAAATTATGTGTCCAAATTCAGCTACTTTGGAAACGAATACACGTATTTACTAAACATATTGCCTTCAGTAATGATGAGTAAAACCAGCTGCGGAACAAAACTGAAAGCAACACAGTTTTCCTACTGTTGAATACTGTCTCACACATAATTGTACCAATTATGAATCTGCCTCAACAGCAAGCAAAATTGTATTACATCTGTAGCGTTTCTACATTCGGTGATGCTCTAACTCAGGCAATCAGGCTTGCTTTTTATAGCAAGATCCTCTTCATCACTCCATACTCTTCCATATATCCTCTTATACAGGCCTCAGTGAAACACTTGGGCCCGTACAAAAATGAACAGGAAGTATTCTACAATCAAGACAGTCAGCTAGAGTCAGAATTAGCAGAGATGTTCACCAAGAAACAAGTAGTGTCACCACAGTTCCATTATTAGCGAGTGTTTCCCAGAGCAAACAATGCTGAGAGAAGGGTGTGTAATAGAGAGTAACAGGAACTTTAAAAAAAAAATTGTGTTTGAAAAACAACATTATTTGCATGCTCATTATTAGAAAAATAAAAAAAATCTGCACTGGGGGCTTCATAGTAGGTCATCTCTCCATGAATACTGTCAAAAGTTGTTTTTCCCCAATATGTTTCCCCTCATTTGTAATTCTAGTCTGAGAAATTGTAGTGATAATCAAGTCACTTGCAAAATCTAACAAAATACATTATTATTAATAAAGGCATAATATTCCAACCAAGCATGTCTTACGCTCTTGCCTTAACTGTTCTTTGATGGTCCCAAAAGTTGCAAGTTATATGCATTGCTCACCAGCTCTCTTCACATCTCTAATTCTGACACTAGCCAGACATCAGCTGTCCTGCCCTCCCTCCCTTCCTCTTGCTAACTCATACCTTCCGAGTTTGCCTGATGAGAGCACAGCAAGCGCAGGAGACCACTACTTTCACACTGTAAAAATGCACCACAAATAAATAAAGCAACATCATTCTAATGTTTACAGTCACCTGCTTTGTGTTTTGCAGTAGGAAAAAAATCCAACAAATGTCCCCAGCGCATGCTGAAAAAAGCATATATGATGCAGTACAGACTGTCTAATTAAGATATAGGAGCTCCATTCCAGCTTGTGCCAGACAAGACCATCACACCCATTCCTATGAAGAGCAGTCAGATCTCATTATATTTACTACTCCATACTTTATCAAGTATAAGGGACTAAAAACCACAATAAATATAGACATCACTACAAGATTAGTGGTTGCTATTTTTTCTTGCTGCACTTTTGAAATAGAAACTACACAGAGAGAACAGAGCCAGAGACCACTCCCTAATTCCTAGTGGACATATTGATCAATTAAAATGACATGTGTCTGGTCTTTTCTTTCCTTCTAATAGCAAGCAGCTGAAAGACTGAATCTTTTAAACATGCAAAATCAAACAATTAGTGTTGTTGTATACCATCCAGCAAGATTAACTTGAAGTTAAGCAAAATTAGCCTGGCCTCCAGAAGCAAGACCTTAATACAAAATAAACAAATATTGGACATTGCAAAGAATTGCTAAATTTTATAGACATTATTTTAACCAGCTTGCTAAATATAAAAGTATTTTCTTCCCATGATAGAGGTGGAATCCTTTATAATTATTCCTATTATTATTTTATTCATAGCAAACCCCCTCAGAATGCCTGAATCTTCAGCTACATCTTTTACTGCAGTTGCAGCAGAAAGAAAAAAAAAAAACACAAACCTTGTTTTCCTTCCAGTAAAAGATACATCTAAAATTCACTAAATTCATATTACTATTTTAAAAACAGATTGAAAGAAAGTCAAACAGTAGAAAAGCTAAAATCTGCTGTACGTTCAAAATACCTGATTATTGTTTGACAATTATATCAATGTTTTGCTTTTTTAAGAATACCAACAGAAATAGGACAGTACTGAACCATGTTTAAAATCAATACTGTTCCAGTTGCTTGTTCAGCACCGGTTTGCAAAGTATTTTCTGTACTATCATGTTATGGAAGGCCAATGAAAGTAAATAGGTGATATTCATGCTATTGAAATAAAATAGGTTAAAAGAAGAGCTACCCAAAGTAGTAATGTTTAAATAAAGAGACAGGGAGAGGAACAAGCTATGTTTATGGCATTAAAATTGAAAACAGCTAGTCTTTCCATTTAAGCAACTCAGACTGTGGCAACTTTAATTGGATTGTGAAATTTAAATATATTCCCTTCAAATCTTCAGGGTATTATCACAAATGCAAAGACAAGTCTAAACATTCAGACTGAATACATTTTCTGTAGGCCTTTGTCTTAGCCTGTCTGACTGGAAAATAATATTTAGGCATGCAGCATCTTTCTTCAAAATGATTTTCACAAAGCAAAACCCACACATTCTTACATTAGGAAAACCTCATAAAACAGGAAAAAATAACAGTGCAATTAAAAACAGCATAGCATTTTGCACTTACCATGTCCTGTTCAAATCATCCTCTTTTGATGTTTATGGCACATCTGTAAGATGCAATACTAGGAGGTGCCTTGTGTGACCTGCTGCATGATGCTGTGACATCAGTTCAGATGATGCAGCTCATTATGGGAAAGACTGCTGTTGCTATGGCAACCGAGATGTGATACGAATCCTTACTGCATTTCCAGGGGAGCCCAAGACAATACGGAAGCCCTTTAAAGAAACAGACAAAATGCAAACAAGCTTTTAAAGTACTGTGCCATAGATTTTAAAGCCCATTTTCAAGTACGTACCTTTTATTAAGGAACATTTTAGACAAATTATTCCTGCATGGTGATACAGAATTGAGATGGATGAGCTATAAATGATTTTTATATTTAAAACTTAGTATCGTGTATATCAATTTAAGAACAAATTTTATAAGTCAAATTTGTTTATCATGTAAGGGAACCTTACTTAAAATAAAGTCAGTAGTATGATTTTAACACTAAGGCTGTAAAGACAATAGTTATTCAATAGTATTTTAAGAAAGATATATTTTCACCCTGCCCCACCCTGCTCCTACATCCAATCTGTCATTTACAAGAAAAATCTTGTTGCTAGGGAAAAACACTTGATGCTTCAAAATGAGCAGATTTCACACTATTGAATGAATGACAATGAGTTTAAAAAAGGGGGGGGGGGGGAAGCTTTTTATTCACAAGAGGGTAAAGAAGTCTCTAGCCAACCAAGTAAAACTCTCCTTATCATTTTTCAACCGTAGGGCAACTGCACTAGCATCTGCATGCTGAGTAGCCTGGCTTTCATCTGCCCATCAGACAGGCAGATGAGTGAGGACTTTGTAAGCTGTGGGCAAGCTGCATGCCTGGTGGGCCACTCTGCTGCTAGCTTCCACCTCCCAGGCAGAGTGGGAAGGCCAGCAAAGTGAAGAGCCCCTCCCCATAACCTACCTGAGGGGCTGGGATTGGAGGCTGAGCCTGTAGATGTTACCTCTGGCATGGGGAACCTGCTCGCATCCTCTGTTCACAGTAGTGATGAGAGAAGCAAAGGCTATGTGAAGAAGTACTAAAAGGAGCTGTCTGGAAATTAAAATTCACAACCCAAGAAGAACCAGCACATTTTTGGCCACTTGCCAGTTCTATTTGGATGAGAAAAGTTTCTGGCAAAAAAAGCTTTCCCTAGCCATGAAAATCCCTTTCTACATGGTAGAAAAAAAAAGTACAAAAAGGCTGAACCCTATACATCTGATATGCTGAAGCCCAGAGTAAAACAAAAGGCCAGCTTGAACCAAGAAGCCTCAATGCCCTGAAGATGTCCAATATGGGTGCCACTGTCTGAAGCCCTTCATTGCATTAAACTTCAGCCTGTAAGTAAAAATTTTGATCTTTGATTTTAGAAGCAACCATAGGAAATTATTATACCCTCTTCCCCATCACCCACCTTTGTAAGAAAGAAAAGAAACAGAAAAAAAAAAAACATGCATACCTTTTGATTAATGGATTAGATACAAAGCCTCTTCATGAACCTAGGAAATGTCATAGCCTTTCTAATTAGTGCTGTCTTGACCTTGTATGTTCTCATTTTTGACAGTTTCTCTCTTGTAACATTAAGCCCATGTCATTCCAAACAACAAAATAAAGCTCTCAAACTGACTCAGTATCAAATCCAGTCTAGTGACCCATAATAAAGTTTTTCTCACAAAAGAGCTATAGCTCTAGATTTCTGAACATTTAAAACTTTCAGGTCTCTGAGGACATAATTCACAATTTAGCAGAGGACAACATGATTGAATTATGATTTAGGTTGGACTGACATGAAAGTTAAGGAATGTCATTGCAACTTAGCAAAGTTTACAGTATGCTGAATGCCATACTGTTCAAATGACATGAGTTTCTGAAAGTTTTTATTAAAGGAACTATTTCTCTTTTGCTAATTACTATTTGCTATGATTTTTACTACCATTACTGCTATAGGAATGGAATTGAACAGCAGCAGTGAGCTTTTGTTTTTCTTAGGAAAACGATGAGATTCAGGATCATCATTATGGCAGGCCAGGAGTCAATCTAGTTGATACAAGGGCTCTGCCTCATGCCTGTCAGCTTGGCCTTTGTTCCTGAATGCTGGGGAAGTGCAACTGGTGGGGTGGGCGCATCGGGGAAGCACAGCCTAGGCTAGCCATGCCACAGCGGGGTAGCCGTCCGCACCAGTCATCCCACTCCAGGATCATGCTCTGGACCCTCCAGAACATGTCTAGCTGCGTGTGACCTCCATGTAAGCTCCTCTCGCAGTGGGGAAGTATAAGCATGGCTATCGTGGACAGAAAGGAGTATGGGGAAGGGAGGGAGGTCAGGCAGGAGCAGGGAAAATATCAGGCTGTTTTTACAAAGACTTCTGCCTGTTTACTGCTAACTACAGACTGTATGAGTCTGTTTATTCACATATGCAAATGATAAGTAAATGGAGACAAAATCATAGTGATTTTCCTGACATTTGAGTGTTTGGTATTCTTTAAATATCAGTCTGTTGTTTATTTTTCCCAAAAAATTTTCATCATGAGCCAGGGCACATGTCAGATTGCATGCAAGATGGCTACATCAGGAACATCCTAGGCAGACTGTAAACTCGGGATTTGTCACATAGGTGTTATGAATGGTACTATAGTGAATTTATGTGGACTGCAACCACTAAATGCTAAAAGGAATTTCTACCTTATGAATCCAAAAGGGAGCACTCACAAGCTTTGCAACCTCCTAATTAAAACTGCAGATCCAGAGGAAGAGAGCTGGGCCTAGCTGTTCCAGATGCTTTTTTTTTTTTTAAATAAAATCAAAAATGAAAAATGAAGCCCTTGTTTTAAGACAGCTGCAGTTATTCACCCAACCCAGGACTGACATAACTTCTAAATCTAAGCTTTAAAATGGCTTTCCATTCACATTCCTTCCAGTTCACTGGAACAGGAGGTGGAGAGGGAGAGAGAGAGCGAGTCCATCCCACCCTATCACCACATGAACACCTTGATCATTTTGAAGTATCACCAGTAGGTTTCCAAGCCAAAAGCACCTTTTTCTATCAAAGTAGAAATATTTTATCCTACTTTGTCATTACAACGCGGGTTCAACACTGGGCATAAATTTCCTACTCTAAATTCTTATTTTAATAACATTCTTCCTCTCCAGCACAAGCTGTAGTGTCTTTCTCTTTCCCCCGCATTGGGATGCCCCCAACTGTTTTGAAGGGAACAAGTTTTATTGATGTTCATCTGAAAGGAAGAAGTGTTTCATCTACCTACTGCCATTGTTTTCCCTTGCGATCAGTTTATGTGGTTAACTAACATTTGCACAATCCACAGAGGTTTTCAATAAGCAAGCCTTTCCATATAAGTAGGCACTGCCTTAACTTTAAGAAGTTCTATTTCCCCTCAGTAAGGCCAGTAATAAGCCAGGGACTAACCTTGACATGATTTACTTTCCATTTAACTATGTTCAAGAAAATGAGTTAGGAGCAAACTCACAAACACTGTTAAACATAGTAAAATGCCATTGCAGACCTTTTCTCCACAAAATCCAGATGTTTCCTTTTGTGTTGTTTCCCCCTCCAAATGAAGGAAAGCAGTTGCTTACCAGTTGCCAGCTACCCTACCCAAATAGCCAAGAGAGAAAGGGGGAAGTACGCTGAAGGACCAAAGGAAATGAGAATTGCATATTCCAAATTACCTGTCAGACAAGCCAGAAGCAGGCTTTAAACTAAAAATAAAATGCATAAAAACCAAAATCATAATTGCTGAATGCTGTTGCACAACAGATCAGCCACATGTAATGACACCCAACAAAGGAAGCCATGATTCTCATTCAAGATTTTGCAATCCAGTTCAAGAACCCATCTCCCAGATTTTGTGTGGAGTGCCTTAACTAAACAGCTGTGTATCAGGATTTCCATTCCACCGTTGACTCTGTCAGAAGGAAAGGCTTAGTCATACACATTGATAATAACTCTATCCCTTTCCTCTAAAAGGAAATGGATACAAATCAAGGTCGTATTGAATCCATCAACTGAACATTGCATTGCAAAGGTCAGAGATATACATAGTCTGCCTTGACTAAACTCATTAAACATCTGTGTCTACCTACACTGTAGGTAGGGGATATTTTCTGCTTTGTCATCAAGGTCATCTGAGCCTCTGTTCCCACATTAAAGGAAGCCTAGGTGTGGAAACTGCTGTTCTGGTGCAAAGTTGCACCCTTTTATGATTAAAAAAGCAGCAGCGCTACGACAACTCAAACACACTAGCCAGAACCATACACCAGTTTCTTTTCAGTTTGGAGCCCCTCGTTCATACTAAATCATTACACAGGGAAGTCCTTGTTTACATGATGAACACATTCACACTTGTTACTACAACCTGAAGGGGAACTGGGTCACTAGTTTCCTATCTGCATGTGGGTCTCGAGAGAAGCCATGAGATTAAAAGCCTGAAAACTCAGTTTCCCTAAGAACTGCATTGCTTCATCTTTTTGAAGGTTAACAAGTTTGCAACTGATAGTGCATTTGTTTCTTCTTTCCCTATAACATGAATGCATCCAGTGCAAACATCCAATACTCAGTCTATTCAGAAATAGTTTCACAAATTATAAAAAAACAACAGTCAAGAACATATAATAAACAAAGACAGCAGTAACTCTTACAACCTGAAAAATTTCAGTCACTCCTTTTCTACATCCGTATGGTAGAACAAACTCTTTCCATTCCAACATAAACCTTATTTAGTGATGACTCAATGTATTGTGTCAGAAAGCAAGGCAGCATTCTCATTTCCAATACACCGAAAGATTACAGCAGGGACATGAGTAATGGGACACTTCTGCCAGCCACTAATGAGCTGAGGTCCTCAGATGGAGAAACACATGAACTCCAGGTGTTTTGGTCTAGCTCTGGATGAAATACTACGTTGTTAGAGCACTCCAGGGCATATAATATTGTGATATTAGTGTATTTGTTTTCCTTTGGTCTCATGCTTTCAACCACCCAGGAAATATATTATTAACACAATAAGAGAAATGTCCTATAAGGTCTTCAGCTTATTAAAATAACATTTATATGAAAAAATAAGTAAAATTAACTTGAGATTTTTCTCCTTATGTAATTAAATACAATCTATCTGCAATATAAAGACCAGTCACTTCTAGTAATAAAACTTAAGCTTTCCCAAATCCAGTTGTAAATCCTGCCTCTGAACTTTTCTACCTACTCAATCATTTACCATAACAGACAGCACCAGAGGTCACAGTCTTGTTTTTGCCTCTGTTGCAGCCATATCTGTTGACTAATATACCTCATTGTATGCACCTTTCCATATTTTCTGAACTTGTTTCTCATGTTTCCTCTCTACTTATTCTGGTCTGATTCAAGGTTGAGACCTGATCACTTCATGTCTTGAAAACTGCAAAAATCCTCCTCTCCAACCACCAAAAATCAATTTCACCCCTTTCCATTCAGGGTATTACCAGTAAGTTCATCCTTCTGGCTCATCTTACGGCGAGTTTTAAATCCCTGAGCATTAAATCCTATATAATTAATTCTTTTCTATTTTCACTTCAAACATTCTGGAATATGCTGCATAGTTTCATCTTCCTGCTCCTACAGAATTGACTACACTTTGCTCTGCCAGTAACTTTCAAGCCTATTCCTCCTACACTTACTTCCTTTCTCACTCCCTCCTGCCAACAAGAAAAATCCCTAGTAAAAAAAAAAAATCTTCACCTTCATTAAAGTTCTGCTAACATTGTTTTGCACAGCTGTAACCCTATTTCTAAACAAATGGGGAAAAAAAAGCTGACAATCATCACTGATTGACTTCTATATTATACTTGACCAACGTCTTCTAAAACATCCTATTTTCCTTCCTTCACCTCAGCCCCCTGCAGTCAATCTGTGATGCTCCTCCCCACTTGTTTCACACATTCACTATGTATTACATTTTAGGAACAACAGGCTAATGGCATAAACATAGTACACACAAGAGACATGAAAAGTCCATGGGAAAAGCTGAAAATTAATTTTGGCTTCATGCTGCTGGATTTACAGCTATTTGGTCTGAAACTGGCTAGTTTAAAGTTAGTTCAGGCATTCCTGTACTAAGCTAAAGTTTTGGTTTAAACTAAACTCAAGTCACCTGCTGTATGTATATCCACAGAGGCTAAAACACAGCATGGTTCCCCATACTAGTTAAAGCAGGGATCCATTTTTAGAATCTGAAGGTAATAGTAATTTAAAAAAACCTAATAATTAAAAAAATTGTTCTTATCTTAATAGGGCAAATGCTTTTAAGAGCATCTATTTACAACAAGGCTGCTTTAATCTTTTATGTTCTCTTTCTAAAAACATAGTTCATCATCCAGTGGATTCCAAGTTAGCATTTAAACACAGTAAGATGGCAAAAAATCTGGCTACTAGTGTAATGGAATATAGAGCTATGGGTAAAAAAAGAAAAAAGAAAAAACACAGCAGGAAGGACACAGCAAGAAATATCAGATGACTTCTGGTGATCATAGGTTGCTGCAAGGTACTAAAACACACTAAATAGCAGAAGTAATTAGCATTGGCAGAAAACAACTCATATTGTTAAGAAGTTAATGTTATATACCAGTTTGATAGCCCTGAAGAAAGATGACTTTATAGAATAAAATGCAGAATAGGTCCATCAGCACATTACAAGCCCCACTTGGCATATTACCACCTCATATTAACTAGTTTGTGTAGCAGGCATTTCTATAAGCAGAATAAAAAAATTCACATTCCAGTCATAGACCCATTTGCTGAAAAGACCCAGATGCTGGGAGACAATAAATCTGTTTATTTTTATGCAAGAAGGCAAACCATTATCTTAAAAAAAAAAAAATTAAAAAATATTTTTAAAATGCTGTGGCTGTTTATTGTTTTTTCACCTCGGCTGGTGGTATCAAACAACAATGTCATTCACTAACAAAAAAACAGGATGCAAGCAAGATGCCTATGCCTGGAGTAGAGCTGTACGTACCATCCTCAGGGGACACAGCTACAGCTCTTTCGGAGGTCTGTGCAAAGCCTTACTAGCAGTGTACGTACACGCTGTAGAAGCGACCTCACCAAACTTCCCAAGTTTACTCACTCTGTGCTATAAACAATAACTGCTTACGTTTACTATCCAAGGACACGTACGCTTAGTTACATTATTATTACGGCTAGAATATCTTGTTACTGACTTGCTTATTCAGAACCCCTACCATGTGGGCATGCATGTATATCTTTAAATATTTTATTTCATATATTGAAAATATAGTCACGATTTCTTATTTCTATTACTTTTAAATTAGATTTTACATTACAAACCTGCTCACATCAGAATGGGCATTAACTATCTTTTGGGCCTTAGACAAATATCCTTTGCCTAGCAGATTTGAGGTACTATTTGTATCACTAACTGCCTCTCTACACCCAAGAGTTGGCTCTGGCTACGATTATAGTCTATACAAATGTTTTAGGCTTTAGAGACAATAAAAACAGTTGAGCAAGTGTAACATTATCACCCAGACTGCAGCACGGCATAGGTTTAATGTCCCAGCAAATCCGGGCCTACTACAGATAGCACTGCTCTGTAAACAAGTTCTCTAGATGGAAACGGCACATTTGAACCAAGCCTGAAGCTCCTTTGCCTGCCTACATGAACTCAGTATCCATATATATATATATATATATATATAAAAAAAAAAAAAAAAAAAAAACAGGACAGAAACAACTTTTCCCACCAGCAGAAAAAGCAAAATTATCAAGTTATCCCCCCTCTCCTACCTACCATTAAGTGCATTGAAGACAAAGGCCCCTTACTGACCTGTTGCCACCCTCTCCCTGCCACCACACCCTGAAATGGCTGAAAGCTGGGCTCATCAGGGCCTATTGATCCCACCTGCAGGGCCCTCCCTGCCCCCTCCTTCCCCTCAGCTTCCAGCCCACGCATGGGTGCTCCCAGCCCAGCAGGTGCTAAATCTGGTCATCAAGACAGTACTGGGCGAAAAAAAAAAAAACTTTTTGCAGCTCTGGCAACTTCATCAAGGCCCCAAAATCTAATTTGACCCTGGCGTACAGGTTGAGTGAATTTCCTGCTAGAGAGCGGCCGCAGTGACCTACGGGAAACGCTCTGGCTTGGGTTTACCTGTGTTTTACCAGAATTTCCTTCAAAGTGGTGAAGCTGTTGAGAGTTTGAGAAGAAAAGGCCAAAGTCATGCCAGGGCACAGGTACTGAATGGCTCTCTGATTTTTAAACGTGTTCACAGGACAATGTTTTTAAATGTGCTCCCAGGACGATGCAGAACAACTTACGTCAAACCTCAGCTGCAAAGCAGATTTATCTGCCCTTTCGTATGGCCAGTTGGCCAATGAATACGTATGCAAAACAAACTGAGGGAGCTGCTGTGGGAAGAGTGGCTACAAGAGTTAGTTTTCATTCTCCTAGGCCCAGGGAGGTAAAACACAGCCCTAAGCTGGCAGGGTTGGCAGCTGAAAATCTGGGCACGGTGTGCCTGCTGCCACTCGGGGAAGACCCCTCTCCACAGGGCCAGGCGTGCTGGGGATGTTCAGCAGCAACACTCGATCCTGCCATGGCACCGTGGTCCCCCAAGACAACCAGGGCCAAAACACCAAGAGACATCATTGTCCCTGTGACATATTGAATGCAACAGTCCACCTGACCCAGAGTAGCCAAGGCCATGTCAAGCCACCAGCGTGCCTTTCAAAACACAAACTAGATCCAGATTGGTTGATCCTCATGTGTGTGCTTAAATTAGCTTTCTGGTTCAAAGCAGGAGCATGTTTTTAAAGCAGCTCTCCCAATCATCCACATTTATTGTACTTGCATTCAAATCACTGAGCAGCCTCCGAGGAGAGGAACTGCATTCCTTTCTCACAAAGCTAAACCAAAAGATGAACTCCATGAGTGCACCCAGGATGCTCCAACTGCTTAGAAGTATTTAATCCTGGGAACTAGACATGGTCTGTCCTTCAGTGAAACCTCCTGCAATGCTGCTAGTGTAGATGTTAGGTCCCCAGCACCAGCTGTTTTGCCCCACAGCTCTGCTCTCGCTAAGAGGCGGGGCTCGCTTGGGTAGGCACTGCCACTGAGGCAGGGCTATGAGATGAGGCTGAGCCTGTGGGGTCCCTGCAACGCACCTTCACTGTTCACAGCTTGAGGAACAGCTGGCTGTGAACCAGCATTATTAGTTCTGTGCTGCATTAAAGAGGCTGCATAGCCTCAAAATCTGGCTTCTCCCTGAAGACAGTACAGCTGCATTCACACAGCACATCATCTGATCTTATAAGTCCTAGTAGACCTGAACTCACTCTGCATCACTGCCTCTTCCCCTCCCAGTCTTACAACAAACCCACATCTTCTCTCCACCCTCCTCCTCCAGGCTCTCCCTACGCCACAGCTCATCTCACCACCCCTCTCCTTTGCTTGCACCCTCCCCTGACAAATTACCTGTATCACTCAACCTCCATGTGCTCTCAGTCTTTGAAATCTCTCAAAACCACAATTAAGATGCGTTGGTAGAACTTTTCAGATGTTACCGGCCACAGCCTCTGAAGACTGCATCCTCACTTGGTGTGGCTGAGCCTCCACAGTCCTCGGTATAGCAAGGCTGACGCTGCCCCATGCCTTCATAGCCCCTGTGGGTGTCTGGTCTGGCCTTTGCCTGCCACTGGAAAGGAACAGGCACCCCTGCTTAGGATGGTAAATAGAAAAGAAATCTTACTATTGCAAGACTGGATTCCACAGTTTTCCATATAAAATTCATCAAATGCAGCTGAGCTGATCCAGTTGTTCACTTTCCACCAAAAAAAAAGATAAATCTTAATCCTTTCTTCCTAGTCCCTTCTTAACTTTCCAGCAGTGCAGTTCCACCCCTTCCCTCACACTAATGAAACTTGTCAGATAATTTCATCAGCCCATTTAACTCACTAGTTCAGCAGAAAATGATCCAATTTTTGCTGGGTTTATTTCCTGCTAAATTAGTAAAATAAATTGACTGACTGAGGATAAGCAGTTGAGTCTGTGCTGCTTCCACTTTTAGGAGAAGTAAGCTGATAGATGGTTTCACCTCTCTCTCCAAACTGCATATTTCTGTGACATATTTTTTCTGGGCTTGGTGGGGAAGGGTTCGTACCTCAGAGGGTGCTTGACGCTGGCTCGGGGCTGGCGATGGCAGGAGGCAGCCTCACACTTAACTTCATTGTGATTACGTAACGCTTGTATGTATTGGTCCTCTTATGTGCTTGTCGTCCCCCATCACCTGTGCTGCTTATACCTCCAATTGATCAACATCATCAAAGCATATATTTCCCTGTCCTCTGTGTCCTTCTTTTCATATTTTGCTGATATTAGGTTTACCTTTTTTGTGAGTTTTGTGAAATACTTGTTCATCCCCCACTATGGTATACGAACAGATATATATTTGTTCAACTCAGAGAGACCATGGGTTTGGTAATATAAAGGATGCCATCTCATTCCCTATAAAAGGTAGGTCAGCTTTATTTAGCATGCTGCTCCTCCATCCTGTTTTATTCTCATTCAATGGACAGCCATAGGCTGTCATTCATTGTATGAATTCAAGAGGCAGAATGATTGAATTTCCTTGTGAACTTTTCTATGTTACTCCTCACTGGAGTACCTGAAAGCTTCACAAAACCAAGCTCCTTCATGCTCACAAAATCCCTATAATGGAAGAGGTTTTAATCCTGCTTTAAGGTAGATAAACAAAGGCAAACAAAGATTAAAAATAAATGTATGACTAATTTTGTATGTCTGATCTAAGATTTGACTTTTCAAGAGCACATGGCTTCCTACAGCATGTTTTCTATTCAAAGTGCAGCTGCTGTTGATTTCAGTTTCAGCTGTGAGCACTCAGCAAGCCAGTTCCCAGGGTTTCAAGTCAGGCCCAAGGAAAACAAAGAAACAAGTATCAGTGTGACAAAAATTCAGTTTAAATAAATTGCCCAACATTGTACAGAAGCTCTGTAGTAGAGGCAGAAACACAGGCAAGAGCCATTCTGGACTCAATGGCCTAAATTATGAGCTTTTTTAAAACCTTCCTGTACTCACTTGCTGCATGCTTTCAACTTCTACCACAGAGGAGTAATGGATACTACAGAAATATGCTCCTGCCCTTTTTTGCTTTCACTCATTTATCACAGATCCTTCCCATGCAGGCATTTTGAGGGGAGGAAATAATAGATGAACATTACAATTACAGACCTTATTAGAAAGCAGTCAAGCAAGAGGGTCAGTTAAATGTTAATTCTAATCTTGTCTACCTTAGCCAAGTCAAGCAGCCAAATCCTAACAGTGACCTATAGAACAGGTTTTTCGCACAATACATGTAATTTTGTGTGTTTGATCCTACATGGGGTAGATCCATATCTCTGATTTACCTTAAAATAAAAGCTCTATGTACAATGTAGGTAACAAAATGTCAGTTTAACACAGCTACGTGCATAGGAGGTACAAGCCAAGGCCAAAGAGCAGACCCAGATATTGTCTGGCCATCAAGTGAAGCTAAACTCTAACACTGTGAAATACGTAGATGACTAACTTACAGTTTAAGTGACTTTTCTTTAGTAATCTTTGGACTATCAATACACAATAAATCAGAATACATTTTCATATGAAGAATATGAGGTGATAAATATATAGAACTACTGACTGCCAGCAGATAAAGAGAACAATTTATCATTTTCCTAATGTCAGGTTAGCTAATATATAGCTGGTTACCTCAGTACCTTGAAAATTATAAAGCTAGCCAGTTTGTGCTTCTACTTAAAGCTTTCAGTTCTTAATGTGCATTTCCCAGACAAGAAGACAATTATCAGCTTTTGATTAAAGCAAAATCTGCATCTTACATGCCTGCTGGAAATTTCCATCAAATAAATTGGTTTATTGTATGGTTTAATTAAGTTATTTAATATTCTCTGTACAAGTTACTTTATTATATCTAGATATAAAAGAATAGAAATCATCTATACATGTGGATTTCTACAATACAGGAATACTTGAAAAGTCCAAAAAAAGAGAAAGCATGCAAGAAAGAAGAAAGCAAGCATGTAAATGCTTAGCTTTGAAAACATTTTGAGAATGTGGTAGCCCAGCCACAATGTCTGCACATCTGCCTCTTCATGATAATGATCTAGAAACTAAAAGTGACATTAATGATCTAAAAACCCAAAAGTGACATTTTACTGGTATACTGTGCAAAATGTTCTAATTTTTAAATATCTCCCTCTGTTCTGAACAGTGCTGGTGTGTGAGTCCCTCTCTGACAGCAGGACAAGCAGACAAGGCTGCAATGCAGCACGGTCCCTTGCATGGGATTTTCACCGGGAGCTGAGGGCACTGGCAGTGAGCAACTGGCTCCCCAGCACACTGTGGTTGTCCCAGTGGTGTCAGCAACAAGGTATAATACAGGCAAAATAGCTTTATTCTTCCAAGGGCCAGAGTTCACTTTAACAAAGGAAAGCAAATGCCTGTATCCCTCTTCAACAGTCAGCAAAATGACCACAGGCTTTAAACCCTATGGAGTCTTTTTGCCTTATGACTTTAAGACACAGCCCTTCTTGTCTGTCCACAGGCACAGCTACAGATTTAATCCGCTCAGTCATCATTTTGTGACTCAGTTACTGCCACCTTTTGGCATCTGACCTTGATAGGTTTAGACTGAAACTAAACCCATCTTTTTGTTGACTGTTATTTTGCCTGCGTTGCTCTCTGCATTGCTCTGCTTTCTCACAAGTGTAAATTGTTTGCTTCAATTTCAATTCCTTTCCTAACCCATCACCACCACACCAATCTCTTCTCACTTCCATCTCCAAATCAGTTTAAGGCACAAAACTTCATTACCCTTAAACAACCTCCAGAACAGTTGCTTACTAGTGTTCATTTTTTTGGCAAAGTTCGTTCCTCATAAGCATCTGAAGAACTTTCTTCTCAATTTCAAAGAAATCTCTTCTTAAAACTCCTTTATTTAGTCTAGACATTGTGCAGGTCATAAGCAGAGGTATCAAGGTACCAGCAGCCCATCAAACTGATCAGTACTAGAAGTGAAGTTGGAAAAGGACATATTCTCATTAGGCCAACTCACAAAGCTGGAAAATTAAACATTAGTCCTTCTTTGTAAACATAAGCAAAGAATTTCAAAGATAGATATGTGCAAGCTGAGAATAAATGCTTTCAAAAAGAGCTTAGTTCAATATGAGACAGAAAATGGAGCTGGTGCCTAAGAGTGGAAAACGGTGCTGGCAAGAGTGATACAGTGATTCTCTCCAATAGGAAAGAGAAAGGTGGATAAAATATCATATATGGGACAAGAGGGAATAGCTGGTGGCATGGAATAAAAATATAACATCAAACTAATATAACTTTGGAGTAACACATGGGACCTGTTTCAAAAAGTCATGATCAAAAGCTGTTCTGTAATGTACAAAAACTGTGTCCTTACAGGAGAAACAATCCACCACGACTGGATCAACTTCAGAAAGATACTACATAGACAGCTTCTTAAAAAGAAGCTAAATGAGGAATCTAAGAGTTAAACCTTTGCGGGCAGGCTGGAGACTGACTACTTAAAGACACCACTTTATAGGCACAGAAAAAACACATCATCTTTTAAAGATGGCTATGGAAGGGCAAAAAGCCACTAAACAGCAGGGTGAAGAAGATTTTAGTGGCCGGAAGACATCATTCAAGCAGCAAATGTCCAGATGAGGAATGTAGAAAAGACTATAAACCATGGCAGTTCCAATGTGAAAATGTGCTAAGTCAGGACCAAAAAAAAAAAGAGTTTGAGGAGAAAAAAAAAGAGTTTGAGGAGAAAATCTTGCAAAAGCACAAAACCAAAACAGGCTATAACTTCTTTCTTGAACACAGCAGGAGCAGAAAGCTTCTCAAGAGTCTGTCAAGCTAGTAGATAACCAGGATATGCAAGGGGTACTAATAAGCTAAGACCATAACAAAAAAGCTAAATATATTTTTCACTTCTGCAGTTACTATGGAAGAGACTTACAAAGTTCGTAACCCAAAACTTTTTGCAGGGGAGTCACCAGATGGATCTCAAACGGAAGTATTGAGAAGCTGTTATAGAACAAATAGGCAAAACAAACTAACAGAACCACAGTAACTTCAATCAGGAGTACAAAAGAAACTCAAACATGAAATAACTAACAATGGTATGTTACCTCTCATTTTAAAACTGCCTTGATAACTCAAGCATAGCGTCTAGGAAACCTGGCACCAATTTTCAAAAGGATTTCACAGAATATCTTGGAAAAGACAAACAAGTTAATTGGTGTCTACACTGAGGAGTAAGTAGAATATAAGAAAGAATTTGTGACAGGAAGAGTCCCCATACGTTTTAATAAAGGAGCATGCACTTCACAGACCTATTGAGACCTTTGAGGGTGTCAGCAAGTATGCAACCGAAAAAAGTTCAGGTGATACTATTCATGTGGGTTTCCAAAAGTTTCTCACCATAGGCTCTCAAGGATATTAAGCAGCCTGGGAACAAAAAGGAATTCTCAGATGAAATATTGGAAAGAAAGGGTAGGAGAAAACAGTTTTTACAGTAGAGGGAGGACACCAGGAGATTTCTACCAGTAGGTGAAGTGGCATGGTATGTTGATAATTCTAAGTTATTCAGTCCCATAAAGATGAGGGCTATCTCTGAAGAAGCGCAGGAAGAGCTTACAAGAGTGACTATGCATTAAAATGGCAGATAAAATTCAGTAGACATTAGTGTGAAGTAACACACCTAAGAAAAATTATCCTAATTTTGCAAATACAGTGGTAGGTGCTGAGGTGTCCGTTATGAGTCAGGAATGAGATCTTGTGGACTTCATAAATAATTCAATGCAAACCTGATCTCAGTGCTGTAGAAACCAAAAAAGCAAATCAAACACTTTACATATTTGCTGCCAGACTAGCACAAGCAAGCGCTTACCCTACTGTAATAAAGGTATTTAAGCCCAGGTCAGTGTCTCCCCTACTGGAAGCAAGGCCACACCCCATCTGTCTCTTCTCCTTGGCATGGGAGTTCTGGTTGCTTTTCCCCTTTGCTCCACAAGCAGGAAGAACACACACAGCTTTTAATTTTCTCATACAAATCTAATCTTTGCCACTGGTTCTCACTAATAATGCTCAAATACTCTGCTAGCCATCCTGTTTGTAACCTGCTGAGGGAACAACTTTGTTGGCAGCACACTGAAGCTCCTATGCTGGCTCCCAGAAGCTAGAAATTAGTGGTCTTTCACGTTCTTCAGTAAAGATAAATCTTGAGCATATTTTATAATGTCTGTTTAGAAACTCTCCCTATTAGACAGGTTATTTAAAAAAATATATCAGTCATATGAGTGCAAATGGAAATAAAAGTATAGTTTGCTTAAATGGCTGTCATCTACCTTTTCCTAAATACTAACTGCTTACTGGTATTAGTAAGATTGCAAGAAGATTTGACTTCTCAGATATTTGGTTAAATTTTTGTTCAAAAGTCTGCATTTTACAAGGCACTATTTCAAATGTCTAATAGAATCAATAGTGTAACATGAGACTACCAAAATGTTGGCGTCTTCAACTCTTGTAACTTCTGTATCCTGAAGATGTATACAAGGACAGAGAAGATGGTGAAGGGAACAAAGATTATGTGTTTTCCTACCTGAAGGCAGTTATTTGTTTGTTTGGTGCAGTAAGCTTTAAATATGTTCACTAATAATGCAAAGAGCTAACTTCAGCATCAATAAAGCAGCATAATTTAATGAACAATCCTCTAATAAGCTAGACTTCCCTATAAAACTTTATAGATGCCCTGGAACATAGATAGAGGGTTATATGTTTATTGCATAGTGCGTGAGAGTAAAATTTTTGTAAAATGAAAAGAGATAAAAATCCATAGGTTCCGTATCCTAGGGCAATTTGTGAAAATATTAAGCTTTTTACCTTTCAAAAAATTTATTTTCCAGATGTATTTTTGTAAGATATAGAAATAACTGAACATTATCCACAGGGCATTCTGGAAACTCTGAAAGAAAAGAGAGAATTATCACAGGAATCCTCCCATAAATTTTTTGTCAGAATTTTGAGAGACATATCCCAGAAATGCCTTTGGTTACATCACTGATGTTATTTCCAGGCTAATTGAGGATGTACTCTCCCAATGGGATGAGTGATGTGGTAGGTTTAACCAGGTCTTGCCAGGAAAATGAAAACATGTGCCTATTTCAATGCATCATCTCTTCTTGGCAATATGCATGGTAAACTACACTTAGTCACCATCCAGATTTGCACAAAAGCAACAAATATGCATAGGAGCATATACGCTTTGAACCTGCAAAATATTCTATCTATCTGATGTAGTGTGGGTTTCCACTCCATCCATCTTTTCTGTAGCTACTCGGTCTCTTAAAGTAGTAACACTAATGTTCTTCTCTCTTTTTTCCCCTCCTTTTCACTCTTTTATGAAGTGACCAAATGTTAAAAAAAAAAAAAAATCCATAAAAGCAGGTGTGCTTGAATAACCTTACTGCAAGGCAAGAACAGACATGCATGTTACACTAGCAGCAGACACAGCTTCGCTGTGAAAGATGAGAACTGAATCCGTGCCTTACACTGGGTCATGCCCCTCCAAGGTTTTATAGCTCATGGCTGCAGAGGAGGGATGAATCATAGAAATGTTCATTGGAAGGAACCTCTCGAGGTGTCTGGTCCAACCCATGGCTTGAATAATATTGAACTATTGCCAGCACTAAATCCGATCAGCCACAGCTTTGTCTGGCCAAGTTTTGAAAACCTCTGAGGATGGAGCTTCCACAGCCTCTCTGTGTAACCTGCTCCAGCGCTACTCTACCCTCCTAGTGAAGAAGCTAGTTTGTTTGGGGTTTTTTTGTCTAGATGGGAGTGGCAAGTAGGAAAATGACAGGACACCATAAAAAAAACCCCGTACTATAGATGCTGCATATCCTAATGGCAGTGTCGTAGTCTCTCTCTGACTTCAGGTGAACTAGGAAACAGCAGTGGCAACTTACAACAGCAAAGAGCATATGAAGTACCAGTGCCATGATGGAACAGTGAGAAGCAACGTGGTAGCTAATAGAGAGAGGAAGGAGTGAAATTTCCCTTCTGGCCTCCTTGCAAAGCTGCCCCTGCAAAAACAGAACAGAACATTCCCCTTTGTTACACAACCCACCTCTCATTGTTCTTGAAAACAGTCTGCCTCAACCAGGTAGGGTTACAAATAGCAGATGACACAGGAAACATCCTGGTTCTGGAGCCCCTGTGCTACACCGAGGCATGCAGGGCTTTGACTGAAATGCCTCAAGCAACTGAAGTCAGATTTAGGCCACGGTGGTTGAGCATTGGTGCTTTAAGATGGAATTCAAAGTTTACATAGACTGAGGACTTAGAAGGAGGCACGATTTAATGGCTTAAATCTTTGGCAGAATTAGAATGCAATAGGGAAATGTGTGTGTCTAAATTCACTATTATTTCAAATATTTATTCACTTTTCTTTTCTTTTCTAGATTTGAAACCAGTCTGACAATCAAGTGTCCCCAGATACTGCTTCCTGAGCCTAGGACACAGGCGCGTCAGCTTGAATCACACTGCTTCCAGCCCTCTGAGCGTTTCCTGGTTCAGAGAGAGCGAGCAGCTACGTTCTGACAGTTTCAATGGGAGGTGTCAGCCTGTTTCCAGAGCTTTCAAAAGACATTCCATCATTTCATTAATCATATCATTGTGTGGAACCTCTGAGATAATGAGACTATGAACATCATCTCAAGACGCCACTTGTCTCAAAGGCAGGGAAACATGGGCATTCCCCTCTACACAGATTTTGCAGGGAAAGTAGGGAAAATCCTGCTGTCTGTAAAAGACTTTTCTTAGCTTCATTTGTAAGAGTCTGGATGCTACTAACAGTGGACAAGATGGAACTGGTCAGCCATACAGCTTTGCTCTGCTTTGAGCTTCTGCATAGAAGTGTGAAAGAGACAAACAGTCACCACGGGATGTGAAACCTGCTAAAGCTTACTAAGGGCATTAGACTGAAATAGTTGCAATAAAACCATCTCACTTTAATTGAAACACTAATTTTTCCTCTTATTGCCAAATTGAATGCGTCCATGAGACTGACTGTGTCTAAATTTTAGCCTACACAGGTAGGATGACTCACCTACAGCTTACCACTATGCAACGGAACGTGACAGTCATTGGGATGAAACTGATCTGCAACAAAAAAATCAAGCTCCCAAGTCCTACCCTGCAGACTGACTTGACCATTTAGAATCCCAAACATCATTGAAAATTCTTTATACTTGAGCTTTTATTTTGGACAACAGAAGTCAGGATCTAGCAGAGATGCTGACAAAATTGCCACATGGAGCTTCAACTACCAGTTTGTCTCACTCTTCAAAATAGCACTTCTGAGTTGTACTACAGAACGGGTTTTATATTTACACACCTATCAAAAGGTTTTATTCAGTAGCTGCTACTTCATTTGGTTCAGCCACTGCCCTCCAGGCCCAATCACACTCTGGTATTTGACCTCTTTATATAAAAACTGCATAGGGAAAACAATAAAACCCAAACACCCCCAGTACGTCCCCTCAAGGAAGGATGTCTAGCCCTCTAGAAAAAATAAGTGAAGGTGATACAAGAGACTAAAACATTTTTCTGCCTTGCCTAGATTGTTCTACATATGGTATATATTAAAATTCTCAGAGTTTACATATCATATGTCATATGAGAGCAATAAATTACTTTAATAGGCTCAAGTGTGAATTTTTGAATGAATAGAATTATTTTTTCTTTTTTTTTTTTTTAGGTGTTTAAACGTAACAGAATTTTTTTTCACATTAAAAGGCCACATGTTCTAAGGCAAATTCCTTAAATAAAAAGATAATAATGTAAAAATTTTTTAGCATCCAGCATTTCTAGTCTGAGCAGGGAGAGTTCAGCAGGTTCTTACATAAAGCAGTTCAAATCCTATATATGAAAATATCTGGAGAAATCATTCCCCTACCACTTGAATTGCTCATTCAACAGGCAAATATTTTCAATGTATACAAAACACAGGCTGTAGCCCACCTAGCTGCGTACACCAGCACAAAGGAGAGCCAGCAAATGTAACCTCCGTGGTACTGCATTGCTGCACTTTCCACAAATTTAACTTCCCTAATCAAAATATTCTGCTCAGGGTTTCAGATGAGCTTGGCACTCTCAGTGATCTGGACACATTCCAATGTAAACTTTTTTTTTTTTTAATAACAACATAACAGGAAGGAGGAGTAAACAGACAAAATAGAGAATAACTTGCCTGTTGTGAATTTGCTAAGTATTTAAGTATTAGGCCCAGTTCTGCACAGTACTGAATTAAGGCTCAACTTTGTTGACTCAGAAGGTGTCTAGAGCCCATTCTCTTCAGTGATATTCTGCATTTATTTACACAGACAAGACAGAGTTTCTCTCCTGGTGACACAGGCACCAAGGAAGAGGCTGCTACCTCTGTTGAGGCAGTCTTCCTTCTTGGTAAAATTACCTCAGCCTGAAGCACCTGGGCAGGGACTCCACAGAATTTCAAATATAGATTCAAGGAGAAAAAAACGGATTTTTTTTTTTTCCTTAAGCAGAGGTATCTGCCCCGATATCCTTGTCTATGCAGAACTAACCCGAGTCTCAGCATTTGTATTTATACCTCAAGGGAAGGACAGATTTCAGAAATGATAGCAGTTGTTACAGGCTAGAGAGCCATAACATAAAGCCAGCCCCTCTGGGGGAGTGGGAATTCCCTTCTCCAGCTTTTGTGTCTGCTTCCCTCATACAGCCCCCTCCAAATCTCTTTGCAATTAAACTTGCCAGGGATCAGCTAACAATGAAATAGCATCCAGGTACTTACCTCAGAATTAATCCTCAACAATGCAGTGGAATAGGTAAGTATGATAATTAACAGTCACAACAATTAAAGCAATTTCATGTTGTGATATTCATTCTCAGCAGAAAGGAAAATCTACTCGATTTCTCCTGACGGAGTGCCAAGATAGCCAATGTGACACTGAAAGATTTAACACAGCAACTTGCAACACAGAAAATCTGCCTCCTCTCTTCTGTAAAAAGGAGAATGAGATGACATGCAGAGTTCTTACTCCGATCTGTATGGTGCTTTCCTCTGCTGTACTGCTTTGGCCTACATTGAGTCAAAAAATACTGTAAGATACAGCATGCTAACCAACTTAATTTCTATTCTCTGTTATGCTTATGTTCACAATCTGTATTTAACTACATTTTAAAATACAAGCAAAAGCTAGGGACTGTGTTCTTTGCTACATCTGGCAGTGAAATGTAAGAAGAAAGCCAAGTGAACTGAAAGAACTGCAAATGCATTCCCCTTAAGCATTCCACAAAATGTTGGTCACTTGCTACAGATCTTGGAGGAAATACCAGTAGATTTCTGTCACCCAGAGCAATGAGGAGTCAGGGCGTTGGCACAGTGGAACTGGGAAAGACGACTTTACAGGGACTGGTATTATACAGCTAATCAAAAACAAGATACAGATACTCCTACCACCATCATCTGTGTTGTATCATTTGTTCTTACCAGGCAAAAATGGCAACAAATAAAACAAAGATAAACTAATGCACAAGCTCTTTTTCTATAGAAAGCAAAGAAAGCCAAGCTAGCAAAAGAATAATTTCTATTGTCATCTACGAAAAGTGAAATGCTGTCATTTAAAAATATAAATTATATGTCTAAACTTGAAATAATTCAGAAACTGTAATAATGGATAATATAGATATGCAAACATATAAATTCTATTAAATAGATATGTTCCATGTTTTAATCCATAGAAGCATTCATACTGAAGAGTATAAATGTTTATAGGATTTGATTAGAATAAAAGGAATCTGAGTTTATTTGTGGGCTTTGATGCACACTATCTGCATGATCTTGGGATGCTTCAGAAGCAGTCATATATACTCTCATGAAGATGAGAAATCTTACCAATAGCCCCTTCTTTTCACATTGGTTCAATTATTCACAAACCTATCTATCAGTCAGTCATTCCATACATTTATACTAAGTATAAAATGGGCTAATGATACTTTTCTCCTTATGTATCTCTATTTCCCCACCCTTTGTCTTGATCAGATCAGAATACATCTGGGTGACCTCTCTTAGTATGTACTTGTAGAGTACCTAACACAAAAGGAACCCAAATCTGCTTGGCGTACATCATTCTAACAGCAGCACAAGTAGGCTGAGAAAAACGGTTTGTTCGAATAGTCCATCTTTGTAAAACACTCTAAAATCAGAGGGGCTTTTCCTTTCCATATCTAGTTTAAAGCATTCACATAATCAATGATCAATGCAAAATGGAAGTGGGAGTGAACAAACTGTATCTTTTCCATGTCTTTGAAGTCCCAACACACGGAAGAGGAGAAGCTGGATTCTCTGTCCTTTAGACAGTAGAAAAGGAAGGGAGGAAGGAAAATGCAGGACACTTCTTGACTGACTGTCAAATGCCAGGAATCTTTAAAGAAGATTTTATCTCCTGGTTCACTGAAGATCTGTAATGCACAGGGCTGCAACGATCTGAACTTTCTATGTACAGTATATAGCAAAGGACTTAGAAGTTTTGCATATGAGCAACAGAGAGCTAAACATAGTCACTTAACAACTTGTCTGGGTGAAACAAATCATGCTTCCAGATGAAATTCATCTTTGAATAACCTGGTCACCCTCAGCAGAAATTTCCCCTTTTGGCAACAGCATAATTTCAGTGTCTACATACAGGCTGGATGCTAGGGGCTCAGCCAGGAATTAGAAGACAGATATGAATAATGTCTGGTGCTCAGTAACACTCATCGTAGCCAATGAACAGAGGCTGGTGCATCTCTTAGGCTAATTACGTGTTCTATGGCTGAATTAGAGAATAGGCATGGTAACCCTTGTAAAATGGGCTATGACTTTGCAGGTCCAAGTGAGGACAATCATATCAACCCATACTGCTCAACATGGGTGAGCCAGGGAGGCCAGGAGGACTGGTGTTACAAAGGTATGGATAGGTCATGCAGAAAACAAAACCTAAGGAATATGTGTGGTAATAGTTTAGTACAGTTGCAAGTGGTTTAAGTTTTAGTGATCTGGGGTGATCTCAGCACTTTTTTTTTTTTAATAAATTTAAAACACTTTTGGAGAGAGCAACAATTTTCACTCTGCTACAGCAGTGCCTAGGCCCATTTATGAAAAGTATGGATTTTAATAACCACGTCTTCTTTTCAGTTTCATCTCAACAGTTTAGTGATTCGTCTCCACAAGGTGGCAGAAAGACCACACAGTTGCCCAATGATGGTTATAACCAACCTCTGTCTTGTCCCAGAATTACCTACCACCCAAGCGAAATAAATCCTTAAACAATTAATTCTATGCTAATTGGAACAGTGCAATATATCCTTATGATATAACAAAGGTTTAAGGAAGAAGATCACAAACAGAAGAGATTAAACTGCTTAGTCATCATGACCTACTCGAACATCATTATGTAAATGGAGGCTTTGCACAAATGCCGTCCGGTGATACTTTGGTTATCTGAATAGAAATGGGTATGAAAGCAATTTGGATAAGAAAGAGGATCATATTTTAATATAAATGAAACCAGCCTGGAGGGCAATAACCTCACATTGGATGAGTTTTCAGATAATAAAGCTTCAGGAAAAGAAGCTCAAGATAAAGTGGCTTTTAAAATGCAAGTTTCAAGATGGGTAATGAGGGCACAGGGCATGCGTGGGGAAGGCCCCCCCAGCCCCAGTTCACACAGGGCTGTGCCTCTGGCCGTGAAATGGGGTGACGCTCATGTGCCTGTCAGACAGGAGCACGGCGCAGGCCATCAGCTCTCGGGAAGCAGGGCTAGCCTGAGAGGAGGGCACGGGGTGCGGCAGGAGGCAGGCAGGCAGAGCAAAGGCTGCCTGGCCGGCTGGCAGGACTTGAGATCCAGGATTCAGGGCAGGGGCAGGAGCAAGACATGAATTCAGCATGAAGCATGAGACTTGGGATCGTGGTAACAGGCTCTGCAACCTGGAGCAACTTAGGAGCCTGGCGGGCTGGGGTGCCCTCCTGCACCTCAGAGGGGATGAGCCTGGGGATGAGCCTGAAGCCCTGCTGCCTGGCAGGGCCCTGCGGTGCACCACAGGCTCCCTCCTTACAAAAAGGTTGTAAGTCACTTCTCTAAACTAGAGGTTACATTTTTGTTCCTCTCCTAGATTTGCCTAAACTGGCTAGAACTGATCACTGCAATTCAGAAGGGAAGCATTTCTTGCCCAACACCATATTTTTTGATCGCTCCCCCCAGATATCTCTCTGTGTCCATCTGACCCTGTTTTTTTACAGCAGATAAAAAGACATGCTGCATATACAAAAGAATCCCTCTCTACTTATATACCAGATCCTCCCAGGTTCATCTATACCTCCAATCAATAAATTGCAATTTCCCCCTTGAGGATCAGCAGTAGGAATAATCCTCACACCCTCCAGGAAGGCCACCAGCCCTGGCGTGCCATGTGAGTAACTGGCCTTTTAAGAGGCTTAAATAATAACAATTTATGAAATATCTTTTAGTGGAACCGACTGTTGCAGTTATTTCAGAATAAAATAAGAAGCAAAAGATAACCAGAAGTCAGGGTAAAAGCCAGTTAAAACGGACAGAAGCATTAAAGCCAAGTACACAGCAGTGATGGCAGGAAACACAGTCATGTGCTGAGAAGGCCTGACACGACCTTGTCTCAGTGACAAACATCCTCTTAAACTTGTGAAAATGTCCATGTTTTTGTTGAAAAATTATTCCAAAATCTGTTGAAGCCAGAAAATCAAATTAAGAAAGCATTTAAAAATCAGCTTAAAGTGATTAAAATTTTTGTGAAGTGTAAAAAAAAGGGATTTTTAAATCACTCTTCCTTGTCAGGAAGAAAGTACATCATCTGACTGAATGTGTTGCCCACACGCAAACAGAACAGCTACGAGAAGCCGGGCTGTGTTACGCGACAGCTTCAGCATCCACCATAGTGCCACAGTGACTGCAGCCTCAGCAGTGTCATCCCTCCCTCCTGCTCCGGCCCTACAGGTCGGGGAAACAGGTCTGTGAGAAGTTGGCCTTTTTTGTGCAAACCCGTCAGACTTGCAGAGGCACCCTAATTACATCTCTGTCTCGTCCACGTGGTGTCCGCTGTCCCACCTAAGGAGCGGGATTTCTCTGCCTTTCCCCCCTCTTCTACAATCAGGTGAGCCAGACCTAAGTTAAAAAATCAATTCACTGAAACGTATTAACATGTTTGAGATGCCGCAAGCTAACCTTGTGTCATCTTTATTGGATTTTTGGATTTTCAGTTTAAAGCAGCCAGAGTCCCCAAGGTAATTTAGTGAAGTTTAAGAATAGCTTCTGTTTACACCAGTGGGACTGTGCTTCTACAGAGATATTGCCCTACATCTGAGAGAAGCCAGGGCATTTAACAAGACTGTCATCACAGAAAGAGAAAACACATTTCAAGTGCTTCTATTTCATGTATGAAAAAGATGAGTCTTGTTCAAGACCTAAGCTGGAAAAAACGTGATTTTGCAGCTGAAATTCAGGAGACAGGGATTTGTCACCTTGATGATTCATAGGTTCTCCACATGGCCTCAGGTGAGTTGTGTCTCTGCTCTCACCTGGGAAATGATGGAGGCAGTGTATCATATCTGTTTCATCTGTGCCTTTCTGATCTACTTAAACTGTCTTCTCTTTAGGACAGGAATAAATGCTGAGGGCTCGCTTTTTCTTAACAGAAGATTAATAAGGTAAACATCAATAAAATGCCTTTCCATGCTTACACTAAACTATTCACTGCGCCACAGACGAGAGAGGAAATAAGAGCATGGCAGGCCCTGCACAGGCTGTTGAGTGGAGGAGCTTCTGCTCCTCTCCTTTTGCCCTGATCCCCAAGAAATCTTCTATCAAAGTTAAGAAGGAAGCGTATGAGAGTAGGCCAAATGTTCTCTGTCCATGAAGGTGCCATCTCCAGAGCATGCTAGGTCTGTGTTTTCAAGTCTAGCCAAACAGGGTCAGTACTGATTCCCCCTAGTCTATATTGCAAATTCCCCCCTTGATAAGCACCCCCATGCTATACCAGGTGGGTGCTTGTTCTGGCTGACAACTTTTAGGCTTTCACACTGCCAGAAGATGGGGCACACAGGAATGAAGGAAATTAAGCAGTTCACTGGCTTTAAGTCCTTTCACTGAGATCTTGCAGTCTTCTAAAGCTGCCTGATTTCAGTGCTAAATACTTGAGTTACTCACTGCTCCCTCCCCCAGAAGAATGAGCTGGAGGAAACACTGCAAATGGTTCCCAGCTTTTGACAAAGGTGGTTTCACTGTATGAGGGATAATCTACTTTGCAAAGCTACTTGTCATAGTTAATGGGCATCAAGGTGGTACGGAGAAAATTACAACCAAATGGGCTCAGGTAAAATGAAGGTAAGTTACTGGAGCACTACACAGAAGGAAGGCACTTTGCTACCAAGCTAAAGCACAACAGATCTCATACAGCCATTACTGATCATGTACACACAGCGTAACTGCCTTAGCCACTGTCTGCAAAACTGAGGATAGCTTTATGCACTCTTACCTAGGGGCTACCATTTAGCATCATACCTGGATAAGAATATAAAGTCCTAAAAGCAATGCGGTCAGGAACCTCCCTCACAGATGTTTTTTTCTGTGGCATCTTCACAGATGATTTATCCCAAATTAACCTGTTTAACTAAGTGTGGCAGGGGCAGCATGACTACATCTTTCTTATTCTCATAAACATTATCTGAAGTGCAATCAAGTTTGCAATTCTTTAGAAGCAAGTCCCAACCCTGTCATAAAGTGTGACTAATCTGATCAATTGTCTAAAAATATTAAAGCATTTGTAACACTGTGTATTCATTTGCTGGGAATACTAGAAGAAAAAGGAAGAAATTAATGCAACCAGGAATTTAGCAAACGCTATAAAAATCACACAGACAGGAAGAAAATTTGCTCAGTGTCAAATCCTTAGTCAGTTAAGCTCTAATTGCACTGTAGTTTAAGATGGAAATGACTTACAGAGCTCATCAAATTTATGTCACTGCAAGGGCTGTCACAGAAGATGTATCAGATAGTAAGCTGAGGATACATTTGTTCTTAGCAAAAAGGCCAAGAAAAAAATATATCTTCTTCCTACATCCATCAGCTGAGGCGAGAACACATAACTGGTTTAGAAGATAAGGCAATAACTAATTCAGTCATGTGGAAAGAGCTGCCATGAAATCCCTCCCACCACCCACAACATTTTTCCACCCACATTGTTTGTGCTGCTGCACAATCCCCACCTAAACTTTAAGAAACTGAAATTCATCTCTTGGAAATCCTAATGCTTTGTTATTTCAACCCACGATTCTTTGCTTCGTTGGCGGCATAATATGTTAACGACAATGAAATCACTACAAGCCTAATTCAAGACCTTCAGATGTCCACAGCAGCAGTCGCTTGAAAGGGAATCTATCCTTATTAGAGGAGAGAGGATTTTCAATCAATAACTGTCAGCTGTACATTTTCTTAAACATGCTGTCAATGGGATTTCTCTCTTTCCTTATATCAGTCAAATGCTTTTCATACTCACAAATGTGAGAGCCATTTAGTCACTCCATGCATCTGTTTGGATTTTAGTTTCTCCTGTGAGAATGCCAACAAGGAGGCCAACGTTGACTGTGATTTTTCTGTCATCTGTATATGCATGTAGTAGAAACTGTATTGAGACCACAAACTCATTTCACATTCTGTAGGTCACTGAACAGCTGCTGGTAATGATTTTTGCTCACTAATGACCTAGGTTATATTTGAATCAGTGCCCTAGAGGTGAAAAACTCTGTATTCCATTACTGATCCCCTGAGTCATAAAATCCCTTGATATTTTTTTTTCTAGGTGGCTTTTGCAGTATTGTTATTTATTATCTTATAAAAATTGCATGTTCATCAAGCTTCAGAAAATGCATAATAAAAAGCTGCATGTATAAGAGATGGAAGCATTTGCATTAAATGACCCTGAAAATGTGGCAATACAATGGAATCAACACTATATAACAGTCAAAGGGGTCGGAAGTAAGAGGCTTGCTACCCATTGAAAGGAAATATTCTGTCAGGAGAATAAAGCTGTATAACCAAATATATGAACAAGACGTTATTTCTGGCACAGTCAAAAAGCTATAGTAAATGAATTATAACCTTGGCTTTTAGTCCCATCCTTAGGTAATACTCCAGCGTACATCACTCTCATATTTAAGTTAACATGGCCATTTCTACTGGGGAAGTATGCTTCTTCTAGTAAGATATTATACATATCATTTGCCACGTTATGACCTCGCATGCATTACATACACAACTCTCCCTCTCTCCCAGTGCAGGATTAATTAAGAGAAACACCCAGGCTCTTAGGAGAAAAAAAAATAACTGTACTGTGAATCTTAAAAATACAGACTTGTGTAAGAAATGTAGCAAGGGTTTAAAAGACAGAGATAAGTGCTTTGGTGTCTCACTGTACCAGTGCTTTTCAAATATTAGACTCTTCCTACCTGCTGTGCTTAGCTTCAAAATTCAGCACTGCCACTGGAAAAAAAAAAAATCTGTTTGCTTTTTCATCCATGTACCACATGGCTTTCACTTTCATCAAAACACAGCAAGTGTCACAGGGGAATCATTCCCTTGGCTGCCTTAGCACTTCTGATCTTTGACCTCCACTGGAAATGGATTCCAGGCACACTTCTGCCTGACAAGTGAACCGTGTAAAATCTTGATGAGGTGTGTGTTTTGTTTTGTTTGATTAGCAAGCCCTAAAATCGAGGGAAAGCTTTGTCTAACAACGAAAAAAGCCCACTTTCTTTATCCATGCTTTCCCTTTGCAAATTTACTGACCTAGAATGACAAATGCTGTCTTCTACATAAGTAAAAAGCACATTAGTACATCAAAGTGGCATTTTAGCGAGACACAAAGGGCAACAGCTACGCGTGCAGACCTTGTGGCAAAAGAGGAAGGCTTAGAGCCATGACGTCATAAATCTCAGCAACTCCCGCAATGCACTGAACACGTACACGCAGCATAATGAATCTGCTCCCTGGAGGAAAAAGCTTAGGAGCAGGAGGAAAGAAAAGATTATTTTTAGCTAAGGGAACCCTTTGTCTTACAGCATTAAAAATCCTTGAGTTGGCTTCTCACAATAGCAGCCTTGTGCAGTGCTCTACTTTTAACTCACAGAGTGCTGTAAAACGTAACAATTACAATGCCACTTTCTGAACTTGCCTGCTTGCTTTTTACTTGACGTCCTTTGGGCTCTGGTGAGAATTTTGCACATATCAAAGCTTCAGATTTTAGCCATAGAATTCAAAGCTCTTGTCCTTATCCATTACCAAGTTACACATTTTTATGAGTAACACAGACTTAAGCAATAGGAGCAATAAGCATCATTTATTAGCCTGAGAGGTTTAAGTGTGATACCTAAAAACTAAACTGAAGGTCCATTCCCATTTGAACATTTTATCTAGTGAGACACAGATCACCCTTTTCCTCTAATGCCAAAGAAATTTGATTCTACATCCATTAATAATCCCAGATGTCAGCCATAGACAGCATTTTCATCAATCATTGCATTAAAGCACTGACCAAAAGATATACCTATAAAAGAAGAAAACACACTTCCCACTACCTTAATGTCTTTAATGTGTTTTTAAGACTTTAAGGCATTTTGCTGAAGGCTACTTTTAGTAAAGTGAAGAGACAATTGAATACACATCTCAGCTGCAAAAAATTTGATTTTGTTTAGCAAGGAAAAAGAAGTCTTACAACCTATTTTAGCTGCATCCTAGGTATTTCCAAGTAACACACTACATTTTGTAGTATACCTAGCTGTTTGCTAGAGCTGATTTGGATCAACTTTGACCTGACCTCTACTACACGTGGAAGAGCCACAACTGCCTGCTCTTGCTCCATGTGCGGGGGTGGCCTGGCATAGCTCTGTTAAATGGTGTAACAGGGGTACGTTTACATCACACACATCAAACCTGAGGTGAGCTACCCGAGCTGCCTCCAAAAGCATCAATTCACATACCAGAAACAAGACAGACACATCACTGCAGTATTAGTCTGACTAATAAGCAGGGCTAATTAGTCTATATAGCAGCTTGTACTAATGAATTTCAATGAAAATGGGCTAAATCTAATTACCTAACAGTTTTTCTGGTTAAAAGCACATACACAAAATCTTACTATGAATTTGCTGGTCCACAGTAACTGTCCACACATTTAACCTTTCAGTCCAGTTCATATCAGTTTCCTACCCCAACCATACCCCTAGAACAGGCCTCCTGACCAGCTGTTTGAGAAGTTACACCAAAGACCAAAGAAGGAAGACGTGGAACTACCACAGGCAATCCTTTACATTAGGACACAGCTGGTGAACAGAAAAAAACATGTGCTACTAACATCACACCATAGTTGTTCTGTACATTGCTGACTTCTGCTTAGGGCAACCTTTTAAAAATAGAAGTACAAGATAATGGAGGTGGTAATCAGAGTAACTCTGGTGTGGAAGGAGGAGAGAAGTATTTGCCACCTTTCCTCTAGCAAAAATCCCCCACTGTGCCGGCTCACATCATGGGCAGCTCTTGGAAATCAGATGTCCTCAGTGAACCAGCTGGAGGCACAGATAATGAAAGGTTCGTCATGTACCTGCCCATGTACACACAAATGATGGTACTCCAGGACTTGCCACAGACAGTGCCTCTTTGACAGCAGCAAGTCTGTCGCATGGAAATTCAGCCTCTGCCCCCATTTCTATAGGTATTGTTGTTCCAGATAAACAAACCAAACTGTCCACAACTGAAAGCCTGGTGATGATTTTTAAGACTGCTCCAACTTTGTTTGCTACTTGCTTCAAATGTAGAAGAAATTGAAATAATGCATAGCCATTCAAAGAGTCGCCTTTCAGGAAAGTGCTTCAGAACATGCAAAGCTGCCATTTTCATAAGGAAATTTGGTCATGGTTATTTCAGGAAACAAGCGGATCCTTGTATGTGGTATGCCCATCCTCTCTGTCACTAAACAGCAGTGTATATAAGGATTCCTGGCCTTATTAATAATCACTAGTTATCACAGTAATTAGGAGTTTGAAATGCTAATAAATAGTTGCCAAATGTGTTCTAATTTCCTAGCACACACAGTAGATAATGTATATTGCTTACTGACATCTGATACCATATATGTGCTAATTTACTAGCATCTACAGAAACCATAAGAAACTAAATATATTACACAAAAAATGTCCTAACTCAAATCTTATGGTCTCATCCTTCACAGGAAAAGCATCTGAAATCTGTTAATAACTTGAACTTTAGCCATGTCTTAATGAGATACAGTCTTGATCCTTTTAGTAAGCGAGGCAGCAAATTCAAATGTTTCTAAAAATACAGATATTACAACTTATTATGACCAAACACTTTCCTGGCATTCAGTTCAAATGACAATACTAATGAAGCATGATAATCCTTGATGGTACAGGATGTTTAAGCATCTAATTAATATTAACAGGCAAAGACTAATCAAGGGTTATAAAGAAAGTGCTATGAGCTGGTCTAAGAAAGATGAATCATGCAACACTTGCTTGAAAACAAATCCTACCCTGATTGCCAATAATTGGACTTTAATAGGTAGGTTCTAGTGCATGTAGACAGATTTTAGAGTGGAAGTAGTTACAGTGGGGGAAGTAGTGACAAGTGACCTTTTCCCAAAAAACAAAATTTCCTCATAGAAAAACTTCAGTTATGTAAAAATTTTAGAGTTTCTGACAAGGAAACTGCAATGACAAATAATGTAGATTGACAGAAGGCTCAAGGATTACTGCATCCAGGATTTATTTTATATATATATATATATATAATTCCTAGGGAAAATTTTGCATAAAACCACTTATTTTGAAGGGTGGATGCTACATAAGAATGTGGAGAAACAGCTTTTGGCCCTGAGATTGGCACAGCTGATGCAAAGAACTGTACCTTGGGAAAGGATGTCTAATTATGAAGAGCAACGTACTCAGATGGTATTTTCAGTGAAAGGACTGTGTTTAACTGGACTAAAGAACTAAGTGTGGTCAGTGAAAAACAAAGCATCCTTATATTAATGAAAAGATCCTGAGAAGCAAGTTAGAAGAAAAGGGTGCATTATTGAGGTTCACAAAATAGGACACCCTCTGTAAAGCAGAAACACAGTGGTGCAGTAATCCTGAATGCAGCATAGCTATTGAAATGCTGTCCAGGATAGTAGGAAAAGATAAAGGTGTTTGATAGCCTTCTTCATTAATGGCATGCTAGATGTAACAGAGAGAAGAAAGGGAGGCTGCAGTATAGGTCCAGAGGTGAATAGACAGCTCTGAAATTCATTCACAGAAATAATTACCAGGGGTTGTCTCATCATTGACAAAGATTATAAAAGACCCTCTAATAACACTATTAAAGACCTGTTTATTTCTGGATGAGACAGTGGGTTTTATAGACTTTATAACCAAATAGTCACTTTCTTTCAGTAAGAGCAAAGAAAAGAGGAACTGATCTTGAATTGAACAATCAGAAGTTTATTCAATACATTGAATATAAGTATATAAATATATACTTATATTATTATATATATAAGAATATAATTCAAGAAATACTAGTGTTTGAAATTTTCTATTTCCGTAGGGCACATACAGGATGTACTTAGTTAAACCTACTGGACAAGGAATTTTAGGGACTTAAATAAAGGTGACACTTGGAATTTCTTTACATCAGATGGGCATGTTTCCCATAAGTTTTATATGAGTCAAGGAAAGAAAAATCTCTTATGGGATTAACATACCAGACCCAGCTACATAAACAGCAACTATTGCTAGGCTGGAAAGGAAAGAGAGGCCTGGGAAAAATGAAGGCCAAGCTGTCAGTCTCCAATATCTTGTCTGTATAGCTCAGAGAGCAAAATTGATGGGATCCTTGCCAGCAAGTAATCTGGAGGCAAACATTCATTTTCAGGGAGCTTGAAATTGAGTTTTTGCCTGGAAAGTGCATCCTAGTGAGATTTTTCATGGGATGGATTTTCCTTCTCTGGCCCACTCTGCTTCTGCTTTAGGTCTTGAATCCAGTTTGTTATTTAGCCCCTCTGCCACATTCTCCCTCTCTCTATATGTGTTCATAATAAGGCCTACCTTCCTATCATACAAAGGATTTTTTGTGAAGACCAGTCAGTTAATTAAACAACACTTCTCATTCATTAAACATCATTACCAGCTCAACCAGGTACCCTTTCCTTTGGTTGAGACAATTGTGTTTCTCCATGGCTTTTTTTCTTTAAGGAGAAACAGGAGATGTTTGCTCATCTCTTCCTGATTTTCTCTTTCAGACAGCTGAGGGCTATTTAGCTCACAGTCTGCTTTAAAGGACCTTGGAAGGTGGAGTTCTGATCAAAGAGGACCTCCTTTCATGGACTGATGTGAATAATCCTATTTTTGAATTTTGGAGAACTCTGGTATGAATATCTCATTACACACTGGGTCTAGGAAAGCAGTCAAATAAACTAGGACCGGTTAAATCCTATTTACTGAAATGATCTCTCTGGGTATTTGGCAGTAAGAATGAAGGATGACCACTTGGCACCCAGTATGAATTTGCAATGATTGGAGTTGATTCTCAGATGACTTCTAGTACATGGCCAGTGATGACTTTCCCATCTTCCCCAACTGCAGCTATGGGGGAGAAGGACAATCTCTTCTCATGCAAGGAAAAATGCCTCTCTTTATGGATTTCTGAGGATTTCACAGATATACTCCAAGGCTGTTGACAAACAGGTAAGGAGGGTGAATAATCTGTATGATCCTAAACATTAAAAGACTTCTACAAAAAAACCCTGTTATCCTTTCCCTTATGACACACCATTTCCTCTTTGACTTTTCCCTATCTTAGCTGCCCTCTGTCTAAATAAATGCTAAACTTGACCAGTGGGAATTAATGAGCACTTTAACAAATCATGTAAAACTATTACAAGGTTTGAAATATAAACTGATGTTATATTCCATATTGAAAAGGTAAAGAATTCAGTTATGACGCCTCTTTGAAAAAATGTAGTACAAAAAAAAAAAAAGACAAGAAAAAAAAAGAACAGAGAGTGGTGCTTTGACATAAGGAGAAATTTAGAGGAAGAGTGTTGTACTTCTGAAAACCATGCAAAGGAGATAATGCAGTCATACACGTACGGAAGAGAAGTTAAGAGAATACTCTTTTTTACCAGAGATAAGTAGTAGCATTCCCTTCACTTCTGCTCTTTTTTTCAGTTGTTACTGCTCTGAAGGATTATCTGTACTCACAGCTGCTAGATAAGTAATACTGATATTTCAGATGTCTGTTGAGATCTTGTGACAGAACGAGTTGTAAAACACACTACGAGAACGCAGGAAATATTAATCCTCGTGTTTCAGGATAACCACTTCCAGGGCTTGAGAAGGTCAAGACAACATTTCCTGCATAGTACATGATTGCTCCCCTGATTAGTACAAAGATTTTCACCTTAAAAAGCCCTTGCAAAGCCAGAAAGTAGACAAAGGAGTGACAAAATATTCTCTTGCAGTATGGCAACTTTAGTTTCTCCTTCTGAAAAGCAGCAGCATCAGACTTCTCAGAAATTTAGTTGAGTTTTCTTTTTCAGATTAAGTGAAAAGGAAAGCACTTTTTTTTTTTAAATGTTATTGATTGATTTTGGTAAGACTCTGAAACAGCCCTGTCTGGTTCAGAAGAAGTTAATCCAAAGATTTAAAACATTTTTAAAATAAAAAGGTTAAAAAGGCAGAAAAACATTGCAGCTGTAGCAGGATTAAGTTGACAGAAATTTCATATGTGAAATACATTTATACCAGAAAAGAAAAAAAGTGAAGGAGAGTGTTGGAGATCGTACTGAAAGAACAAGAATTTACAAAATGTTGCCTGTTTTTGGCAAGGGAAAGGTAAAATTAAATTCCCACACTGGGAAAAAAAGAACCAAGCAAACCATGGAGTCAAAAAGACGTAAAGCTCCATATTATTATTTTTGTGAGACAGAAGAAGAAGAAATGTGAGCACCTGCATATTCAAGACAGAAAGACAGGGTATTTGAGTTCTTTTGTATCATATGTGTGTCCTTCATTTAAACACCATGGGCCTTTGTTTGTGGAAACCTGGGCATAACAGTAACTGCTAAAGAAGGTGAGCCTGGGAGGCTTCGTTCATTAGCATTTCTAACTGACTTAGGAAGCCCAGCCGCAACGTCCTGTTCAGAAATGCAAAAATCTTATCTGTATTCTGATGTAACGAACAGACACGGTATGGATGGTGTTTAGAATAAAAATTCAGAGAAGGGTGAGACTGCCTTAAAGCCGGTGTTTTCTGGAGAACAGGGACGGGTTACAAAAGGCTGGCAGACTATGCAAGGTATGCGAGCTTTCAAGAAGAAAGCTTCTCTTATGGATTGATCACAGCAGTTTCTTCTGACTGAATCAGATGCAATCATTAAGGTTCACATGCTTTGTTCTTGTATTTTTCAGCGTTTAACTTTTTCAGATCTTTCAATGGCAACATCAGATGCAGTTGAATTCGATCACCATAAAGCAGATTTGAGATCAGGGAAGTCAGTCATCTATATTAGCTAGTCATTCGACCAGATTTTTCAGTATCATCAAGCGGATGCTGTGAGCCACATTCTCCCAACATTAGTCTCCCTGAGCAATTTTTCTGCAAAAAATATCGTTGACTTCAATGGATAAGTGAATTTTATTCTCACTGGCAGGGGACTTGATTGCAATTTTTATTATAGGCACAAATTGTTCCCCAGCTTCTATCCCCTATCATTACCCATCAACCAAAGATCTTTTTCGGAGAGCACATTCTATTGCTGGAAATCCAAGTTAACGCTTACATTAGGAAGGGGTGCTTGGGAGCACCTGTGTTATGCTGCAGAACAGATCAGATAGGAAGGAATAAAAAGGTGGTGAAAAATGAGCAGTTCCTCCAATAGTTGTTTCCTTTTGGAAACAAACCTCCTCCCAGCCTTGTTCCAGATGTGCAACTGATCTTGCAAATAAAGTGGCAATAGGATGCAGGACTGATTGTTTTGAGGTCATTTTCTAAATCTTTTCCAGGAAAGGGAGAAATATTGGGACAGTTAGCCTACTGCATGTTCTTTCTAAAATATGGTGCCAAGTTTTCTGCCTTTTTTTTAAAAAAAATATATTAAGTAAAGGAGGATTCACCACCTTCCTCTGAAACTCACTTAATTCATCTCCCTGTATTGAATAATTTTTTTATGTGACATTTTAAGCTTCATGACTTTGCATTTCAATTGTAAATGGATGAAAAGATGTGTTAGCAAGAAAGCAGGAGTGGTACCACCAGATTTGGACGGAATGAAAATGAGTTTTATAGCTGAAGTAAAAGATAGGGGACAAAGGTGGCTAAGTTTCCTACAGAACTAAATGCTCCCACATCACCCCGTACACAAGCAGTGAAGCAGATTATAACCTCTCCGAAAGGCTACAGCTCAGTTACATGAAGGTTTCCTTTTCCTCTTGCTATAAAAGGCAAATGGAAGAAAAATTATAGTTAGATGGCAAGTGAGTTACGAAGGATAACAGGAAAGTGAAGAAATAACTCACAACCCAGACTCTTCTTTTTCTTCCAAACACTTAAGACATTAGAAACACATAATCATATTTCTTTCCCTAAATTTGAATTGTCTGCTGAAGCATTTGCATACTGCAAATCAAAAACCAGCAGTAAGTGGGCTCTGTCTCAAGATTCATCCTCTGACAAGGAAAAGCATAAGTAAAAGGCACAGCCTGATTTAAATAACCCACTCAGGAACCTAAGCCTGACCACAGGCCATAATTTTGCAAATAAGAATCTTTTTCACAGGCAAGGATCGCTTATTCATAAGATAGATGAGGTGAAAACTATATCTTCCTTCTCATTTTTTGAACTCATTCCTGTCACCATCTATAGTCCAAAAAACCCTGGATCCACTGAGTGCCAAAGGCTTTACCCAGTTGGATGACGAGAGTTCATGGGTGGCTAGTCTGCAGCAAAGGAGTTTGCCTGTGCATGCCTTCCAAGATTCAAGTCTTTGTGAACGGTTTGCTCTTCTACGCCCCCTCCAGCCACACAACTGAAGAGTAGGGGAGAGAGAAAAGCAAAACTCCAGGAAGGAGCCTGAGAGAAGCCGCAATTAAAATAGGCCTGGCCAAATGCCAGCCCTGAATACCTCTAGATACAATGGGTCCTAAACCTAAATTAGGCCAACTGCCAGGCTTGGGGATGCATGCACAACCATAATCTCCCAAGAACAGACAGAGACAGCAAAGTGCAATTAAGTGTTCTCAGTTCACCAGTCAGTCAGAGCAATCCTCAGGCATGGCAACACTTGCCAAACATTTTCTGCATACAACACAAATAACAAAAAAAAAAAGATTTTATTCAATTCCTATCACTCTGGAGAAAAAGGAGGAGAAAATTTGGAACCTCGGAAGGGAAATTTTAAAACACATGAACGGACAGAGCTAGGAAAAAGCATATATCACAAAAGCAAGATTTCAAAGCTATTTTTTGACAAGGACACATACCTACACATGAATGGCACGGATTTAGCTTTCAGTAACAAGGACAGTTGCAAAAATGTTGGCGAAGAGGCAACAAATTAAATAAGAAAACCGCACAGCAATATACTTTGGCTACAATTTATGTTTGTTGCATTCTCAGCCTGTACAAGACATACTTCCAGTAATCCCCTCTTTGACACTACCACCATGATCCAACTTATTCCCCTCATTAGGCTCAGTTATTCACCATCTGTCTGTGCAAAAAAATAGTCTGAATATTATTTCTTCCTCATAATGTGGAAGCAATAATGAAACACATTACAGGAAAAACAAGCTGGAATTAGGATACCTCTCAGTCCAAATGAGAAAGAGCTGGAATCCGTACTAAGGCTGCTGGAGTCCAAGTCCGGCCACAGCGTTGTACCAGAAGGCAACTGCAGGGACTGCCAGTGAGGGAGAAAGCCTTAAATCACAGCCAGCACTGCTTAGGGTCAAGAGTCAGAAGAAAAGAGAGTTTTAGTTATGAACAATGCCACCGTAAAGCAAACAAACCCCGCAAACATGCGCACGTGCAACAACCAAAAGCAGTCCAGGTAAAAAGGGCCACGAGGGTTAGGTCAGCCCTAGCAGGCTACTGCAGGCAGGGCTCTCGGTCTCTTGCACGTTAAGCTGAGCCAAGATGCGGTCTTAAGTTTTGAGTATCAGGACTCAGCATCCTTCCCCCATCTCATTCCCCTTTCCACAGCATAAAAAAGGCCGGGATGGGTTGAGAACAACGGTTGTGGCTTACTTGGACATCCGCTGGAGCCTGCTGTCGGGGAAGTGCCCTGTGAAAGGGCATGCAGCTGGCTGCAGGTGCCAGAGCAGGGGACAGTGCCTCGGGGCACTTGCGAGATGGCTGCTGCAGCCTGCGAAAGGGGCAAGCAGTGCATCAGGTCAGTAAGGGAGCAGTACCCTCGGACTGGGCTCAAAGGACAAAGGATCTGGGAACAGCCAGCGTGGCTGGACAAGGGCGGTCGGGTCCCTGTCAAGGCGACAGGTCAGAGTGTGAGCCCTGACTCCGGGAGGTGCGGGCCACTCTTCCGGCAGCTACAAACTAGGGATCATTCTAGTGAACTTCATTCCCCTACAAACTCTAAAGACAGGGAAACAAATACTTGAAATGATCCACACCTCCCAGTTGTTAAACTGAAAAATCCAGCCTAGCTAGCCAAGCTTTGCAGTAATGAAATCGGCTTTGCGCTGGTACTTACTTGTTTCAGTTCTAATAACTAATGGTCTTTTTGCTTTCTTCTGTACACAACGATTATGTGGGGACCCTCATAAATAAAACTAAGGATATTGAATCTCACCACCTAGTAGCTGAAAAATTAATCTGTATGCAAAATTGCTCAGTTACTGATCACTAACATTTTTCTGAAGTCAGAGATACCAAGAGAAAGAAAGAAATACCCAAAGATTTCTGTTTACCTTTTCTCCCATCCTGCCAAAGAGAGAATCACAAGGTATTCATTGTCTGGTTTTTCCTTTTATGATTGACAGAAGTGAAGAAAGTCTCCCAAAGGAGCATATAAATAATTTAAATAACACACGCAGTGGTTGCCAGTACCCAGCCAAATCCACCCCGGCTGTAATTCTGCTTGGCTCTGTAGCCTTCCATCTCCAAAGCAGATAAACCAGATGCATAACAGAGAATAAAGAAAGAACAGAAAATACCAGCAACCCTCTCTAGTAACAGTTATAATATGTTCTAATATAGATTTAAAATCTAAGCTGTGTTTTCAGAAAGGTTATAAGGAAATTATATGTTGAAGTGCTCTGGGATGTTTGGATGGAAAACACTACATATATTCTGAGTCATTGTTAACTACCACAACTTGCATGCCATTACTTTGAACACAGCCAATCCAAAGTACATGTAAAAGATGTTATAGGAGTATTTTAAGTCAGGGCACCAAGCCAGAGAATATTAAAGTATATAAGCTGCCTTCCTGTCTCTAGAGGTTTTAATATGACGAATGCTTGAACTCCTGTTAGCCTTGTTACAAGAGTTACGATGTAGTAACTCTTCATCTGAGCACCACCAGTCCATTGTAAACCTAAGTAAAAGGGATACTACCCTCCAGTGATAATTAAGCATTGTTTTTTCTGCTTTGGTTTTTATTTCTTTCTTGCAAAACACATTTGAGTTAACATTTTCATTTCAACACTACAAAGAAGTTAAAACATCTTGGTTCATCTGCTGATTTATAAGACTACATCAAAATGGCTTTTTTTGTTTCTTATATCATTAGGGAGTTACGGGGTTCTTTTCCTTGTAAATGTTCTACAGAACTAAATATCTGCACAAATTAATTTGAAGCTGAAATAAATTTCATTACTTTAAGGAAAACATGGTTTGTTATGGCAGCCCAAGGAAAACCTATGTTATTTATTTTTTCCTTTGAACATCATACCAGCTACAATCTGAAATAAACCTGTATTGGGGGAGAGAAGAATATATACAGTTTTGTCTATCAAAGTGCAAAGCACAAACATCATTAAACTTTTCAAAACCTTTGTCAGAGGTAAAAATGTTCTCTCTGAGGGGAAAATCAAAACAAAAAATGAAAAATTACTCCTGTTTAAATGCCTTCTATGGGATTTTACCTTTTAAGTCTTTTAAAGCTCCTTTCTAATCCACAGCTATAGAGACATTTCAAACAACAGAACTGAAGGACTAGATGTTTTGTGGTTTATTCTACATATGGAATCATTTACTTAACAACCAAATCGCTTGTGATATTAAGAAATTATTGTAGGGTTTCTTAGCACTATCTTAGGTGTCAAGAAACATTCTTTTCCCACGGAAAAATACTGCAACCCATAATATACTCCACTGCTGTGGGTCTTATGAAGTTAGCCAGATTTAAGTGTCATTCCTGAACTGGAATTAGGTGCACATATACAAATTAACGTGGCAGTCCTTAGCCACGTTACCTATGGAAGGAGCTGGCTTTCGGAAAGTTCCAAATAACGCATCCGCCTCTGAACCAGCCACTGCTAATGCTGATGTTTCCTAAGGCTATTTGGGGAGAGCAGCGTTCTTCCCACTCCCATATATCCACGCCACTCTGTGAACTCCATTAGAAATCATCTTTGCTGATTCTGTGTCTCAACAAGATCTTACCTAGGTCTCAATTGCTGCATTATGATTTGTGTCATGTCTGCTGCCTCAGTATGTGTTCAGGCTGCTCTATCATTGCTCAAGCTCTTCACGTGCGCACACGTGTGTGTGTGTTTCAAATTCAAAAAAGGATCACAAGTGACACTCACTTTCTAAAAGTGCGGCAACACAGCTAAACACAGACCTGATATGCGCATATGGTAAAAGCTTGCAATTATGTACAAAACACTGTAAAATGTTAAATCTAGCACAGATAAAAATCACTAAGGACTTTAGTGTGAATTTTAACCCAGCAAACTCTACAGAACTTGCTCCTTTTGAAAATCTTATAAAACAAATACTCGATGAAACAGAAGTGATTTTATAGAATTCATAGAACCTGCTTTACAAGTATAAAGAACGTGTACTATTTATCTGCATGTGAAAGTAATTAAAATTCAAAGCATTAACATGAATAGTAAGAATAACAGGAACTTGAATGGGTCTCTGTGGAGCATAGGCTAAGCTGGTTTGTTTGGCTAAACTCTCCGTCATAAATATAACTGCAGTGGAATTGTGCACACAAGAACAATAAAGCAGAGTAACTGCCTGAAAAAGAGAACCAAATAAAGGTGAACAAAGCAAAAAAGTAGGAATAAATGTAAATCCAGTGTACCAAATACAAATGAGAATTAAAGCTGACTGTATCAGCATGCAGCGAGGAAGGCAGCTAAACAAGCATTGCTGTCTCTCAGCCACTACCTTTATCTCCTGCTTCCTGCCTGTTTCATGCCACAAAACCAAGACAAAAGCAATAAAAGTAACTTCTGAAAAAATATCAGATACATACCACGACATCGCACTGAAACGGCAGCATATAGAAACTGCTTTTTCCAGATGACAACGGAATAGACAGTCAAAAGAAGTTTCCCTGCAGTCCACCTCTCCTGATGCTGTAAATGGACCCGAGTAGGCTGCTTGTTAGACAACTACTTTGCATCAAAGCAAGCAGTCCTCCCTCAGAGGAGTATCTTTTAACAACCTCTGAAGTCTTTTAAGCGCCAATTTTCCAAATATGCTCCAAGGACACAAAAGAAGTCAGTCATTCCAATCCCTGCTTTAACGGAGGGATTTGATTAACCATCCAGAACGTATTACCTTGGGACACATGACAAGCTTACATCTCTCTATCTCCTCTGCGTGGATTTTCAAACTGTTTGTGAAACAGCTCCCAAAGGGCTCTATTACAGTACAGTTTTAAAGCACATGGAAATGAATGATAGTTCTCTGTAAAATGTTACATTTTAACCTAAAACATAAGCCCCTGAATCATAAACAACTTGGACATGGACAGAGCAGGGCAGGAAACTTGGAGAAGTTACTGGGAAAGTTGTCCCTGCGTAAGCCTTTCCTGCTTGTTTTCAGCAGCCTGAGAATACCCATCATTAAGCAGGCTAGAGCCACGCTTGGCTTTCAGAGCACCGATTTTTCGGCACTTCACGGTCTAGTACAACACACAGTCTTTAATTGGGACTTAGACTTCCATTATGATGTGTGGAAAGATTTGATAACTAAAAGTGGATCTACAAAAAACACAGTCTTGGCGAAATAAATATGGACCAAACTGAGGGATCGTGTCTGCATGGAAATCATGGCCCTGAGCCTGCTCCTGGAATTTGGTGTCTCCAACAGCCATTGCTCATAAAACAAAACCAGGAGACCAAGCAGTGGTTTTTCAGTTTCATTCTATAGTTAAATGGCTGCAACATTCATTTGAGACACAGAAGAGTTGTGTCCGGATCCACTCTCCTCTTGAGACATTTTGAAATTTTTTGTCCTACCTCCAGTGATGGTGCGGGCTGCTTTAATCACTTTTTTTAAAACTGGGCTTTGAATCTTTGCTTCAATTAACATTTATGTACATAACATTCCTTAGAGCATGGACAGAAAAGAAAAACAGCAGCGACTTGGTATTTTTTTTTTAAATGTGAATTATTTTAACCTGTTGCAAATCCAAATATTCAAATAATTTCAACATGTAGTAAACGTGTATGTGTGCACACAAAGCCTCAGTAACAACGTCTGCACCACCAGAACAAAACCCGGGAATATTAATTTCAACTATCTGTGGTGAATTGCACTGATGCAACACTACAAGTCTTCTAAATGGAAATAAGGTGCTCAGACACATCAGCTTATGCTTCTCTCTATAAACAGCTTTTTGCAATATTTACTTTCGTCAGCATCTGCCTGTCTACTCACACTTTTCAATCGCAGCAGGTTCCTGCAGTACAAGAGCCTTAAGAATAATAAAACAAATGGCTTTCTGATTCAAGAGATTAGCCTCTAGCACACATAACCATTATTCTAGCTATAATACCATTCACATCTGGTTAAAAGAGATGTAATGTGCAGAGAGGGTCTGTCCATCACACAGGCCTGATGCATTAAGTCTTTATTTTTTCTGTTCCTAGGTATTTGCTGTGCTCTAAGGTTCAACGGTGAACATGAATGGAGGTCCCACAGACCCTTTTTTTTTTTTTAGCTTAGAGGTCAAACTTACATATGAAACATAGGGAAAAAAATATATTCTAAAATTAACCTGTGGTGAAGATTATTATTTCTTGTGTATTCTATTAAACAGGGATAGTTGGTGTTTACAGTAGGGTCATTATTCAGCACAGAGATATTTTAGTGAAATATTTGCCTCAGTCGCATTGCTGACAAAATAAAGTAACAGTAGCAATGGCAAGCTGACATTTGTTTTCATAAAAATGATTATTTAAAGTGGCAGTAGTGAGTCTCGCAGTGGTAGAGAAAAAGCTGCTTTCTTTACAGTGCAGACTTGAAGAACTATAGGCACAGTAAGGACACCTGGAGATAACAGCCAACACAAAAATATCTATGAATGCCATGAGTTCTCTTTTATGTCCTAACCACTACCTATGCTCATTTTCTGACCACGAACAGGCTCAAGCAAAGACTTTTTTTCGATGACAAAGAGGAGGAATTAATTTAGAAATACAGAAATAATTAATTCTCTGGTTTTCCTCACATTCAAAAACAATGCTTAGAAGAAATCTCAGGTTGAGTCGTATGTGTGCTTTTAAGGCAAACAGCAGAGAGGAGAGGATAAATCTGGATGAAGTCCCATGCACAGTTTAAGGAAAAGGGTAGAAAGGATGCCATGCTGAGAACTGAATGAACGCACTGTCCACTTTGCCTGAGGGATTACACCTCACCTAGTTATGTTAATGGGAAGAAAAAGTTATTTTAGAGTGTGCAAGACTATTACTCTACCTTCCATAAAACCGAATGAGTTAACTCTAAATTCTAGACTAGAATAGCTAGATGGGACCTCACAAGAACATAAAAGCCTCATTAAAAAAATGGAACTATACTGAAAACCAATTAAATATGAGAATCAAAGAAGTGACACACACACACCCCCAAATTATTCATATCTTTCCATGTAATAATGACATATTATCCAGTGGTTTATTGGGTTTGCTGCTGGCGGAAGGGGGAATGACACGACTCTGCACACTAGGCTGCAAGTGTGAAAGTGGCCACACTGGGAGACAGAGTTGATCAATAGGAAATCTGAGACGATTCCATGTGTAACTTTTTTTTTTGTACAAATGAACATCACAGGTGATGAGAGTACCTCAGATGAAATATTAATAAAACATTCGATACAGTTATTCCGGAGTCTTTAATTGAGGGCTACTCCAGCTGTGCAAGTCACAGAAACGAAAACTGGCTGTACAGTCATACACAAAGGACAACAGTAAATGACATAGCATCAAGCTGAAGCTTTTATCACAACATCGCATCCCAGAGACTCACATTAGCCCCACTCTGTTTAACAGCTATATTGATTAACTGAAAGGAGTATGCCAAGAAGAGAGCAGCATGTTGGTCAAATTCTTAGTCAATAATACATCTCATGAACATCACTGCAACCGAGAGAAGAGATTCAGGAAGGTTTCAGTATTGGCAGAATAGAGATTTTTAGCTGGGAAAAATGTAAGCCAATCCATCTGCGAGAAAAGAAACCAAAACACAGAGATAAAATACAAGCAAACATTCAGTGGAGCGTTGTGGCCACAGGTGATCCAGGAGAAAGTGAAGAAAGGAACAGAGGTGTACGAATTCTGCGGGGGTCGGTTCTCCAGAGACGCGCTCGCAGCACTCGGCCGGTTTGCTCACAGGGGCTGGCAGCACGCCAGCTCCCAGATGTTCACCTGGAGATCTGAGTGATGATATCAGACCTCTGAGGGAAGGCATCCTGTCCTCCTTCCTACCCGACCTATGCACCCAGGGCTATGTGACCTCCTGGCCTTTAGCTGTCTATAACGAACTTGTCTGCTCTTACTGCACATCTCTCTGCTGGAGCATTGACTCAGGTGTATCCTGTCCCCTAGCAAATATTATGTGGCTGGAGGCCTGCAGCCAATACAAACCATCACCTCAAAGGAGTGGGAGTTGAGTGCCAGAGAAAGAAGGAACTCAGGTGATGTTGCTCAACAACTTCTTTGTGCAAAAGGTCTGCAAGATTTCTGCTTGATTTGCTGTCTGAGTTGCTGATCAGTATTGCTGAGCAGAAGAACCACTCGGCACTTGATCCCTTCGCAAAAAAAGGAAGGAGAGAAAGGAGGAAGGCGTTCAGACTGAAAAGGTAACATGAGGATCACTCCTACGTCTAATTAAGCCTGAGGAGACCTGAAGCTGTTGGCAGCAAATGCTTTCAATGACGAACATCAAGATGTGCAAATCTGGTTAAGAGAAGGAATGTGAAAACTGGCCAAAGTATTTTAAGCAAACAGGAAAGTAAGTGATTTTTTGGAATAGTTCAAGCAGGTATGATTTTTTTAAAGTAATAAATTAATTTTAAAAGGAGTAAAATCTCATAGATAAAGCAATTAAGTATGCATTTTTAAATAAATTAACATTTTACCTTTAAAACATTATTACTGAAAATGTGTGTAGTGAAATATTTCACAAATCTTATCGCTTCCCCAAAAGCATTATGGCATTTCATAGAGAAGAGAAAGCTAGAAGAAAAGAGAAATCATTTCCTATCTTTCAACAGGAATGCTTTGGGGTTTGTGTTTTACTTGCCTAGTTACGTGCTTTCTCTTTGCCTGCTTCATTACTAAAAAGAAACTCATTCACTGAGCTCTGAAGCCCAGCTGTGAATCTCAGCAGAAGGCAGCTTACTTGCAGTCCATAGACAGTGCAGGCTCTACAGCTGCAAACCCCAGCCCACGTGGCACCTTACCCTGTCTTCACAGAGAGCACATCGACGCATGCCAACCCAGAACAACCTTGCTGCTGAGGCCCAGCAGTGGGCCGCTGCTCCCAATGAAATAACCACTCGCAGGCCAAAAGAATAACACCACATCCAGCTAGCTAGTCATCAGATCCCCCAAACGTTGAAACGAGGAGGACGGAAGCTAAGTTAAAGCACAGTCACAGCAAGGCATTTGCGAGCCAAAAGAATTCACCTGCCACTGTTATAGATATTATTTTGGTGCCTATTCAAAGCAGCGCGATGTAAGTAAATAGCCTGAGTGCACTGATCTTTGGTAACGTGATCAGTACCCCAGTAAACCCCCTCTTGGTCCCCAGGCATACCTTAATAAAGTTCCAGTTGAATACTGATGACATAACTGGGGTAGAAAGAAAACAAATTCATCTTGTGTTAGTATCTCAACAATACACAAACATGATAGATTGCAAAAAATAAATCTATTTATCTATTCTTTATTGTGTCCGTGCTAGTGCTTCCTGCAGTGGCTTTGCAATCAATTGGTCCTATGGTTACCCCACACTTTTGTCAATCAAACCTTCACATTCGCACCACAACGGATTGCATTTCTAGAACAACATACAATGCATTCTATATCATATCATGTGTGCCTAACTGTATCTATCAATATATCAACAGGAACATTAGAGAAATATGCTTCCTAATAGGATATTTTTCTTAAGGCGATCCTTTCATGTTATTACCTTTTACAGGTGTACTGCAAGTTGTTTGCTTTGTCATTTAAGAAACTGCTACTGCAATATTTTGGAATGCACTGTCACCACTAAAGGCTGAAGGGAGTGATATTGCTATCGCACTCCAAAACCAGCAGAAGGTGATTAATGGCCTCTATTGCAACGAGGAGTCACACTGCAGTGCTAGGGATTTACCTTCCTACGAAGGTAAAGAAAGTGAGAAGAATGAGAAGAGGACAGCTGTGTGTTTGAAAGGCCAAATCACAGACTTTCAGACAGTGGTATTTATTTCACAAATTAAAGGGCTTTTTTTGTTGGTTTTTTTTGTTGCTTTTATCTAGCCCTGGAACTGACGAAGGGAGCCATAATTTTAATAGTCAACAAACCTTATGGAAATCTGACATTAAATCTTAAATTAGCATGTACTAAAAGTGATCTTTATTACGGGATTCAGTGCCAAAGATATTTGCATTGTTTATGCAACATCACATATATCTTTGCAGAAAACGCTGTAAGAAAATCCTCATTTCTTTTAATTTTAGAATAAGGAGTTATAAAATGTTAATTAGGTACTCTGAGAAATGGGAACTATTTTAACATTTTGGATACATCGAAGTAATTCAGAAGTGAAGACATCTAACTTACGTCACCTAACTATATTTCACTCTTGAATGTTAGAAGCATCCACTAAAGAACAAACATTAATTCTAGAATCCTCACTGAACGAAGCAATTTTAGTATTTTTTTAAAGCAAGCCAGCCATGATAATGGAGGAAAACAGCACATCTGCATTAAATATGTACGCTTTAAGAAGAGACACATCTTCTATTCCTCACCACTCAAATCGGTAACCATTCTGAAGGGCCGCCTTTGCTTTTATCCGAGGCTCACTGTGTCTTTTGTGTTTTCTCTGTCATCCTCCTCAATGATAGCGTTGGATCACAGAGTTGTTACATGATTTAATAGCCAGTATCTCAGGAGCAACTAATAACAAAAACTGCCTGCCTCTCAACTTCTTTGAAAGGCAGAATTACAGAACGCCTCATTCCACATCTTATCCCCGTCACTTGCACTTGCTGAGGAGGCACTTGTAACCCAAGAGTTCACACCATTTCAGTCCCTCGAGTGAACAGAAACATGCACCGAACAGTGTAACAGAAGAACGTGGGTCTTGCGAGCTTCAGCTAAAACCAGTCCCCCTGTTTGAATAGTACCACTTTAAAAGTACACACTGCTAATAAAATACAGGGCTTATAGTATATTGGCTTAGGGGCTCATCAGCCTTAGGCGTTATTTACAAGATACAAGAGATATTACACTGGTATAATTTGTATTAGTAGAGTGGTCAGGACCGCGCCCAGGTTGGACCACCAATATACTTAAAAAAAAGGCAACAGAAATACTACAGGGTTTATAAACACAAACTGTAAAAAAGCTTAAAAGAATGTGTTACTTGGACAAAGAAAGGGCAGCCATGAAAAGCAGTGAGAGAGAAATGGGACATAGCAGTCTTCCAACATCTAAAGATCACCATAAAGGTGACTGTGGTAAATCTTCACCACGTCCACTTGCAATAGAACTAGAAGTCATCGGTTTATCTTGCAGTAAAGAAGATTTAGCGTGGCTACCAGGAGAATCTTTCTTCTCATAAGAATACTGAATCACTGAAATAAGACATGGAGAAAGCTGTGGAATCTATTTCACAGGTTTAGAAGAAAAGTACAGACGAATTTCCATCAGACAAAAGTATAGATTAATTTCCATCAAGAGACACAAGAATGATTAAGACCTACATTTGTATATTCAAAGATAGTATTTTTTTTATATAATAACTCTTGTGGATCAAGAGCTGTTGTATCTCAATCCCTGTGTAAATTTTAAAACTTAACAAGCATTTGTATTGATTAAACCAGCACAACAATTTAAATGCAGAGAAGTAGTCAAATAAACCCACTTGCATACCTTGAGCTACAACCCTTATGGTAACACATGCAGCCGTTCCCCTCTGTTTGAAGTAGCTTACTTTTGCATCTTGAGGTGTATCTTCACCTTCTTTAAAAACTAAGTTCTTCCCCCTTTGAAGACCTTTGCCTTAACTCTAGTTCTTATCCATTTCTGTATTTGGTTCCCTATTTTATGGCCTTTTTTTTATTCTCAACCTTATATAAGTTTTTCTCCCCCCCCCCACCCCCCATACATTTCTTAAACAATCTGTGCAGTCTCCACAACTTCCAGAATCATGTTAGCAGAAAACACCATATGGCCATAGAGGTCTACCACCCAGGAAGGGAAAACAGAAAGAAAGTAGGTTGTCACATAAGGAAAAAAGTGAAAGCACTTCCACAGGATCGGGGCAGGGGCAATGACTGAAGATAGAATCATTATAAGACCTCTCAATTCTAAATAAAATATACACAAAGTTCTTGCAGTGCTATTGGTATTGTATCCAGTGAAATTTCACCAATATGACTTACAAAAATCAGCATAATCCCAGCTATTGTACGTGTATTGGCCAGTTAACTTTTTCTTATTGTACAGGTGTGGCCCCTAGATGCACCAACCAGAAGATGCCAAATGCCCCATAGCATGAAAAGTTTCTCGTTCCAAAAGCTTGTGATTTAAGTATAAGGCAAGAGACAACAGCTGGCTGCGACAAATGGGCAAGGTGACATAGAGCGTGACAGCGGGTGACGGGGGTCAGGCAAGGTCATGCCTTGCTCCCTGCTGCTTGTTTCATCTGGGGAAGCAGGGAGTGCCAAAGAATTTTTAGCAGTAAGCTTGCTAAGAATATCATTTGCAGTTCTCGTAACAAACCAAAAGGTGAGATCAGATCCCTCGATTTGAGAAGACCACTATACTCGTGCCCATGCATTTTTATACACATCTTTAAAACAACTGTTTTTCAGAGTCGAAAGGGAAAAGGACTTCCTTATTTTCTGCTCAGCGAGTATGTGCACATGAAGATCTCATGCATGTATTCGAACTTCTTTCTTCTGTTTTGCTATTCAGTTATTCTGAAAAGTGGTTTACACAATTCTTTATCTCTTACATCAATTAAAATCAGAAGGATCAGGGAAAGTCTGCAGTTCAGGAACAGGCGTGTGTTCCTTTAAGCCTCTTGAGGAAAAAGGCAAATACTCATACTGCTAATGTCAAACCAGAGCATAGTTTTCTAAACTTATTTTCAAAATCAGAGGCAGAGATCTTTCCCTCCACAGCATTTAAAGAGGGCAGTACACAGCCACGTACCACCAGTTTGCAAGGATACGACTGCACATGAAAGGCCAACCTTTGAGCCTCTGCCCTGCCTAGAAACAAGACATGAGGGACCAGTTACCCACAGCGCGCCCGTAGGAACAGCGCGGCTGGATCTCTTCCACACACACAGAACAGAGGCCAATTCCCAATACAAAAACTCCCAGATTTTTCTGAAATTCACAGAGGTAAAATCACTCACCTTTAATTTCTCCTCTGCTTCTTGAATACCAAATAGATGGATAAAGCATGGATGCTCTTCAGGAAGCATAGACTAAAAATTCATGCACTTACAGCAAATTTGAGTTTCAGTTTCCAACACAAGGTGGAAAACTCAACATGCTGTGCTATACATAGCTGAATCTGAGACATTTGGGGATACAGAAATAATAGATTAACGAGCAGAGAAAAGAATGGTGTCAGGGAGCCATTTTCATAACTCTCCGTGCGTACATGCATGTATGTGAGACTTCCACTGACCAAGTAGAAGCTGCCTGCTGGGGACTTCACAAGTAAACAAAACCTATAATTCCTTCCTTGCTAACTGAACCTTCACCACAGCAGGCAGTGCAACGTTTCCATCTCCAGTTAGCTTCTACTTCACTTTTAAGGTGAAGGAGCGAAGCATTTTAACAGTAACACAGGACTTGGTCTAACTTTATCAGATAAACTCTAAGCAAAGACTGTTTTATGACAACTTTCACTAAGCCTTCTAAATTGAGCCAATATTGCCATTGAGTTAATGATTTTGTACATGTGTAGACAGCTTCTCTTTTAAAAGAAACTGGGTCCAGGTCAGAAATGAGAAAACAAGGAATGTAGGAACACATGTCGGCTAAGTATTTTTGAGAGACAGGGTAGAAAATATAAATCTGGCATTTATACTTGGCCAGATTATGGGATAAGACTATAAAACAGGCTATGACAGTCATTCTTGTAGTCAAATTTCCAGTGAGGAAAAATGAAGACATGCTTTTATCTGCTTTACCGATTGCTTCTCTCTCTGGAAAGTTATGTGCACAGAAGGCGGCTCTCTTTCCTTTGTACAATGCTGCTCCAGATCTTGCAGCTGCAGTAATGCCAGTTGCAGGTGAAAATAAACTTCCACCAGTTCAGGCAAAAAAAGGTCACTCTAGTTGTTCTTTAATAAGGAAGAATGTCAGCTGTCTCCTTTTTATATTCTCGGTAAGAAATCTGGATCCCTTTAACTCACCATCAGAATAAAGAATAATCCAGGGCCTCCTATAAGCAGATACCTCCACACAAGATTTTTTTGAAACTACTGAATGCAATTGTAGGAGTTTAAAAATGGCATTAATATACCTGCAAATAAAATATACAAAGCTATAAGAAAGATTCTGGTTGCTAGTCAGAAAGTTGTGATGCCATTAGGAAAACTAACAATAAAAGGTTATTCTCCTCTATGTGGATACTTCACTGGTGTTTCCAGAGGGTTACTTAGCTAATTCTAATACTTTCTTTGAATAGTAAATTCCACCCCCCCAAAAAAAAGTTATTTCTAATTCAAGAATAAAAATGTGTATTGTTTTTTTTTCCCTCCTTTTTAAAGAAAGAAACAAACAAAACCCCCCCCCCACCAACAAAAAACCCACAGAAACTGTCGAGATTGTGGGTTTGGCCAACCACATATATTCCCGAGAACTTTGTCAGGGTGGGAAACTCTCTTATCCTACATGAAACCAGAAAAAAAACTTCCTGTAAGCAGGCATTTATTTTAAAGCTCTTGGTTCTTACGTTGAAAGGGAAAAGGCTGTTGCAAACTGTCCTCAGCACCTCCTCAACAGTCTCCTCCTCAAGCATACAACTGGCTGGCTGCTAAAAGCACTGCAGCACTGGGAATGGAGGGTGTTGGAACATGTCCTCATATTATAAAAATGCAGACAGAAGCCACTGAAAACACTAGAAGGAAAAAAATACCCACCATAAATATTTCCTTCGATTCAGTTTAAAATTCCTACGCTCTTAAAATTCCCACTCTTTCTTAGCTTCCTACTGATGAGCTAAACTAGTCGCACCTCCTATTTGCTCATATTGAGCATGCTTTCTAGTGCTCCTTTGCTTCAGCTGTATGTGCAACACTTATCTGCAAGAAGGCGATTACTTTTTTTTTTGCAAGACAATTCAGAATATAGAGACATTTATCATCTAAATAAGTTCAGAACATACTTTTTACTCCTGTTCAGTGCAAGAATAGCTGTAGGCTTCCTTAACTAGTACATCAGAAGGAAGGTGACTCACAGAAGTTGTAAGCTATTTTTTTCTTTACATTTCTGAAGAAATTCTGCCATCCTAGGGCTCTGGGCACCTGTCCCATAAATTAATGCACAAAGATAAATAACTGCCTGTAGACATTCCCTTCAACCCACTCTTCCTCGGCAACTTTAGGGAGGGGGGAAAAAAAAAGGGTTTTGTAGCAAGCCTAGAAGTTAAACATACATTCTTGTAGTGCAAAGGAGGAGAGGTGAGATCTGAAGCCAAGTACTCCCAAATGAGAATGCCCTGCAGCAGAATCCCTTCTTCCTATTGAGGGAACTGTAGCTGAGCAGCTGTGCTGTTTCCAGGGTGGGGGAAGGGGGAGAGAAAAAAATAAAGAAAAAATAAAGAAAAAAAAAGGGCAGGGGAAGGGTAACATTTCAGGAAATCAGACTCAACCTATTTACAGATCAGTAGCTAAAAACCACAATTATTACAGCCAATGTTGTAAGTAGAATACTGGATGTGGGGCAGCGGTCAAAATCCAGAGGGAGCTATGAGACCCTGCCCCTCAGCTTATGAGAAGCACACCGTCTTCGAGAAAACCAGAAGCATCCAGTTCCCCTCAATGCTCGAATTGGACATAGATGTCTGCAGAGTCTTTTAGGGGGGTTCTGGTGGCAAATTGTTTGCTCTTTTCCCCACATAGTCAGAGCTCAGCTTTGACAAGCATATTACATGCACACCAGTTCACCTCCCTTCTGGAGAAAAAAAAAAAAAAGTATTAAGTTTCCTTCAAAGAGGAACTATAGCCATGATTGAGAGGATAATTTGTTCCACAATTCACTTACTCTGCCATGGACAGTCTTCCAAGTGATTCCAGCTGGATTCACATCTTCATCCACTACTTCCATGTCTTCACTGGATGAGCTGGGCATTCACGTCACGGTGTCACTACATGCTACAAAAACACACCTCTGACAGGTAACAGTTCAGCCCTCTCATTTTTCTTATAAACTACCTTCTTTGAAAAGAATAGAAAGAAAATACTACTTGGTAGCACCATGTACAAGCCCAAGGAGAAAAGTGCTTGATTTCTACATCCCCAGAAGTACTTCAGGTCAGAGCAGCTTTGTATCCTGGTCAATAAATCTGGCCAGCTAGGAGGAGATGTAAAGATGCCTTAGAACTGCGGATCGTGGTAGTAATACCACTCAAAAGAATGTTATATTAAAAGCCACCAAAAGACTCTCAGGGCAGCATCCCTCAGGAACAGGGATGCTGAGGAACAATTTAAGGTTGGTATGTACGTCCCCACTGTTTAGCTGTACCAATTTTGGTCGAAGGCCACGTGCTAATCCATGATCCTCCTTCTATCGGGCCGAAACTCCACACCGGACATAGAGGACTTGGTGCCCCAAACTCTGCAAGAACAACACAGCCCTTGAGGTTACAGAGAAGGCTATAGGGAAGAGCTTTCCCATCTCCTCCTCCCTTGACACCATCAGTGGAAGGCTTGAAAGCTCCCTACAGACAAACCTCTGGCACAGGAATGAAGCCCAGTTGAGGCGAGCATCTTCATCTCAGTGATGTACTGAGAACTCGGAATATTTATCCTTCACCATTTTTAAACGGTCTCCTAGCTGCTCTTTCCAGCACTCTCTCATTAAAAGCAGGTTAGGATAGAAAAAGGATCCCAATATCTACCTCCTAGCGATCAGAAGCTCCAGACGTTGACAAGCGTCACATTGCCCCAGGTCCTGCATGCCCAAAAGAGCAAATGAGCGCACACAGCCAAGTGCAGACAGAAGGGGACAAAAGAGTACTGACAGACTTTTATAAACTTTATGTGGGACCCAGTATGTTTTACAGGAGACAAGTATTATGATCATGTTATAAATTGTAAGTTTTGACTTTAAGACTAATTAAGTCAAAAAGAAATACTAAGAGAAGAAAGAATAAAGAAACCAGTCATCTGTGAAGAGATAAAGAAACTTTTCAACTCTAATACAGTTAAATAAAGGACATAAAATCAGGCTTATTTGTGTGACCGCATTGGATAACAAAATTAAACCAACATTAGAGCTAGACAACTCACAGATAGGATATCAAAATTAGATACATCTGTTTACATTCAGTTTTCAAAACTTAACATCTGAATTGCAAGCAATATTTATCTGTAGCAGGCTGGCCACCTGTTAACTATGTTAGAGCCACTACATCAACATCTACTTCTTTACTAAGCGTATGTGTATATACATACATATTTCAATAATGAACCACAGACATTTCATTCTCCATTTTTTTTTGCTACATTCTATGTTTAATGATGTCATCTAAGTGTTTTAAGAGGCAGCTGTTCAAAGTACATGATTTTTTTGAGGTAGGTTTCTTGATCTCTTCTTCCTTCCCAACTTGCGTGGGGTCAATATGACCAAGCAAGGGCAGCCGCTGCAGAAACGCAGGTCGCGCTGCCGAGTGCCAAGGGCGGAGCCTTCAAGGGGAGACCACACTGCCTGTCATTTAATAGCGCAACTTGTTTTTTTCCAGAGGCTTCACCAATTCATCACACGCAGTGTCAGTTTACCAAAGACCTTCAAACTCCTAACTTACCACTCTGTACATTTTCTACTTTTAATTCAGCAAAACCCGGCAAGAGCAATTTAGGAGCCCCTGACAATTCTCACAGTGTCAAAGCTGGGAGAACTGCAGGAAGAGATGAGAACAGCTACTTTGCCTTCCCTTCGCTCCTTCGGTCGTGAAGCAGAAAAAGCTGTAAGAACAGATAGATTGTGATGCCGTAATTCTGGGGACAATACAAGCTACAGCTACACTAGAAAAACCCGTCAGTCACATAAGCAGCCAGAGGTACTCTTCAAGTCAGCCTATCTACCCCCGAAGCACCAACATGCAGCCATGGCTAGAAGTACCACCACAAGATACCCTTCCCATCTTTTCTTAACTCAAACTGCTTCTAAGTAGAAGCGACAATGGCCTTTCATTATTATCACACTCTAAGGCTGAAAACCCACAGTTACTGCGCTGTAGGCATTCAGTGAAATTATTTAATTCCCCACATTTTCTAAATCATACCAAATTAAAAACCAGTAATGGACAAATTATTATTAATGCAATCAGGTATATTAAGCCCTATTCTGTAATACAAAAGCACCAGAATATTAGCTAGGCATCAACGACACTCAATTCAGCAACAAAAATACCAGGTCTATACACACATGCATTGTATTTTATCAGGAAGATGAGAAACACATGGGCAACAGCCATAACATGCACCATCTACACACTTGGGAAAGAATTTGTCAATAAGAGAAAGGAAGGAAGTGTTCGCTTTCATTAGCCATGATGACAGATTAAATTCATCCCTTCTGATTCCATGGAGACCATGAATTAGTTGAAGGATCGAATTTGACACAAGTGAACACTAATGTTACTCTTTGCTTCTCCAGGACAGCTATTCATCAGGAACTTGCGGTCTGCTGCAGAGCCTGAACACCTCGCTATGCTTCAGATTCAGTAGAGATGTCTTTTGCTGCAGCAATCTACAAAACTGAGATTTGCACACTGAGTAAATTAGAGGTAAAACGCATCCTATTTGAGATTAAAATGCTCCAGTGTCTGAAAGTTTTAAGATATACAATAAAACCTGAACAGCGTTCAGATTTGAAGGCTGTCAGGATGTTTTTGCAGTTATTTCTGCATTGGCCATATGACCCAAGATGCTCTGAAGACACAAACTAAGCATAGATGTTGCACGCACAAGAACTAAAAGCAGTACTGTTATCAAAGTTGGATTTGTTCCACATATTTAGCAGAACTATGACAAATAACATACAACTCTGAAAATTTAAAGCTGACCTCAAACCCCAGTTTTTACTTCAGGTTTAAAAATTCTGTAGGAAAAATAATTTTAAGAGACCCATTCCTTTAGCATGGTAGAAACCTGAAAAACTGATTTCCATAACCACAGCCCTTCTTGCTGAGCAGCTCGATCAGACAAAAACTGTAGGAGGTCACATGAGCCACAGAATTTCACAGGCACTGCAGAGTTCAACAGAACATCTTACTTTCTGTCACTTTCGAGGTCTGTTCCCCAGTGTATGCATGCATCCATCTTGGGGGCGGTGCATTACCTACAGAAGAGTCTTCACTGTTGTGAGAATTGCTTCCAAAATTCAGCAGCTTAGAAGACGTATCAAATGCAAGGAGAGAGACACCCTCCCCCCGAGAACGCCTTCAACACTTGGTGCACTCGCTTTGGCAAGATTTACTGCTAAATCTCATCTCTGTGTATGTGAAAGATAGGGTGCTTTTGCCTCTAAAACTTTAGTAGGCAACTAAACTGAACATTATACACAGTAAGCATCTTAGTATTTTATTCGTTGCATCTTTTATACAGAATAAGCTTCACTGATATTTAATTCACTGCAGTATTCTGCTGATGTAGCAACAAAAGATTACATTATAAACAAAGAACAAACTTTTGACTTTAAACTTTTTTTATATATGTGTAATTTTTTCAGTTGACAAACAGCATCACATTTACTGAAAAAACCTGAAATAAGCATGTAAGCTAAGGCCAATTTTTTCGATCTCCAATTGATAGTTTCTCTGTATTTATCATAAATATTGGAAGCTAAACTCCAGCAACTAAAAAAAAACATATCTAGAATTTCCTAGCAACCAGGATTCAAATAATGGAGAAAACATACAACAACAAAAAAGTTTCTTTTCACTTAAGTTGACATCTGTGATCTATTTACACTATATATGTTAAAATTCCACAAGATCATGGAGGGTAAGGAATTTGGAAATAACCTGTTAAGCATTACTTAAAATGGCACTTTTGTAACTCAGGTCTGGGATTTTAAAATTGCTAAGACATTGAAAGACAATACACTGCAGTATGTCTATACCAATATTACATAAAAAAGACAAACTACTCCATAAAGTGTCACTGAGATGCTCAACCAAAAATAATATACATTTTTATCTTTATCAAGATAGATATTACTGTAAAAATGCTCACATTAAAAAATATAGTTATTATTGTTTGGATTTTCATTAAAACTAGAAGGGACTACATGAGCCAAAGTATGAGGAATTCGTATATAATGACATGCTTCCTCATTTTATAGCACTAATAAAAATAATAATAGAGAAAGCTCTATTATAAATCTTTAATAACGATGGTATAATTTCCTAGTATCTTTTAAAAACTTTACTGTGTGGGTATATGTGCATGCAAGTCTGTGCACATGTGCTTGTGTACATGAACACACAAACACATGAAAAATATCAAAGTGTATATATTACACATACACACATATCCACATCCCTGCATATAACACTTCTATAATACAAACAGTATGCAGGGACTCCTCCATGTGACAATCAAGCGCCACATGCCATGCTTGCTTATTATTTCTCTTTTGATGCCTTATCCAGTAAATGTAATAACACTTTCATATTTGGCCAAATATAAGTGTTCAGATTTTTAAAAACCATGAAGTGATTTAGCCATAACATCATACACAAGACATAAATGATACTGCAAATACTTCTGATCACAAGTTCAACATGAAAGTTCGTCATGAAATGGAATGTAAATTATTCTAAAAATTAGTATTCAAAGATTAGTTAAATATTATGTCAAACAACTTGGACTTTGTAGAAAGTTTAAAATGTAATTCACATTACAAAGACTGGAGATACTTTATAGATAGCACTTTTAAATATGGATATGACTGGCATTTATTTTTAAGCTTACTTCTATTAGAAATAGACTTGTTTCCTGTACAGGTGATGCTTTGTCTATACCATATACAGTAGAAAAATAAATTCTTTAGCAACCTAGAAATAGTTTATAAAACTCTTGAAGGTTCATTTTCTTTGCTAAACATGCCAAGATTAGACTGACAACTATAAATAAAAGCTATATAGACAACAGGTAAAGTAGAACAAGTTAAGAATACTAAAATTTACAGGACAGACTTTATTGTACTATTAATTCCTGTGTGCTTTGCAATAGGAATAGGCTTGACTTTTCTTTTTTGTTTATGTTTTCTTAGAAAAGATAATTACTTGCAAGAATATAACACGATATCAAGATAATTTATAATATACATGTACTTCAAACAGCAGCCGGGTTTATGGTATCATAGTAATCTAGAACGATAATCCAAGTCATAATTAGAAGTACAATACCTAGGACATAAGTGGGAAAGGCAATTTTTATTTTGGGAAAATGGAGCAAATCAAACTCTTAAAAGCCTTAATTCTCAAAATCATCTATTTACTATAATACATACAAGACGATCTTAAATCTTGTTATAAGTGAAGATTACAACAGTGACCATCATAAAGCTTTTTTTTTTTTTTTTTTAAACTACACAAAACATTCTAGCAGCTGAATGAGCCAAAACTGTTTTCTTCTTTGCAGACCTAAGAAGGTATATTTTGAGCATGAAAGAAATAAAGCTGCTATGAAAAGTCTCACAGGTAGTGTTTATCTATGGTCTCCCCTTTGCTACACTTTGTAACCTTCTAAATTTTTTACCACTAACAAAATATTTAACCAAAAGATTTGTTTAAATTAAGCAGCATTCTTTTACAGCAAAATTGGTACCAATGTAAAAGGAAAATAAATGGAAAAAAAGAGATAATTTAAAAATATGATGAAAAAAAGAAAAAAAAAATCAGTCATTTGAATTTTTAGTACAACATACCACAGGAAAAAAAAATATGAATACAAGTTTATGTGATTTTATATATACACACTCCAAAGAGGTTAATTGTCAGTACCCAAAGTATTTATTGCTATGTATTAGCAATGCATTTTTGTATATCTTTAAAGGGTCACATAAAAATAGATTTAAAGAATAGATTAATTGAAGTCCTAGATTAAAACATTGTTTGGTTTAGAGAATTTTACTACAACAAAATTCATGTTTATGTATGAAAAGTTATATAACCTTATATGAAAATGTCATGAACTATTTTCTAAACACTACATGTATTCCCAAGTGGGAAAAATTAAAATATCTAAAATATATTAGATTAAGTTTACAAGACCATCAATGATCTTTTAAACATGCAGCTGTTTACAGAATTAACAGTTTTACAAAATGTTTAGTTCAGTAATGGAACATAAAGAAATAAGTAGGCAACATCAAAATTTTTGTACAATCTTTGAAACTCACTTTTACAACAAGCATGTCCTTGGTATTGTGCTGTAAGAAATAATAAGCAAGTTCACCCACCCTTAACAAACTGTCCACAGGTTTACTTACAAGTAAAGATGGATGGTGAAGGATTGTAAAATTCTCAACAGTGCATTTTGCATTCTTCCATAAACCATCCTAAGCATACCGTCACATAAATAGCCAGGAGAATACAAAATAAACTATAGTTGGGCTTTAGTTGTTTACACAGAATGCTTGAATGTGAATAAAATTGCCAAAAATAGCATGTTAAATAACAAAAACAGCCATAAAGCAGGCTGTAAGCATTGAATGTTTCATAAATGTAATTTTTTAAATCATTAAATTTCTATAGAAAAATTTTATTCACAATATATTGTGACAAACCGTCACAGGAATGATAGTGATTGCAATAAGGTATCATGCAGCAGCAGCTTTGTACTTTATAGCTATTTTTGCTTTTAAAAATTAAACCTCTCCAGTCATGCTTATCACATAGTTTTTATCTGCAGTGTGTACAAATGAGGAACACAGTACGGGATATAACAAAAAGATGTCCAATCAGCTGGATGGGAATTATTTTTCATAAATATGAAGTACATTACTGTATCCTGAAACATGCATGTCTATAGCTTGACTTTACTGTCCAGTGCCAGGCTGCCTGCAATCATCTTCTATTTATATAATACCAAGAGGGTCTGCTGGTAATTGTGACTGTATCAGCTGAGGCTGCAGCGGTGGCGGTAACTGAAGAGGTACCATTGGTTCCACCATCTGCACTGCGTTGGAAGGCGGTGGCTGACAGGCCACTGGGTTAGGTGCTTCTACGATCTCTCCGTTGTAAAAGAAAAATTGACACTGTTGAATGAAGGTCTCTATAACCGACTGGTGGATTTTGGTGGTAGAAAGAAACTCTCTGTTTTCAAAATCAGGTCTCATCAAAGTAGGCCAGAAACAAATCGATAAGTTATCTGCTGTCATAAAGTTGGTTTTATATTGCTGACTAACCCTGAAATGAGAATGACAGGCACAGAATGAATTAAAACCGGTACGCAATCAACTAAAAATATTTTCATAGCTCTCTAGCTGTAAGCATTATTATTAAACAATCCCAAGATTTTTGTTACTTTCCTCCAGCTATCCATTAAAACAATCGTTCTTGTTTTCTTTAAGCAATTATGCAGAAGAAAATTTAGAAACCATGACTCTTGCAGATTTGGATAGCTAACAAATATAAATCTGATTAAGCTCTTAATCAAGAAAGAAATGCAACATTCCACCAACATTTTGAAGTGATGAGAATAAACAAACTTTTCATTTCTCAACCAGCTACAGGATTTCATAAAATTAAAATTTCGTCCATTAAAATGTCTAGAAGAAAAATGACAGAATTGGCTTCTTACTGCAGGACAGTCAGATATTAACAAACATCTACAGCACTCAAAGAAAAAGGCATCACATTACATCACATGTTAAAAATAAACACAAAACCAAAAAACCCAAGTGTTGATTAAAGCACAACTCTGCAGGTTTTTTTCATACTGGCCAGCAACAGAATTTGACCAAGCCATAAAGAACACCACCAGTGGAAATTTCACTAATATGAACACACATTAATTTTGGTCTATTTTCCAATGCATAACACAAAGGTTTCCAACCGGGTTTCTCTTCCTAGAAGTTTCCTGCTTCTAAGCAGGGGCTGAAATGGGTTCTTCACTTATGATCTAAATTCATTATTACAATACTATTATAAGAAAAAAAAACCATAAAAACCAACAAACAATCCTGTTATCAAATTTATCATCTGCAATTAAATGTCTCCCCAGAAAAAATGCACTGCTTTTCATAGTAATAGGCTAGAAAGAGCCAGGATATTTTGTTTTCCAAAAATGCTCTGCATTCTGAAGTACCATCACAATTTTATCTAGAAATAAGTAGTGAGAGATACGTGAAAAAATCGTGTGTTAATAAATCTGACAAACACCTAAGATATTCAGCTGGGAACATACAATTTCTATAGTACAACAGGTGGCACAAAGGTAACTGAGCTACAATTGTCCTGCAGAAATAGGCAGAAAATAAAACTTCAGCAACTTGTCAGTTACAGTTTTGATGATTAACAAGAGCAGACTGCAAGAATTTCTGACAGCTGGCTGTAGTCCATAGATTCAAAAGCTGCGAAAACCATAGTAAACACTAGAATTAATGCTATAAGAAAATATTTTCACTCATTTACAATGCATGTATAGTGATAACTATAAAGGGTAGACTTCCATTTTAGCATGCGCATTACTTATTCCAAATAGTGTGAGGGTACACAAATACTGCCTCTCAATCTGCTTTGAGTAAGTTTGGTCCAAAGGGTATTTGGACACTATTTCTGAGTGACAGTAATATTCATATTCTCTTTCCTAAAAGAATTACATTTTAACTTCATTTAAGGATTAAAAAAACCTGAAAATATAAATGTAAGCTTACATTTTGCTTAGCATTTTTACTAAAGAGTTTTCTTCCTATACCAAATTCTTCTGTGTATAAATTCCTCCTAAAATATACTCTAGAGATAGAACGAGTAAGACTGTCACCAAGAATTAAATAAAATTTAAGTGTAAGACATTGTAATGGGACAATGAATCTGTCAGAGTTTTGAATCAAAACCGCCTGTATCTTTTTCCCTAAAACGTGTACAGTGAAAAACACCAAAAGGGATTTCAAAGTCTATAATGGTGTTTCATTAAAGAACAAACTACAAGGTAAGTTATAAAACTGGGGAAAAAATAGCACCTGCTATGTAATAAAACTGAAATAAAAGCCAGATCATCTATTTTGCAGACTGCTTTTTTTCTGTCGTTTTTGCTCTGAATTTAACATCTTTCAAGGGGCTGCTTCAGTTGCGTAGGCTAAAATGTATACCCTCCAACATCCTTAAGCATCTCTAGGATTTGATTATGTGTTTGGTCTTCTCATGCACCTTTTTTTCCCCCCTTGTCATGATTTCACTGCTTGCTGTCTCTCTCATATTGTTTCTTAAATCTAATCTGACTAGTTGTAGACTGCTGCTGCTGTGAACAACAAGTGAAATTTCATTCTTCCCCTCCTCTCCCTCTTCACCAACTTTCTGGCATCAGACCCCAGGGTAGCCACAGGGTCTCTGAGATCAGCTAGTGTATTCTGTAGAAGATTAGATTTTCCCTATTTCTGTTTTCCTTTAGAACATGCTGCAGCTGAATAACCACTAGATCCAACAAATGAAGCAGTGGGAACCTATGGCTAGAAGTGAAAAAAGGGGAAGAGCATTGCACCTCTTTCCTGGTTGCAGCTCACAGGAAGATTAAACATAATGATCAACTTTATTCTCCTGTGTTTAAACTTTACCTCTGTCCTTCCTAAGGGTAAACAAAAACCTACCAAACTGTATGCCATCTCCTACCAAACTTTCTGAAACTACTTCAGAAACTTCTTGTAAGTGCTTAGCAAATGTCTATTCACTTTATGTCCATTCAAAATGAAAAATGAACAAGTCTGTTTCTCTTGATCCTGCCACCTTCCTCCACTGCAAACTCTTCAGGAACTTCAGGCTGTAAGCGAGCTCTATGATCAGACTTTAAAAGCTGCACACATATGTTTTCCACAAACTCCAGAAGCATATCATGCCGTATTAGCCCTTATGTATAAAGGGAGTCATTATCAAGAACAAACATTAAACACAACCAATATCAAAAAAGCCAATGTCAATCCAACACTGTCCTGTTTCAACTCCATCTTTAAAACTCGCCTTTGCTTACAGTTAATCAACCACAATTAGCTAGTATGCTCTGAAAGGTGCTTATCACACTAAAGAAAAATTCATCTCAGTGTCACCATTTATTATATTCTCACTGTTATTGGTCTCTCATATTTCAATAGCAAACTCATCTGGATAATACTTGTATTTTTTGTTTCAATAACAAAGTCATATGCTTGTGGGCACACCAAAATAATATCAATCACCAATGACTATTAACAATACAATACCACATTTCTTACTCTAATGACATATGATGTAAAAACTAAGCATTTAAGACATCAGTTTGTGATGAGGAGAGAACTATTCTGTCATGTAGAAGAGTGTTTTACCTCATTTAATGAGCAATTCATTTGACAAACATTTCTATTTTAATTATATGCTAGCAGTAATTTACCACAAATTAATCTCTTAAAAATAAACTGTAAAGAATGTAGTTACAAAGTTCCTTTTAAGATCCTGTATCCACCTATATCCACCTCTCTATATATGCAATTGCTTATGCTCAAGATGTTTTCTTGCTGAATGGAACACAACCACCTGACACTGCAAATGAGACAAAAATTACAGCCTTTCTTACTTAAGAAAAGTTTATTTTGTTACTAGCAACCTGCAATGTTAATCGGTCATCATTAAAAGAAAAAGAGTGGACTGGAGAGAAAAGGCCAGTGTACATCCCTTATGTTCTCCAGTAAGTTCTGTGATTAATATATTTCATTTGTCTGTAGATATGCATGCATTAAAACCTATTCAGGATTTTTTAAAATTATATTTAGCTCTTTTACTTGAAGCAGTCCAGGTACTTGACACTGTACATTCAGCTGTGTTATGCAAATAGGTGATCAGCTGAAGACTTCTGACGATTCAGAGATCGCCACTCTTCCACTAAATTCAAGTGACATGAAAATTTCTATCAAATCCATTAAGAAATATTGACACATTTCAGGTAACTAATAACTGTGTCAAGTTTGAATGTTTTGTTTTACTTCAGATACATGCAAGCACATCTTGCAATTTGTAATATGTAAATGCATGGAATAATTATATCCATTGATATGATTTTGTCTATTTTAGGGCTGAATTTGTATTTGGCAAGACTGCAATGGAAAAATTGATCCACTTCCCTGCAAAGGAAAGTGGATAACTCTATAAAGCTTTAGCAAGTCCTACTTGTGATGGAGAGAAGTGTAAAAGTAGGTACCTAAGTTCTAAAGTTTCTCATACATTCAGTGAAAAGAGAAGACTCCTTCCAAGCTGACTAAATTGGGAAGTTGACTACATAGGGAAGTTAAAAGGTCTCATTTCTGCTCCCATATTACATGCCCAGTTAGATCATTACAAATACCTGCAAAAACACACACACACTAGTCCAGCACAATTTAACAACTTAAATGTCATGAAAAGCTTATTGGTGTATATATACAAAATTGTCTGGCTGGAAAGCACCATTGCAGAGAAGGACCTGAAAGTCCTGGTGGACAACAAACTGAACATGAGCCAGCAACGTGCCCCTGTGGCAAAGGCGGCCAACAGCACCCTAGGTTGCATTAGGACCGCTGTCAGCAGGTCTAGGGAGGTGATCTTGCCCCTCTACTCAGCACTGCAAAGGCCACGTCTGGAGTACGGGGTCCAGCTCTGGGCTCTCCAGCACAACAGACACATGGACATACTGGAGCAAGCCCAGTGAAGGAACACATTAAGAGATCGAGGATCTCTCAAATGAGGAAAGGCTGAGAAAGTTGGGACTGCTTAGCCTGGAAAAAGCTCAGGGGAAGTCTTATCATTTGTTGTAAATATCCGATAGGAGGGTGTAAAGAAGATGGACTGAGACACTTCTGAGTGGTGTCCAGTGACAGGACAAAAAAGCAACAGGCACAAACAAACACAGGAAATTCTGTCTGAGCACAAGAAAACATTTTTTTACTGTGAGGTGACTGAGCACTAGCACAGGTTGCCCAGGGTGACTGTGGAGTCTCCCTCCTTGGAGATACTGAAAACCCAGTTGAACAGAGTCCTGGGCAATCTGTTCTAGTTGACTCTGCTGAAGCAATGCTGTTGGACTAAATCTCCAAAGGTCCCTTACAACCTCAACAATTCTGTGCTTCTGTCTAAAAATGCAGGAAAAAAAAATCACAAGCTAATCTTTAAGTGACAGATTACTGGATAACAAAGTTTTTTGTTAAAAAAAAAAGTTATTTTAGCTTTGGCAATGTTTATTCTGTTTTTAAATAATGTAGTTAATCTGATTCAGTGGATTTCAGAGAATAATCCCATTTTAGCTGAAAAAGAAACATGAGTAAACTGGTCTTTTTCTTCCTGTTTTTTATGACTGAATACTGTACAGTTGTGCACATAAAGGGTCAGATTATGAGGCAGTATACATCTACTAATATCAGATTATTTTAGTAAACTGGAAAATCATTTTTAAAGAGAAAACCATTACATTTCCATGCAAGAGGCAAGATTTAGGAAGCAAATGTAATGAATTTACTGTTACTTATAGCTTTGTTCTACATTTTACTTATTCAGCAGGGGGTTTGGGTGCTACATTTTAAATTCTGATTGAAGCTAGCCCTGCTTTAAGGGGTGCAGGGAGGGGTGGGGGAATGGGTGGGTTTAGCCCAAATGACTTTCAGGTCCCTTAAAACCTATATTCATCTATAATTTTAATAGCTACTTCCGGGGGCGGAGGGGGAAGAGAGAGAAAAAAAAAGATCTGTAACTGGTGCACAGTTATCCTTTCAAGCTTTTCTGTTATGTACACCAATCATTCTTATAACTTTACAGTAGCGATGATGCCAGACATTTATACGTCAATAAAATCTGAGAACAGATTATACGAACCTTTTCTAATCAAGCTCTAACTCCTAGTTTCATTTTCCACATTTAGACCAGCAGATGAGCAATGCAGCATGAAATTTTCAATTCTAGTAGTCAATTCATTGTTACTAGCACAATCCTTTTTGCAATTGTTACAACAAACAAAATTTTAGTAGAAAAATACTAAACCTGTTTAGATGCGTTATTACATATTTGAAGACATCATAGTTCACTGGGTGGAATTTCTTCACAATTTCTTTTAACTCGTGTAGCCGTTCTGTCTTATCCAGGATTTCTATAGAAATAAGTGACATTTTGTGATACACCTAGAAAGACATACTGAATAAAGTGTTGCTAAATCTTTTTCCTAGTATAATGGTACAGATAAGATACCCATAGAGAAATATCACGTGAGAAAATATTTGATACAATTCCTATCTGCATATACTATTGCATAGAATAACTTTTTTTACTACAGACGTTAACTATCTAAACACAAAAATATTTTTCTGTATTTAAGCAGAATTATTTATCTGTGTTTAACAGCAAAGAATCATATGATTAGCTCATTGTTGGCTTGTAGAATGATAACTAACAATGTGACAGAGTCATTTCTCATTCGATCATCCTTTGGTTGCAAAATATTATGACAGATATATCTATAAGATTTATTTGGACTGAAGTTTTATAAAGATTTGGGGGAAGGAAGACATTCACATGAACTTAGAATATCTTAGAGCTTATCAGTTATTCAAATAATTTAAAAAATTATGAATGACGCTGGTGTAGCTATTTTAAATACACTGTTTAAAGGAGAACAGGGATTTTCACAGGGCCAAGGGACATTATTTATGCTTCAAAGAGGAAATAAGCAACATGTAAGAAAGGACTATGAAATAAAAGAACAATTTTTTTAAAAAAAAATCAACTAATGTTGCTGCTAAAGCACTTGTGGAAAATACCACTAAAGTACTGTAGAACCATACATTCTGCAGAATACACTTCTATTCCGTGATGATTCATATCATAAAAAGGAATACAAGCTCACCTCTATTACTTGACTGCATTGCTAAAAAGAAACTTCATGTACCCTAGTACCGTAGAAATAATGTTAAATATGCTCCAATATATCCCAAACAAAAATTTAAAGCAGTATTCATGGCGTTTTCAAACAGTAAGTCCACTTATATTCTAAGCTATTGCATGTTTTGACTGAAATTTAACTGATATACTTTCAAGAAAAAATAAAACCTAACTAATTACATTAAACAAGCCTGAAAAGTACAGCAGAAATACCACAAATAGGTACCTACAAATATCATCCAAAAATACAAAATTTGTAATTGACTATGTGGTAATCAAGTCCAGGCCCAAGCCTTAGGTTTACACTAGTATTTTCATGTTTTGAGCAAAAAAGCATTAAGAATACTGTATGTTACAGTTGTATCCTGCAAAAATGCATAGCAGTCTTTTTCTGAAACAGTTTGCTGCCAATACTAGAGAGATACTCTTTAAAAAAAAGGGAACAATTTAGTCATTTCACTTGGAAGTGTCCGAAAAATGTAAGGCAAACAAAATTAAGCATTTCATCTTACAAGGATTTCAAAAAGAATTTGAAAAACATCTAAAAGAGAAGTACCATAATATTCCATAGGTGTCTGATTTCTAAAGCCTACTCTGAATGTAAGACTTTATGAATTCAAGGGGTTTCTCCCCTGTTAACAACTGCAATACAGTTCCAAGAGCTTTCATCATATGCAACACTAATACAGAACAGAAAAAAAGTAGATTTCTCCAATTAAATTTTCTAGGAAAAGGAGAAATAATAAGACACAACTTATTTAGAAAAAATAATGTATTACAATTACTCCATCATATAGTTCTGCTAATTTTAAAGAATATAAAAAAATGTACATGTCCACGCAATTTAAAAAATACTTCAGTGTAGCTACTCCTTTCAACTTACAATGAAGTAAAAATTGCAATAGGGGCAATCAATATAACATAATTAGATCAAGACAAGATTGTTTATTACTTACTTGATGTTTCTAACAACTCTTGATGCAAAGAGTAAGGAATTAATGGATCTGGCAGATCTGCAAAAAAAGCTTTAAGAGCCCCAGCCACTGCATTTACTGTTACTCCCATAGACTCTAGACTGATATTATGATCTGTAAAATAAAATTAAACAGCAGTGTAAGTAAAACCTACAGCTATCATTCCTCATAGTATTTTGTGAAAACAAGAATTTATTCAAAACATGAAAGCGTTGCCAAAGATTTGTATAAGAAAACAGTAGAAGATCAGAAAAATAAAGTTGTCTAATTCTCTCCATGCAGACTTAAGTGGTTTTCTATTTGCCATTGACCGGCTTCTGATTAATCAGTTTTGCCCAATAGTAAGTTTTAAATTCTATTTCCCAAAATTTTTTAAAAAACTAGTACATCAATTTGCAGAATTCATGTGAGACTGTTCATGTGAACACATGAAGCCTTTCAAAAAAGGACAACAAAACATACCAGTGACCACACAAATCTAGTATTATACTCAGATTATCTAAAACAGCACAGTGAGGCATAAAAAACACTAGTACATTTATTTTCCTTATCATCCAGGAGGAATTTCATTTTTTTTTCACAGGCTCAGCTTCATGATTAATATCCGAGAACTTTTAAGACATGTTTTCATTTTGAAATATCAACTGGGATCATAAATTAAATGAGAAAACAGAAGGAAAAAAATAATGCTGACCCTCTCTTTTAACACATCAAAGTGAAAAGCATGATCTACCAATCATATTCCAGTACACTCTAGCATGAGAAAGGTTGTGTTAGAAATTTATTAACAAGATTTAATTGTTATTCTGTATTAGTCAAGAGAGCTTTCAGTAAAAAAAGTATCAAGAAGTACTACATTTTCAGGGGATAAGCAGGGAAAGTGCCTTAATGCCTAGGACTGATGAACTATTAACACAAGGAGCAGCTAGGACTGCATTTAAATTCTTTTAAACACTAGAATAACACCTAGAAATTATTTTAACAGCACTTAAAACCAGCTGTAACAAGATTCTATCCCATCTTTGGTTTACACACAGCTTCATTGGTAATAACCTGGACTATACCAATACAACCTACCGCAGCATTAAGTATTCAGTGGTATGGGAGTCAGTTTGAAAATGCAACCCTTTTATATTGCACTGTGATAAATCCATGGAGAATTCAAGTTCTGTTTTGGCTTTAAATAATAAAATCTGTCATTACCTTGATCAAACTGTTTCTGAATGTTGTCTTGATCTGTTTTATTCCCACTGACACGGTAGAGGCCTTCAGTACATAATCCTTAGAAGGGGAGGGGAAAAAAAAAATATTCAAAACAAGTATATATACTATACAGCAAAACAGAGCCAGTTATAATTACTAATTCAGAAACCAAAAGTAGGAATAGAAATCTTAAGTGCCTAAAAAGTAACATGTTAACCATTATAGTCATATAGGACTACCGAAACACAAAATACCAGTTGTCTACTGAGTCCTCTATTCCATTTAATATGAGTCAGAGGAAACCACATTGCAGGATAACAAGAACCTGACTGCAGGCATCTGTGGAATAATTTACCCAAAATTATTCTCTTCCTGATCTCTACGAGACTGTTATTTGCATCTTTTCTTTAATCATCAAAAATATCAATTCTGGGGTTTGGCACCCTCAGAATTTACGTTTTTAAAAACTGTCTTCACAATTTGGGCTTAACAACTTACTACAGCAAGCAATAACACACTAATAAAATACTCTGCAGAAAAATCAAGCATTTGTAATTGATTCCTGATTTTTTAATTTCATGGTGTAATATACTCCTGTATGAGACAAGGACTTAATCTTCTAACATACTTTCCCTTTCACCATTTGTATTTTATAAACTTCCATTTCTCCTCACTTCTTTTCTAAGGTAGATTATCACGTCATTTACAAGTTTTCTTTAAGGGGCGGGGGAAGAGGGGGGGAGGGAGAAGGGTGTTTGGAAGCAGAGGTTCTCCAGGCCTCTCATTACTACTTTGTTTTACTATGCATTATGGAGTCGTGATAATTACAGCAGCCATTCTAGGTAAACAACATTAGAAAAATACACCTTTATTATGCACACACACACACTTGCTCACTCCACTCCAGTGATTATGCTTCCTATCACATTGCTATCTTTTTTGCCCACAGCCACTCACTGAATGAAAGCATCCATGCTGCTTATCACACCATTACCCAAGATCTTTTTCTTTGTTAATTTAGAACCCATTAGGGAATAGAAACAGTTTATAGTTCCATAATTCTCCAAGTTACCTTTATGGGTGCAAAATTATCTATATGCTAGATCTCCATAATAGTACATGGTTCTATTTAAAAATTCACAAGTTTTAGAGCTTTATGAAATCTCTTGGCTTTTTACCATCAGAGCCCAGTAACTGAATGCATTTTAGATTAGCAGATCAATACATAACTCCTCTGTCACACCACAGTCACCAAACGCTCCTTTTTAGTTACCAAGAAACACTAGGAATCCTGTAACAATGCTCAAAGTACAGAAAGCATTTAACTGCTTCACCCTGCTGGGAAATTTATACCAATTAATTTGATATCAACTCTTTTAACTCAATTTTTCCTTCTTAATGCCTCGACAATTCACATGTCTCTTTACTGGCTGCATCAAGGCTATTTCAGTAAGCCTTTCTTCAGTAAACTTTTATACCTAGCGTTTTGCTTTCCAAACACATAGCCAAGAGTTTTCTCTTGTAAATATATACCTAAACAGTCCTTTCAAAAAAACTGAGCTTCATTCACTGACATCCTCAAAAAGCATCAGGAGGTATAATTTGGTGGCACAGGGCAAAAAGTGGTTTCAATGATTCAATGCCTTCCACAGCTGGAAGGGGTTTCAAACCTGTCTTCAAAAGAATGCTCTGAATGTGCTACACGCTATCACAGACAGAAACACTTTGCATTCCTCTTCCAGAAGTTGTAAATAAAGAAATACAAAAAATCACTGGCAGATAAGAACAAGCTAGAATCTGATTCTCTTTGTTTAGTATGGGAGAATTCTCAGTTGGAGACCCTACAGCCCCAGGATATTCTGTGTTTTATCCAACTACTATCTGCACAAAAGGAACTGAATGTGCTGCAATAGCATTTTCTGAGAAGTCTGATCCAGTCACTCTTTAGTAGGAGTGTTTAAACCTTGAATACTTGAACTGGGCTGCTCTGGAGACAGAGATGTTCTATTGCAGTATCTGGGCTTCCCCCCCCGCACCCCACCCCCATTTCATCAAGTAGTAGACACCTCTTTGCTCAGACCATTACAGCTCTGAGAAACATCGAAACACAACTTACAGCACTTCAGAAAAATTTCAGGTTAAACAAGGAGATGCCTACTGAATTAGGCATCTTCCAAAAATAACTAAGTACTGCAATTCTCGATTAAGCTAACTAAATTTGTCTTTTAAATTCCTGAAACAAAAATATTTTTTCTTGCTTGTATATTATAGAAAGTAAGACTTCATTAAATGGGTGGTTAACTGTCATTATACTGTTTCTCTAAGGCACACAGGGAGACAAGTTTAATCTGTTTGTGTGCATACACACAGCTAGAAGTCTGAAAGTATAATTTTTAAGTAATACTTCAGTTCTCTCTTGTTTTTTATTATTCAACCAGGTCTCTGCAATGCTTGTTATATCAAGATCTTGATCAAGTATGAGACACTCTAGTTCACTAGTTTTAGCTTTTAAACTTCTTGTGTATCTATAATGTATATCCATATTGAGAGAGAGAGAGGGAGCATGCAACATTTATTTTTTCTTGACGGCTTTTTAAAAATTCAGTTCTTTCATCTGCAAGCCCGTTGATTTTTTCAGAGTTCTCATCTATGTTCTTATCCTGCTTCCCTTCTGGTCCAGCTGTAATTTTCAAGATATCCTTACTGGACACAACAGCTGTTGTAATATTATATATCAGAATCATCTGATTTATTTGCTTCTCTGTCCTGCTAGCTTTACTACACCTTTAGGTTTAAAGAATTACATCCTCTTTATTTAAGGTCACGATAGCCTACATTTACTTCAAGACAGAGCTCATCTCCTTTGTCTAGACTATTCCTTTCTCAAAGTACCTCCTAGTGCCTAATAAATTCTCTTCTTGCGCCGCCTTTTGTGCTGCCAGTTGCAATCAGGGTTCCATCCCATCTAACTGGAACTTCACATGGAGTTCAAAGCATTTCAAAGAAAATGAGCAGGTGGATCTGCACCTATATGCATATTTAGTTTGCAGGACACTTCCATTCTTAGGTACCAACATATTTCACAAGTCTTGGTTCCTCCATGGAACACAATAACTTCAGCACAAGGGCAGACCAAAGTCTACCTGGTACAATATCCAGTTTCCACACCAGTAAGTAGTATATGCTTGAGGAGAGAGGTAGGAAGAGCCGAGGGAGGGGAGGGGTGGGAACCACACAGCAATTTTTCTGTGGTATATCCTCCCAGCTTCCTGGAGATGGTAGCTTACATAGGCTTTTGTATAAGGTGGTGTAATGGCCACTTGGGGATTTATTCTTCACAAATTCGTCCTTTAAGTCATTTACTTGTGGTCTTTACAAAAACCCACGGCAAATGCAGTTTTGTAATTCAGGAACATACATCATGAAAGCACACGGGGTTTATGATCAGTACCTGAAGTTTTCATTACATCTTTTTTTTTTGATTAACAAGAAGCAGTAACTTCTCCACTCTTTCCCAGCACCAGTTTTTTAAAATTTATATAATTTCCCTTCCTCAGAAATTTTTTAAGCTAATCAATTCAGCTCCTCTTTATCCAAGAGTTACTATTATTGTCATGTGCAGTACCTTTTCCAATTCTTTTCTAATCTAAGACAGACTGACCCGAATTGTAACCAGTATTCAAACTGTGTGCATACCATGGAATTGCATAATAGCATGATTTTTCCCCATATCACTCACTCTCCTAATTCTTTTAATTCTTTTTGCTTGCTTGATAGCAAGCACTGAGAGTCGAAGTTTTCAGACAGCTATGATGATTTTAAAACCTCTTCCTGAGTGACAACAGCTATACTAATATTTAGCCTGCTGAAAAGTCACACAGTATTTGCCAACTTGACATCCATTGCCAGGTTCCACTATCACTGTTCTGTCAACATTTCTGAATGAATGCCACCTAATCACAGCAAGTCTGCCTCTCCCCAGTTTAATTCCTTCCCCTACAGTGACCAATCGAACTTTTCAGGAATCATTCTCCACTACAATAACCAAGACTATCATTCCCACACTTACCTTTGTAAATTTTGTGATCTATATCATTCTATAATTTTATTCCACAGATTGACCTGGTGTACCTCTTCTCAACCGCTATGCTACCCAGACTACACAAGACTAAAGGAAGCGCCACCTTACTGATTCAGAATGGTAATTTCTATGTATACCTAGAATATATGTAATTACAGAGCAAAGAATCCAAACTCTTTTCATGTAAGAAGAGTCTAGCACTAAATTTACTTACACTGGCATTTAAATATCCATGACATTCAATTCACACACTGAAAACCAGAACCAAAAATGTGTCTTACTGCTTCTTGTAATAAAATAATTTATAGAATATTGAAATGTTCAAGAAAAAGTAAGCAGTGTTACAAAATAAGCAGTACTTTTAGAAAGACTCAAGAAATAGGAAACTCTCATCCAATGCTGAATTAACATTTCTAGAATTTACATTAACCAATTATTAAACAAGCTCTCAATCATTTTATGAAGTGTCACTCAATCACATATTTCATGACCTATTCATTTCAAAAAAAGAATAAAAGACTTCAATTAATATGACATGACAAACATGCCTAGGAAAATGCAGGTGCATTCTTTACTGCATTAAAAATGGGTGACATCTGAAGGTACTCTAACTTTCCAGGCATATTAGCTGTTTGGTCACTTTGGGCCTGGAGAAAACTAGAGGAATAAGAGGAGCAGCATAAGTCCCATAAGTAGTCTGCAAAAGATATTGACCACTTGGTCCTATCTGCATTGTTTAGGAATTCGTTACATAATTCCCATGATGTTTCCTTTGAAGAGATACCTTAATTAGCAATACAGCTCAAGTGCACAACATGTGTTTATGAATATTTCAAAACATATTTGTTTACAGTTTTCAGTGATTCTCACACACTAATAAATTAACGCATGTGCTCCTCCTCCATCCGTCTGGTAGTCAGTCTTCCATTAGGAGAAACTACTGATGCCTGTATTCCCCTCCTCTCGAGTGTGGACAAGGTTTCCTCCCTATTGACTAATCGCAAAGCTGCAAAACACAAACTGGTGTACAGTTTCCTAAATACTGAAACCTATTCTAAGCCAATTTTGAAGTGATCACAGAAGGGATCCTCAAAAGGTCATCTAGTCCAACCTCCTGCTCAAACATGGGTCAATGCTGAGTTCAGATTGCGTTGCTTATCAAAATCTGATCTTGAATATCTCCAAGGACAGAAAGCCCACAGTCTCTTTGGGCAACCTGAACCAGTGCTTAAATAATCCTCAGAGCAAGGGCTTTTCTTTTCTTTCTAGTTGGAACCTCACACTTTAATGATCAGTCTCTAATCTAGTACTTTAGCCTGGCTGCACCTTCTCAGTAACCTCCTCATAGGCATGGGAAGCCACTTTCAGGTATCTCCTCAGCCTTTCACTCTCCAAGCTGAACAAATCCACAGGTCAGGAGCTCCAGCCCCTGCCCCTCTTCTGCTAGACTCAATCAAGTTTGTGAACACCCTTCTTGTAGTATTTCAGATGAGGTCTAACAAGTGCAGAGTAAAAACGAATAGTCACTTCTGTTGCTGTAGCGCCTACCCTTCTGTTGGGACAGTCTAATACAGAAGGCACGGTCAGCAGGATGCACTACAGACTCACACTTAGGCTATTCTCCATCATGACCCCCAGATCCTTTTCAGCATTGCTGTCCAGCCAGTCAAGTCCTCAGCATGTACCACTGCAGGGGTTTAGTCTTTGCAATTCTAGTTGCAGGACTTGGCATTTGTCCTCACTGAATGCCATCAGGTTCCTGTTGTCTCATCCTTCCAGCTCATCTACATTCCCCTGAACAGAAGCCCTGGCCTTGACTATATTAACCACACCACCCGCTCTAGGATTGCTCACAAACTTGATGAGAGTACAAAATGTATTGCAGGGCTATTCAACTCTATTGTTACTGTATCTATCCAGAATCAAGAGTAACAGGATCATGGCCTATGCATTTTTTTGCTAAACATACAGTTTCATGGGCAGTTGAGTCAACTTAACTGATTATTATGACTGAAAAATATGGTCTAACTCCCTACCTCATCAATCACTGTTTCTGCTTCCCTTGCTCCTACCTGCATAGTCCTGCTCCCTGCCTTGCACTTTTTTTGACACATATTTAACCCTTAACTTAACACTAAACAGCAGGACCTTACCCATTTTTGCTGATGGAGCTTTCCAAGACAGTGAACTCCACTGATTCAGAGACATCTGACAAGCACCCAAAATGAAAAGTGGCAGAAGCACACAGCAGGAGAGGATCTTACTGGCTGTTACACTGTTTCTTATGAAACTACCCTAAGAACGCTGGGTCTCCTACACCAGGCTGAGGGGGATGGCCACTCTTGTCCCGTTCTGTTCTCTCTGTCCAACAGACTCCTAAAAGCCTCTAGCTCTCCCAAGCCCTTTGAATAAAAGGGGAGACAATCCATCTTGAATTTCTGGATTTTGCAGCCGCTATGAATATATTTCAATGATTTACCAGCCTTTTTACCTCAAGTGGTGCTGCTGACTCATTTTCTTTGCTTATTTCTACCCAATCTCACTGTCTGGAGACAAACTTTGCATTAGCTATACTTTCAATGTCAAAATCTGGCCTCATGGCAGATTCAGTGTAAAAGACCTGGGTATAACTCAGGTGAGAGGGAAATTCACAGAAGGCAATATTCTTTTACTCCAATTACCTCCAAAATTGCAAATTTAACAGCATTACAAAAAGGTATAAATATCAAAAGCAGTAATTATTGTACATTTAGCGAGTGCACAATTTTTAATTTCACCTATAGCTCTCCACAGAGACCATGCGAGACATTAAATGAGATGTGGCTCTGTCAAATTCATTCTTCCTTCTTTATTCCATTCCTTGTCTCACATAAATTGAGTAACTAAATTATTAAAATACAAATTATTCTAATAAGCTTCTCTTCCCTCAATTGTTTCATATAGAATTAACACTATATTAATGCTATCAGTTTTCTATCAAGTACGGAATCTAATTTCTAATCTTGTCAATGAAGCACATGGATATCAATATTCTACAATGATTTTTTTAAAAATATTTGAAAACCCAAAGAAAAAAACATATTAAAATACTGCTATTATTATTAGAGTTGAATATAGTCAAGAACTAAATTCATTAAATGGTGAAATTGTGCTACTATTCATAATACTAACTTGGTAAATAGAATGAAATGTAATTTATACCAAACTTTTCACCAATGCATAACGATGCATACAAAAAGTAAATCCAGAACACCAATTAAAAGAACACTGAAATATTTAAAAAACCCTCATATGCTAATACTATCAGCATGAGTAATTTTTACCCAAATTATTATAAATTTGGGAAAGTTAAAAATAACCAACAACAGCACGTGTTGAATAGCACACAAATGGTACTTGAAATTAAATTGGTGGCATGTAAAACAACATAAAAATGTTACTAACAAAACACTTGAGCTACAAATCTGCCATAAACATGTAAACTTTTTACACTTTAAAAAATTAGACATTCATTAGATATTTTTACATGGTAATTGCTATATAAAATTCAAATCATACCAACATTTTGTTGAAGTTACACATTAAATTAGCCTTCAGAAATCTGTGTTCCTCTCTCTCAAACAAAACTGAGTATGAGAATATCCTCCTTGCTCTCTACATGATAATTCTTAGAGAAACACAGAATTCCTGCTATTAATACAGTTAACAAGCAGTTTAGCTTCAAAAATTATCTCAATTCTGCTGCCTGCATTTAGAAAAAGTGAGTTGTATTAAAAAAAAGTTGGTCTACATTGGATAGAATTTTTTAAAAAAATTAGCAGTTCATTTTTTTTCTAGGATGTCTTACCATAGCACCATTACTTCCATACAAAAACAGCCACTACAATTTTCTTAAAAACCAAACCTGAACTCTAGTTTTCCTGCTAAATACATTTCCATAAATCTAGTTTGCAGAAAACCAATACACTTAAAAAGTTCATTTCAAGTGATGTAACAAAATGACCTTCTATTCAACCCATCAAGAGAAAGCAACAAAATACCCAGAATAACCGTATCATCAAAATCTTCTTTTGGAAGCCCATAACTATCAATGTCAAAAAGTCAATTTAAGTAGCTGCCCTCAAGAGCAAGTTACATACTGATTTGCAAAGAATGTGACAGAGGTAAAAGCATACAAACACCAGCAGCTTATACATTATGCTATGTCACTAATGATGGAAAAGTGTTTATATAGTCTGTAAAAGGTTACAGGTAAGATCACAATATCTTCACCAGAAAATAAGTTTTCCTGAAAACATTATACATTTATACCAAGACGTTCAGTGGAAAACTTGATAATTCACCATTATCAAGTTACTTACCTGAGAGATAAAAATTCTTTTGATCATCTTGTTCAATGAACCAACAAGAAAGAGCTCTGACAACCAACCAAAAGATTACTCATCCTGCTGTAATTACAATGAATTAAAAAATGAAAGGCTTGGATAGAGAAAAGATTTTCCTATAATCACGGACAATGTGTGAATACACAAGCAAAGTTTACGATATTAAGCCAAGCTTTCCTCATTCCTTATCCAGAAGTGACAGTGTTATTAAATTTCAGATAATCTTACATGGTATTGTACAAATTTTACTTTAATCAATAGGTCCCAACAAGACAAAGTATTATGTGCTATTACTGCTTTGTGCGATTAGTATCAGCAACAGTACATGCTGCTGCTGAAATGGAGGTTCTGATACATACTTAATGCTTATTAGGTTTAGATTTGCTCAAGTATTAACTGCTTCACTTCCTCAGTTTCCACTTCCAATACTATCAAAAAGATTCCAAAGGGATTCAAGCCCTAGATTATCTTTCAAAAACAGAAATTAGTTGACTCCATAAAGCTAAACCAGTTCAGAATACAGCTTCTTGCTGAACAATATCAAACTAAACAAGAACACACAGAAAATACCTATATTTGTAGGCCCTGCCTTAGGAACCCTTATCTCTACCAGATCTCCTTTTACCCTGACAGGACCCATATGGCTCCTTCAAAAGAAAAATCTGTTGATTTATAAAAGGCTAGAACTCTTCATCTCCTGGATTTACTTTAGTTTCTCCAAACTGTCCCTCTTCTACTGATGCACACTTTTTTTCTGGTGAGGATATTCCAGAACAGTATGGTAAAACAAAAACCTGATGGTATTTTCTGCATGTGCTCAATTTTTTAAGGTTTACGGTGGAGCAAGAATCTTCAAAGACACTTTCTGATATTATCTTCTCATCTAAGCATCCAAAACAAATCAGAGAAAACTGTTTTTCACACTGCATACTTTCTAGCCTCAGTCACAATTTAGATGAGTGGGTACAAAGCACCATCTTGTATAATTTCATGAGGCAGAGATAGGGAACATTAAAAATTAAGATTAGCTTTCTAATTTGAGATTAATCATATCTTCGCAAAAAACCTGCAATTCAGCCACAATGCAAATTACATGTGGTAATACAAAGGGAAGGAGCTGAACTCCATGAAAGTACCTTAAAAGGAAAAACTAAACAAATATGTCCTCTGTAAGAGAAATATACTGATTATCCTCATTCAAGAAGAGTTGGAGAAGTCTGCATTTCTTGATTAAAAAGACAATGCTTGTGAACACTGGTATTGAGTTCAGTTAGTACTGATAACAGGCTGAGTTGCTAAGAGACAGCTGAAGTATTGCATGACTCCCCAAGGCCAAGCAGGTGATACAATAGCTTTATCAAATGGGAATGGTACCGTTCTGGACTCTGGCCTGAAGCCAATAGATCCTGACTTGCCTTCTGCAGACTGATCATTTCCAAAATTGTATTTGTGGAATTTTCTCTCAGACAGTCCCAAAGTCAGTGATGCGAGTCTCGGTACAGGATTTGAAGGCAATGCAAGCGAACATCCTCCTCTCTCAAAGGCAACAAATACATTCTATCAGAACACTGCTTGAAACTCATCAAATACCTACAGAACACTAACCCAACATAAAAATAACACACACCAAAAATAAAACTCCCATAGCCAAATATGTAAGTTGAAAAGAACAACCAAAGCTACTTAGACAGAATCCAGAGTAGGAGAAAGAAAATTGCAATACAGATCAAAAGTAGAGGTTTTGTTTTGTCTTTACCAAGTGCTTAGCTTTACACACAAAAAAATGCTAGCCACAAACAAAGCATGCAGATGGCACAATGTTTGTCCAGCTTATACATATGGCTAGAATTGAAATTCTCCACCTTTCAGTAGCTGCACAGCAGCATCCCAGGTTGAACTAACATGTACTGAACCAGCTGAAGAAAAAGCAGTACCTCCTGAGTCACCACTTTTGAGGAGCCCCTCACATTTTGAACACATCAGCAGCTTAACTAAACATCTTATCCTTCAAAGACAGGTCACTAGAGGAGAATAAAAGTGTTAAATCTTCTGGGTGCTTAAGTTTTTTGATGACTATGAGTAAAAAAAGACAAAGAATCAAGAATACAATTTTCTTTAGATCTGGATTTATAATTCTGTTGTTTGAAAGTATTCTTACAGAGTTAAACATGCTCAAATTTAAATACTACTTCTAGATTCTACAAACTCTTCAAAAAGTCCTTTAGTCTTCATTACTGGTGAATGTTTTATATAGCTATACATAGTAGCTGTATGTAGCCATTTTTAAAGAACACAAATTCAGACAGTGACTCACCCATAAAATTATGGTGGTTTGTTTTTTGGGTTTTTGGGGGGTTTTTTGGGGGTTTTTTTTGCTACATACAATAGCTATCACAAAATATATATTAAATTGTCCATACCACTCTATTACTCCTTGCCTTTCTTCCTCCTTCCCCATTTTTTCCTGGGTGAAGTAGGGAAAGCAAAAGCAAGCAGGAGGAAAATACAGCTCTTACCTTTAGGCAAGGAATCAATAGGAAGTAAAGGTTAAAGACAGATTTATACTTACATCTCTGACTCCCAAAAGATCAGTGCCTGAGGTTTCACATAATTTTTTTGATTACAATAACACAGTATATAAGTCTTCAAAAATAGTTATTAGGCTCACCACCTGTAGTAGTTCTTCTGGAAACACTACTCTTACAGATGGTAGTAAAACTGAATTTTAGTTTAAGAAAGAAAACCCTTCAGTTTTACTCTTGCCAAAACTATTACTGTCACCTTACAGCCAAAATTGTATTACAGAACTAAGAAAATGTTGAAAAAAGGTGCTGTTTTACTTTATGCTAAACAATATCGGACAGCAAACACCCATCAAAAGATGGTCCTGCTTTTTCAGCTCCAGTCAGTCTCACATTCTCATTTGCTTCAAATACAGCAATATAGCATTTATGCAAATTCAGAGCAAGCAAGATCTACACACTAACTGAAAACTGGTGCTTGCCATCTTTAAAAACAAAAAAGAAAAAAAAAAAACAAACAAAACCCAACCACAGGTCACTCCCAAACCTCAGAACAACTCCCCACTCCCAAATGTAGTCTTCTGTTGGATCAGCAAGATCATCCTACTCGCCTCATGGTCACACAGTAAATAGGCTGACAGCAGCAAGAGAGGGGACAAACGCACAACCATGGAGCCAGGGAGAAAGGAGAGAGGTGAAAACCATACTGTGAAATTCCACCCTAGTGCAAATACATATATGTTAATATTTTACCTTAAACTGGAAATCTGCAAGTTAAAGAAATTGCTTAACATATTTCATATAGAATTACACAGTATTGAGAAATGTTTCCGTCTCTGTAACAAGCTAAAATGCAAAACTAGGTTTACCAGCAAAATAAAAAAAGCAGGCTGACTAATTAAGCCATATCAAGTACCTGTTTTCTGCAACTGGAAAAACTCGATTTCAGAGCTTTTTTTTATATGAAGTAAAATACAGCGGCAAGTGAGACATGTAAGACTGGAATACCATTGGGTTAAAAGTCATTTGGCATTAGAAAGTGATATCAGTTTTTTAAATTACAGAAAGCAAATGTTAAACTTCAAATGTTTGTCAAAAAGAAATTAAATATTTGTGCAAATAAAGACAAAAGACCATCACATATTAAGCATACAATTTAGACAACATATTCTATTTTTAAAATGTGCTTTTCCCATAATTATTTATGTCTAGGATAAAATTCTGAAAGTACTTTAAAACAGAAAATGAGAGGTTTTATTCGTTGTGCAAAGTGGGAAAGTCTTTCCTCCAATAATTCTCCTATCTTACCTGTATCTTCAATGAATTGCACACATTTTTCAACGAACAGAGGTATTGGTTTCTCAGGTGTAACCAGATCCTGTAGGGGCATCCCAAAGTAATTACTTTCCCAGTTTCTACGGATTGGAGGATTGAATGTCTTAGTTTTCTTTTTCGGCTACAACAAAACAGAGTTATTTAAGTAATATTCAAGTAATATTTTAACTAACTCATTGCAACCATTCAGTAAAAACAAACAGATCATACATCTACTGGACATTAAAATTCCTCTATGGCAAACTGAATAAAAATAAGTGTACTTTTAAAATAGTATACATTAGATAAAAAGCACTCAAATAACTTCTAATAGATTTGGTCATTTTTGTATCACATTAGGAACAGGATGACCCAATGCACCAGTAATTGAAATAACAAAATAACAACACTACTTGTTTAGAGTGCTTCACAAATCTTTACGTACTCACTTTCAGCATCACTTACAAAGGAATCTACATGAATCACATTTGAACCACACTTCTATAGAAATTTTTAGGATAAGATTGTGAATTGTCATATCACAAAAAAACCTGCATGTCTTCTGTATGCATCTCATTAAAGATACTAAATAATCGTTGTATTTATATTGCAACTATGCTAAAAACATGATGATGCAGAATGTATAGCAATCAATCTCAGAGACAGAGTTGCAGGCACTCCTATTAAGCATGACTGCTTTGTTACAGACACAGGATTTTCGCCAAAGGGAGGTTTGCACACGATCAAATCTAATATGATGATGAGTTTCATGTTTTGTTTTGTTTTTTCCCCTGATAGGGACTTTTATCAGTTCAACTGATAAATCACCTTTGGGTGATTACAAGAATTATATTGTATCAGGTATCATGTTTCATCTCTGACTGTTTATGAAAATATTCAAAGATGGACATATAAAGTGGTCAATCAATTGGCTGTACAGTGGCAACTGAAAGTGGGAACTGAATGAACATCATGATTAAAATCTAGCATTTTATCTTCAAGTTTAAATACAGTAAGAAGCTAGTTAGATCAGTTACATTTTCATATAAAAGCTCTTCAGTCAACATCTAACAGTACACAATAAAAGAAAAACAAAAAGCATAACAGCTAGATTTAAATTTAAAGACAAAGTTTCTAGAATTTTATGATTTATAATAAGACTACACCTCAATTAACTATTAAGACAGAACATGTCTCATTTCTACGTTTTACATCCAGAAAAATCTTGAATTTCAATCTCTCTGTGTAAAAAAAAAAAAAGCAACAAACCAACAGATTAACTTCTAGACTTTTGTACCACCAAATTTACTTAATCAGTCCCTACAGACTACCTAGAACTTCAAGTTAGCAACGTACATATTCATGATTGACTTGCCCACTGAGAAATAATGAGCTGAAGTTGAACTCTATTGGGGAAAGTGGAAAGCCTAAAGAACACTTCTCCAACCATCACCCTACAGCACCTGTGGAACTTCTCCAACACTTGATAAAAAAAATCTGTTAATCAAAGCCTTTCAATAACCTAATTAAACAAGCAAGGCTTTTTATGTGGAATGTCTCTTTGTAAGACAGCTTGTGCTTCTTAAAATCAGCAGAGTACCTGTGATTGACCATGGCAACAGAAGGCTAACAAAAAATCTTATCTTTCAAATTTGGGATTTCTATAAAAGGTTTGGCACTTGTAATTTAGAAGGAAGGAACATTTATTAGAGAGTTCTTCAAAACATTAGAAAGAAATTGCTCTCCAGCAATTCATTTCTCCACAAGTTTTACATTAACTGAAAATGTAATAAAAAGTTTAGGGAAAAAAGCTTACAATAAAACTTTAGGAAAAACTTTCATGACTAAAGCAGACAATATCTGAAAGCATTCTTTTCAACTGTCAACTCTTTGCATAACTTTTATTCATCTTGGATAAGATACTGATGGTTCAACCAGTATGTGCCTTCAGATTAGAAACAGCTTTTTCTTCCTTCCTTCTCACTGCAACAGTCCTCTGCTTTGAAGTCCCCAGTGCTCAGCCCAGTTCATTACCCATTTTCTCTTTAGTGGCAAAATCGTATTTATTTAGGCAACAAATGTATCCAGTTCTGACCAGCAGGCTGAAAGAGCCAAGCTGAAGCTAAAGAACATGGAAAACTCAGTGAAAACATTTCTGTTAAATGTTGAATGAAAGATCATTTTAGAGATACATACATTAACACAATGACAAAAAAAAACAAAAAACAAATTGAATTTTTTTTTTCCAAGGTGTGCAGTGCACATCCCCACCATCTTAGAATAAGTGCAGTAACACTCAGACTGTGTATTTCAGACTCAGCAGATAGGAAAAGACTCTTGTGTTTCTTTGATTAAGACATAATATTAGCATAACATAATTAAATATAAACAAATTTTGTTGGTGTGAGTGGAAAGCAGTCTGGTTAATGGAATAATAATCTAGGATTTTACAGAATTGTTATGACAATTATAATAGTAATGAATATTATCTGTGTAGAATACCTGGAAATAGTACGAAATACCAAATATGTCTGCAAAGCCGGAATAAAGAATGTTTTTCTCTAATAATTGTCCTGCATTTATTACAATGGTTGTAAGGGACTGAGATATGAAGTATGACATTATACACTCAAAAAAGCAGAAACATTTCTTAAATGAAATGTCTACCTGAAACAATCAGTTCAATCTCCAATTCAGAAAGTGAGAATTTGTCTAAAGAATTTAAAAAAGAATAAAGAATAAAATAAAGAAAAAAAACCTGAAGTCCTTTTCAAACTGATCTAGGAGTAGGAGAAGAGATGATTGTTGCAGGGCTATTCCATAAACATGAAATGAGGATTTCACAAGGCAAAGTTACAATAATAATTTTATCAGCTATTTCCCATTATGTATCATTATGTATTTTGTCTCTCTCCTGTCCAATATTTATTAAAATATCTCTCTTATGATTTCCCTTTATTTTGGGGCATGTGAGTGGGCAAACTCTCCAATGACGACACAGATCAAATCTTCCTGGAAATAACACTATCTGCATAATCTTCGCAAAAAATAATTCTGCAAATTAACAACAAAACTTGAAGGTATTGAAAAACCACCGTGTTATTTCCTGATTTGAGATTTCCATGCTTTCTTTAAATTGCATGTCTAGACTTCTTAAGCAGAGAACTTGTTCTGAATGAAAAGGCATGTTACTGTGCAAAAGACCTGATTTTTGTCAAAAGATCAACTGACTTCAGGAATAAAAATTACAGGTCTTATTTCTAAGGAAAAAAGCTTTAGTGAAAGCTTTTTTTTTTAATCCCTGTTCCCCACTCTGAGAAAATAGCAGCTTTTCTGATCCATCAGTCATAGCATGGACCCTTTAAATCTGCTAGTCAACATAACGAATATCATAAATTATTCTGTGTAAAATTAACTTTTAAAAGTTCTCTAATGAAAAAATATTTAAACAAAAACACTGTTAAATATTAAATTCCTGATTTAGTTAAACAGCACCTGAAAAAGGTGAATAATTTCTAAATTCCTAGATTTTGGTGGAGAAATTATGATTTTGCCGCAGGTATTTTTAGTACAATAGTTCTGCCCAGTACATCTACTCCCCATGATATGCCAGTCACCTAATACTGCATACAGCAAGCACTAATCTGGGCACAGTCAATTTTCTATGCTGCTTCTACATCATACTAAAAAAGGACTTATAGGCACCAAGTTAGAGAAGACAAGAACCAGCACAAAAGTTTCGTTAGTTAATCCCAGCAAAAATCTCATTGTTTCACATACCAGTGTTTCATGTTAGTAATTAAAACACAAGCCCAACACCGTAAAGCTGAAATCCTTAGCTTTCATATACATCTGGGGCTTTTTTATAATTGGTTGCTGCAATAATGTTGAGCTTTCCAGCATGGGTTTCACCACTTGCTTCTTGCCAAAGGCAACTTCTCTTCATACCCTAACACAGGTTAATGCCAAACCTCCAACTGATCCTTACATATTTTGGCAGGAAAGCATTTTAACTCTGAGAATCCCAAACTTGCATTCCTGATACTAAAAGCATTTACCTGCAATATTGCTTTAATTACAGTAGTTTAATCACTGAAATGTGTGTTGCAAAAGATTAACTTAAGTCCTCTTAATAAAAGACAAGGTAAACATGAAAACATGTATTCTAGCATGGCACAGTACCCAATTCTTGATTCCAAAACTAGAAATACTATTACAAAAAGCATAAAACTGTGAAAATGTAGATTTAAAGTATACTCAAGATTAACCCTCTTGACTGTAGGTACCAGGGAACCAGCTAAGCAGCATTCATCTTCTAGAGAGAAACTAGGCTGAGTCTTCAGCTAGTTGTGAGTCTTGAGAGTACAATGCACTTAAATACAACCTTTTAAAATTAGCTTAGAAAACTAAAAACCCGCCCAAACCTATCTATCAAACCCCTTTATGGATGGGCTGCTTATGCTAGCAAGTCATCTCTGTTCAAGACGGGCTCCCCTTCTTTTTTTCCTCTCACTTCCATCCCACCAGAACTACCCTCATAATTCATTTATCAAAGGGAAAAACTCAGCCACTTCTCCACCTCCCATACACTTCACTACTACTTTTAATACAAAGGCAATTTTCTGCCTGCTTCATTTGCAGTCAGCCCTAGGGTCATGGAGGGCAAAGTCAATATTTTCAGGACTATTAAAATACTTCATAAAACCATGTACCATGAACAGCATTCATTTTCTAAGCTTAATAAAGTATTTGTAATCTCTAATTCATGGCTAGCTCGTCAGAAACTATACGACATATGAATAATGCAGATGATGGTCCCTAACATGCTCTCTCTTTCTTTCCCTCGTGCCTTCTGCCATTTTTAGAGTTCCAGCTTGTTACACTAGGTTTTAAACTACAGAGGCTCAAGAAGGCATATGGCTCCAAATATGCATTTTTAAGAGTGTTAAATTTGAACAGATGAAAACTGAAAGTACAGATTTTGATATCTCCTATACTCCTCGGGGGGGGGGAAATCACTGCACATTCCAGTCTGAAGTAGAGAGTACTTTGCTAAGTCAACCATTGAATTTACACAAGAACAGCTGAACAAAAATGTAAGCTGATCTCCCACTTGTCGCATGTTTACCATAGTCTTATTAAAACTGAGATCAACACACATGGGTTATACAGTTCCTGACACTATTTCAGTAATAGTTTCAACATAAAATTTCATATACGTTTGAAATTATGAGAGCAAACAAGCTTAAATGTAGAAAAATAGATGTCAAACCTGTACTACTTATATCCTGTTCTAAAACAAGTCAGATACGTGAGAATTTATCTAGGTCCTAGTGGATTTTTCTTGCTGAAATACTGAGTTTTCAGATTAATTTAAATTAAAAGGCGTCTTACAATCATCTTGGTGTAAAGGAAAATGGAAAGAACATAATTCACAATCTTTGGAAGCAACAAATGTTTGCAAACAAGGTTACAAGGCATAATGTTTTAAAGTACTGTTTTTCAGATTTCATTTAACAACAGAGCTGGAAACTCCCATCATAAAAAAAAAAAAAAATCAGACCTTGAATAATAAAACTATTGACTATTGGTCAAATAACAAAAATAGTGAAACTTTTTCAGATTTAATAACTTTTAACAATGGCATGTCAAAGAATTGTCACTGATCAGATAATTTACTATATTGTTTACAAGATCTCTGTAGTTAGGATTTGTTTTCAGAAGTACTTCAATAATTTCTTCCATACAAAAAAATGAAAGATACTCATACTAATCCTATTCCCACTTTTAAAAATATATTAACAAAATAATTCTTCTGTAACAAGGCAAGAAGCCTGCAGAATTTATTTCAAGATGAGGCTCTGCCTTTCCCTTTGCAGAAATCTATTCAGGATATTTGCTGTTCTTGAGATGCTGGGGAAGATAAAAACTAAAACAACTATACTTTATAAGAGCGGAAAAAAATACAGCCTAAGTTAGACACTCAACATATCTCAAAGTGTTCACAAAGCTAAGAGCTCTAAATTAGATGGGTAAATTTTTAATACTAATCAATTCCATAGTAAAGCTAAATAATAAGGGTATTAATTGTAACTATATGGAATAGCTACAGGTTTCCAGATCAGACAGGCTTCTTGCTGTACAGGGAATTACTAAATTAAGACAAGGGTCAAAAATAACTTCCAATTATTTAATGTAGTAATAATAATAATAGATAAATCAATCATAATTGATAAATAATTTTCAAAAGATTTTTATCAAGCTTATTTACACGAGAAGAACATGGTGAGAACAATGAAAAGCCAAGAAGCACTGTGGTGTGGGCCTTCTATCAATGCATAAACTGCATGACAATTGCAGCTTTAGGGTTATTGCACACACATGAAGAGGCTCCGCCTGTCTGAGATGTAAGAAGGCTTCCTCCAGCACGATCCTTATCCTCTAGGAATGATCACTGCTCTTTCATGTCCTGAAATTTTCTGCATTTTCTCTCTGTTGCTCCGTATCTCCGAACTCATCAATTTAAACTAAAGACAAAATTAATTTATTATATGGCCTGCAAGGCTGCTGCTTTTAAAAAGACTGGTGTGTACCAACACACAATAATGTTCTATACTAGCCCTTAGTATTACAGTGTTAAAAGATTCTAATTGAGATAAGCATCTACTTGTAGTTCCCACTTGCAATTTTTGAAAAAGACAAAGGGATGAATGAGCACACATCCCAGCTGGAGAGGTCTTAATTTGGCAAAGCAGAAACAGCTGATGCAAAGTTGCCTATGAACATTGTACTCTGTGCTTAGTTCCTCCAAGTTTGTGAACACTGGTAAGGAAACAAGTAATCAAACATAGAAAGCATGTTGATATAGCGGAGAATTCACTCTGGAAAATGCATTTAATCTGAGAGATACTTTGCGTAATAACAGCAGAAAGGACTAGGTGCTTTTTCATAAGATCAACTTTTACAGAAAAAGTTCTGTAGGGGGAAAAAAAAGCACATCATAGCTTAACAAATATTGGCATACAACAAACAGGCACTTAAAAGCTTTCAAGCACAGTGTGCACACACAACTCCACACCAACTTGACTAAAAAGTCCTATGACTCTGAAGCCAGTTTGCTTTCTTTTTTCTCCTTCTCTCCACTTTTCTTCATATACTTCCCTACCAGAAAAAGTGTAACAGTCCACTTGTTAACAGCACATGCAAGGCCATAGAATACATTTATCAGAATATGTAGAAACATGGTAATAACATAAAATAGGATAAAGGTGGGTGCATCACAAGTTAGACTATACTAGACTGATTCAACCTTCTCCATTGAAAGCATGTATTCTTTTCTAGAGGCAAAAGAAACTACAATGACCAGTTGGTTTTACCAATCTGGACTTTAGTAAGGCATTTGATGGTGGCATATAGGAAACTACTGTGACAACTGGAATAACAGAAACAGGATGATATTCAACAACAAAAAGGATAAAGTCATAGACTAATGGAAAAATCATGCACTGGAATGTGCATGTACTATAACCTGTACTGTGCAGTAGGAATGTGCACGTACTATAATGTACATGTACTATATGTGTGTGTGCATATACTATAATGTGCATGTACTATAAACCACCTGTACTATACAGTAGGAAGTCATTAGCTGGAAATTACCAAGGACAAGAATAGGCCAAAGGTTCTTAAAGTGACAATAACTGCAGCTAAGAAAAAGTTGGGTGCAATCACACAATTGTGTCAGGTAGTCATTTCTAGTACTGATCAACAAACATTAAGATTATATGAAACACTGCTATGACATTCTTTGCAATACTGTACACACTTTCAGTCATCCTCATTCAAAACCATAAGTTCAGAGGGAACTACAAAACCTTTTTTGATCTTCTAAAACTCAGGTTGAGAAGCAGCCATATTCTGTTCACCTGTTCGGAGGTGACAGACCTCACAAAATGAAAAAAACATTTCAGAAGAAAGGTTACCACAATGAAAGGTGAAAACTGGAAATTGCAAGAAGGTTCCTCACCAATACAGAGGAAATAGAAGTTCTGGAGGTGTTTTACAGAATAGTGAGAATGAGGGGATAAAAGTTTTCAGAGGAATTATTTCTGTGATAATTGAAAACAGAGCGCAAGGATGGTTTTTCCAGTTCTGACTACCGGTATATAGAAACAAGATCTGAGAACACAAACATGGTGTTATGGACAACAACAATGGGCAAATAATTCAGACCAAAGCACACTTAATTAATTGGTCTCGGTTTTAAACTGTTTGATTTCCTTTGGTAGTATGCAATGTTAGAGGACCTTGCAAGTAATGTTACCCACTCACCACAGATTTGTCATTGCTATACTTTCCACAGTAAAATATTTTAATTTATGCTTCCGAATAGCAACAAATAGAACAATTCTGAATATTTACATCTGCCTTTAATAACATGTGTTCACAACAGATTTTAAAAAGTTTGGTACATGTGTGTTAGCAGCTCGGTCAAACTACAGCTGTTAATTCCACGGTTGTAAAAAGGAACTGTTGTTTTTCCTATTCTATTGTTTGCCAAAACTCCCTTCCTCCTTCCTACCCACCCAGCTTTTGCCTTCTTCCCTTCAGTTTTTTACCTGAATCCTGTGATGGCTCTACGCCCTAACCCTGCCACCCGATATCTGTCCTAGTGCCCATACCTTTACATGATTTCATCTTGTAAGTTGGGAAACTGGGGTCTAAAAGCATCAGGACAGAATGAGCATCATTCAGCAAGGTCATGTCTCTTTCTTGAAACACATTATTTTTAAATGTTTTCTTATTCTGGGCCTGCCTTTAAAACATTTTCCAGAACCTCCAAGAGGAAAGTAAATGCCACTTTAAGAAACTTTCATAAACTTTCATTGTGTTAACTTTAAAGGAATTGTCATAAATGGGGAGGGAGGAGGGGGGGGCAAACCCAAAGAAACCAAAACAAACCAACACACCCCCCCCCCCCCCGCCAACAGAATTTTCTAAAACATTCTAAATGTAAAAATCTGCATAGGCAAATTCCATCTCTAGATGAAACCTGCTTTGCATAACTGAAAACCGAAGTGCAAAAACCACAAATGGCTGTGCATAGGAGCTTTCTGCAACACCATACAAGAAACCCACCCAGAAATACCACATCTCAAACTCCTCAAACCAACAAAGATGAAAGGAGTATCAAGAATGTTACATCCTATTCAGGCTTTAAAAAACAACAGCATACTTCAAAGCTGATTTAAAAAAAAAAAAAACAAACTTTAAAAAAGATGATCAAGTTGTAATCTTTAACAGAGACAATGAGGGCCTCAGACTTCAAAGGTTGAGTTTTTCCAAACAAATTCATTTTGTTCATAGTATTTCTGTATTTCAGAATCACTATAATTATAGCAAGAATAGTTAACACATATATCTAATGTTCCCTTTACATATAGCTGAACAATTTAGAAAATGTTATCAGTAAGAGCTTTAAGAAATATTCAGAAAGGAGTACAAAAGTTTTATTTAACCCTTTCACATTCAAGGGGTCAAAATTCTCAAAAAAAAAAATCAAGTAAAAACAGCAAGTAGTCTGTAAATAGTCGTGCACTAACATTCCTCACACGGACTAAATAACACTCAACAAGGGAAATATTTGAATAATTTTTGAGTTTTTGTAATTAAAGACTGCTAGCTGCTCATCTAAAACAACATAGGAAAACACGGTGAATAAGTTCCAAAACTAATAAAACTGAATCTCTCTTGCAAAAACATCAACAGTTAAAAAAAAAAACGATTAGTATATTACAAACTAGCATGACTCATCACATGAACTGGAACTACTCTCACTTCAACATAATGCAAGTCAACACACATAGAAGTCACTGCATATCAAAAGCACGAAGCACTCAACGTTCTTAGATATTCTGAATGCTTGCAAACATTTTAGCTATCAAGTTAAATTTGCTTTCTCCATCATTACAATAACTTGTACTTCTACTATTAAAAGTTTTCTCTGACTAATTTGAAGTATCAACCCCGGACCACAACTTGCAAGTACAAAAAAACCCAAAAAACCAACAAAACCAAGAGGTACATTAAAGAAAACTTGAAACAAATCTTGTACTCTTCAAGAGTCTTAACCACTACAAAGATTTAGAACAGCCTGAAACTTCCGACTCAGGCTGCCTCTCAACAGGCCAAAGCCAAAAGTAGAGGCTTTGGTAAAGATATCAGGGGGTTTCCTGCCACAATGCCAGGAAGAGAAGATCCCACTATACTAGGTCTACACAGTTTAAACATAAATATCCAACTCAGAGGAACTTTCTGTCAACTCAACACAGCTGAGACAGCAGGAGAATTATGAATACTATATTTCAGTTTCTATGCAGCAAGATTATTTCAGTCAAAAGTATATAAATTATTGTTTTTAAAAACATTTAAGTTTCCCAAAAAGAATAACTTCGAAGTATTTTTAGCCATATGATTTTATACCCACAAGACATCATTATCTGTGCTTATGAGTAAGCCTTAAAAAAATTTAGTGCCCTTTAAATCAGTCATGTGTAATTCAAATCACAGCTGCATACTAGGAAGTGCAATTCAGACTTCAATCCATTAGTAAAATTTAACTATGGTCTACTTGAACAAAACTTATTTCTAAATGCTATTCAAGTACCATCAGATTTAAGCTAAAAGGGACCTTTTTAAAATACTACAAAAGACAATATTAAAAAGGTCAACTTATTTTGAGACAAGAAAGAAAATATCTAACTGACCAGGAACACTCTTGATTTAATGTTAAACAAAAACTATATGCAAGACAACAATTGCTAGCCTAAAATTAAAATCTAAACTGTAACATTGTACATCCAGTACCTATACCACAACACTACCTTGATGTAATAATTTTTAAAACAGTAAGTCAAAAAATAAGTAACTATCAAGCATAAAGATCAAAATAAAATGTAGACATTTTTCAAGCAGAATGTCACATAATTATTTAGAAACCCACAGTGGGCAGTCATTTTGTTCCCTTTATTTTGCTTGAATAGAGAATTGTACAGGTAGCACAGCTTTCAACTTGATTATTTACTTGCCTGCACTGTCAATAAAACCACTATATAAAGTTTCCTTTTTGTGCTCTTGTTTTAGAGTTCCAGGTGGACAATTGAGAATTAAAAAGAAACCATCGCTTTCATTCACCAGCCCTAAACTTCATTCCAACAGCCAGAACTGAAAGAACCAGTTCTACCCAAGAACTCATAAACCAGCTTTTTTTTTTAAAAAAAAAATAGATTTTTTGAAAAAAAAAGAAAAGTTATGATTAACAAAGAAGGATCTGTGGACCAAATTCTGACTTCACTTACTCATACGGAAGGGAGACTGCACATGTACATACAGGGGTGAAAAGAACTGAAACTTACTGAACATCTGATTAGGTAGACAAACCATCTCATTCCCTGAGGTTTGCTAGTTCTGAGCAAGTTAAGTAGAAACTTGGACAAAAATCAAACAACGCTACTTCAAAATTTTAAAGCACCTGTTTCAAAATAAGGTGCAACTCTCACATATTTTGACTCTTCCCTTCTTACAATGCACCAGAAGTTGTAAATAAAATTTAAATCAATTGACTTACCTTCTTATCTTCTTTTGCTTTGTGGGTTTTCTTTTTCAGTTTTTTATCATCCAATTCTTGATCTGATGTAATAGCAGGGTTATCTATGCCACCCTTCCATGTTTCGACAGGTGAAAGAAGTGGGTCTTCTTCACTTCCACGATGTCTTCCTTTTCTTTTAGTTTTAGAGGTGGTGAAAGCCTCATCATCACTTGCATCCGAATGTGTTCTCCTATAGTAAGACTTAGCTTTGCTGAACAGAGTCTTAGACTTATATTTGTATTTTGAAGGCCTTCTTTCCCCATGACTTTTGGATATTCTATCAGAAAATCCATTTTCTTCCTCACTTTGGGTATTTATAACAATTGAGTTTCGAACTTTAATAATACGATTCTGACTATCATCTGGAACCGCATAGATATCATCTGCAAAGCCTTTATGTTTGAAAATCGTGTCGATAGGTTCAGCATAGTTGTCAGATTGGTCTATATCTTCTGGTGGTGCCGCAGGCACTCGAGAAGGTTGTTTCCTGGGGTTTTTGCCTATACCTGCCTCAATTGTTTTCAGGAGGTTAGGATCCAGTTTTTTCACATTTGTTCTTGGAACAAGTGGTTTCGGTTTTATTGGAGGAGGCACTTTATGGTTGCGTTCATGGTCATGACAGTTGAGTGGTGTACTGTGAATAGGATACTCATTTCCTTCCAAATCCAGTCGGTACTTTGAACGGTCACTAGGTGCTGGGAGTAACCTTACATCATCACCAATTGGACTGTAAGGTGGTGGTCCTTCAGTATCATCCTCTGAATCTGGATAATTATAGTCAAGGGAACCTCCTCTGGGAGATCTTGGAAAAACATCTTCACTTGTATGCGTTGTTTCCCTTGTGCTGTCTGACATATAAGAACTTTCGATCATGTTTTTCTTCTCTAATACGTCACTGAAGAACAATGTGAAAACCTCAGTTTGACGATGATATTGAGATAATGAATATAAAGCTGTAAACTTCGCAGTAATCTCTGTTGCTATGTGTTCTCCTTCTGTCATGAGTTCCTTGATTGCTTCATTCTCAAAGAAGTCTGCCTGGCTATCAGTAACAGCCACTAACTGGACAGGAATCGTATCCTGAACTTCAGAAAGAAATGCCCGAAGCATTCCCATGGATGCCTTCCGCTTCGCAGAATAGACCAGTATATATCCGTGAACGAGTTCGTCTTTCCTTACACCAATTGAAGAATGATATGATAATATAGTTATCTGTATTCGACGCCTCTTTTCACCTATTATTTTATCAAGCATCAAAGAATTATTCTGGCCAGCCTGAGCAGCACTACAAGAGTGAGAGTCAAGGAAGGGTGAAAGAATAAGATCCACACTGAACGGATCACCACACATGGCACACATCACGATTCTTAAGTCAGCTTCTGACAGATCTTTAATGGTGGGAACTGGACTTACAACATCAAAATTGTGTTTAACTGCTTCCAGTACTCCCCTCAGAGCTTGTTTTATTTGGGTCTCATTAAACTTGCGTGGATACGTACCAGCAGGCACATCTACAAAAGGACATTGCAATTTGTTGGCCAATTGCTGTCCCTGATGTCTCAGAATAGGTAGATTCTTGCTAACACTGTCCCTCTGGTTAGCCAGTATTAACGTAAATGGAAGATTAGCCATATACTTGTCTCTCCGTATCTGAGACGCTTCAGCCCTTATTTTTGCTATGCACTCCCCAATAAAATTCAGTGATTCAATAGAGTTAAACACACAGAAACAACCGTGTGGTTTGAAGGTTGAGGTCCACAACTGAGTCAACAGGTATGGGGATTTTGCATCAACTGGCCTAAGATCAAGTTCATATATTTTTCCATCTAATGCATATTCATCATCAGTGGATTGTGTCCGAATTTCATTTGCCAATTCTTGTGCAAGGCCATCTTTACCCAAAATGAAAAGATTGACTTTATCAATGTTGGCACTATCATGGTATAAATTTGAGCGGCCATGGTCTAGTTGCAGAAGACTGTTGGCAAGTAACTGCTCTACTTTAATGTCCGTGCAATTTTGGCCACTGAGACAAGTTTCTTTAGTTGGGTGATAAACAAATCCTATGTGTTTAAGCAGAAGAGATTCTCTATCAGGTGCAAGTTTCTGTAAAGCTTTGTATCTAGGTTCTTCACTCAGAACTGCATGAATTTCACTCATTTTATCTGAACTTGGTGTTGCATTAAGATCCAGGTCATAAAACAGCTCTGAATGTTCAAACAGCATTTCCTGAAACTCCTCTTTGGCTTTTTCAACTATCTCCCTCTGATGCCTACCATACACTTCCTTACTATCTGCATCAGTGATGTATTTGAATGCTTCATCCTCCACTACAAAACATATAACTTCTTCCCACGGCTGTCCAGGTGAAATGAACTGGATTTTCTCAAGAGTTTTTTTGAATTTCTCCTTCATTTCAACCCTCCTTTTTTCAGATATAAGATGCTGCACATGGTTTTGATAAACTTTTTCTGCCTCTAAAGTAGTGAGAAGGTCAAATGGAATCCTTCTGTCATTCACTTTATCTATATGGTCAGTTTCATCCCAGGGTGTTTTTTCAAGCACTACAAAACAGGACTGGAAGTCAGGCCTTTTCTCCATTAACTTCAAGGCTTCTGACCAGCTCAAGTGTTCAATCTCATCAAGATTTGACAGAAGAGTATTAAGGGCTCTTGGCAATGCATTAATGTATTCTTCTTTTCTTTTTCTAATATGTTCCTGTTTAAGCTGCTCTATGTGTTTTGAAAATGTATTTTTGGCCTTTTTTGTTCCTTCCAAATTTATGTACTCTTCATAATCGGGGTGGTTTTTCAGTTTATTACTAACGGTTTTCCAAGTTGCATGATAGTCTCTCACAGTTTGGACAAGTTTTTCAAACTTATCTGTTGCTGTAACAACTAACTGTCTTTGAGTTTTATAGGCATCCAGATAGGGGATTATTTTAGGTTTACCACGAGTTTTATCCATCATTTGTACCAGTGCAGTAAAACATGTTTCAACATTGACATTGAATCTTGCCGATGTTTCCACTACCACAAGGTTCTTCTTATTTGAAGCAAAGGCCTGAACCTCTCGCAGATAATGATCCACACATTCATCACATTTTGTTGCTGCAATTATTATGGGTTTTTTAGATTTTGAGAGCTGGATATAGAGATTATTCACAAATTTAAGTTGATCATCGAACTTCCTATTGCATCCTTGGCTTACGTCAATGCACAATAAAAACCCATCTATGCTTAATTTCCCTTCAGGCATTTGTTTTTGCTCAAAGTCTTGCTCCAAGCCTAGCTGATCTGTGCAAATGTACATTAGTTTTTCTGCTGACTGCAGTTTGGAGGCAGCTGCACGTTTTATATATGGTTGTAAATTCGTACTCCGATGAGGCAAGAAAGTCTGATCATCAATGAACTCAGTCTGTTCAATTACATGAATTCTGCACTCAATTCCATCCTCACCACTCTGTGTTACGTCACCCCAGTACAAAAAGTGATCATTGTTAACAACTCTTCCTCCAAAGTCAATTGTGCTAAGCACAGAGGTATGCTCAGGATAATATTCATCTGCTTTTGAACGAACGAATCTATTGCACAAACACGACTTTCCAACTCCACAATTACCTTTATCCTTTTCAGTTCCAGACAGTCCAACAACACTAACAGCATAAGATGGGGGACGTGGCTCTTTGTTTTTTGCCATCATAACTTTCCTCTCATCCTTTTGCAATTATCAAGGTAACTGTATGTGGTTTTCATTCTGGAAAGGTTCCTACAAATTTAAGTTGTACATCCAGGGTTCCAGAAATAGCTTTCAGTTTTTCCTGCTTTAGCTTGTCATTGAGAGAACCTCAGATAATTAGGATGAGGAGCATCATCTTCCTAAAGAAAACAGAGGGAAAAAAATTTTAAAGATCACAGGTATTTCTTTCTAATATTCATGACAGAAAAGATTTTAAAAAGCACTTTTGCTTGTTCACCCTGAAATTGTTTTCTATGTATATGAAAATTTTACCACTACTTTAAATGAGATCTTAAACTCATAACTCATTCATGTTAATGCGATTTATATTATAAATTTTAAAATAAACAGTTTTAAGGCACAGTTTAATAATAGTTCATCACCTGTTTTGATAGGTGATCAGCATACTTCTTAAAAAAACCCAACCAAACAAAAAACCACACCCAAAATCCCAAATTATTGTTTTCCTTCATAGTTTATGGGCACTAGAAAGCATTTTCTACTACAATAAATTCCACACAAAAACTCTAAACCCAACCCAATATTCACATACACGTACTTCTATTCACGCTCACACTTCCACTAGACAGCATGCTTAGCTGCGTGAATAACATGACTTTTGCGTGCTTTTGTAGGTTTGGTTTTAGGTTTCAGTAAAGAAACTTTCAAAATAAGAAGCTGTAAAACCAGGAAGTTGGCAATGTGGCTCAGCCACTACCTATCTGCAGAAGTAAACTACTTTATTTGTATACTAAAAGTAAACTGCTTACGTCTGAGATTTTAAGATTACAATGTAGTATCACTCCTTCTGTCTCTAGGAAAAAACAAGAACTTTTAATAGCTATAAACAAAACCTACTATATCTACACTCAAACTTCCACATAATTTTTACAAGGTTCCAGTGGCTCTACTGAAACTGTCGTCAAGTATAATGATTACCACTAACTCTCAGTTATTAATTGGAAGACTTTGCTTACGTACATACTGCAAATGGAAAGATATTTACTGTTGTAGAAACAATTACATTATGAGGAAAACATAAAAAAAATTCAATGGCTGAATGATTGGGCTCAGCAGATTGTGATCAGTGGCATGAAATCTAGTTGGGGGCCAGTAACTAGCGGTGTACTCCAGGGGCCAATACTGCACCCAATACTGTTCAACATCTTCATTACATCACTTGGATGATGGGGCAGAGTGTACCCTGAGCCAGTCTGCTGATGACAGAATTGAGAGGAGTGGCTCATACACCAGAGGGTTGTGTTGCCATTAGGGAGACCTTGACAGGCTGAAGACATGGGCTGACAGGAACCTCATGCACTGCAAAGTCCTGCATCCAGGGAGGACTAACCCCATGTACCACTATATGCTGGGAGCCAATTGGCTGAAAAGCAGCTTTGCAGAAAAGGACCTGAGGATCCCAGTGGACAGCAAGCTGACACACGAGCCAACAATGTGCACTTGCAGCAAACAAGGCTAACAACAGTATCCTGGGCGGCATTAGACAAAGTACTGCCAGCAGGTCAAGGCAGGTGATCCTTCCCCTCTATGCAGCACTGGTGAAGCCACACCTGATGCACTGTGTCCAGTTCTGTAGTACAAGAGAGACATGGAGCTACTGGAGAGAGTCCAGCAAAGGGCCACTAGGCTGATTAAGGGACTAAAGCATCTCTCATATAAGGAAAGGCTGGGAGACCTGGGACTGTTTAGTCTGGAGATGAGAAGGTTCAAGGGGGATCTCATCAATGTGTACAAACATTTGAAGGAAAGCTGCAAAGAAGGCAGAACCAGACTCCTTCCGGTGGCATCTAGTGACGGGACAAGAGGCAATGGGCACAGACTGAAACACAGGAGGTGCCATATGAACATCAGGAAACACTCTTTTATTGTGAGGGTGACTAAGCATTGGCAAAGGCTGCCCAGAGAGGTTGTGAAGGCTCCCGCATTGGAGATACTCAAAAGTCGCCTGCACACAGTTCTGAGCAATCTGCTATAGGTGACCCTGTTTGAGCAGGAAGGCTGGACAAGATGACCTCCAGAGGTCGTCCAGAGGCACCTCCTACATCATTCTGTAATTTTGTGAAAATATTTTTATAAAAATACTTTTCTCATTTTCTTGGTAAAAAGAAAGGTATCACATGGCAGTATAAATGAAAGGTACAGACTACTGTACTTGACATATTTGGTTTTACATTTGTGGAGTATAAAATAACAACATAAATGTATGTAAACAAACCTGTAAATAGCCCTTATACGAAGGAAAAAGTATAACAAGCGTCAATACTGAAATTTTAGTCTCAATATCTCAGCTTTATTTGTTATGTATTTTGTCATGCTTAGCAACAATTTGTTGAGAATGGTACTGTAGTACCTTCCTTTACTTTAAAAAAAAAATGTGTAGGATCTGTCACCCAAAAAGCTCTCAAAATCTGCTTTAATACTTGTAAAGCTACTTCACGACTGCTAAAACATATCTGAGTTTGAAGACATGCAGCAGTAAAAGAAGTATTTGTATGACTAAAAGTTGCAAGAAGATAAAAATATTGAAATCTTTAATACCTTGTATAGAATCAATGCCTGGCCAACAGAGCTTTCCAACTTACTAACAGCTAGAAATAGAAAACTGACTTTCTGATCAGAAATATAGTATTTACGTAACAATATTTGTAATGAAATTCATTGACCAAAATATAAAATAAAACCCACATATCTTTCAGTTACAGAAATCATAGTCAAGGAAAGTATCTTTTTTATAACGAAGTATCAATTTCATTACTAAATGAAAGTAAACTCGGTCTAATTTTTATACTTGAGAGTTTTCATATTGCAAGAACTGAAACTTCTGTGCTATGTTTTAGGAATGATTTGTCTTTTTTTGTTTATATCAGTTTACTCAAAGACACATTCAGAAAGAGAACTTGTATTTTAAATTTTGCTTTTTACTGTTTCCACTGTGTTTTTTATATTCTTAAAACACAGAATTTAGAGCTAACAGAAAATGGCTCTGGGAATAAAAATACTTAGCAAAAGTAAATCCTTCACAAGCAGTGTTTATATTACTACAAATAAACCCAGTGTTTGCTTTCTAAAGCAAAGCTTATCATAGTAGCATCATTCAAACTATTAGAATGAGAAGTTTAGTCAGCACTTCCACTATAAAATGTTTTCTGTTTACCACAGCACAATACAGATTTGACATGGACTAAACTAGAACACAGAAATTCATTCACAGGATTATTTCATTTAATCAGGAAGATGCTGTCAATTTGCAACTAGTTTATACGAAACAATCAATACTTTCAGATACTCTACATCCTCACATAGCACAGGTTCTTCCTCCTCCAGCAATAAACGTTTTGTCAAATCAATACATTTTTAAGTGACTAAGTACAAAGAGTAAGGTGAAATGGGACACTGACAAAGTGAAAACAAACACAGTCTCTCACAAAATTTCTGACATGGAAGACTTTCACCATAGTGGGAGTTGAATCACTCAACATATTTAAAACCAGTGCAGTTTTCTTTTCATTTTTTATACAGTTTCTACTCTGCACTGATTGTACAAAGCGAAGTCACAGAATGAAATCTATGTTAATTTAGTAATAAACCTGGTAAAAACCTGACATCATAATGGCTTCACATTTAATATGTAATCATTATTAAATTGCTCCCCAAATGGAAAATTTTTCTTTTCAGTATACCACTAATTTAAAGGTACTTTATAGTTTTGTACAGTTTTAAAATATACACACTGGAAGTTCATCGTAAGTTAGTTCCATTATCTTACTTCAATCTGCCTAATTCTGTTATAACAAATTGAAAACAGTCCAACTCATCGCCCCCCTCCCCTTCGTCTTTGTTACAGATTCCAAAGAGGGGTTGTTTGATTTCCCCAATTAATTTCAGTCTTCGAAGTGAAAATAATAAGAGCATTTCTATGTTCAAAGAGAAAAATTCTGAAGAACTACGGAAGACACAAAGTGCAAGACATCACTGCAGGAAGAATCTCTGACCTTCTACAGTCACACCATAGGACCTTGTCCCTACAGGCTTTTAGATTTCCAAATGTAGTTATAAAGAAAATAAGGTGTATCATCTTGTACTTATTCACCCACCTTCCCCCTTAAACACAAGATTATGAAGACCTAAAGCCCAAACTTACCCTTGGGAAAACAAGGTGCAGAGCAAGATGATTATCCTGCTGTGATCTTCCTGCAGTAATGTCACACATTTAAACAGTGCCCTTCAGTAAGTCCTTCCCTGAGGGATCTGAAAACAAAAAGTAAGATTCCTTAATAATTTCAAAATTATGAAAGCAGAAGTGGCAATCAGAGAAGGTACAACACTTCACCTATGCATGAGGATTGTTTTCCTCATTTTAAACCCACAAACAGGACTCAGAGCTCAAGCTGGTCTTCCTCTAAACTTAGAGGGTTTAAATCCTGTAAGCACAGCTATTAATACTTGGGACAGAGAGGGCACAATTCGTCTTAAGTGACTGTGATTTCATAAATTCAACTTGGTATTTTAACAATACCGAGGTTGCAGAAGCCTCTTCTGAAAAAAATGAATATAGTGTCTCAGATAACACACAAAATGTGAGATATAAAAATCACTAATCACTTGTAGAAAAATTTGGAATTCTAAAATATCTAGAACATAGTTTTGTAAGATGAGGTCAGTATAGCCAGTAAGTACAAAATACACAAAATGAATGTATGTCTAAATACAGGTATATAAATTTTATTACTAGGAAAAAAGTAGTCTACCTCAAAATCCTTTTACCTGTAGTACAGCATTTCTAAATTAAAAGGTCTCACAGACTGTGACCAATCAGAAATTGAAAATGTAATTATATTTGAAGATTGTGAATTCTCAACTAGGATACAAATTATTAGTATAACCTTGATAAATGTTGATTTTATGGCAGGGATGCTGCTACAAAGTAACCAAAAATGGAACTCTCTTCCACAGAATTTCTGCAGCTTGCATCCACACAAAACCCAGACTTTGAATGTCAGGACAGTGATGCATATATTAAGATGCAGAAAAGGAAAGGAACTTGAGGCACTTGCACTGGATCAGTCCCCATCCCTGAAGGTATTTAAAAGATGTGTAGATGCGGTGCTTAGGGACATGGTTTAGTGGTGGACTTGGCAGGGTGAGATCAACGGTTGGACCTGATCTCAAAGGTGTTTTCCAACCTAAATGATTCTATGATGTAAGCCAGTTTTAACTAAGGAAAGGTGTCATTTTTAAGCAAGATGCAGCACCATGCTGTATATGTGCTAAACATAACATCAAGAACGTATGGCAGAGCTTTTTCTTGTTTTGTCATTTATGATTGTATTCTTAGTAATTCCGCTTTGCTTTGGGAATAGTATAGCTAATTGAAAAAGTCTAAGCTTTAGTAAACTTTCTTTTGGACAAAAAAGGTTCCGCAATAGTGAGAAGCAATATACCAATACCACAATAATACTGCAATTCTCAACTTGTGGTACCAAACAACACCAAAATCATTAGGCAGCAGGCTATCAGTCCTACACTAAGCCTGGTGTAGCTGCAGAGCTAAACTCTATCACTCGAAAGAGAAGACAGGAGGTAAGTCATGCTCCCTGCCCTCACCTCCTAGCTGTGGCACTCCTCTACGTCCACAGGTAAGTGAGCAGAGCAGATAGTTGCACATGAGGAAACAGACTATGCGACTCTGAAGAAGAGTATGTGGAAGAGCAGGTAGACTGAGAGAAAAGTGTCTCTGTCTGCAAGAATGCATCTGGGGCTTAGGGGAGGGGGACACCAGCCATTTTGCAATGCACACTGCCACAAGAGAAAGCTCAAAGACAGGCCCCCAGAAGATCAGCTAGAAGCATTCAGAGGCCAGAGAAAGCCCTATTTTCAAATACATGTCTCCCAAAGTCTTCTGAGCTGAATTCTAAACATTAGCATAGAATGTCATATTATTATCAACTAATAAATACTAAAATAGTTATCACCTATCGTTATTTAGTAATTGTGGCTGCACAGGAACTTGTAGATTGGTCCATAGCCAAGAAAATCACTTACAGATAAATACTGAGTATTTCTGAACACCTTCTGAAATTGCTTTCTGAACCTAAAAACATTTACCATATGCAGACCTAACATGGCTGAAGCAGAAATGTTGTTTGAAAGACTCTACAGAATTGCTCATGACCACAACACTGTAAGCAGCTGCAAACAATGCCAACAGGGAAAGTAAGACTGTTTTCCCACAGTCCTTTACTCACTCTGTAATGTTGTCTAGCTGCAACAGTTTATGGATCAGTATTTTTCAGGGTTAGTTTCAATTACCATAGTCTTGTAATAGTGTTTCTAAATTAGCTGGTCAACCAAAGAAAAGTACACATGAAAACAAGGGCAGTCTAGTCTGCTTTGCAGGGTATATGAATACACCAACAGAAAGTTACTGTGACCTCTACAGCAGATCACAAAGTAAGTTCAAACACATTAGATAGCACTGAAATGGTTTGGAGGATGACTTTTGAATGCATAGCACTTTCAAATATCAGAGACCATGATTCCAAGGAAGTTACAGCTCTGGATTCAGGTTACTGCTGACAGTAAGTTTTTATACCGAGTCATCCCTCACTTCTCACTTTTTCAGAACCAAAACTTGGCATTGGAAAATATTTAGTATGGTATCTGAATTCCAAGACCTATCAGCACATCAGTAATTACAGCTCTACCCAAAACATACCAGAATAACAATTCAACCATTTTCACTTCAAGAACCAGTTAAAAAAAAAAAAAAAATCTAATGTTGATGTAGCTTAAGGTAATGTTGTTACTTCTACTCAGCATTTACCAAGAGGTATCTTTTTCACTCCAACAAGCATAAGAAATCTTCTCTTCAAATCAAAATCCTTTTTAGAAACTAAACCAGATATGGAATATACCAATGTCATCTTATCAACAGTTTTGATTCACCAAAGTCTTTTGAGGTCCTAGCCACTTAATGTGTCCTGTCCTCTTTACTAACATGCCAATATTCTTGCTTTCACGAGTGCTGGTAATCTTAATTAAGTAGCTGTACTTGAAATCTTATTTATAAGTAAGTGTAAATACAATGCTCCCTGGTAAAATTCCACAAGTACCAGCCAACACTAGGAAAAAAAAAGATTCAGATTGCTTATCAGGAAATAAACTCAATCAAGTAATAACAAGCTAGTAAAGGACAATGGCTTGAAATGTCTTCAACAGTGATACTCTGACTGAAAAGGAATACAGTTTAAGTGGTATGGTGATTAGTCATGCTAGGTAAATGAAGGATGAGAATGGATTACCCCAACTGCTGTTCATTTCAGATTCAGTTAGTATGATGGCCAACTACCATCCCTAAAGGAGTTATGTAGCCTAGATAATTCTTTGCATACAAAAGCAAAGTAATCAATTTATTAAAAAAAGAGAAAAAAACCTGACTGCCCAACTTCATATTACAAATCAATGCAAAACTGTGTTTAAAAACAGAAGTTCAAAGCTCTTAGTTCTTACTAAATTTACTAAATTTCTTCTATTAATAACAATACTCTGAAGACCTCCAGCATATTACCCAAAATTAAATCAAGGTCTAAACTTTATTTCTAAATTCAAAACAAAACATCATTCTTTACCTGGAATCTAGCATTCCAGGGGGCACCTATTATTATTGTTGCTGTTCACAAAAAACAAACAAACAAACAAACAAAAAACACAACCTACACAAATTAGATCAAGGTACAATAAACAGCTGAACTGCAAAGGTTCAAATTATCAGCATTGCACTAGTCTGAACTTAGGCCTCTTGAGTTACTTATCTACAGATTTCTGAATATCTGAAAGCGTTCAATATAGGTTCAAAGCCTGTATTTTAACAGCAAAGAAAATAGTACAAGTTTACAGAAAAAATAAATTCTTAATTCCTTTCGCACAGGAGAAGCTCCTACTAAAGACATGCATACTGCTTAGCAAAGCTTCTTAGTGCAAGACTACCTGATCAGACTTATTTACAAAGTTATTCAGGAAGAACACAAAAGAACTAACGGAGAAATTTTACAAAGGGGACCCAAGAAAGAACTCCTAAAAACAGAAGAAAGAAAAAGAAGCAGATGAGGAAGGAGGGATCAAGGTAAGGACAGAAAAAAAGGGCTAAAATGCATTTCCTGCAAAAAAGAAAAATTTACATCCTGGCAGCAGCAATTTCAACAAATTTCACTGATCCACATATCTGGATCACTTCATGTTATTTTGCTTGATGAGGAACTGCACTATAGAATCCAGAACCCGACACTAACTTCTGAGACTTAATTCAAACAGTAGTTTGTTGTTTGACCTTGTACAAGCCATATGTGTAATTTTTACCTGTGTAAAATGAGAACACTAGTTATCCACTTCTTTTTTAAATTATGAAATGAGCAAGTGAAAAGCCATATGTAAGCAGCAAATACTAATTAGCCAACTTAAATAAATTAATGCGACATACCTACACATTTCCAAAATTGTGCATGCAGGTATTGGCTTTACTTTTTAAAATGTAAACGTTCTTCTGTTATGCTTGTATGTCAACTGATGCAGAATTGCAAAAATGGGTGGGAACCATAACTCAAAGACAAAAAACCAATTCTAATTTACCCCAGAACCAGCCACAAATTGACTAAATCAGCTTCCGATACGTGTTAGTGACTAGAAAAGCACAGTTAATACTCAAATTCAAAATAAATTCACTATGACTGCTTCAGATTTTCCTGCGAGGAATTTTGAACACATTTGTCTTTAAAAATTTCATTAAAATCCATAAATATAAGGAAGTGATGAGTGGGTTCAAACAATAATCTGTAAGATGTAATACCCTTAAAAGTACTTTTTAAAACTGATGGAAAAACCCAATAATATTCCAGCTCACCTACACTGACCTTTAGGCTAAGAATTCTCGGGGGGGGGGGACACCAACAAACTAAAAAACGATTAAGAGTATTGTGCGCCCATTAAGTTAGAAATAACACAGAGGGGAAAAAAAAAAGTCTTGACCGTCCTAATACAGAATTCCCAGTGTTATTGGGACTACCTGAAACTAAACTTTTTCCTATAGTTATGAGTACGGTGGAGTACTTTAAAAACAACGGGCAGCCTCGGTCAGATACCGTGTATTGACTGCGAACACCTAGTCAAAGGGGAGAGAGCCGCCGAGGCAGCCGGGCCGGGCCGGGCCGGGCCGGGCGTGCCTGCAAAGCCCCCTAGCGGCCAGGCGGCGCCGGCCGGGGCGCGGAGCCCCCGCCGGGACGCGGAGCCCCGCTCCCCTCCCCAGCAACGACGGCTCCTTCCAACAGCGCGCTCTTATCATCTCGCAAGAAGGCGTCACGGGCTTTACTCTCACAGGTACGTCATGCCCATAAACGTGACACTTTTCAGTTTGCCCACCGACGTAACTGTGCCAGCAGAACTTTCGTGCTGAGTATTTAGCTTCACAAACTTCCATTCTTTCAGAAAAGGTCAGAGAGCACCACCCCTGAAGGATGCCCGATGCGTGTAATCTGACGAACACACCACATACCAGCCTACTAAAAGTAGCAATGTGGAGTGTTCTGAAGTTTTATGCAAGATATCCCTGAAGGATGCCAGTACATGGGATTTATCTGCTGTTAAGAAAGTACTTTCGGAAGTCTTAAGATACCGTCAGCATCCTTTAATATCTTTATTAAACGGAAAGGAATTATTTTTGCACCATCTACTCAAATAACAAGTCCCAAAGGGGAAATTTATACAGAACAGTCTATTATTATGATCGGTGCTTTTCTTTCCTGCAAAGTTTGCACATGGAAAAACACCTACAGCTTTAGGAAAGCGCATTTTATCTTTAACCTCAAAAAGATGTGCAGCATTTGATTCTGTTAGTGCTAAATATAGCATTTTAAAACAATTTAGTCTGAGCCTAAAGTATTTAATTGGATTATGTTACACATGCAACACCTTAGCTAAAATAAAGTCCAATACCAGGGAGTGGTAGGCATTTGGTTGCAATTATTTACATTTTTACAATGCTGGCAGCTGCTTTACATAAGGATACTTTAAAAAAAAAATGCATACTATTTCAGCTCAGTATGTTCCAAGCTTAAAAGCAACTTGTTATACTAAAACAAGCTAGTGATAATGTAACAAATGCTTAAACAATTTCTGATACTTTAAGTACTATAGACTCTTTTAAAAAACTACTGTATTTACATCATACTTCCTAAGCTCTACTGGCACTGAGTTTCAGGAGAATACTGTAAATAGAATTTTAAGAATTTTAGCACTTCTTAAAAATAATTTTCAAAGAAGCAGAAAGGAAAATAAACCCTTACAGAAATGCACCTGGATGAATAATTGTAAAATGCTCGTTTTAGATACATACTATAAATGTTAAATATGTACAGGTTTTTTGAGAAAGCACTTAACTCTGGTCACTGATGTCACTGCTGAAAACAGCTGTCATACTGAAGAACCTTAGGAAGGTAAGGCAGCACAACAGAAAAAAAGCTACCTATTAATTCCTCATTCATTTATGAAATAAGTATACAAGTATCAGTGCTGTAACTGGCTTCAATGCACAGGTTTAAAATGGACGTCCAATTGACCAGCAAATGCTGTTCTCTCTTTACTGTTTTTACTCTGCAGTGTAGAGTTTTTAAATTTCTGTCAAGGATCTTTATTAAGGAAAAAAAAAATCCTCCAGTTATCTGCATGACACTAAACTAAAGAATACACACATACCCCCACAGGCCTATTTTGGTCTAGATTAAAAACGTTTCCCTCCTACTTATTAAGGAAATATTCCACACTGATATCAAAAGCGATACAGGAGAGGGCAAGAGGGGTACAGAGGAAGGGTGGGGTGGATTCTGGGGAGAAGGTGACAAGTATGTCTTCCTTTTAAGTAAATGGTCTTTCTTCTATTTTTAATTAAAACGGTGTTTTACACTCCTTATGCCCTACATTTGCAAGACCGTAGCATCATATCTGTATATCTCTGGTGCTTTCCTTGGGTGGAGAGAGTCTAAAGGTTATGCTGGTTGAAGGGATTCAAAATGCTTGAAAGCTGCAACACTGCAACCGGCTACCCTATTTCAAAGCCTTAAAATCCACCTGGTGGAAAAACAGAAATGCACACACATCATTAGGAGAGTGAAGTTTTCTGAAATTTAATATCGAGCAATATTTGAAGGTGAAAGGAAGGAGGAGAGGAATTGACAACTGTTCAGATTTGGTAGAGAAGGAAAAGAACAGAGAAGACGAGAATGAGTAGAAGAAGGGGGCGATAAGGAGGAAAAGAAGTACAGAGAAAGGAGAAAAGGGGGGGGGGGAAGGGCAGTGGGAATGGAAGAAGGGAGGAAGCTAAAGGAGTAGGGGGAAGAAGGGAATGAGGAAGGAAGAAGAGAGGAGCAGGGAAGCTCCCCTTCCTGCCTTCCTGCCTTCCTCCCTCCCCGGAGAGCCGTGACCAGCTGGCAGCCTCGTACAGCAGGCTCAGACCCTCCCATTGCTCAGGCCTTCATCACCTGTCTGGGACCAGGCACTCCGCTCCCTGCCCTTCCTGCCTCCCCTCCCTCGGGCGGAGGGGCCGAGGGGGCCGAGAGGGGAGGGAGGCGGGGGACCGGCTCCCCTCTCCCCACGCCAGCCCCAGCCCTTTGAACTGGTTACAGCCAGCGGCCGCCGCACAGCTCGCCGGGCTACAGCCGCCTCCTCCCCCCGCTCCCCTTCCGCCTGCCGGGCCGGCCGCCCCGCTCCGGGCCGCCGGGCCGGGCCGGCTCCCACGGGACCGGATTCCTCCCCTCACCTCGCGCCGTCGGGATCCGGCTCCTCGGCGGCGGCGGGAGCGGCAGCATTCCCGGGACGCTCTCTCCACGCCGGCGCCCCCGGCGGCTTTTCCTCCCCGCGGGGCTCTCTCCGCTCTCCGGCCCGCAGCTCCTGAGCGCTCCCGGCCGCCGCAGCCCCGTCCCCCCTCTCCCTTTCCTCCCCGGCGCTCTCGGCTCAGTAATGGCGGCCGCCGAGCTTCCCCGGCTCTCGCTTCGCTGACGGAGTCTCTCTCTCCCCCTAACTTTACCTCAGCAGCTTCCCTCCCCTCCCCCCTCCCTCCCGCCGCCGCGGCTCAGCGCGCGCCCGCCCGGCCAGCTGCGCGTGCGCGGGGAAGCGCCTTCCTGCTGCCGCTGGATTCCCTGGGAAGCCTGGGAGAGCGCGCGCCGCCGGCCGCCAGCTGCGCGCGCACGCACGCGCGCGCGCGCCGCTCCGCCTCCCCTCCCCGGCCCCCGCGGGCACGCGCGCCGAGCGCCTGGCTTGTGCCCCGGTGGCCGCGTGGGTAGCGCGGGGCGCCGGCAGGCGGAGGGCCGCGAGTTCTCGTCCCGCCGCGGGCAGCCGCGCAGGCCCGCACCGCCGCCGCGCCCCCCGCCGGAGAGCGGCTCCCGGGGGCGGCGGGCTCCGCGGAGGGGACGGAGGCAGCTGGAGCCCAGCCGGTGCTCTCACCCAGCAGCAGTGCCTCCGAGCGAGGAAAATGGTGGTTGGCGGGGCTGGGATTCAAAGGTGCCAAAATGCTGCGTTGGTCAGCCCTGTTCAGCCGCTTCTCTCTTGCCGGGCTGCCTGTAACTTTTCACAGCGTTTCCCAGGTTTGGCCAGTGTAACACAGCACTTCTTTCTTTTTCGAATCATTAAAAAAGCGAGGACTGGCAGCAGAGCCTGCTCTGGGGCCTACGGACGTGACCTGCACGGCACCTGCGAGGGAGGCGCAGGACATTGCTTCGCAAACGATAGCAGCCGCCTTGACAAGTCAGCAGTCAGATTAAGCAACCAAACATAACGCATGCTTTTCAGCATTACCCCCACGTGCCACCATTTTGCAGGTGGCTAGCGGGAGGTAAAATCCCTCTCCCACCTTCAGAGGCCTCCTGGGTTGTAATTGAGGCCCATGAAGCGCTCGCGCAGTGACAGTGTTGCGAAGTGGCCAACGCGGGTATGCGTGCCTCTGCCTTTGGAGCTGGGTTTCCACAGGCAGTGGTAGGTGAGGCATGGGACACAGAAAAAACTAGTAAGTAGGTGCTAATCTATACTGTCCACTTCAGGGGACAGGGCTTCTGTGGGCATCATGCACATGCACCTTATTTCTGCCTACGCAGAAATTCTATGCATCTAATTCTATTCTATGTATCATTTATTACTAAAGGTCATTTTCATGTATATATACAAAGGAACAAATATTTTACTAGCAACCTTATTCCTGGCACAGTCCAAGTTTTGAGTGTTTTACTTGCAACCATAATATTTAATAACAATATTGTTTGTTCTGTGCAATTTTACATATTGCATGCACATCTTAAAGTTTTACATCTGAAAATTAGCAAATTAGAGGGTTTAAAAATTCAGATCCTTTCTAAAAACACATTTCCTGTAAACTTAAATTTTTGAGAAAATTCTAACCAAACCTCTTTGTGTTAAATTTGAGCGAACAGCTTTGTGTGGACGCTGCCTTACAGGAAAGTATTCCTAGAAATACACATCTTAGGTAGGTCCAGCCTAAAGAGATATAACATTATTTGACACTGTAATCGCAGCATCTGCTCAAGAGATTTTGCGGTCACATCCTAGTTCTCAAAAAAAAAAAAAAAAAAAAAGGCAAGCTAAACAAGCCTAAAATCAGAACTTAATTTTCATTTAAATTGCCTGATTTTGAGTGTCTTGTATTTTTTTTTGTTCAAAATACATACCTTGGGGTATTAAAGTCCCATTTCACATTACCAGAATCAAAACCTTGTATTGATATGAAAAAAATCTTTTGAGATTTCTTAGCTTAATAAAATAGAAATTTAAAGGACTGAGATCTGGATCCTTCTGAAACTCTGCATAGGTATTAATTACCTTAAGCACTTAACATTAATGAGTTTTCATAAAGTTCCATCATGTAGAAGACCTTTCATGTAGAAGACCTCTCATGTAGGAATTGATTGTATCACTTACTTTGATCCTGATCTGAGTCAAAAAAAAACCTTTAGCAAAGTGAGTAGGCTTACATAGGTATAGATGTGAAAAAAAAAGTTTAATGAAGCAGGACATGAGCTTGGCAATAGCAGAAAGCCTTTCCCAGCAAGTGCAAACCTGAAGCACGCAAGGACACCAAGGAGAGCTTCAGTTAGAAGCAGATGGCAGCACCATTAGTTACAGGGAGGGTGGAGGTACTGTCTTCACACCGATGCGCAGCAACCGGACGAAAGGCAACAGGCGCGAGTAGCTTCCTATGATGTTAGTCCCCAGCAGACACATCGTCGGCTCCAAAAGCAGTCCTCGGTGAAAGAAAGGAGCAGGTTTCCAGGCAAAATTAGATGAGCTAATTCTTCTTCCTCTGATCCTAAATATTCCCCCAAAAATTAATATAATAGAGGAAGACTATAAAGTCATAAATTGATTTTCATATAGATTTCCTCACTTCAGATCACTGCAATAAGAAGAAACTGATGTGCAGAAACTCCATTTGCTTGTTGCAAGGCTACAAGCCTTATTCTGGCTGGCTACAGTAGGTAGCTCGCTATGATTTTGCAGCGCTTCTTAAACCTTTTGATTTTGGATAAAGCTACAAAAAGTCAAGAATTATGGCCAATGAACCAGCAAGCAGGGTTATAAGCAGATTTATGACACGGTGTTTTTCCTAGACTCTATGAAATTTATAAGCTTTGCAGTTTAATGTTAACTGTTGGGCAGAGATACACACATAGCCCATTCCATATCCATACCAGCATATTAAGAAGACATGCAAGGTTTATAAAGTTTCACAGGGAAAGTGGTGAGAAAACTCCAAATCCATGAGAAAACAGTAGACATACAGGTAGTTTTATGCCCTTGTGAGAGCACAATAATTAGAGCTATAGGGCTACTTAAAGATTTCATGACACTAATGAAGCAATAAGATAAATTGAACCAACTTGATCAAAGTATTTTTTAATATGAAATTTTATTAAAATAGTACAGAAATATTTGTGAATATTTGTCAGAAGAAATCTTTCAAAGAGTCTTTTCCAAGACTGAGAAGAATACAGAGAGCATTATAACTTAGAGAAGGTGTAAAAATAAAGTATACTAATGAAATCTGATTAATAATCTAGCTAGGTTAGTGTTTTGTTAATTATACAGAAAGACATTTAAGAGTAAAATGTTTTAGTAAACCTCGAGAAACTCAGAAGAAAGTCATTAATGATGTACAACATTTGTTACTTATAATGACTATTGTTATTTGAGCCTTTTTCTGTAGCAGATTTCCCCTTAGAAACACCCTCATGCTGCAGGGGCTGATTATAAACACAAATAAAGTAAGCACCTTCCAGATATCTAGAACCCTATGCAAGGTGAGCACAGAATGGATAGTTTGCTTCTGTCTTTCCTTTTGGACAGCAGGGTCCTAGGAATAGAAAACAGCAGCAGCAGCAGCAACCCGCCATTTCCCAGCCTCTTTCTGTCTCTTTCATTATGCAGGGCCAAACGAGAGAAAAGTTCATATCTCACTTTCTCATGCTTCTAGAATTAGGGGATTTCAAACCACAAATCAGATCAGCAATGCACACACTTCTCATGGGTACAGCATTTTCTTAATTACCTTCGCTCTTCCATCATTGCTTTCTTTACACCACTTGGAAGTGCAAAGCAAGCAATCTTACCAGTGTACTGAACCAAAAATCAATGTGCTGTTGTTGGTTGTAGAACATGAAATCTGCACATATTTTATTTTATCACAGGCTGCTTTTCAGACCTCTTCCCCAGCATCCCTCATTAAACAGCAGAACTGCCAGGTCTGTCTCACTTCAAGGAAAAGGCACTGTTTTGCATAAAGTTTAAGAATTGACGTTACAGTGCCTTCTCTGTGAGAAAATCTTCACACACTTTGAAATTGTTCTACTATTTGCACTCATGTTAATTCATTGCATTGTGTGTAAAAGCATTTGTATGCAGGAAGAGAGGGCAAAATAGAAGCATAAATACTTAAACCGTCATCTCAAATTATTAAGGAAAACCTGTTTGGTTTCTAATAGCAATCATTTAGATAAATGCATTTACTCACTAAGAGACCCACATCACTGCATAATTCCATGGTGTTAAGGGAAAAGCTCACGAGCGTTATTGGTTTCTTGATCATCAGTACACCTGACAAAACAAATGGCAGGTAGAATATTCCCCTTTCTTTACCCTTCTACTCTCCACCCTTGTTCTTGTTTGGGGATTCAGATTTTGGGGTTATGGTTTTTTTAAACAAATCTTTTATTCATTTTAAAATTTAATACTACATTGGTCACCATTTTTGGTTAATGTGGATGATCTGCCATTTCGAAAGGAACATCAGGAGTGATTACGCTGGACCTGGCTTATGCAAAATCAAGCATTTTTCCCCTGCGGTACTGTCTCTTAAGGATTCTTCACATAAATACAAAAGGCTATTAATAAACAATCAATTAACCACAGATCACTGTTTGGGTTTCTAGAAGTCAATTATTTTGGAAATAAATTATGGAAGATTTTCTTCTCTTAAATTTTTATTGACTTTTTGTGCAGCAGAATGCTACTTTATCTATTGAAAACTGAAATGTAAATAAATATTTGAATAGGTTAATGCACTGCTTTATACAAGTTGGCTATATGCAACAGTGTTCCCTAAAATTGTATTTTCGTTTAATGATTTCAGTGTCAAGATTATTATTATGTATACTCACAAAATGATGTACTTTATTTCTCATTCCATGGCTTCACTATCGTTTGGTTAAGTGTGGGTGACAGAACCATCATTCTTTCCACATCTCTAAGAAAATCAGGTAGTTTCCAAAAGTTTTTTGATTGTTCAGTGTTTATTTATTTTTTTTTCTCCCCACAAAATCCATTCTTTTAGATGATATTGCCTGATAGCGGGCAGCGTGTAGACAAACCATAGGAAAGAGAACTGAGCATGGTCAGTACCTCTGCTAGTACTTAACAGGTATTTTGGTCGTCTTCTTATAGATGCTGACACATCACATTCTTGTCACCCTGACCACTCCTGTGGACCAGCATGGTGGTACATCACCATATTTCTATGTACTACTGGAAAAATATTCACTTCATAGGGGTAAAAAAAGCAGTTTTGAAGGGGACTGTGAGCAGAGCGTGTTGTACAAGAAAGCTCTTTTTCTTATCCCCCTGTACTCCTGAGCAAGGCACAAAAAATTCTGCTCATGGAAGAGTAAATTGGACTCTGCCATAAAAAAGAAGTCATACCATGATTTAAATTGGACTAGTGATCAAAACACCCGTATCACACTCCAATACAGGAATGACAGCTACCAGATTCACATAATCAGCTTTTTGTGCCATCACTCCCTGCCTGTTTCTAAGCCATGCTGCGTTCCACTCTGCCAATACAGAGTCCATGACTCCTAAAGACTGGAAAATCCCAGAGGAGTGCAGAAAGATCCAACAGAGCGTGGGAGAGAGACAGTGTGCAAAGACATAGAATCCAGTTCTACTTACAAAAATTAACTGGAAAAGAAAACTAGCCAGACACTTTACATGTTTTAGCTTAGAAAAAGAAAGAAAAAACCCTTTTCAGGATAAGTTTAGCACTTGTATATAGACTAATGAAACCTAAACGCTCAGGAGAGAGGTATTGCCTAGCTCAACATAGAGAAGGAAATAGCCAGTCGTTTCCGTTTGGTATTTTACTTATAATGAGCTAGTTTTAACTCCTGCTCCAAGCCCCTGGCTGCTCTAGCCCAGCCTCAGGGAAGCCTTGGCTTCAGCAGAGCACCGGGCCACCCATAGCACCCCGCACCCTTTGCTGGACGCGTGCAACAGGCATGCCCACAGCATCCTCTCCAGCCGACAGAGGCTACTGCTGTAACCCACCCAGGTTTGGATGCCAGTTCCTACAGACTTCCTGATGATAACTCGTTTCAGTACAGGCATCAGTCTGATGAAGGGAGAGGAGGATAGATTTTTATGAACAACACCTCTTCTGTTGCTTGCTTGCTCGTTGAAATCAGTGAGTGAAGCACTGGGAGCTGCTGAGAAGAGATTACACTTATCACAGGTGAACAAGAAGCGGGCTGCGAGAAGATACCAGAAAAGACTCCTGGGGACAAGGGCATAAGAGAGGCTTGCTTTTGCTATCATCATGGCTCCCTGTGTGCTTTCAGACAACTCAGGCTTTTCTGTTTAGAGGCACATTGGTTGTAGGAGTAAGGGGAGAAGAGAGAGTTGGGAGTAAAAAGATTTTCTTGATTGCTTTCTGCTAAGTAATTAGTATCAATATGGTTTTGTTTCAGATGCCTCAGGGATAATAGAGCTTTAGGAAATGGGTGGATTTCAGTTGCCTGTTTGCTTTACAGCTATAATTGAGAATTTCTTTTTCTAAAAGGGGGAAAAAAAAAGGTGCTAAATGTGCCTCAGGAGAGGTGATGGAAAATATTATGACACTAGTCAAGATGATTGCAAACACGGTAAGGATGAAATGTGTTCAGCTGACCTAACTAGGCATGAATAATACATCGCTTCATTTGACTACAATATTACTGGTCAAATTCCAAACATATCAAGGTGATTTCAATAACCAAGTTGTTGTAGTATCAGATACTAACAGTTTAGATATTACAAGAAAAATCTGCTAAAATACTAAGTTTCTAAAGAAACGGTACTAAGTATTGTGTTTCAAAGCAGTCTTCCTTATAGGGCAAGCACCTTTCCTTCTCTAATAAAAAGTTGTCAGGCACTACGGTTTTTTAATATCACAAGAAGAGCAGTTCCCTCCAAATTACAAACATCAGGAGATTTAAAGGCAACAAGTTCTATGGGCAGGAGCAGGGGGGATGTTCGTTTTACTAACAGATTACAATTAGAAAATGATCACACCATTGATTATATTGACTTCTACTATTGAAACTATCCTTGTAAAGATATTTTACTTATTTAGAAATTGTCTCGAATAGCAAATCTAATAGAAATAAAGAACATTCACCAGCTACCAAGAATTTGATTGTAGGCTGCAATACTTTCAAGCCAAATTACCATTGTAGGGCTGTACCTCCCTGGGTCCTCCCTCCCTGGACGTAAAGGGAGAGCTAGGAAAGAAGTATGCTGGAAAGGATTGCCAGGTCTTGCGTTAAAGGTTGGAGAGGCTGAATAGGCTTTTATTTTGTATACATATCAGAACCCTGGGCAAAGGCAAACAAATACAGCTACGAAATATGTCCTCTGGAAATCTACTGTTTGTGCATGTGTTCTGTTTTTTCACCAAAAGTGTACGATGTGGCTCTTTTTTCAGTGCGAAGAACACAGAACAGCCATTATTTTCCTAATAGGTGTTAATTGCCTTCAACAGATAGGCAGTTCTCTTCTTTTGCCCAGTGGTATGAACCCAGTATGTAGTCAGATGAGACTACATTAGGAGAATTCAGGCTGTTTGAGCTCATAGTAAGTTAACAAAACATTAAGAACATTTACTCCTAAAACTTGGATTCTGAGCTGTGACTCTGAAATGGGTTCTATATGCCTATGCCAAATACTTTACTTCTAAATCACACATTAAAACACATATGCATGAAAACAGTCCGTTGAGCAAACATGTCTTAAAAGGTGTTGCTAAATAAAAGCCCAAGTTATTATGCACCTACAATAAACAGGAAAAAGATCTTTTGTTGTCATTGTAAAATGAGTTAATGGATTCATATGAACACATTTAAATGCAAATCTAAATTTATTAATATAGTGGAATTTTTGACATTATGTTGTACACCTCTCTTTTTTAAGGTAATTTCTGCCATGAAGTATAACAGCCCAAATTTGGAAAGAAAAAAAGCCAAACCTTGGGATCTTTAAATCCTTGGTGTGAAGAATGTGTTTTGGAGTCCTGGACAACAGCAAGCAAATACAACTATGGAATATATCCTCTAAAAACTTATTGTTCCTGCACATGTGTTCTATTTTTTCACCAAAAGTGTATGTGGCTCTTTAGCCTGCGTGAAGAATGCAGAACAGCCGTGTTTTCATAATAGATGCTAATTGCCTTGAATAGATATGCAATTCTCTCCTTTTGCCCAGCGGTATGAATTCAGGATAACAGGCCTATTTTTCCCATTCTCTATATATAGACTTTACAGACTGCAGTCAAGAGAACTACTCTGCTGAGTAGGAACAACTTACATGCATGTACATTTATGGCAACTGCCCCAATAAAGAACAACATAGACATCTTTCTCATTTGGTGTCTGAAAGTCATTCTTTGCCATTTTTTTCAGGTGCATTTTTTTCTTGGTGATTTTCTTAGTTCGCAATGTTTCTTCCTTGGTAATTTTTACACTGTCTTTTCCAATTGCATGACTATTTTTTTTGGTTTTATATTGCTAAAGTTGAGAAAAGCCATAAGGTAAAATTTTGATCCGGTTGGTATGAATGGCAAAATTTCCAATGACTGTCTGAAAGCCAAGATTTACCTGACTGGGTGTTGCAGAAACAGAAGTAGTAGCAGAGTACCTTGTGTAGGTATGCTGTGCTGACAAAAAGCAGTTTAAAAAGAGCCAGAGGAGAGGTTCCTTTCAGGTGGTTCTTTCATATTTAAAATCTTAAAATACTTTCCTCTTGTAAAAATGACATATTTACCTAGTTAATATGGTAATCGGTGCTTCCACTGTGATCTTTTTTTCTACATTCCTGCCTTTCCAGTTACACACGCGTGCGCGCACACACAAGTACCACGTCAAATGGTACAGCAACTGGCTGAAAGGCTCTGCTAAGAAGGTTTTGTTGCTAAACAGCTGCTCTCCTCCTTTAGAATTATTCATGAGTCTGCCAACTTCTTCCTCTTCTGACAGTGAATCTGTTGTGCACATGAAAGAGGTGTGGCACTCCTCTCTATCTTTGAACACATGAATAAGAGAAAATATGGTGTTTATTAAACAGTAGCTATCATTATTACCATTTTGTTATCTTATAATCTAGTCCTTCTTTACAAAGTTTCATCCTTAATAAGGCTGAAAGGCAAACAGAAAATAATCTTGTTAAGTGATAGATATATTTATGGATTATAAACCCTATTACAGCAACTAATATGGCACCAAATTACTTTTGCAATTAGGGGAATTTTTATTTTCAGTAAAACAGAAAATTAAACACATTTCAGTCATTCTGGGTATTTTGAGGTAAATCAAGCATTCAAGCTGTATTCATAACTTTCATAGAGATTTGCTTATGCAAACCATTTAACTTAAAGAAGCTACAATGATGCTATCTTGTTAAAAAGCAAAATGTGTTTTTTTAAAAATCAGTCAGTCTTAAACATTCACGTGTCTGAAATTTTGGACACTATAGCTATAAGCAAAAATAAGCACATTCCTCAGATTCCTGCTCACAAAAGTCATCTCTGCTCCTTGGAAGCTCCTTGGACTTCTCTTGTGCCTGGCATACAAGTCAGGTTTTTTAACAAAAAGAGTAAAATGACACAGGAAGTGGTTTCCATGATAAAAAAATTTAATAAATATTGTTTACTCATAAAAATATATAGAAGGAATTTCAAAACTGCTAAATGTAATTTAATACAGTCCAGAAGTGAAGTAATTAATATTTTATAGAAATGTCTGTATTTCGAGACACATTAATCACATAGATTGCATTTGGAAAGCTGACTAGTTGATTTTGCTCTTTGCTTTAAAAAAGAACATTTATTTTCACTTTTCTAAAAGTGTCACCTTAGCTTTATCTGAAAAATAAAAGTAACAGTTCATTTCTATTTCCAGTTAAATACATTACCTGGAGTCCTTAAAGAGCTGATGGGATAGCTAATGGTTGCCTTGTTTCAGAGGCTTGCCAGCTGCAGGGCAGGTCATTTTTGCTGAGAAAAACCCCACAGGAATCCATCCATGCCCTTAGTCTTCACTGCGTTCAACTAGGTCTCCTGTTTAGTCAATGGGATGTTTGCCAATAACTCCAATAGGATCCAAATTTCTCCCATCATGCATGTATAGGATTCATTTATATAATAAGATGCAAGCAGTGAGTGGCAAATAATCCCCTGAGCTGAGCCAAACCTATGTCAAGAATACAGATATAGGAAGAATTGCCCAGGTACTTACGTGGTTTCCCCACCTTACATTGGGGTATGCAACCCATTGTGGCCAGTCGATGAAAAAAAACAACTCTTCTGTGACCTGTCAAAAAACCCTTTCTCCCTCAGGAGAGAGAACCAGATTCTCTGGCATTTGCCAAACCTTTGTACATCACATGAATTGCTGACGTCTGCCTCAGGCTTTTAAAATTTCTTTCCAGAGTGCTCTGCAGGAGTTACAGTTGCTGGTCACGGTACGGAAGCATGTGTTAGTTTTGCCATTAAATTGCTATGTAGAATCAACAAATTGCTTAAGGCCAGATTTCAAAAATGATGATACATACATAAAACAGGGCACAAACATATCCAGAAAAACCCTATCAACCTGCTGTCAAATAACTGTGTCATATTGCTCAGTGCATTCCCTTAGGAGTAGGGATTCCCGGGTTCCGGTTCCAGCGCTGTCAACTATTTCGGTTCTTTTGTTTTTCTCTAGCAATTGTCTAACGGAGGATGGATAGGAAGACCAGCGTTTCAGCATCCTCCCTTACAGCTAGTGTCCTAACCATGGTGTCAGGCTCTTCTTTACTCTCTTAGTAGTCATGTGAGTCTTTCCTTCCTTTCTGCCTGGTGGCACAGCTCCAATAGAAAATTCCACTTGCCTCTTGTCTGTGGTTTGGATCTTTCCATGGAAATAAAAGATACAAGTGTGAATACTCTTCATCTGAAGAGAAAAGGTGAAGATGACATTGAACATGTACACTTCTCTGTTTCCCTAGAGGACTTTTCACTGTGCTCCACTCTTTGAATGAAGAGGTGTAGTTGCATATCCTCTAAGGCGGCTTCCCTACCTTCCTTTGGGCATCTTTACATCACTCTCCATTCACCAGATGGTGCTCTGAACAGCAAGTCTGCATAAATTGCTAAGGGGAGCCTCAGCATCTAGTCTGGTTTTGGATCCCATTCTTAGCACCAGGTGCCTTAAACTTACAAGTTGTGGCACCTAATTTATAGATGCTTTTGCCTTTTACTGTAACTGATTCTTCATTTTTACAGCTCAGATTTTCAGCTTAGATCCACAAACAAATTGCAATGTCATCTCTCAGGTTATTGTTAGGCTTCATTAATTTCACATCTGTAAAAAGCTCAGAAACCATCAGAAAAATGTGGAGTAGTACTCTTGCTATCGTTATTTTTCTTTAAGATAATAGATACGAACATCCCTGTATGTGTTAACTTTCTACATGTTGGTAATTTCTTTGAGCCAAGTTTGACATGTGAAGTTTGCAAAGTTAAGCATATATTTCAGTGATTACAGGGTCACAGCTTCTCCCCGTGTAGTGGATAAGAGGAAATGACATTAAAAGAAATAACATCCATCATTATTTTTCCATGCTTTTATTTTTGTGGCATGCACTTAAATTCCAGGTAGGCACTTAATGACTACATAGGTAGATAAGGTGGTTTTACTAAGATATGCCATATATAGTTTCCATTTGTACATTAAGTCTATAGTAAACAATGCATAGAGAGCCCTAAAATACAAGAAGTTGTACTTTTTGGTTCCGTTTTCTAAAAAGGAAGATGCCTCCCTTATCTGATTTAATTTCAGTTTGGTAGCTGTAAACTATAGATTGTGTTGTGAATTTCTTTAACAATTCTGACTGGACAATCTGAACAAAGAACAGCTAGTAATGAATTTGCTTTAAAATAATTTCAAAAAAAATAGAGGACAGACTTTTTAGTAGGGCCCATTGTGATAAGACAAGGGGCAATGGTTTTAAACTAAAAGAGGGTAGATTCAGACTAGGTATAAGGAAGAAATTTTTTACAATGAGGGTGGTGAAACACCAGAACAGGTTGGCCAGAGAGGTGGTAGATGCCCCATCCCTGGAAACATTCAAGGCCAGGTTGGACGGGGCTCTGAGCAACCTGATCTAGTTGAAGATGTCCCTGCTCATTGCAGGGGGGTTTGACTAGATGACCTTTAAACGTCCCTTCCATCCCAAATTATTCTATGATTCTAGGAATTTATAAATGCACGTCTTTGTGAGATTATAGGAAAATTGATTCCTTTGCATATAGGTTTACCATTGTTTAGCATTCTTTTTGGTTTGTTCTTTTTTTCATTGAGTGGTTACTATATTCCCTTTCATTTGCTCTTATAGTTGAAGTGAGAATACTCTGAAACCAAGTTGCTCTACTGCAGTTTTCATAAATCTTAGAAAAATCGTGTGCTTAATATAACATTCATACTTCTGAGTAAATCAATAAGAAAATCACTACCAATTGTTTTCATTTCCAAAGTTAAAAGATTCAACAGTAACTTGAGAAGTTAAGTCAGTAATATTCTAGTTTATCTATCATTTAAATAAATGTAACCTGTCAAATGATTGCTGTCTGTTCCCCTGTGTCAGGTAAGGTTTATCCTTGGTTCTTGGTCGTTTTCAAAAATACGATAGTCATCTTCTTTATTCTTCATTTAAAAGTGCATTTTTAATCAATCTTCCAGAAGTATGTAAATCTGTGGGATTTTTTGAAGCATGATGATCTTAGGGCATTTCAACAACGTATATACTGTCTTATAGCCTTTTACATTTTAATATAAAATGTCAGTAGTTTAATTCAGTTCAGACTGTCTGTTTATTTTTATGCTGCAATCTAATGGAGCATTTTCACTCCATTTCCTCTCATTCAGATTCCTTGACTGTTTGTACTACAGATAGAGTGCTACCTTGATATGGATACTCAATTTTCAATTTATTTCTTTGAAACATAAGCTCTTTAACTCTCTTCCCTGTTTTCTAATTAAAGTCCTCCAATACATACTTCCTGAGGCTGAAGAATTAAGTCCAGGCCTGGCATTAAAAAGGGTAAAGGCAGATCTAGACACAGCCTGCCTGAGAAGTGCTGCAAAAACTCACTAGCACTTCCTCAGCACTCAAAATGGTGCATAATTCTGATGAGTAAGCCATTCTGATACGTGGCACAAATAACATTGAAAATTACCCAGAGACAGGGCAAAGCATTCATTTATAAAAATATTTCCTATTGCTGAAATTGTAATCATGGAGATTTTAAAGTGAGGTAGTTCAGCTGTTCAAAATCTCTTGCTTCTCCCAACAATTAAGATTTTTAAGTGAGTTGATGTGACTTTCAATATACTTTGAAAATAGTAAGGTTTTTTTTATATGGTACATTTTGAAAATAAATTGATGGACCAGGTAGCAGAAACACAATCCTGAAGAACTGCTCGACCCTAAAGGTTTCCTCAGTCCCTCCATGTACATTGAGGGTCTTGTGATTTCTTGCCACTCTTGTCCTTTAATATGTTGGCAGAGTCAGCAGAAAGTGCAGAAGTGGCACTAGGGAAGGTCGGCACAAAGTGATGTAATGTAAAGGAACCTGCTTTTGCTGTAAATTAAATTCCCATTTTCCTGAAAATGATAACAGTAGTTTCACTGGTCATAACATAGATCAAAAGCCTCTGATTGTCAAATCCAGGGTTCAGGACCAGGACTATTAACAAATTCCTAAATAGATCCATATATTACAGAGGGGTAATGACTTAATGCTACATTTTAAGTATTTTAACAGTACCATCAGCCATCAGCTTGCAACTGATCACATGAGACCATCACTATCACAACATTTAGCCAATTTGGGCAAAATTCTCTTCATTTTAAAAGATCAGACAATACTGTGGATGAGTAAAGTAAAGCTATGTTGTAAAGTTCTCCAAAGAAATTTTAAATAATTTTTTCCACAAGTATTTCTTTTACAATCCTAGTAAAATCAGGTTTCTAGTGGGATTGCTTAAGACCTTCAAGGATCTATGCTGAACAAAGAAAACCTACTTTTTTAAAGAATTAACATATCAGGAAAGGAATTTCTATTCTTGTTTTTTAATCACTTTCAAAAATTATACAAGCCTGTAAAACCACATTCTGATACCGTCACCTCTAGCAGTTTTTACCCAGTATTTGACATTGACATAGTTTTCACAACTTTATTTTCAAAAATAGAAATAGTGAATGTCTCAAAAAAGAAAAAAAACTGGCTCAAGCATAACCTGCTGAAGACGGCAGCACAGAAGTACACTAACAGAAAAGAGCAAAACACTTAACTAAAACCTTATTTGAACCTTAAGTAGGACAACGTCCTTTTATTTGTCAAAAAAGTGGGTATCCCAGGAACTTACTACCTCCTCCTGATAATCAACAAGATAAATAGTAAGAAACATTTTCTACTGTCTCCAGATTCCTAGAAGAATGCACATATTCCTTTCGCATGAGGACTTCTCAGCCATGATGTAGAAATGTGACCTTTTTTGCTCCTACTTACGGTTTTTATCCAAGAACTCTTAAAACCTGCAGGCAGTACAAAATGCTCAGTAGCTGCTTTTGAGAGCACTTCACCTGCGATGCAAGCAACTGTGTATATTTAAGTTCAAACAATTTTTTCTTGCACCTGCCATAGCCTGGCAGTAGGGCTCTGTCCATGACCTACCATCACAGCAGTATTTGTCAGGTTGGATTCTTCAGTCTACTAAGCCTGGATTAAAGGGGATCTAAAGGTGTGCAAATGACTAGGCTAAGGTGACTCTCTGGGCTCATTCCCGGCACGCCCTGGAAGGCAGCAACCAACGGCTTCCCCCTCTTCCAGAAGCTACCTGAGGTCAAAGCAAGCCCCAACACAAGCTACAATTCTTCCACAAAAGCAGAAACACTACAGATCTTGCAACCAGCCACCGATTGTGGAGTGAATTACACTCCTGGTTTACTCCTCCATCCCCAAACTAATCTTGACAAGTCCCTGTGGCATGGACAGCAAGGAGAGACATGAAGCTGCCTTTGGGGCTACCTCAGGATTCCTTCATGCCAAAGGTACCCTTAATAGCACATTTAGAAATGCATTGGAGTTACTTTATGCCATTTTAACATGCACTGGTGACCTGTCAGGAAGATGTGGAGATTGCATCCAAAAGGTCAACAGACCTAAACTATTCTTTTTTTAGCTGTCACTCACTTACCTGGCAAGAGGTGACTCAGAAAAAGGATCAAGGTTCATGACAGATAACATCTGAATACAAGTTCCAGTGCAGTGGTTTAAGGTAATCTTTGTACAAGCAGGGGATTGCCCTCAGTTATCCGCTCTAGCTGGCCCTGCTTTGAGCAGGACATTGTTCCAGACAAGGTCTGGACGTCCCTTCCAAACCACATGATTCTGCAATTTTACAAATATCAATCAGTATAATAACATTGCTAGTACTTCTGAAATCATGTTTGGTAATGAAAGTACTAGAAAATCTATATACTCTTTCAGAAAGACTTCAGAAGAGTTGCAAGCTTGGGCAGAAGTTTGGAAAGCCTGTCTTACACTGTACTTTTTACTTCTCCAGTGTACTTCAGAAACAAAATAAGAGCTGACTTGTTTATGCTCTCTATGTATTTGCACTGGAGATTTGGATAGTAAAGGACTCCTTAGTCTAGTAGTCAAGAGAATAATTACAGGTTGCTGACTTTTTTATTTCAGTAATCAATTCATTTGATGTGAAGTAGTATTTCAGAAGAACCAAGAAAATTGCAAATTTCAGTACAAGGTGGCAAATGTATCTGAAAAGAAAGAAAGAAGATCAATGGGAATGTGGAGAATTTTTAAGATATAAGAATATTTCATTTCAACATTTGCTAAATGTCTTTCAGAATTACTTCAATTTTTTCATTACAGCATTTTTAAAAATGAAGGTTTAAGCCTTTTCTCTAGCACTTCTAATGAGAAATCGAAAAATGTTTTAAAAGAAAAAAGCTTAAAAGAGTTTATTTAACCAGTTGAAGAAATAAGTTAATTTTCTTTGTAGAAAAGACATTATGAATTAACCCAAAGTATTCTTACATTTTTTGTCTCTTTGAAAATAAAAGCCAATCTATATTTTCCCAACATGAGCTTCCACCCATATTTTATGCAGACATACTGGCACATTTATGGGGTTCTGGATGGATTGTTATCCTGTATCTATTGAAAGAAAAACACCGATTGCCCAGCTTAAGTAAAAGAGATACAGCGGATGAAAATGATCAAACTAGGTAACTGGGAAGAGAAACAAGGTGCAGATATTGAAATATAACAATATTTAATCTTTAGAGTAGCTTACCAAAGCATGTGGAGTTTTCTACGGAAACAAGATTTTATTGTTCTTTAAAATATGCTCTAATTCAGTTAAAGTTACGGTCTGTGTTATGAAGGAGCTGAGACCAAATGATACTGTTCTCCTCTGGTCTTAAAAAATCAATGAATCTGGCCAATAAAATTCAGCATCAAAGGATTCTCAGCAACCAGCCACAAGTGCTGGATCACTTATTGTAAGGGACTAGAGCAAGTGCTTCTCTGTTGATTTTTACATCCAAAATTGACCCTGTCAGAATCAAATCTCAAGCTTTCATTTCCAGAAAAGAATGAAAGTGGAACACAGTGGACATAGGGAATCACTGAGAAGAATAAAAAGGTTTATTTTGTGACTAAGCATTGAATTAGTAGCAATAAATATTTACAGCAGACTAGTCCTACAAAGACTTGACGCTCCATGCCAGCTGGAGACTTTGGTTCATAGCAGAGTTATGGAATTTCACGCTCTACCTTCATTTATTCATGCAAAAATGACTAACATTACCATTGCACCGCAGGTCTTCATTGTATTTTACTGCAGATATTTATATTCGTTTAGCTCTGTTCATTATTGTGGCAATGTAACTTATACTTTTGAATATATTAATCACAGCTATAATAGGACATAAAGGAAACAGAATATATTCCTGTAATAATATATTGGAAGTTTAATTTCAATTTAATATGCTCTAAAATCAGACAAATTATAGATACAAAGCATTTAATTAGACCGATTACTCTGGCTGTGCCCATTCTATCTCTGTTAACAGCACACAGATGCATATACCATTTGGCAGACCCAGTTTGGTGCCCTGGCCTTGGCAAAGCCCATCAGGATGTCCATCCCATGCTTTGGAAGGAGCACCCTGAACTATCCCACAGGTCTTTGCAATCTACAACCAGAAGCTTTTCTACTATGCAAAGGTCAGTAAACTCCCCTGCCTCGGATATCTCCTGTGATCACCCCAGTGTGCTCTAAATAATCTAGATCTCATTTTTTGCTGTCCTTTAGGCTCCATCCTGAAACTGAGGAGCAGACAGCCCACTTTAGGGCCACCCTCCATCTCCATCAGATGACTAGGCAAACTGGGAGGAATCTAGCATGCCTCACGGGGCCCCTAGCCATGCACAGGAGAAGAGCAGGCCTGCCTCTGTCTCTAAACCAGGCTTCAGGTATAGTCCAAAACGGTCTCACTTTTTTAGAGTGCCAGGCACAGACAAGAGAAGCTAGCACCAACCACACAGCACTCCAGACCTGCCATGGCCACAAGTCTTTGTTAGCTATTGCAGTGCCTGGACAAGGATGAAGCATACGTGTGCACAATGTGAATCTAGTGTTAAACATTCCTCTCTGCAGAAAAACTGAGGACCCTACTTTCACATTTGACCACGTTAAATGTACACGTAGAGCCAAGTTAACAAGCCAATGTAGGATGTGGGCAAAGGGTGCTTCCATGTTTTCTCACTTACAAGTGGCTCAGGTGCCATGAGCAGTTATACTAACCAAGTTCACCTTCTCCTGTCCAGGTATTCTGCTCTTTTTCAGCACACATAGGGTGGCACTCCCTTTCTGACAGCAGAGACGTTCATGATGTCGAGTTACCTACCTGCCCTGCAGATGGTACAATCCTTGGGCTATGGGCCCTAACTAGTCTGTCAGGGTCCACACAGGGAGTTACCAGCAACACTCCCTTCCCAAACTTCCTTATTCTCAGAGGATACACGTTTGTGAGCCGTACTAATGGCGTGCTTCACCAAGGACCTGGCGGCATGGGGATCTAGGAGACGAGTGGGTGGGACATGGCCCTTATCCAAATGTGGCACGTAACCCTGCTGTTGTGCCTTCCCCCGGGATCACTTCCAGAGAAAGAAAGCAGCAGTGACCACTGCTGTCCTGCTGTCCCAGTGGGTGGCCAGGAAACCCCTTTGTCCTTCCTAGAGTTATTTGATACTGTGCAGAGCCATACCCTGGTTTGCTAGTGAGCTAGCAGTAAGGAGGTGAAGCAACCAGAATGTGACCAGAACCATGTGTAGAAAATCCCCAGGGGAAGGATGTTAACTTGTGCCTCAACAAGCCCATGACTCAAGCCAAGGCCAGAAGGGGGAGGTGCCTGAGAGGATATCTAGCTAGGGTGGGGAGGGCCTGATCACGACCAGATCATGCCATATAATCATAACAGAGTCCTGCCAGGTAATTGTTTACCAATCTGAATGGTGTGTTTGCATTCAGCCATTTCATAGAATAACTTGCACATGCTGCCATGGCAGCTAATCCAGGCTGGCATAGAAGGGGGAAGGAAGGTTGTGTGCACAAGTCACCTGCAGGTGCCTAGGGAGGTCTGTGTCTGTCAGGATAGAAACGCCTTCCAGCACTGCAGTCAGCCACAACAGTAACCTGGCCGTGGCACAGCTTGCTACCAGGTGGAGTTGCCAGCCAACCTGCTGCACCTACCACTGCTTCTCCCCAGCACAGAGAATGGCTCCATCCACGAGCAGTCCAGAATTCCCCTTCATCCATGAGAAGGGGAGAGCAGATGGATAGGGAAGGGGTGAGTTGTTTCTGAAATGCTACCTTTCTCCCCAAGAGCAGTATGTCCTACCGTTGCCTTTGTCTTTGTCTGGCTTGAACTTGTCCACCATTATCAGATGACCCAAGTCTAAGCAGAGCAGTCTCCCATCACCTACACAACCCTTGGTCCCCACTCCCAAAACATTAAACGTGCTCACCACAACTCAGCTGCTCTCCAGATGTTTAGCTGGTCCACATATCCTGATTTCAGCTCCTTATGAAGGGGAGAGGAGGAAAAAGCAGCTACAGGTAGGTCTCCTGGATTCTGGAGACTTGTCTGTCTGCAAAGGTTCATCTGCAAATATTAATGTCACAGATGTGGATACTTTTTTGGACTTAAAGCGTAACTCTTCCTTGCTTTGTGAACTCTCAGCCTAGGGCAGCTCTGCTGTGCTCAGAATACAGTCCTGTCAGGCAGCCTCCTTGCCAGAGCAGTGATGAATCCTCATCTCTGTTTGTACTGAATCTCTTCTGAGCTTAGGTTTCTCCTGAGTGTTTTGCTGCTTCTGTGGTGCCAAATAGGTGGGACTGCGTGGCTTTTTACAGTGTGTACCTGAGGATGGTGAATGTGTGCAAGGTGCGAGGGCAGGGTGGGATTTAAGGAGCTATCAAGACTTGGCAGACTTGCAAGTGAGCCGCACCTGCTGTTACGTTGCCCTGTTTGTAGGGAGCACTGGGATGCAACTGAGCGTGATGTGCAGCACCTCTACCCGCACAGGTTGCCTTAGAAAGGGAACCCAGGGTACACTCCAGCACACCTCGGCACCTAGGCAATGCAGATTGTTGGTGGTCTAAGATTCCCAAACAAAATCCACAATGCTCAAGTTTGGCAGAACAGATGAACTCTGAAATAATGTTACTGCTAAAAACGTAGCACACCATCATTGGAAAAAATAAGTCTGACCATAAATTTCAGGTCAGACTTGTCTGTCTGTTGCCATGTGCCTGCTGACACCCGTTCAAACCATGCTTTAGGTTCCGAGGTGAGCTGGGAAGTAGGAGGTGAGCAGGCTTGACACTGAGAAAGGACAACTTTTTTTGCATTTTCCTTCTTGTTCCTCACCATGCGAATCATTTGTATTTGCCAGAAAGAACTGGCAAAGGGAATGAAATGTTAGGATGAAGTGAAATAACACAGGAACTTATAGAAGAATGCTGTTCAATCACAGTCGGACCTAGAAAGACCTTCAGAATAAGTATATTGTGTTTGAAGAGGGCCATGCTAATTCCTTGTTCATATGATAGACAGACCTGTAGCAGAGCTCCAGATGAAAACAAACTTCTAGGCTATGCTGATGTTATATACACAAGCTATCAAAAAACCATAATGCCAAAAAAAGCATATTATGTGAAACCAATCCATATAAATCTTTCATACTGTATATATCCTCCCTGGAAAGAGTACAAAGGATATGTGGTATGTCTAATGTATTGCTGAATTGAATATTCTTTTGTGTTTATTTACTAGCAGACAGGTACAGCGTACTGAATTTATAAACTGAATTTTGCTTTTCAGGCTTGTGAGTTCATAATATGTGTGTAAGATATTTTCACTGTGAAGATACTGAAAACAAACTCGTAACTTGTCTTACAAAGACAGCTTTGAAATTAAGAAAAATATGGGACAACATTGTATCTTTTTCAAGTTTATAATTATGAATTTTCACCAAAACTGCAGTTCATCATTTAAGAAAAAAAGGATATGAATAATTTTCTGGACATTGAGATAAACTGATATGGCTCAGCTGTATCTCACTCCAGTTAGTGACAACTATAGTTGTTTTTTTTTTTTTTTCTGCAGGTATTGCTATAATCAGGTAAACTTTTTATAACAAAGGCTAAGTAGTACTTTTGGTAGAATAGCTCTAAATAGCTGGCAATTGACACAGTAAATTCTTGAAGATGATCTTGAAATTTCCTTGAAGTTGTCTCCATCGGGGAGAAAGAAATTTGACAGGGAGAGAGGGGAGACAGAAGAGGCAAGAGATCAGAAACTAAATGAAAGATGGGCAACAGTTGGTGCAGGAATCCTCCAGAAAAGTAAAATGCTGGATTCACTGACCTACCTCTTTGCTTATTCCCTATCCCTTCCCCGAAAGGCTCATGAGTTTTCCCATGTTTTCTATTGTAAAGAGAGAAGCCCCCTCCGCTTCTACTTGCAGACTCTTCCTTAGTGACATTGCTCTGATTGCATTGGCAGTACTTTTGTTGTAATAGAAGGTGGCATGAAAATGGAATGCAGAGGAGAGATGAGCCCTTTGGACAGGGCATTGTAGATATGAGGCATTCATTTTCTTTCTTCTAAGGCAATCATTTTGTTTGTCAAATACAGTATTTGATTCTTTTCCTACTGAAATAGAATCTCACAAATTTAAATAGTAAAGCAGCTTTGAACTTATAGCCACATTATCAGTACAGAAACTTTTTTCTCTACCACATGCTTAATTTTATCATTTTCTTCACTGTCACTGGTTGGTTTTGAATCTATGGTCAGATTAAGAAGTTTGATACAGAGTATTTCAATTTAAATGGATTTCTTTGCCGTTATAAAAAAAAAATTGCTGTCAGTATTGACTGTAAAAGTCATAGAGCTCTAGATCATTTCCCCTGGGAATTTTTTAGTATCCTTCCAATTAGCCAGTCAATAGGAAGTTCTTATAAACATGATAGCTTATTCTTCTCTAGGGTTTTCCTTCTACACTCTTCATCCAAGATGTTTCCAGAAGAGGAAGAAAGCTTTTAAAGCATCTACTCTCCCAGCACAGCATTTGTGATGACTAATATGCATCCCATGCTATGAATGATAAAGAAGCAACTGCACAGTGATTTGCCCTTTTCTTTTAAAAATATTTGCTGTATTTTATTTCTAGTCAACTGTCTCTTTTGGCAATACTCAGACAAATGACAATGGTAACTAGCTACCCTCACTGACTTCCACCAAGTATTTTTCTAGTAATGGTAAAAACTATGCATATTTCCAGTTACCTAATTTCATATAAATTCTTATTCTCTCTGCTGCATAAACACAAAGCTTCTATTATTCATATCAACACTTTCTGTTATTATACTTTTTATTAGATTCTAATGTCCCCCCCATATAAAGTAGGCTGTCACTGTATTTACATTCCAAAATATATGTAAATTTACATGCAGAAGATACACAGGATACGTATCCCAGAGACTTCAGATGATTCTATTCACATCTATTTTTCTTCATTCTGGGGAAAAAGTCAAACAATAAAATCATTAAAAGGTCCTTCAGGCAGATAACTGTCTTCTAATTACATTTATATATATATATTTGCATTATTTTACTTAAATGCAATATATTTACATAGGATTAAATTCCTCAGTTAAAATAAAGGTCTGTGAAAGATTGTGTGTATTTCTTCAGTCCTATATTACACATTTTTTTTTTCACAAAAAGAAAATACAAACTAGTACCGTTTGTTTCTCCTCCCACTGCTGTTGTAGATAGGACAGACGCCAGGAGCTTGGATCCCAGGTGATGAGGACGCTCACTCCCTTGCTGATGAGGGTGACCCACCGCACTCATCCTGAGAGCGCCGTACTCTGCCGTGTGTGTTGGCCGGCCCCTTGTAGTGTGATGCTACAACTTTACAATCTGGCCTCACAAAAATGGCTGTAAATTCTGGTATTCAGATTAGTATGACAATATCGTCACACAGGCTTGAGCCAACACTCCCTTATCACCCCTATGCTGGCTTGTCAAGAGGGGTGACTCAGGCACAGGTGGGAAGATTCAGAGATCAAAACCAGTGCAGCTCAAAACCTGCGGCTACAGGCAATGTAGATGCAGCTGGATCAAGCAGCATGGAGCAGTGGACTTTGGCCCAGACATACCTAATATCAAGAGTAAAGAACAGTTGAGACTGCTATTTGGTGTCATACATAATCTGTATGGTCTGCCCCTCATTTTGTTTACATTCAGCCTACTAACTCAGTGGCTGTGACCAGCTTACCACTTGTGCAGAAATCTGACTCACCCAAAGCAAGACAAAAAAAAAAGATGATGCAAAATAACAACTAAAATACTGTCAGATCAGTGAATTGAATTAAGGCACTTTTCAGCATAGAATTTATATAAGGGATGGAGTGGAAATATATGGGATAGAGAGACAAAGAAAACAGGACTGTCATTTTTAGCATCTGACTGCAGGTAAACCGAATGGTGTATAACATGAAGCTGCACCCTGCACTGAAGGGGGCAACTAGGTGAACTGCACGACAGATTTACAGCACATTTTCAAAGCACAGTTCTCATTCCCCCAAAATGAAATCATGTAAGTTCAAAATGACCAGGAGTGAAATAGCAGAGTTTTAGAAAAGCTATTAAGTTGAAAAATAACAGAAACATATTCACACAGCTGTAAAATCCGAGTCAAAATTATTCAACAGAGGTTTTTATTAAATAAATGAAGAATATTTAAAGCCAAATTCTCACCCTTGGACAAAGCTCAAGTAGACCTGCCTTTCACAGACAAACTCTAATAAATAAGCTGGTAGACAGCGTTTTCCAACTAAGCTGAAGTTTTCACAGTCCATTGCAACCTAGAGAGTGAACCAGTGAATTTGCATAGTGACACATACTTACACAAACCGTGTTTTTGCCTCATTCTAAGTCCTGTGGATAATCTTAAAAAGGAATGACAACAAATGGCAATAAATGGCATGTACAAATACAGCTTCTTTCAACATGGCATCACCTACACATAGCGCTCACAGTGCAAGATGCTACTGTCCTGGGGGCCTTGATTACGTAGGCAAGCATTCAATCCCCAATATACACTTTTGGGTCTAATATATACTACCGTATTAGTCAAATCTTGGATGAAACACATCAGTTTAGCAATAAAAGTCTGGACACAGCCCTAGAGAAGAAAGTAGAGTTCAATTTTTTCAAACAGACCTGGTAGAAGACAGTATTTTCATTATTATTTTGCATCTTCTTTTTTTTCTTCAGGGAGTTTTGTTCTATACCTAGCTTTTTTCTTTTTTCTAATTTTTGGTTATTCAGAATAGTTCTTGTAGTAGCAGAGAGCTGATACAGAAAGGAGCTCATAATAATTCAGAAACTTTCAAAAAGGAGGAAATGCTTTTCTTATAAAACTAACGATTTTGGATCATGCAGCATTTTAGCATTTGATGTTCTCCTTCAGAACAGGCTTTGTTCTGGAGAAAATATTTAGTGAACACTGAATGTTTTAAGATACTTCTAAAACAAAAGAAAAATAAGTAATAGTAGAGATTTTATACAGGCTCCAGAGCTATAGAAAAACAAACAAAAAAATTACTTAAATTCATGTTTACATCCCTTCAGTGGCAGGAAAAAGGAACTCTCTTAAACATGTGTGGTTTGCCTTTTATTTCTGAACAAAAAAATCTTTACATCACAAAAATTATACCCCTTGAAAGATGCACTTGTAATTTTTCATCACAGTGGCTGCCCACAATGATTGTCAACAATACCAGAGTCTGAGTCGCTAGACCCAGGAAAGCATTCCTGGCAGAAGGTCCTTGATCCCTCTCTCATAGTAAGTCAGCAGTGACCTTAACCCATGAGGTCCCCTGTAGATGACTGCTCTTTGGGACCATTCCATCAACTTTTACCTGGGCAAAACTCCCACAGACTTCCAGCGGACGGTGTTTTATCTGCATAAACACTTCAGGCCCAGGACTTGAATACCAACATAGTGCTTCACAGAGAACGGTGACTAGTGATCCATTCACAAGTTTCCAGTGTGTCTTTTGCTATGATGCCCAGGCAGCAAGTCCAAGATCAGTAAAGGTGTTTGTTTGCCATTCAGTTTTACTACTGTCATCCTATGAAATATTTACTCTACTTCCACTAACCAAACACATGCCTTGAGGAAAAAATGTGTATAGTAAAAACTTTGCTGACATAAATGAACAAGTTGTACGCATAGGTAAAGTTTTAGTTAGTCACCAGAGCATACAGCAAGGGTTCATGACTTTGGGGAAGATTTGGTCCCAGGAGAAGTCCATGAGGTTACTTGCATTAATGGTGCTTTTGGGAATTACAATCCCAAACTGTTCAGCTTTATTCTGCTAGGCCAGGTGATGTAAGTGGGAATGATAATGTGATTCAGAGCTGCAAAACAAGAGGTGGAGTCTGTAAAAAAGCATTGCAGACTCTTTCTGTGATGGCCTTCTGTTGTTCTTGTTTGGGGTTAGGCTGCCAAACCGTTCACTGCAGGTGCCCATACAGCTGTGTGCTACCATTGATATAATGAGGAATGTTAGATCATTGATATTTTCAGCCCCTCATCTTACTGCCTCCCTTTTGTCCCCTACTCTGTTTGAGCCATGAACTTTGCATTTCTGTGTTCATGAATACACTAAACATATAAAAGATTGCAAATAGTCTGAGGGCTCTTTAAAGCTCAAATATAATTAAGATTTGGGGTAAGGAATACCTGAAGTTTATAGGTGCAGTGTTACTGTCAAGGGGAATGGGGCAAAATAGCACAATGTTCTGCATTTCTTTCAATTATTGTTAAATAAGTTAAATTTCTAAAAAGAGTGAGTATGCATGCTCATATTTGCTATATGCATCATAATTAGAAAATCTCTAATATTTGTGATTAATTCCTTGATGATTAGAACAATTGAAAAACAGCAGCCGAGGGGACTATCATAAATGCAGATGGAGCTCTCCTTGTGAGTATGAGCATAGGCTCTGAGGAAGAGGTTTGGAGAATCCTGAGAGGTGTGGCACCTCCTGTCCTGTGAAGCCCCCGCGACTGAGGAATTGTATACATTTTGTAGTGGCAGGCATACAGTAATGCAAGAAACAAAAATCACTATGATTTTTCAAAATGCCTGTATGCCTGCTTCCCGGTAAAATAACAGTGCCAGACATGCAGATGTTTTTAAAAACTGTAATAGTGGACACCACACTAAACTATTTAAAGCTTAAGTACCTGTAAAATCTGTCCCTTACTGCCCAATAATTTTTACAAAACATTTTTAGCTACAGAGATAGTTTTCATTCTAGTGAGTTCGCTGTCAGACCGGGGCTCACAGTCTAGCCATATTGCAGCAAATTTGCCCTAGCGTTTGTCCTTATGCTGACACTTCGATAAACTAGAACTCCAGCTCTGATGAGAAACAGGGTGATAATAATCTCTGGCAAACATTCACAAATAAAAAAGAGAAGTAGGGGCAGTGGTGTAATGTATTGTTTCCCAGCACTAGAGACAGTTCCTACTAGAGACATCTAGGCAGTACATCACGCTCTTGCTTTCTCTCTCCTTTACACTCTCTCTCTCCTCCCCCTTCTCTGCTTCTCAAACACACTTTTAATTTTGGAAATCAGAAATGTAATGATATCCAACCCATAATTTAAGGTTAATTTATCATTAAGTTAAAACAGAAAATCTGAAAGCAATGGTATACCTCGTTCTTTAGCATAAATCAAGAGTAAAGAGCTGGGAAATCAGACCCTATAATCATAATGAACCAGAAACACTGAGCATGACCAAATCAACCATTGTTTAAATATGTGTAAATTAATTTTATCAGTGATTCACTTGATTTATTTTATTTGATTTATCTCTTATAATGACACTCCTTGTCAAATCACCTTCATTACTTACTTTGTTAACTTAGGATTTTTCATCAAAAACACAGAACCCAGGACTGTATCTAAAGTTATTTCTTTGGTTGGGCATGGTGGTTTTTTTTAATTTAAAAAGACTCACAAAATCTTGAACTGTCCTTTCCTTCATGCATGGCTCAATCAAGCTTCCCAGGTTGCTTACAGCTTTTAGAATGCCGTTAATTACGACAGGCAACAATAGGACAGACACACTCCCAAGCATCTTCCTCTCTAGTGAAGAACACAGTTGATGCACTGTGTCACTGGCTGCTTCAAGCACCCAAAAGAAAGTAAAAAGCTAAAAATCCAAGCAGAAGATAGTGTGCACGTACCTTTTGGACCCTGATGGTTAGTTTGTATTGTTAGAACAATTAGAAGGTTCCAGTCACAATCAGATACTGGCTGAATAACTGTACATTTTGTGTGCTTGTTCCTTCTACAGATGCACCTCGTAAAAGATGAGAATAAAAAACATGTTCAGATGAGATAAGAACCAGTATTTGAGGGACAGTGTCACAGGGCTTATATTTTGAGTTTAGAAGAATTTCTATATTGATATGTTCATTAAATTAATTAGTAACTGATAGATGCAATACATGAAAACCATGAAAAATGGCTACAGAGTAAAACTTGTGAAGACATACAAATTACTTTAGGAGCCTAAATTTCATTTTGAAAATTGACCCAGAGCTGAATTTCCAGCTCTCAGGTGTTTAAAAGATGTTTATATAACTGAAGATGCACATAGGCACCTACTACTGAGCTTTTAAGTATCTACACCTGTTGAGCATTTTTAAGTATCCCACTAGGGTCCAAATTTCCAAAAGGACCTCAACTGTATTGTTTCTAACAGAGGTAAAGCCCTATAAATTGAAGATCATCTGTCCAAAAGAAGATATGTTAGTCTGTACACATATGCATTCTTAGATTAAGAAATCCTGGAATTGATATAGGTCTTTTAAAGTATGTAATGAAAATGCAGGCTAGATCTAACAAATCTTGAGCTACAACTGGAAGATTCACCATAACTAACTTCACTTAGGCTGATATTTCTTCTAAGTAACTTTTAATCATTTGCCATTAGAACAATATGAAACATAAGAAAAAAATACTTAAATGGTAAGAAACATTTCATACTTTCTATCTAGTTTGAGATAAAATAATATTAAAATCATTTAAATCTCTTCTGTAATTCTTAAATAACCTTGCTCCAGATCTTACTTGACAGGGAAAAAATGGGTGCCTTTATTAATACAATTCATAAGAAACAAGGCTTCAAGACCTAAGCTGCTCATCTCTTAAATTTGTTGCAAAATAGTTGTTTTCCTCTGTTGAATCCTCAGTTTGGAGTAAATGCAGGATTTTCACGTCCTGTGGCTCCAGCTTTCAGGAGGAATTGTGAAGATGCCAAAAGAAGAAAATAGGAAGAAAAGGGCAGGGTGTTAGGACTTTCCTGCATGCCTACTCTCGGTCAGCTGTTCCCTCTCCTCTCAGAGATGTAGAGTCGGATTCTGATTTTACTGACAATTCAGTTAGTTCAAAGTGAGTTCACAATAACTCCACTGACGGGCATGGAGAGTTCCTCCGGATTGAGAATCAGGCCCACAATGTGTCTCCTTACTGGCTGAAGGAAAGGGGGATAAATGTTTGCGTGGAGCTAAGAAGGAGAAATGGGAATGCACGTTTTGGAAGTGCCTTTTTATTACAACAGAAACTCCTTGACTTCCTGCCTCCCTCTGAAATTGAGAGGGAGAGATACAGGATAGAAATAGAATAGAAAGGAAAACCTTTAAAGTGTCTTCTGTTTCATCTTTAATTGAACTGTGAAGTCTTATTTTCTACTTTTCATTATCTATGTATTTCACTAATACAAGACTAGTGAATAATTTGAAAAATAAATGTACAAAATTATTAAATTTAATTACTTAACAGCTTTCATTAACATTTTACATGCATCATTTATAGTAGTTCTGAATAAATGCACGGACTACATTTTTTCTTATTTTAATGTTCTGTGTGTAAAAAGCTAACTGGAATATTTTTGTTCTTTAAAAAAGTTAACATGCAGACTGTACCAAAATAACAAAATACATGAATTAAAAAAAAGTAGAATAAATATGTTATATTAGTTATTATTTGCCTACATGCTGGCATATCGTCCAGTATTCACATTATGAAACACTACTGAAAATGCTGCAGAGTGTGAAAAGAGCTATGATGAGTACTATTCCCACCCAACATTTGTGGTACCAAGCTTCATTTCATTTAGTCTGTTGTCCCACAGATCTTCTCTTATTCACATTACTCTCCAAATCTGAAAATATGCTTTTATCTCATCCTTCAATTTTTGGATAGCACTATGTGCTCTGAAGATAATTTTCTGTGAGGGGACAACGTGAAAATTATAAACAATTTATGTCCCTGTCTGTGCTATGAGAGCGTATTTAATTGTTAAAGTAGAAACAAAATCTTCCCAGCCTCATGCAGAAGCACAAGTAAATTGGCCTTGTGTTTCTAACACTGCAGAGATATATAGGCTATTAAAAAATTATCAGCTTTGGGGTTACAAGAATAAGCCATAACCAAAACATTTATATTATTTTTATGGTTGGGAAAGTCCTCTTAACAGTCTACACATTTACCTAAGTTTAATAACTTCAAATTTAATCTTAAACTATATCTTCATTTGTCTTTACATTCCACTGGGTAGATCTGAGGACAGTGGAATAAATTTTTCATATGCTGAGTCCACTACAGGGAACAACTCTACCTCACACTGCACCAGCTCAAGGAAAGCTGCATGCTTGAGCAACGTCTTGCTGCAGTGCATTGCAGCTGATCAGAAGTCCACAGCTCTCAGTCCTGCTAATATGTTAGCCTGGCAGAGACTGAAAAAAATGCGAGGAATACAGCAACTTTTCAGCAGTGTGTGTCCTAAGCCTTCTCTGAGTAATTTATCACCTCTGAAAAGACCATGCCCCTTAACTCCCTGACCGAAACTGATGCATAGAGCTGCACTATATTGTTCAAGGGTTGTCACAGATGGTTGCCATTAGGTGTGGGTGATTTACCTTCAGGAGGGTCATATCTGGGCACCAGCAAACTCCACCTACTAAGTGCATCTACATGTGCTGCAAGAATAGTGGTAGTATCGGTCTCCGTCATAGCAAGCAGCATCTTCCTGAATGGGCATCAGACAGAGATTATTCAGAGTTGGAGTCTGAGCGGTGTGTGGGAGAGGGGATCTAACAGGAATCGTCAGTTGAAGAGGTGGACATGCACACGCGTGTCTGATCACGAGGCCCTCTGCCAAAATGGCCCTTCCAGTATATGAGTTTTCTGTAGGTTTTAGAGAGGCCCAAATTCAGAGAGATTCTTTTTCAAGCTCTCCCTTGACCTGCAGACTTTTTTCAGTGTTATAAGTGCAAAAGTGTGGGAGGGGGGAATGAGCTGGATTTCCCCTTTGTTAATATCCAGGACCCATCAGAAGGTCGTGCTGCATCGGTTGATTTAAACAGGTAAGCAGTTAGCACTCAGGTATGGCACTAATGTCTTATTAACTGCCATTGTATTTTAGAAATGTAAAAGAATCAGAGTGGCAAAACATACCTTCAATTTCAATACCTGAAATTTTACTTAATCCTGCTTAAATTAAATTAATCTTGTTTAAATGCTGACGTAAAAGCCACAAAATGAGGCTCCCAAATACATGCTTATATCATAGCAATTATTTGGAGAAAAATTATAATAATCCTTAGTCCTTTTATCATCGTGCTAGCAATTCATTATTCCTCTGCTCAAAAGGATTTTAATATAATGTATGGAATGGGCCCTTCACTTCTACTGGAATCATATTTACTAAATCCACAAGTTATTTTTCTGAAATTTTATTTCATAGGTTGCATTTTTTCTCCCAGTTTCAGAGTCCTGTTTGTACATGTATTGTACATTGACATAAAACAGCAAAATAACAACTGACAGGCACTGTAGGATTGCAGTAATTATTTTAAAATAAGACTGATTTGTTCTACTCTTTATTTCCCTGAGGCCAATAACTGGAGGCTAGTTATACTGCAATTCAACAAGCCAGAGGAAAAACACCTGTTGCATATGATTATTCTCTATTAAAATGCAATGAATAATTCAACATATTTTAAAAAGCAGCATTGTTATCATGCCTCTCAGCTCTTAAGAAAGTGTCTGTAGCTGAAGAGAGAGAGGGTCAGGTCAACCCAAAATGTTGGCTGTGTCCTATCAGGTATATTAGTCCATCCACTTTCTTATACTTACCAAATACACAATTGTGCTTTTCCCTATCATTGATAGAACAGTGATACAGCTTCATTAAGCTGAATTCCACTGATTTTCTACATTGTATTATTATATACATAGATGTAAGTGAGCTGAAAAACCTAAACTGAGCAAGATGATGGACTTGTGCAATGGTCATTCCAAGTAAGCAATCCAAAGTTAAGGCAGAGTAATTAAGGTGAAGTTTATAGTGATATGACTTGGGTTTCATCTGAAATAATTTCCCATTTCACTGAAGTCAACAGGTAAGTTACTACTGGATGCAGTGGAACCTAAATAGATGTTGCTTTCCAGGTCAGTGATTCAGCATATTTTCCAAGAATTCCTTTATTGCAAAAATTTCATGAAAGGTAAGTTTTGTGCATTGACATTTTTAAGCATACACCACCTTGGGATTACCAAAAGCTCAAAAGATCATAAAGGGCTCAAATATGCCAACCGACTAATAGAAAATGCTGAGCATCCTCCTTAAACATACATCAAGAATGCTCAGCAGCTTGCAGCACTGGGCTTTTATGAAATACGGGGAAATTTCTTACCAGTACAAACAGATACAAAGTTAATATACATATTTATTTATTCTCACCCAGCTCTAATAATCTAAACTGTCACTTGTTTCAAGGTAGGGAAGTGGCATGTTTTCAGCCTCAAGGAAAGATCTGCTGAAAGAGAGGTAGAGGAGCTCTGTTCATCTGTTCATTCACTCAGTAGTTACCATAATAATAGTTGTACATCCTGTGACTCCTAGAGCACTGGCTAAGCCATCTAGACTCTGTCATGGTTCAATTTTAACAAGCATCCTCCTGAAATTCACACTGGGTTGCTGTAAATTTAAATCACCAAAACTTCCACTTCTAAAAGCCCATTCACTCAGAATATGACTTACAGGGCCAAGTTCTATTATTCTTTCTATGGCTTTACACATTTACTGGAAAGACAATCAATAGTACCCATGATTCACAAAGGGAAATAACGCTTTTGTTCAGATGCTGCCTACTGGCAGATCAGGCAATGAATTCAGTAATATTTTCAGTGATTTTTAATATCTTTTCACAAACCAGTCACTAAATTCATAGCCTCAGAGGGTGGCCTAATCCTGATTACACCTGTATGAAAATGCTTGTATTTGGGGGAAACAGACACATTCTAGCATTCTGAGTGATATTACTAATGGTTCTTGTGTTTTGCAGTATTAAAAAAATATTTTAAGGAACTCATTTATTTCTGTAAATTGACATTTCTTCTTAATACTGTACCGAAAAAGCCTTCTGGCTTTAAAATTAGATAGAAAAGATGTTATCAAAATTCTCACCGTGGGCCAGTAAGGAAGCTCCTCTCCCCACAACTTCTTCACTCTTTTTCAACAAAAGGCTCAGAGCTACTTCATTTGCAGGCTGTCTCACAGCACTCCTAAAGCATTGTAGCAGGCTTTGCAATCATAAGTAACTTTAAACTAGCTACAGATAGCATCTCTGGAAATGGGCAGTTCTGCATTCTTTCAAGTTTAGGACTTAGAAAATTTTCACAAATTTTGATTGTGCTGGGGAGAAAGATTGTAGAGGGTCTCTATTTTCATTTTCACAGTTTTCTCTAAGCCATTTTGTGCAATATTTTATGCTCATGAAAGTTGTTAGCATGATTGGCATGATGATTAGCAACTACAATTTTCCTGTTGCCCATATTCTCTGTACCTGAGAAATCCATATTGACTCAGAGCAAAAGCATGGTGAATGAACCTTCTCTAGGTCAGAAACAGGAGGACTTCCTAAATTAGATGTTGGATCTACATGATCATGTTAAGAAGATTCCTTATTTTTCATAGATTATTCCAACCCTTTTTTGGATTAGACAACACCTTCAGTTCCGCATCTGAACTTGCACAATTGCACTACTTGCTCTGGTTTGTTTTAAAACCTAGTTTCATCAGGTTCCCCTTTATACTGTGAGACATATTTATTAATTATTTCCCATTTTCTTTTTCCGTATCATTCATGATATTATGGATGTCTATCATCCCCCTGAAGCTGTCCTACTCTAGCTTCATGTGGAAGTTATGCAAAACATTTGATTGCTTTTATTGTCCTGTTCTGTTCTTCTTTTCTAATTCTTCTATATTCATTTAGAGATGAAATCATCAAGCTTAATGCAATAGTCAAGATGTGGGAACTATACGGGTCCACAAAGTGTTATAGTAATCTTTTTTGTTTTGCTCTCAACTCCTTTTCTAAATTTAATGGAATTCTTTATGCATCATTGTGTTGTTTTCACAGAGAACCCTATGAACGTTTCAAAGTATTTTCCTGTGGCACTGCAATTCTGTCCCATAGATGTTTCTCAGTGGTCCGTTTTGGCATCCAGCAGAGTAGTCCTCATCATCACCACACTGTCTGCATTTCTGATGAACAAAAGCTATACAGCATCATCTTGCTTCCCAGATGTAATGCCATCCCCTGTAGTGACCTCCTCCATGCCTGACGAGTTGGTTTCACTGTATGAGTTGATAAGAATATCTCCATAATTACATATGGAACTATTAGTAACCCATCTATTTCCATAATGTCATGCTACGGGTATCTCTGAGTGTCCACCCAGAGCTTCTAACCACATACACTGCCAGGCTGCCGAAGCCATCCCTTAGGATGATTGCTCTCATATATGGGAAATTATTAGTAGCTGAGAAATTTTAACTTTTGTGTTTTAAACAATAAGAAACCTTACTCTAAGTTTATTCATTAAAATGGTATCCCTAGAATTTTAATGTGTTTGAACTGCTTATTTGTAGAAAGGATAGTGGGTTTCAGCTGTCACCTGAATCACAAAGTATTTCCATGACATACAGATGAGATCATCATATTTCTGGTACTAGTACTTTTCCTAAAAAGTTTAACTTGCAAACTACTGCTGCAAGCTACAAGCACATGATAAATACACCACATCATTCTGTGCTTGTTTTACCCTTCCTGTATTGGTTTGTATTTTTATTGTACCTTTTGCCATTAAGTTAATTTTAAAAAAAAAAAAACAAACCACCATTCTATCAGAACACACCACCATAATACAGTAACACCATTAATACTGAAAATCAATTTGCCTTGAATCAGTTTATTTGGTAAAAAAATTACTGGATAATATAAATTAGTGTTTTACATTAAACATTGAAAAAGACATGTGGAAGCAGAATTTACCTCTCTACCATCTATGAGGTTTACCTTAGCTTCCTAGTAACAGAGTTCTACCACCTCCTACATTCTTCCTTCTTAGCTCAGTGAAATCTTTAATCACTTTTCTGCTCCTCTTCAGTTCTCCCTTTTTCCCCATTCAGAACATGCCATGCATTGAGAATGCTATTTAATTTTCTCAAGTGGTGGAAGGGAAGGGACCGAACCTGGATCTCTTAGGGTACCTTAGTGCCGTACGCTACTGTAGAAGAAATGACACGTGCTTCTTCTTGTGCCTTAAAAGGAGGTAGTGGCCATCAGAAATGTATTTTTACAGGGGTCAGCAATATTAAATGCATTCCAGAAATACCTACAGCCTCAAGCCCCTGAGAAGAAAGGCGTCTACTCTCTAGTTTGTGGTTTTGATTAGATATGAGCACAGAACTAAGACAGTTTGGAGCTTGTGCAAAAAAATGCCTGGAAAGCTTTAGATCAAAAGATAAGAATTCTGGTATCTTCAAGATCAGCTAGCAATTGAAGCAGAGGTTTTCAGCACTAAAATGTTGGATATAGGCATCTAAATTCCACCTACGTGCTACCTAAGGTGCCTAAAAGTCCTTTGTTGGGTCTGGCTCCAAAGTCCTTTAGTTATATGAACAGGAAAGAAGAAAAATCAATATTTGAGGTCCAAATGTGTCTGGAAATAGAGATAATCCATTACATACACGTGTCATACTGAAACAATACAAGAATTCTTCTCTTACTTTGGAGAACTCACAGCTGCAATATTTCAGCTCTACTTTGCAGGCTTTTATCACAGTTTTAATGAAGTGTAGTTGGTTTTGAAGTAAAAGTCTGTCAGTTTTCATGAAAAGAATTAGATTCTTGTCTTGCATCGCCTGATCAGCTTTAAAATAGGGCTTAGTTCTCATTATCCTCTGAACAATATATTTTAAAGAAATTAATTGTAGTGATACATTTTAACCTGATGTGACGACAGGCTCATTATCAAAAGTAGTATGCTAGCAGGCAAAGATGGATTATCTAAAAAACGGGCTCATGGGAAGGAAGTTTAAAAGATTAGACTGTCTCCTGGGTAAAGGGTCTTTTTACCAAAGTCAAGAACATTTGGGAATGCTCTACATTCACTTGCACTTTTAATAGAAGAGATGTCTTTCATTTCTATGGAAGAGGTTGTAAATGCCACAAGTGTAACTTCTTAGACCATTATTTATTGGTAATTAATAAGGTAAGCAAAGATCCAAATAGAAGAAAACCCAGTAGGTAACTGCCTGCCTTCTGTGGCCCCAGCACTCTAGCAAGCACCAGGCTCTCAAAGTGGGAAGAGGTCAATATTTCCCTTGAAAATTTCAAATTTGGACAAGATACATGAAAGACATTAGGAGAAGAGGAAGACAAAATAATTAGACTTTTACTGCCTCTGGTTAGAGCTCTACTACCTCTAGATTTTCAGCAGTTGCTATGAGCTCTCCTCCTCCAGACTTCAGCCTACTCAACTGCTAACCATTCAATTTGCACCAAATCCTGTGCTGCTATATTTGGTGAATGTGTTGGCTCTGGCGTTAGCATCCTGCTTCCTGTCTTCAGTCCTTTGTGGCAAAGCTGTCACCTGGGACTCCTCCTGCAGTGGAGGTGATCCCCTGGGTGCTCTGGCCCCATTCCTGAATCAGGAGCATGCCTGCCCACCCTGCACCCATCAGCCCTGGGCATCTACCAAAGCAGCAGAGAGTGCCAACAAAAGACTCGAAATGGTCGTTCCTTAGAGAGAAAGACTATACTCGCCACTATCACCAGTGTCTGTGAACAGAAATAGCCATGCTTTATACATTTCCTCCACCCTCACCCAACCTTCATCTGAACACTCATGATCAAACTGAAGGCTGTGATCAGGCTCATTCACAGCTGGTGAGGGAAAAATTGATACCTCATAATGCTGTGCAGCCAGCCCTGCAATCTCTAGTAGCAGTGCTTCTCTAGAGGGAAATAGGGAGATACTTTAAGAGGAAAATACAGTATTTGCTTTAAACAATCTTAACTGAGGAAGAATTACTGATGCAGCCTACTGGCTTGACTAAATCGGAGATGGAACAGGCTTGACAAAAATCTGTCTCAGGCAGTTTTTCAGAGGGAGAAAAGAACATGTCAATATTTTTGCAATCTCTCCAGCACCATGAAACACTAGTTACTGGAAGACTGCTCTTATAAAAGTGAAAGGGCAGGGAAAGCTACGAACTAAACCTTAATAACACACAGATTGTAAAATTCCAAGAAAATTAAAGCCTTGAAGGAGACAAAAACCAAAAGAGAATAATTTAAACTTTTAAAAATATTATTGAATATGTATAGTTTTCACAGGAAAAGAAAAGAAACAAGGAAAAGAAGCAAGTCACAGGAGAAGAAAGAAAGACTTTTCAGAAAGAATCTAGAGAATCCAAAACGTATTACAAGAGAGAGACATGAAATGTCTTCTCTACAGAAGATTTATATAAAGGGGGAAACTCCCAGCAGGAGACCACCTCTGTGATTAAAAACAGAAAAACTAGTATCAACAAATTCCACTAGTTACCAAATGTTTTTCATTACTTCCGCAGTGGAGGCTTCTGCCTTGAACTATGAAAAATGCTTTGACAAATAGCTTCCAAAAACCCAGCTTGAGGAAGCTACAAAGTTGTTTCATTCATAAGCAGAGACTACAAATTACTGGCAAAAAGTCTGGCTTCCCAGCTGCAAGACAAAACACCCCAAAATAGCGCACTCAATTAGGTGGGGTTTTTGAAGGAGTGGTTGCTGCCTAGCAATAATAAGGGAACTGATTAATGTAATATATCAGGCAAAGCACACTGAAGAGGCAGCTGCAGATTTTGTAATAGAAAGAGGCAACAAATTTGAAAGGGGCTCTCTCTTTGAGATTATAAACCATTGAAATATTTTATTGACAGTGGTGGTTAAACTCCTCTACAGCCTCCTCGAACACCAGTGACTTCTGTAGAAAACTTTTTATCAGCAATCAAAGCAAACATTTCTCAACTTTCTGTCTCTCCTTCTTTGTCCCTCTCTCCTCTTTTGACTTTCCCTACAAACACATGGAGAGGAAAAAGGCATCAAAACCATGGGTATGTAGGTACTGCCCAACCTGCATGTAAATAGTTTGTATTAACTTTGAAGAACACTGCTCAAAAATAAACAGTTTTATGAAGATTTAGATTTTCTGAACGGATGAATTTTTCTATCAATATCTGTAATCAAGACTTCATTTTTAAATGAAAATGCATTATAGTGAAGGTTGAACTGCAATTTAAGTGGAGCAATTGAGGCCTCATATTCAAGTTAAAGTACATCATGAGTGCGAAAGATGCACAAAACCACTTCCCTCCTCCTTAATGGATCCTACTTAGAAAGCTTCTAACTGATGCATTTTATTTGCCCTACACGTATTTTTACCGACTTCTTTCAGAAAGAGTGATAAAAATTACCGTTGTTCTCACAGATATTTAAATAAAATGAATATGAACACAAATCCTTGTGTTGTACAGTTAATATTCTTAGTTTCCTTTTAATGTTATGACATTTGTTTAAACAGAGTGGCTGGTGATCTACTACATTTTCTAAAACTTGCCCACAGACTATCTGTGAATTCAGGCAGAAAATATCCTGAACACAGTGACAAAACATGGAATATTTATTCTACATGAATATGCAAGGAAAACCTCTAAATTTGTGCTTTGAATTTTCTCCAGTTTTGCTTCCAGGCACCAATTTTCCACCCTTTCAGCAAAAATTTTGCGAATGCTAAATAAATAAGTAAATATCAAACCAAATTCCACAAATAAAGCATGACTTCCTTAAGAAACCCATTTTTTGTCTGATTTTCATTGAAGGAATGGCAGTGGGTAAACAGTGCATAGGAAGAAGCATGGGGTTTATTCTGTGACCTTGAGAGAACTCTCCCTGACTTTCTTTGTTACTCTTCAACTTGGCGATACCTAAGAGCACATCCCTGAAGTGCCTCTCATCTGCAAGTCAATAACAATTGATCCTCAACTACCAGCAGGCACTGCAACAGCTAGCATCTCTGCCAGATACATACCGAAGTATTGCAAAGACTTGTTACCAGTTAGAAGGATACAAAAGGAAATTAGCTCATTAGGGTCAGGGTTGATGCCATACAAAGAGATAATGGTAGGGTACCAAACTGGAACAGAAAGCCCACCAAAGAAATAGCCATCTATTGTTTTCTTTTGGATCAGGAATGAGTGATGTAACTTTTCCATCACAGGAGAAATGAAGATATTTAAGAGCAAACACAGACAACTATTCAGATGGTAGAAAAAGCAGCAGCCAAAACAGAGACTATTGCCTAGAAACAAGTGACAAAATGAGGTCTAGTCAAAACCACTCTCCCTCTGACCAAGAACTATTTAGAGGAGATTCCATGTACATAAAGAGAAACTTGTGGCTTTGGAAGGAGACAAATTGTAAGTGACATTAGCTTTCCAAGCAAAAGAATTGAGAGAAATGCCACTAATAATTCAGAGGCCAGCTATTCCCTGGTACAATAACCAACAGATATTTTCATCAAATAATTGTTAAAACAACTGGACAGAACTCTGTTTTAAGCTTGGTTTTGTTAGTAGTGAGGGCATTTATAAAAGAACTTGGTCATAGGAAATGACCTGGAATTGAATGATCTGAAGCTGATGCCATTTAAATGGAATGGAAGAACAATCAAAAAGCACGGGCTGTAACTCAACAGCCTGTAATAAACTTGGGCACTAGCAGGAGGTGAAGTAAAGCAGCCTGGAGCTCAGGGCAGGCTGCAAAACCTGCCTAAGAGACAGAGTAAGTTAGCCTGAGCAAACCGAACTGCTAGAGTTAGAGCAGTGCGCGAGTAACCTAATTCAAAGCCGCCATGGATGTTTACACTCCGCTATTATTACTGCCAGAGTTGCAGTACACATAATAGTGAAAGCTCCAGACTTAAAAGGACAAACTTTAAGGAAGTGAGGGGACTAGTGAAGTCAGCCAGGCAAAAAACTCAAAAACCTCTTTCTTCAGGAAGGCGGGAATGTCATTAAGTCAAAGGTGCTAATCCCATCTGGAACTGATACACTAAGGCAGAAGATTGTAGGAAAAGTCTCAAAAACGTTACTGAAGATAAGGAAATGACAAAAAAACACCAGTCAGCCAAGAAACAAACATTTTACTGGTCAGGAGGTGTAAGAACAAAGTCAATATATTCAATAGTCAAAGGAAATGAAAACAATGCCCTTTAGTCATAAAACTGAAAAGCAGGGAAAGATAAAATTAGGCTCATTACACAAGAAGGAAGAGGTAGTTATTAAAGAAGATATAGGTATGTTCCAAAACTTAAGCAGGGACAGGTTGGAAAAAGGGTATGGAACTTGTCTTCACTTGGAAACAAATCTCCACGTGTGAAGGCCTAGGCCATATCCTTGACTGAATTTCAAAAGGAGGGCCACAGAAAATTCCAGGTCTGATGCCAAGTATTAGCAATAAATTTATCAAATGGAATGGTACCAAATAACCAGAAAATCATGTATGTAGTAGCTACATGCAAAGTAGCAGGGAAGGAGAAAGAAGAGTGATCAGGGCCACTACAAGCCCATTAAACCGATCCAAACAAAATGCAAAGCTTTAGAAAGAGTTTTGAAGGGGAAAACAATCAGATCTGAAGGCACAATGAAAATGGACTGGAATATAACATGAGTTTACTTAATATAGTTAAATACTAACAAAATCTTTTCTTCCTTTTCCAAGATAACCAGCTCTCTAGCCAAAGGTAACTCAGTACACCTACGCTAATTAGAGTTCAGTAAAGCATTTGATTCAAAAATCAAATAAGAAATGGTTAGTGATGCTAGAGAAAATGTTTCTTTTAATGAAAATAATAATATTGTTGATAATGATGTGCAGCAATATCATGTACGCCGCAGTTATAGCCCAGACCGTTACAAGCATTAAGAAAAGGCTGAGAGTGTAATTTCTCTGCCCAATAATATGAATTTCATTGATATTGTTTCATGTTTTCAATATGCTTACCAATCCTGGAGCAACCTTTTGTAAGTTAGATGAGATAGACATGGGGAAAACGGAAGATCAGCTGATATTTCATGGCAAAGTAGAAAATGTTTTTGAAAACAATGCTCAGCCTGAATTTTCACCATCTTCCTACCCGAATACCCAGATGGAGAGCAGTTGCCTTTAGTAATCGTAGTATTTATCGCCGTTTGCATACTTGTATATGACCACATAAAGTCATGAGAGGAGAAATTAGACTATTGTGTCAATTATAACAGATGTACTATTTGTTTGGCTTTTCCTTCCTCTTCCCATTGTTACCAGAATGCTATTGAGGAAATAAGAATTTACTGAGAGTTGCTCCAGCTGTTTATTTTCTGCCAAGTGCTTCAGGGGAAATACTCTTTTGTGAACACTTGCTTGATGCTATACCCAGATGTACATGGTGGCACAGCCTGGCAAAGGTGGCTAACACTGACCAAGATTTCTCTGGCACTGAGGAAGCTGGCTCTTTGCCGTGCCTTTTAGCCCACCTGGTGCTACCAATCTATGAGAGGAACTAAGGGTAACTCTAGCTGCCATCCGTATTTAGCAGAACACAGACTTATCTCTCACTGAGCTCTCCTTCTTAACGCTATTTATTTATGTAGCATTTTAGAAGAGTAATGAAGTGAATCAGGAGAAATCCCTTCTGGGGACAAACTAAATGTCTCACCCTCGTGAATTTCTCTGTTTGACTTAACTTCTATGTGAGAGCCACAAATAATGGCCAATCCACCACTCTGGGCACCTTAACAGATTACCAGGCAGAGGATTCGATGTGCATCCAGCTGCTATGGAGCAGCCTATCACTTTCATAAAGCTTTATCACATCACGTGATTCACTGAAAGATTTGATATGGAAAACCAGCTAGGAATTTTTTCTTAAGGGAGAAGAAAATAGCCATTCTACAAAGAAAATAATTTATAAATGCTTTGCTAGGTCTTATTTATGGTGCTTAGCTATTATAGTACTATGGGTCTTACCAAGTACATACTTGTACAGTTACACACAAGTTACAATAGCATTCACAAGGGGGCCATGCATAGTGACGTTGAGGCAATGCAGCCACTGCTGGCATGTATAAACCAAATAAGCAAAAGAAATTACAGATACTAACAGAAATGTCTTTTTTCCACAAAGAAAACCATAAGGGAAAATAATAGCATGAAAAGCTGAAAGTAGAACATCTCTAAGCTAAGAAAATCGTCCTGAAAGCCAACTTCCCATGTGAGCTAACCCTAAATTCAGAAATAACCCCCAAAAAGCAGGGAAATTGAAATAAAAGCCAATGTAAGATAGAAAGCCTCTGGGATATATTGTCAAAGTGACTCATGAGGTTTAAAGTCAGTAGAAGTTGACGAGTGAGACCGAAATTCTGTGTAGTGCTTAAAAATATACCCTAAGGTACCAAGCAAAGAAACCAAGAGCTAATCCCTGCATACAAATATCATACTGCAAACTTTACTTGCACTTTTTTTTTATAAAGGTCACAAGTAATAGATTTTTCTGCCTGCCCTAGATGGCACAAAACATTTGGAAAGAAGTCTGCCCTGCAGAGAGAGGCAGCCAAAATCTGATGGTTTAAGTGAAGTTTCAGTGGTGTCCAGCTCTCCTTTTATTCCTCTTCACTTCAGACTATGACAACCATTACTACTGGTATGGTTATCTCTAAAGGACCTGCACACCTGCTGTGGATGCACTTTCGACCTCTAGATCCATGCACAGATCTATGATGGTTTTTTCTCTCACTTCTCCCTTCCCTTTCTTGTCTTCATTTTCTACAGTTCCAGCAAAGCAGGACTTGTAATAAAATGATCTGTGGCTGAAATCTTTCAGAAATCAGGACACTTGATTGTTAAACATATGCAAAAAATTATTGCTTTTACAATTGCATTTTTTAAGAATTTATTTTGTTGTTTGTGGTACAAACAGGGAACTGAATGAAATTTCAAGTAATAAAAAACCCAGACAAATCTGCATGCAAGCATCTAATAAAACCTATTCAATTGTTTATTCTTCTGAGTCATGCTGCAGTTGGGAGTGACGGAGAGACAGAAAGATGACCTTTCTATTTACTGAACTCAGTGCTGTTGATGCTTAATGGAATTTGTATCCTTTTAATAACAACTTTACTTTAGTATAATTTTCTCTGCTTAATTTCTCACACTTTTTATTTAACACAGACATCAGTATGAAAATGGGACGCTTCCTTGTTGACGACTTCACCTGCTTCAGTTCAAGTTTCTCATCTGGACTCCAAGGACGATGACATTTGACACAGGAATGTGGCTTTCTGGGCTGTGTTTAGCACGGACTGAGATCCCCCGTGTGATAACAGAGAGCGCAGCCCGAACAATGGCTGGCCGGGTTCGCTGGGTGGGACGCACAAGTGGGCTCCCTCTTCCCTGCTGAGAGATACTGGTTTGTTTCTCTCCAAGAATGTACTGCATGTTTACAGGGAAATCGTTGCAGTGGATAAATAAATAACCATATGCTCTAGATTTTCGGGCAGCAACAGCATAAATGGTCACTTCCTCAGTTACTTCCTATGAGCCTGTTCATGTTATCCTAATCATATGGACAACAGGCAACAATAAACTATACTGCTATTCCAAAGAGCAGAAAAATTTCAGTCCTCTTCCTAGCATTCAGGCATATAACTTTAAACTTTGCTTGGTTATTTTAGCTGCAAATTATTGCTTAAGAAATTATTCCAGCATGAGGAATCTCTAGCAGGCTGCTGCAGTGCTAGTTTGGTTTTGAAAGGCAACATTTGAAGAACCAAGCCAACTAAATTCCAGCAGGACAGCGCTCCTCAAATGGCAACATTTCCATCTGTCTACCTGCAAAGGCACTTCTTGAGACTGGACAGGCACTGAGAGGTTTTCTAAAGGAATATTTCTGTACAATATTTCTAGCAGTGCTTTAAGATAATGTTCTCTCATAACGCAAAGGGATTCAATTCTTCTCTGTGTCCAAATTCCACTCAGTTGAGCAGCAGATTAAGCTATTAAGATAACGAGCATGATTTAGGCTGATAAGACCCTGGCATTAAAGTAGCAAAGGACCTGCACTAACATATAGCACTGGCATAAAAGCCCTTAGGAGCCCAAGTCAGTGAAGTGTAACAGAGCATGCAGTTCTGCCCCAGCTCCCGTTGGATGTACCAGCGCATGGACACCCACCTTCCCTGCTCCACCATACCCCAAGGGTGCCTGGCACAGGTGCTGCCTTCACTGAGAGAATAATTCCTGCCAACTGCTTCAAACATGGTCCATCCGCTTGGTCCCTCTGGAAAGCCACTAAGAGCTGGCCTGGGCAACCCTTCCAGCATTGAGCACTTACACGGGAGTCTCGAGGACCAACCATGGGAATAAGCACACCCCAGCCGGGGCAGAGCTGTGTAGCTCAGTTCCCAGGGGACGGTCTAATGGAGGACTAGCAGATGGCAAGTGACACGAAGCAGAAGTTGCTATAGTTAATTGAGTCCAAGCAGGCATTAGGAAACAAATACTCTTAAGACTCTTTTTACCCATGGCTCCCTTTCAGACATGACTTTGTTTTCCTCATAAGCAATGCTAAGTGTTGCACAGGAAATGCTTCACAATGCCCAAAAAAATCTATTAGGTAAGCTAGAATATTTTTCTACTGCTAATCCAATGCACAAAATATCATTCCCTCAAAAAATAAAAGGTACCTGTAAATTGATCTCACCATTTACATTGCATCTACTTCACCCTTGATGCAGCTAACCTGCTCTCCCTGACAGCTCCCATGCCTAGTTTCACTGGAAAATTCATAGCAAACACAGTGAAGGGAATCAGGCACTGTCACTTGGACAGTGAAAGCTCTGCCCGGGCTGACAGACCAACGCCATGAAGTTCAGGCCTGGATGTGAACTCTGCAAGGCTCAGGGAGAAGCAGGTTCACAGAGCCTGGGTCCCGGCCACGCCGTTAAACTGGAGTGCAGAGGCTGTTCTCTGCGTAAATCAAAGCCTAGCCTTTAACATCTAGAAAATCTTTTCGGTGCATCACTGATTAGACGGTGATTGCCACAGACATGAACTTATAAGAAACCTGGAGCTGATAAAGTGAATACTGTTGCCTGGAACTAATGGTTAGATTCCTGATAAAAAAAAAAAATCTATTTTAATCACTAGCTAATCTGATACATTATTTGATTTCAAGTAATTTATCTTTCTACTTCATTACCTATTATTAGTGACCCTTTTTCTTTCTGTTCCATTCAAAATGAAAAATGTTTACACTGATTATATTCCACCAGCAAAAAGTTTGCATATAGGGAATATTTGAGGCCAGCTTTCACTTTTCACATCACTAGAGTCTTTTCTCCAGCATTCAAAAAGATGTTCAGCCTTACCATACTACCATTATGAATACTGTAATCATAAATATGTATGTGTACATACACATACAAATGTGTAACTTTTGGTTTACATGTAAAATGGCTGAATGGAATTTTATTTTTAAATGACAAATTTGGACTTAAGGCTGGAAGTTTTAGCTTTCATTTTCAATGAAGCCAATGTCTACCACACCTGGTACATACGAAGGGAAAAGGAGACGACTTCTTACAGAACAATCTGCAATAGATGCAAACCTACAATAGATGACTCTCTGTTAATGGACATAGCACGTATGTGGTGTGTGTATGGAGCTATATATATATGCATATATTTATATGCACACATAATATATATGTATTATATTAGAATATATAAATATATTAGCATAAAGAAGTTTATGAATGCTAAATAGTCTCCAAGTATTTACTTAGATATGCATGATTATGATTAGAATCTTTCAATAACATTTATGACAATTAACTGCCAAATTATACTAATTAACATCTCTCCTTTCTCCTCTATAGGTGAACAACAGCTGCATTTTAAGCTATTTTACAATTAAATTACACATTTCAAATGTAGTTTTGTATACATTTGTATTTATTCATTTAATGCATTTAAGAGTAGACTATAGTTCTTCCCCTGCATTTGAAATGCAAAAATTTTAGTGGGAGTCAATATTATTGTGATGTTGTAATTAAAAAACAACATTAATTTCCCCACAGACTGTTCACCTCTAGAAATGAAGTTCATACAGTTGATTTGTTCTTTCCTGCACAATGATGCTCTTATTTTATCTGACATTCACTAAAAATAAATGTGTGTGAATGAAGGAATTAGGTCACCTAGTGACATTACCGGTGGTAGAAGAATATTCAAGAAAAAAAGTTTATATCTGTGCACACCGAGTAGTATAGTTTCATGCAATAAAATGACAGGATGGCTACAGTAATTGGTTCCAGTCCTGGAGCAGAGCGAGGGATGCCATGGTTACTGGAGGCAGCAGTCCCTCCTGCTAGCAGGCAGTCCACTACACTGGGGTGCACGGCAGCGTTGCACATTTGCTGCCCTGAGGCTGTCATGGCTTTCGGCATAATCAGGGTAGGGTGCCTCATCTACAGCCAGGTTTCTACCGCCAGCTGCCCAGAGTCTCTGCTGTTTGGTTCACAACACCCCTGCGAATGGCAGGGCAGGACAGGGCAGGGGTACGCGAGCCCTCACCCCACTGCCCATGCAGGGAATTTGCACCCCACCAGAGCCTGAAAACCCCTTTGTACCACTCCAGGTGTTTTACCTTGTGCGAGCAATGAGACAAACTACAAGCATATGTTGGAGACAGCGGTGACAACATACTTGCTCCTGTAACGTCATTTCACTCCCTGGCTTTTCAGCCAGCTCTGTGTTTCTTCACTGCTATACAAGGCCTCTAGGTTCTCATGTTTTTTATATTTTGGTGCATGATAGTACATGCCAGCTCGTGACCTGGTGCACCACCAGCCTTGTTTTCTGAGAATCAGGCCTGTCAGAGCACATGTAGCTGCTAGACATATTTTATCTGATGACTGGAATATCCAGTATATATGCCGTGAATTGAATTCATGACTTGCCCATTTGGGCCTGCCCTGGTGCAATGCCCACTCTGGAATAGGATTAGACAAAAAAGACAACTCCAGTCCAACAAGAAAGGAGTTAATACAAAATAACAATCCTGGAAGACAAGATGAGGCTTCTCCTTCATCCCCAGGTTTTAGGATGGCCATTACATTGTGGTCTTTCTAGGAGAAGTACTTAGCAATAGAAAGCACACCTATAGTTTCATAGTAATAATAATGTAATTGATTCCTTAAATTATGAAAATCAGCATTATCTAAATTCCTTTTATTACTTTTTTTACTTAATGGGTATGACACAGATAAAAAGGAAAAAAAAAAAAAGCTTTAGAGCTTCCTGTGGAGTCAGGAGCTGTACAAATCTGCAGATGTTCTTTTCAACAGATAAACCTAATACAGACAGTTTTATTTATTTGGGGAAGCAAAGAATTCACCATGTAAAACAACAAGCTGTTAGCTACAGTGCTGAGTCCAGACAGAACACTGAAGAGCCTTGACCTTCATACCTACGGTGACTGAGCGGTATGTAAAGAGGAAGAGGGGGCCTGGTCCCTGAGTGCAATGTATTCTTTTTAATCATCTTTGCCTCCTTACTCAACTGGTCTTTTATCATGACAACCTTCCCTGTGTCTGAGAAGCATCGTTATATTTGGTTTTCATTGCCCTACACCTCTGCCTCCAAGACTGCAGTGTCCTTCCTAAAAGACAAACATGTTCTCTATGTAAAACTTGCACAAGCTCTCCTGGCTTAGTGAACAAGTTCAGGACCCAAACGTAGTTCCCTGTACATACTTCACTGCCAGTATTTTGGGGGAAATCTTTCCCCATTGTAGTGCTTGCAGTGCTTTTATAGGCAACTCAGGATTTATACAATCATATTCATCAAAGTTGCTGTACACTGAGTTTGTGGGTATGGTGGTAGAATAGCATACACTAATATCTCATGTTGCTAGAGCTGCAGTGCCTGCCACAGTTGGCCCAGCTCATATGAAACATTATACTGCCAGAAAACAATCAGAGCGACCCAGAAAAACCACATGTACAGTAATCTTTATATATCCATTTACACCGGATCTGAATTCAGTCCTGTGCCCCTTTGATAAATGATGAGCTTTAGCAATATTACAGTGTTTGATTCACTGTGATGAGAGTCATGTGCTGAAAAACTCGGTGAGTCAAGAATCTTTCAGCACAATAAGGAAATGCATCAATAATGAAAGACCAAAGACGGGTCACTTCTAACAGCAATATAGGACTTCACAAACTGCAGTCACTATGCAGCGCTTTTGCGTATAGAAGGGGCAGGGATCGTGTGTGTACTGTTTTTGTAGTGTAAGACCACCCTTTCTTTAGGTATGGTATAAAAATGACTTATGAAGAACAGGAAAGGGCAGACATTCTATTCAGAAAATTCAGAAGGAATTTTCTATTTTCTACCTTCTATCTGTACAGTGTAGAAATCCAAGAAGGAATTAATTCCACTCACCATGGGAGTTGTTTGTAAATCTATACTAGCCAAATTACTGTAAGCAAAGCAAGAAAAGCTACGCATGTAGATCTGCTTACCTAGATCTACCTAGTGGGCAACGGTGAAGCAGCCTTCTCCTACCATGGCTTTCGAAGTCCCTTCCTCTCAAATGCAACAGATTTCACTGAATATACACCCAAAAGGTTTGGTCCTCCAACCCCCCCCCTCAGGAATTTTGGGATGCAAAAGCAGCCTCAGAGAGTGCCTCCAGGGCAACTTAAGCCCACCTAAGCCTTTCCCCCTTGTTTCTGGCTGTGTGTTCCTAGCCTTGCTCGCCCAGAAAGCTGATCTAACCAAGAAGGAAGGACTTTTCTCGTAGGATGAGTTTTCATCACTTCTCTGAAACAACTTGTTGTGCAGCCACATGAGCACCAGGGCCAACACAGGGCAGGAGGAGAGGACAGGGTCTCAGCAGCCTCAGTCTATAGCCTGAGATGTTCTAGATGCGCATATTCAGTATCTTCAGTTTCTTAACACTTTGCGAGGCAAAGTCATAATCCATGTCAAAGAAAATTTTCTCTGTTGTTGCAATACACAATTCATCAGATAACTGATCAGTGCTCATACACATTAATTATTCTGAGTCTGTTCTCAAAAAGCAAGTGTATTTATGGGCTAGTTGTCTAATGAAGCTTGCCTGAAATCAGTACAAATGCAAAATGCATACTCAACTCAAAGTTGACTTACTTTTGCAGAAGAACCTAATTTCTTTGGCCATAGCAAACTTAATATGATTCCAGGCCAGCTTTATCTGTGCCTCAGCTCTATGCACAGTGATCTTTTCATAGCACAGCAGCTGCCATGCTGACACGTGCAATACCCTTACACCGAAATGACTATCTGTCCTACTAAAATGCTCTGATTGGCTCTGATTTGCTGTGAACTGTACATTGAATTTTGATGACACAAGATTTTATTGTGATCCTGATGGACTGTGTTGATTGTTTTGGTTTTTACAGAGGTGAAATCTCAAACTGAAATACTATTCTGAACCTTAGATAGATAATAGCAAAAGATCTGTAGTGAGATGTTGTATTTGACACAACTGAAGGCTGTAAAAATATGGGTTTAGAAGTGTTCAACTCTTCCCATGGCATATCATCTAACTCAAATGAATATTGTTATTGTTAACATAATGCATTTTTTAACAACAAATCCTTCTCTCGGGTATATAAATTACTGCCTGCACAGTTGGGTTGTTTTTTTTTTTAATTTTAGTGATCCAAACAGTTTCCAAAATAAGAAGAAAGCTGAAAAACAGAGTGCTTCTGTTTAATACTGTAGGACATTTTTTTTATGCAGCTGCTAAAACAATGGCAAATATCATCCCTGTCCATGAAGATAAAGTTTCTAGACCTAACAGTGCTTTGACTATCAATGCTTTAACCACAAATGTATTTGGTATGAGTGGAGCAACAGGAGCAGAGACAGAGGGCATGAGGCCTTTCAGAGAACAGGCATTATGCATTTTAATGTAACCTGGCTAAGGAGAGGGAAATCTTCACTGAGTGACAAAAATTTTTACAAAGTTCAACCTTTTGGAAATAAATTACTACTGTGCTTCATTTTAAGTGGCTGTATAAAGTTTACAGGGACATTTTAAGACACCTTGTTCTTTATTTCCTGTGGCTGTAAATGCCACTTCAAGAACCAGAAAGTAAAAAAAAAAAAACAAACCTCAGTAATTTTGCCTAAGGAAACACTGCTTTTTATCCAGCACACCACTAGAGATAAGTTTAGTCTTTTCCACTGTATTTTAATAGTACATAGGCAGGGGTACAGCCATGAGGGTTTTTTTTACAGTTTATACATTTAAAGCTAGATTTGCTAAAAATCTTCAAATGCATATGTCTAAACAAAAGCATCTAAAGCCATATGGAGTCACTCCTACAAAGCTGGAGATCCTTGACAGGTCCATCTAAAAGGATGTAGCCTTCTCACTGTTCAGCAGTGCTTTGGAAAAAAAACAGAGCCTAACGAAGCACTGACCTTGTGGCTAAGAAACCCTGGCACCGTGTTTCGCAGCCCCTTGGCCAGCGTGCAAGCGCTGAGCACAGGCCTGCTCCTCGCTTTACAGCCCTAAGGACAACTTCTGAAGTCCTTACTCAGTACGTTTCTGAAACTCTCTGGCTGAAATAAGCCACCCATTTCTCTTTCCAGGGTAAGAATTTGTGTTGCATGTAACCTGTTGAACTCTCTTTTTCTGTACACGTGTCTGAAGCAAGGCCAGGTGAGTGGAAAGAAAAAGTATGCTTATCCTTATTGGATCCACTTAAGAAGCAGACCAGCATTGTAGCATCTAAGCTATTTTCCAAGCCCTGAAGAAGGATTTCTGTGTTGGAGGCCCAGTTTGCTTTCTTTATGTCGTTAGGCCATCATAGCTACAACAGCGGTATCACTACAGCATAGTCGGTATATCATATACAACATAAACATAGCACATTCATATAGAACAACTAATTTTCATCCCATGAAATTAAATCTCTGTCTTTTGGGTATGCTCTTTCTTTTGACTAGGGAGAGAGCACGTTCCTACCTTCTCTCCTGCCCTGACACTTGCATTCCTGTGGCGCTGAAGGCAGGAAGTGTCCATTAGGCCCGGATAGACTGTTTATTAATACTGTTCCTCAAGGCCTCTGTGTAGGAAAAGTATTTATAGAAATTCAGCAGCCAACATCTTAAACCTGGATACCCAGAATCAGGTATCTGTGGTCATATTTACTTACATATTTGTGAGATTTCTTGCAAGTTTGGAGGGCCTGCAAGGACAAAGCTACAGCTTTGAACAAGTGACTAAGCAGCCTGCAGTGCCTTGCCCCAGAGCAAAGGAGGGAAGAGGCCGCCTCACGCAGAACAGAAGGCCACCAGACGGCTCCTAAGCCCTGACCTGGCCACCATCTCTTCCCTCTTCATCCGGGGGAGAGCTCTGCCCCCATGCACAGGGAAGGAACTGCCTCCCAGGAGCGGAGGGTCTGGGCACCACGGTCAGCCCCTGCCATAAGGGACCAGAGGGCAGCAGGGGGGCGTTGTGCCACCGCTCAGGTGCAGAGTGTTGTGTCCCAGCTGCTGCCTCCGTCTCTCAGATACACGTGCACAGATTTCAGATCTTGTATCTGATTTGTGTGTTATCCGATGGGAAGAATCTGGGCTGAAAATGTGCATTTTGGGTTTTGTATTGCGGCTAACACAGATTTCAGCTTCTGAGAAGTCAAGACGAGGACAGAGAGACTTAATCTGTATCCACACAGTTCACACACATGCACATAGAGATATGATATAGTATGCTGACATCAAATGTCAGCATTTAGCTATTCCATTTATAAGGAAAAGTAAACCTTTTGCAAACACACACAAAAAATCTTCTTTACAAGCTTTTTTTTTCTTTTTACAATTCAATTAAGGACGTGATCAAATATATTTTCTTTCCTTACTCTCTTCCTTCTCAAGGAATGTTCTTATTACCAGTGTTTCTCATCATCAGGGCAGACATGAAGGAAGCACCATGAATAAACAGAAGGGAATTTGGACTTCAGGACACACTTTATCCCAGGCTTTTAGCATGCAATATAGTTTGCTAGAAGGCAGTTTTGATGCCACTGTTCTTTCCCCAAAGACATCGCTCATTACTGAATGCTACATGTTGCCCTGTTGGTCTGGAAGAAACATTTCATTAACTACAATATCACTATAGATTGCATCTAGTTGCCATAGAAACTTTAGAGAAGAAGCTTGGGTTTAACCCTTGGAATGGACTGAATTTTTCATCCTTACAGCATTATAACTTAAAAAGATATCATGTCTTTTATTGGCCTTTATCTTTCAGTATAAGAACTGACAGCTGCTGATAATTCATACAGAGCTGATGGCAGTGAAATATTTTTATTACAATATCTACTACTTAACTGGGACACTGCAGCGAGGGACAAAATTGCTGTTGACTTCACTGCAGCTGTGATTTCCACCTCAGCCATTCAAAGTCGAAGGCTGCTGTAAAACTGACGTAGAAAACTCTTTTTGGTGCTATGTGCTAGTGGAAGAAAGAATGAGCCAGCAAATGTGAGCGCTGGTCATGGCTTTACCACAACTTCTGTCGGTCACAATTTGTTTGTCAAATGGGCATAAGGATACTGCATATTTCTGAGGTGCTTAGAGATCCTCAGGTAGAAAGTGACCACTTATGGACACTCATTTGTTTTCTTCATGCACTACAAGATGCCTAAGAAATTTTTTTCTTCTGAAAATAAAGATAACCCTTCAGCCCAAGGCTACAGACTAATCTATACATCAGGCTCTGCAGCTCCCTAGGCAACAGTACTGCTACTGAAATGGTGTTTTCTTTTAACTGAGACTCCTTCCTAGTGTGCATGGAAAGACCAAACTTCACAGTGTTTTCACACTGAAGTAATGCACTTCTGTGCTCCAGATCACACCACTTTGTCTGATAGCTAAATAGCTCACTCAGTGAAGAAGCATCAGCTCTCCCTGAAACTGAAGCCACAATTCCATATCTGCACTTTGGACTTGAGCAACAGAGCATTTTTTTTTTACTGGTTTCACTTCTGTAAAATGAAAAGCCTGCAGATTATGGCACTTCCCATTCACAGAAGCATAAGGGTAAATTGTGCAGTGTATGCTATTATCACTCAATAAAGAGTTCCTTCTGCCTTGCCAGGCTACATAAAAAAGTGAAAAGCCTAGTCTCCAAAAGGTCTCAAGTTCTCCATCTCCCTTTTTCTTGTGTTCTCATTTCCTCACTTATTAGAAATACATCAACATCAACAAATGATAGTTTAAGGTTACAGCAGTGGAAGGGTCTGGCTTCCTCTCCTGCCAACATTCTTTGCATGGTGGCTTCTGCACACTAGCACTTTTGTTCTTTTTGCTACAAGCTCCTTTCAGTTTGTAAAACTCAGCCTCTAGTTACAGCTGGTTTTGTTCCGAAAGAAAAACTGGAGGGGGATGTGTGTGTGTGTGGGGACGGGAGAGCTTGCGCCCATGCAGTTTTGTGACTATTCCATGGCAGGGTTGTGGTGGGGGTTATATTTAACTTGGTAACAGAGGTTTTGTTATTAAGATCCTCATAACTACATTGCACAGCCCTTACTCATGTTGGTGGACCAAGTAGTGTCACTGAAGTCAATGAGGCTGTGGTACTTTATTATTTCAAATCACATAATGATGACTGTAATAGGAATGATCATAATGAAACACTTTCACTGGGAAGTCAATGGGTCTATTTGTGCAAATGTTCACAAGCATGAATGAGAATTGCACAATTTAGCCCAATACATACTATTTTCTGACAAGTTCAGTATCTTTTCTTGATAAAAACTCCATGAATAATACTGTCTCACATGTGCAAACTACACAATGAACCTGGTTCTGCTTGGAATACCTAATTTGTCTCCGTGGCATTGCTCCAGAGGAATGTATTTAACTCTTTGGAGCCACTATTAGATTGGGACAAATTTGATGCTTTTAGCTGATTGACTAGAGATGATTTGAAAAAGGATTTTATGTCCTTGAGAAGCACTGGCTTTAAATAGCACTATTTCATTTGAAATGTCTCATAGCTGAAGTAGTGGCTTAAAATGGCACACCTACAGAAATTCACATGAAGGAAATAAGATTCAGTATGAGAATTCCTATTAGAGGACAATTATATGACTTGAAATAATGAGGTACCACAGTGAAAACCGTCCAGTGAATACAGAACTCATTAGTGAGTAGTTTCATCTTTAATTAGCATTCAGTGTTTTGAAATAGGAAGACGGCCTGCTACCCAGTTATACATTCAGATTTAGAATGACAAACACCAGTAAACCCAGTAAGCACAGGAATTATGCAGGGAGCTATCCTGTCAAAGGTAGTCCCAGCAGCACACATAGGTAAAAGGTTTCATTTGGCTGGGACAGCAAAACTGTAAACAGAGAGCTGTTTATCAAACATCCTGTTCTTGCACCAGACCTAGGCAGATTTTTAGGTTACAAGAGATATGCACCTTATTTTTCTGAGAGCATTTGCCATTATGCATCGGATAATTCCAAGCTGTATTTCCTTTCTCCTCTTCTACTGGCAGCCAAGTTTCATTCCCGTCTTGCTCCTAAAATGACAAAACTTGAACAGAAACTCATAGTCACCAAAGAGAAGGATGAATGATTGTAACAGACTTCATGCTTTACGCAAATAACCATCTGAAGGGGACTGAGGCAGCTTCACACCTGACCTGGCTGGAACAGGAGTGCAAGACCCAAGGGGCTGAGACCACAGAGGAGCAAGCCCTTCCACACCACTTAAAGGGATTCCCTCTTTTGCTGGAATGTGGGACACAAGAGAGGCAGTAGCCCTGTTTGCTGTGGAAGGATAGTAGCATCAGTCTGTACAGAAAAACAGAGCATTATTTCTTATCTCTGACTGCAGGCAGTCCTTGCAAAGGGGTTCAAAAAGCACAAGGAAACCAATTGCTTCTTTCACAGAATGAGCCACAATCTAATTCTTTGTCTGGCTGCTGTGTGTCTGAGTTACTCTGGACATGTCTGGATCTAAGAGGAGGACTTTGGCTATTTCCTGAATGTCTGGTATCCTGGTTGGAGCAGATAAGAACTAAATGTGCTCAGGCTGACTCTAAATGTATGCACAGCAAGCCTGACACATCGAGAAGTTGGATTTATGGCACATGAATGGCATAGTGCACGCACCCAAATGTTTTCCGTGTGGAAATCCTGGACAGAAGTATGAGAGCTCTGCATTTTGGAAAGAGAGAAGTTCAGTAGTGTAAAACTTTGAATATCTGAAGAAGAAAAAGTGAAAACAGTTCAATGCTCAGTAGATACCAAAGATAACCAGCTCAGTATTTGTTGATACCGACTGATTCAAACACAAAAGTGTTCTTTGAAATTAAAGTCTATCCCGTTATCCCACTACATCATCCTAGTGGGACAGGGCAGTGAGGATGAGCACTGTTGTGACCTCTGCCATGCTGATCCATCCCTACAAACTGACTGACAACCATGGAACGAGCAGCCTCACAACCAAGCAATTGTAAGTCTCAATATCTCTAATACTGCTCCCTCTGGTTCAGGAGTTCTCCAATTTGTCTGTGACTTGAGTCTCTCATAGAAAAATTGCTGTATAAGGGTTCAGATTTTCAAGAACTAATGATGAGATTAATCTGTCCTTGTACTTTCAAGACACAGCAGAAACATCTAAGAGAAAAATCAGATCTGAAAAGTCCCTAAATTCTCACACTCACTAGGATGTACATTTAAGACAGTTCAGGATTTGTGTGCTTATAAATTTGTTGTCTGCCGCAACTCTAAAACTTTGTGTACTTAAATTATCTAACAGATGTATTTCCACAGCAATTCTACCTGCAGACATCCTGCCACAGAGAGACCAGATGTCAGTTCAACATCAGAAGGAATATCTCTGAGCCTCAGAAGAGCAAATAGTTCTTATACAAAAAAAGGAAGAACATCTGTCTAAACAATCTTATAAAAGCACTACAGCGTTCTAGAAAAAATAACCCAAAAGCATGTAGCAACACTTACTGCATTTACAGCGTCCCACTACAGAATATTATAGGCTATTACTTCAAGTTACTACTGTTTGGTTTTTTTAAAACCTGCACCTTTTGAAACATGCCGAGGCATCTTTCCACAGAGTCAATGCTCATATCTATTAAAGCTTGGTACCCCAAAGTGGTATCAACCAAAATCAAGCCATTTCTGAAAATCAATGGCTTCTGGTATTATTTTCCTTCAGGATAAGATTATTTTTATGTACATGTGTATTTAACCTAATTTTAATAATAAATTGATAGTTACCTCTAAGATATGACAGAAGAGGTCATATATGGATGATGTTTTAATTGAATTTAATTTAAGTTTAAAAACAATATATACACTACTGATATCGAACAGTGTAGTGCAATATCTGTGTTAAATGGCAGGGGTCCTGACTTTGTCTAGATTTGCAGGGGTGTGCTGTGCAACAGAAGGCACTCAAATCTGTGCTTCAGTTTCCCTTGCAAAATGGGGTTAGGTTTAACTAGGCACGCTCACTGAGGTGCATGAATGAGAGTGTACAAATGAAAACCATCCATGCAAATTGAGTGCTTTAGAACTAAAATCATAGTAGTGATGTTAAATTAAGTTTGTGAGGTTTTTTCACTCAAGGTATCCCTAAGTATGGAACAGATATTCTCATCTCGCCCCATCTCTCTGATTTGGACTCTGACAGCTACCCAGAGCAAGTGTCTCAAAAAGGAATGCCAAGGAATTGGCAGCAAATACTAAGGGATGTAAATTCCTGAAAAACAGGAATTTCTGTTTATTTTCTTAGAAAATGAAAAATAAACTGTTAAAATTGAATCCTCTTTCATTTGCCTTTTGTTAAATTCTCCTCTTATTGACTAATTTGCACAGCATAGACACCCAAGTGTTGTTTGTAAACAAATGGTTAAATGATTAGAAACATACAGCAGTCACCCTGCCAGCCTTATTGATGAGTTCTCAAACAGGCAAGCCCTTGTAGAGGGATTTAAGCAAATGAAAAGCATTATTTATCTATAGAGACTAGGACATGAGTTAATTGTACTTGCTGGATTGCAAACAGTACTGTATAGAGGAAATAAATAGGGGTTTAATTCCTAAAGGTGAATTAGGTTCAACATTTTAAGGCATAACTTTTAAGCATCCTTCTGCCTCATGAGTCCTGGTCCTGAGCCCCTAGTTTCATGTTTTATAGAGAGAAACTGGTGCTTGAGAATGGGGTTCACAGACATCGGTTGACAGACCAGGCAACAACCTAAGCTTTCTAGCAAGAAACGCTAGCACTAAGGATGTAGCTTGTGTGCTCATGGACTTTGCTGCCACTTTCTAGACTGCCATAAGGATTCACAGTTACATCCTCTTCTAGACATCAATGCCCATGTCACATCACTCCTGTCTTGTAAAACAGAGCATAAAACCACCCAGAGTGTGGCAGGCCCTCTGGCACTTCACAGCCTGGCTAAGCTGAAGTGAGCAGTCAGCAATTCAGGGGGGAGAAGCGAGGGCAAGGGCAAGGGCTCCCCCTTGCTTTTCCCACTCCTCTCCACCACACACCCTTCATATCAAGCTCTGCCCAAACAGTAGATTGAGGTGGGAACAAAAAGCAGATGGGGAAAAAAAAAATATTCTGAGAAAGTAGGAGTAGCTTCCAGCTACATGTTTACATTGCTGCTACCTACACTACCTCCTTCCTTCTCAAAGCCTTTGCTAGCCATTTAGCACCATTACTTCCTGCTGCTAGAGGAGATTGAATGAAACAGTCTGGATAAAACACTTAAATATTTATTAGGACAAAGAGCTTAAAAGAACAATCTAATATCCTTAGTAAGGACACAACCTGCTCCAATGGGGATACCAGTACTTACACATAGCGAAGCAACATTCAAAGCAAAGTTGAACAGGTCTTTCTTGGACTACAGACACATAAACACTTTACAATCACTCCACGCTTCTTCACAAGCCAAAAGAAAGCACCAAAAATTTGATGGACAGATCCATTGACATCCTGAATTTTACTGATGTGCTGAAACATTACACTGAAACCCTGTCAGTTTAGCCATCAGCAGTTTCTTTGGAGCTTTCTTTTGGCTTGTGAAGCCAAAAGACTGCACCTGCAGGCTGATGTGTCGTGACAGAGATTCTTTTCCAAATATAGCCTCGCTCTGTCACTGTCCTTGCTCTAAGCAGCACACCTCCTTGGTCAGATAAGTAGCAGGGGACAGTCATACTTCAACAGCTGGCTAGCAGCAGCCCGCAGGAGAGCTCGTGAGGCCCACAAGCGCTCATCAGATGAGCAACCACTTGGGTGGGGGAGCATGGAAGAGCCCTTTTTGTTCCTCTTTCTTTACGATTAGGTTGAAATTACCCAGTAAAATATCTACAAAGGTGAATCTTGATTCACCAGGGAGGCAGAGATTTATTCACAGCATTAGATTTTGTTCCATGCTTCTCCCTTCATTGTAGGGCAAACAACCATTACCAATCTTGTTAAATGATGGAATTTCCTGTTCTGGTTAGTACTACAGTTAAGGTTTTAAATTATCCCCCAACCGAATGTTTTCCTGGTTTAATTGCCAGGCTTTGGAAAGAGGCTGTCGTGGTTTAACCCCAGCCAGCAGCTAAGCACCACGCAGCCGCTCGCTCACCCCCGCCACCGGCGGGATGGGGAAGAGGATCGGAAGGGCAAAAGGGGAAAAACTCGTGGGTTGAGATAAAAACAGTTTAATAACTAAAGTAAAATAAAAAATAGAACAGTAGTAATACAAAGCAAGCGGTACACTGTACAATTGCTCACCACCCGCCGACCGATGCCCAGCACATCCCCCAAGCAGCGATCGAACCCCTCCCCGGCCAACTCCCCTGCTTATATACTGAGCATGACGTCACGTGGTATGGAATAGCCCCCCGCCCAGTCTGAGTCAGCTGCCCCAGCTGTGCCCTTCCCAGCCTCCCGTGCCCCTGGCAGAGCATGGGAAGCTGAAAAGTCCTTGACCAGAGTGAGCACCACTTAGCAAGTACTTAGCAAGAACCAAAACATCAGTGTATCATCGACATTGTTCTCAACCTAAACGCAGAACACAGCCCCATACCGGCTACCAGGAAGAAAACCAACTCCATCCCAGCCAAAACCAGGACAGAGGCCTAGCACCCAGCCCCTGACAGGAGTGCAGCTATGCAATATCCAGCTGGCTGCTGTCCCAAAGCAGTTAGAGCAGCCACTGACTAGAGAGAGATTTACACCCCCGTGGGCTGAAATACTTGTAGCTTCTCTTGCAGAGCTCTGCCATCCCCTGCTACTGTAACCTGCACTTCCCAAGTGACTGCGCAGAACAACTTGCTGGTTTTTTTGCATTGCATTGACCCTGGAAGTCTTGCCAAGCCTTGGGAGAGCTGGACAGGCAGCTGGCTGCTGTGTCAGTCTGTGAATGCTGCTAGAGGGCTGGATGATGCTGGGATCTGCCCTGCATGCAGCCTTGCTCCATGCTGGCTGAAAAAATCTTTGCAGCTGAGTTTCTTCATGAGGACGGGTGGTAGAAAGCTACAGTTTCTGATTTTCTTTGGCTTAAACAAAGTATTTCCACTATTACTAATGCATAGGATTCATTTGTTAGTTAATCTACATCCAGAAAAAAAGATTTCACTTCTCATTAACATCAATGTGATAGCTAATGTGCACTCATTCAGCTTGATTATGATGATGGTATAAAGCCCCTGTTATTCTTTTCATATTGTCCCTTTATAGGCACAGGACTCAATTCTATCCCTAGCTCATTTGATTACTACTATTTTACTCCTAAGCTGAACTTGAGGTACTTATTAGCCTCAGTCTTTTATTTTCAAGAAATGTTCAGTAATTCAGTCTCCTCTGAATTGTTTTGCCTCTGCTGGAATAGAAGGGGTGACAAAGAGAATCAGGCAGTGGCGGCCTCAGAGTGTTTGTCTGTAGCGCATACATAGCCGTTGTGCCAATATTACCAATGTCCTGTCTGGCTGTCATCGCACTGCCCCATGTCCCGCTCACCCCCTGTGCTTTTCTGTGGAGTTCTCACACACACTGGCGTTCCAGTGCAGCAAAATCTCCTGTGCAAACTATACTGAGTACAGATCTTAGGAATAAGACTCAGATCCTAGTGATGTAAACCACTCATGACTGCTGCCTTGGTTTATGAGCAGACCTCTGCAAGGGTACGACAGCAATCAATCAGGTACGGCGATGGTTGCAGCTGTTTTAGGGGCCAGATCCATAATTTTCCTGGTACTTGCACATCCTGTGCCTATTTCCCAGAGCTGGTTTTACCAAAGAAGCTGCTTGATCTTTGTCATAGTGATAGGGCAAGAAGAGTTAACATCAAGTGACTTAAGCCAGAAGCAACCCCGGATTGCACATCGGTATTTAAGACCTGGGACAGAGACCAGAGCCTCACACTCACCTATTGTTCAGCCACACAGCAAACCCATTTGCTTAGGCCAGGATGCTTTTTCTCCAATGGGCAAGGAAGTCCTTCAGCCCTCAGAGGGCTAGAGGCTTATGAAGAGGGTCTGACCTTCCTCTTCAAAGGCTGTACAAATGGAAAAGTACAGGGGCATTGGTGCCAAGCTCCTCAGTTTGCTTGGGAAACAGCTGGAGCAGTTTAAGAAGTAAATATGTCACAGCTGCTCCAGACAGTAAATTCCTGCTGTTTCAATGTGATGAGAAGCAGAAGATGAATCCATAAAAACTCTTTAATATATTTCACTACAAAGTTAAACCATTACCAATATGGTTTAACCTGATCTGTCTGACTTGGTGCTGAAAGGGGCCAGGAGCAGTAACCCAGTCAACCCGAACTGCTCCTCAGCTCAAAGCCGGGAACCAGTAGCTGAGAGTTCAAGGACACAGGACAACTCCAATGTAGCTGCAGTTGCTACAGTAAACCCTGAAGATTTTGAAACAGAAACACAGCTTTGGCCTTGGATTGTTTCTTTAACCCTGTGTTGCTCAGGCAGTGTGTTTCAAAGGATGATGGGGATGGATGAGGGCGTTAAAAGGCTCACTATGCCATGGCCCTAATCCCAGACCTATGGACACAATAACTTCTTTAGGTTTTCCAGATTAATGTCTTTTAAAGGCCCTTGTCCAGGTAATTAATTAGCCTAAAAGGTTAAAATATATCGCAAATGAAGGTTAGGTTTTTAAAAGAAACCTAATGGGTTTAGGCATTCAAATCGTATTGAACGTCACATCTCAGGCTTTATTGAGCTAATTATTTGACCTCCAGGCAAAGCATGTACATGACTGAAGTAAGCTTATGGCTACCTCCTGTTTGCTGCACATCCGTTTTCCCTTATGAAAAGAGACATCCAGAGATTTCTTCAAAGAACATGGGGTGTGAATAAAATAGAGGAGATCTTGTCCACCTCGAGTTGCCTTAATGGCCTGAGACACTTCTGGTGAATGTTGCAAAAGAAAACGGCAGGGAAGGTTACACTGAGACACAAGATGTCCCAGAGAAAATACTGACAGATGGGAACTCAAAGTTTTAGAGACAGAGCAGAAGCAAGGCGGACGAGCGTGACTCGCTATTTGTGCATTACTGATTTTGAAAAGCAACTTACTGGCTGTTTTTTTTTGCAGGCCACATTGTTGCAGGCTGTTACCCTGACCCTTGGGAAGCTGGGTACATCAACGAAATGCCACTGCAAATTATGTTTTTGTCGGCTCCCAAGAACATTGCATTCTTAAAACAGGAGCTGGCAGACTTTGACATGCACTTAGTGTGGGGGAGGGTAGAAGCAGTGTCCAGAAGGGAAAGGTCTTGAGGCACTAGTTCCAGGAAAGAGCCCAATAGACTGTAAGAATAGAAAGCAAAACAAAGTGCACCAGAAAAGTAAAGCTCTAGGCAATGCATACCAAGAGATGGACCTCTATTGCTGAAATACAGGCTTTTTGCACCACCGAAGGAAGATGCTCTTCATTTTATCCCCTGGCTGCTCTCTCAGAGAACTATCAGTAGATAAAACAACATATATGCACAGGAAGCAGAAACTTGGATTCTGCCTTGGAATATTTCTCCTTCAGCTTTGGTGCAAAGTATCGTATTCGGTGGCAACATAACTGCGGTGCAGTATTTAAATCCATTGGGAAAAGGAAAATCTCAGGACAAAGTCTCAGTAACATTTCCAGCAAAGTTTTACCCCTGTTGGCCCAGCTCACTGTTCTTCATCAACACGTAAGAGGAACAAGCAGGGTTCTACATTTTGCCTACCTGGACTTAAAATGTGCACAGAATGAATATATCCTATATGTTTGTATTTCAGTATTGCCACAGCTTGCGGCTGTGGGTCTAATATTACTTAGGTTGTATCAGGAAAACAAGGGAAGGACAGAAGGTGAAGCTGAGAGAGAGAGGACAATGCCTGAGGAAGCAGAGTGACCAAAGCCCAAATGCATACAGAAAATATATTCAGGAAAATTTAAGACTATACAGCTTTGGGAAGGGATGGGACAGAAGAAATGGGATAGTATCATTGATGAAGGGCAGTGGGGACCCTTTTCTGATACTGTTTGTCTTTCATGGAGAACAGTGATCAAAGATGTATGGTCAGGGGCTCCTGTGTTTCTGCCAACTAAACAGGGTGATTAAGTATAATTAATATACTCATTAAGAGCAAATACAGTTGACTATACTGAGAAGTTATGAAAAGTAGGAGTGAATCAGGCAGGAACTAGAAGACTGTTAACCTCATCCTTGCACAAGCCAAAACACATGATAAATGAGCCTCCAAGAAAGGGAAGCAGCTGAGCAATATGTAGCGCAATATAGACTGTAATGTTCAGTGATAAGAAAGCACAAGCATGCAGGATATACACAACTCATGGGGAATGTCTGTGATGTGATAATAAGTTTGGCAGCTGTGCACACCACTAAATAAAGAAGTTTCTCTTATTTCTATTACAGCTTGTGCAGTTAACACATTCCAGGACTGATAGCGGGACTGAAACGATTCATTAAGGAAATGGACATTATTTGCCTGTAGCCTTTGCTGCTCATCACTTTTGTTTTTTATTTAACTCTGATCACTTCTGAAGTAGATGGCCAAAATTCTCCAGAAAGAATTCTCCAAAATTCCCAGTGACCCTACTGAGTTATATGGTGACATGCTCATTCCCTTATAGGGAAAAATGTTTCTTATCATCACTTTTTGCTCTCTCCATTACATCTAATGCAAATGAGGCAGAGAAACTTGGACTATTAATGCAGCTCATCAATTCAGATCAACCAAGTTAACATAACCTTGCTCTGATGTTTACATTCAACGCTTTGGCACCAAGATTGTTGCATCCCTGTTATAACTGAAACATGACTGGACACAGATCATGTGCACATATTTACTAGTCAAAGGCTGTAATATCTTTGCCCTTAACTGAGAGACAAGCTTTTATCTAGGAGGTGGTTTTGAAGGAGATTAAGGAAAATCTCTATTGGCTCTGACTACTACACTATTATATACCGTTCTTTCATTAAATACATGTTCGTTGTTATTTTAAAATATAAACAGTTTAAACCAGAATGTAAATATTTGTATAAACAGGATGATGTTTAAAAAGAAAAGACATGCAGGTATTACCTATTCAGTGGCATCTAAGATCATTGTCTGTAGGAAAACAGTCTTTTTTTTCATTTCACAGATCATTTTGCATTTATGCAACAAGTTACACCTGATCCAAGTTGCTAAAACAATAATAAGAATATATATTGGGCAAATGTGTAGACCTTTAAAAAAGTGTTTACACTCCATATTTCTAATCTTTAGCCAAAGTATATTTATGAGAGTTTCTCCTGAATTAAAAGATTTTAGTGTAATTTTGTTGGTTTATTGATCATTAAGAAAAAAAAATTGGTTTATTGCTTTTTATTATTTATAGCAATGGAGAGCATGGTGTTTCTCTGTTCAGCTTTCTCAGATGTTAAATTGTTGACAATTATGTTCTTGCAATGAACACAGAGTCTGCCAGTTTTGATGCTGACTTCACTGTGGGCAGGATAACATGCTTGAGCCTGTTTCCATGAAAGACAGTAAAGAAAACTCCCCTGAATTTTCATGGCACAGGATGAAGACTTTTAAGGATGATCCATACTGAGTGGGTGTTAGACAGATCTTTGTTCAGAAGTCTCTCAAAGTTTAAAATGGACTGATTTGGTTGGCTCAAATCAATTCATTAGCATAGTTACCAGTCAGAAGCATATACCCTATACCCATATACATCTAGGTTAATGTGATCTCTCAAAGGATGCCAACCTTTTCCAATGACCTACTAATGGTTAACACTGCAAATACAGTGCTTAAAAATTACATGATGCAGACAGCTCCTAGAGAATATAGTGTGTGTAGCAGCTTTCTGGTTTAGAGCTTCTAATGGCAACACATTACGGGGTTTTATTTGCTTCGGGTTTTTTGTTTAGTTTCTAAATGCTGATGCAGGTACTAAGTCCTGCTATTGGGTCAGTGTTTGAAGAACTGGTATGTCCAAGTGGAGAAAAATTTCAGTTGAGAGAACAATAGTTGCAGGGTACTTGGATCCATTTCATATTATTTTAGTGAATTCCAGCCTTACAACACAGGTGACATCAGCTAATAATTGAAGCTGGAAAGCAGATAGGGAGTTTAAGTGCAATTACTACAGCCAACATCTGTAAAAGTACAAACATTAAAGACACTTGTGGAATTTAACCCATCCTCTATTTATCTGTTATCAACACTTATTCCTATTGATACGACAATGGAAAAGTCATATTACTATAATGAAAGCAAAAGTAGAAGCTTGGCATTGCCCACACCCAGTAACATGATCTGTGGCTCAGAAGGGGATTTTTCTGCTAGTCTGGCAAATGAGTAATCGAAAGGATTTTTATTGATTAAATTGAAGATGGTAGTAAAATGGAAGTAAGCAATTGTGCTAGAAAAACACCCCCAGTCACATACTGGTTTCTGGATTATGCAAAAACCAAGTGAAGTCTGCTCATAGGCACCTTATGGCATCTGCTCATAGCCAGCTAATTAAGAGCAGATAGCTTAAGTAATCATAGCAAGCAACCTAAAGAAACAAGAGATATAAAGGAAACAATAAGAAGAACATGCACTTACAGCAGGACAGCTGTGAGCCTAGGCAAACTCAGTAAAATCAGCTATCGAGAGTCATTCACAATAAGGAAAAAATGCATAAATTCAAGTGAGGAAGAAAATCTCAGTATTCCCTACTGGCTCTCAGCCTACTGGTTACCAGTTGGCAGATGTGTACAGACAGACCAGTAGAAGCAAGTACTGAAAACAGCTTTGAAGTGGAGTAGTTGTTTTAGTTGTTTAACTTATTGTATGTCTCTCTCAATGCAATCCAGTGTTTGTTTTCATAGAGTGAACTCCTCACTATCATCTCTAAGTGTTGGTAACTTGTCTAGTATATAACTAGTGCTGCCATAAATAAACACAGAAAAGCAATTTTAATCCACATTCTTATTCATTCCTAAAATCTCAGCTTATGCAAATTTTTACTGAATTTAATAGGATTTTCCCCTAGGTAAAGGCTGAAGGCACAAAGAGATCATAAATCTGCTTAATATCAAGCCATTATTCTTCTGGTTTTATATGAATGCCTGTTCACCTGCAGAAGTTGGATAAAAATGTGCTTGACAGGCCAGAGCCATGAAAATCCTGTAGCGTTACCTGGGGTTCAGGTGCCTACAGCTGAAAGCCTGCCAACATGCACCTCATAACACCCCAGGTCACAGCTGGGCCCGGGAGCAGAAGTTGCAGTACCATTGTGAAACTGGGCGATTACATCTTCTGCTGTACTGTGGTACCTTCTCAGCTGCTCTGGCTGCAGCTGCACAAGTAGATTCCTAGAACTGACCTGAAGGACCATCTCCTGACTCTAGTGAAAAGCCTTCCTCTCTTCGCAATCGTTCATCTCTGTCCTCGCTACAGAGAGGAAACCAAGGAGACTTCCTCCACAGAACTGCCACCTTCTTGAGGTGAAAAGATAGTGTCAGTGAGAACGTGGTATTTCAGTGTAACTGCTAGCCAGGCTGTTAGCAGTCCTATTCTACCAGGAGGAAAAATGGAGAAAGCTTTTGTCTGGCTCCCTCCAGAAGCTGTGCCTGGAATAGAAATGACCTGCATTCTACTTTCCTGTATTGCCTCTCATTGACTTGAAAGATGGCCATTTTTCCCCCATGTTTCTTGGCATTACTGAATTTTTGAGGTATTCACATAAAGTTTTTTTTCTCTGTGCATGCAATAGTTTTCTCTTTGGCAACCATGCCTACCTTTATATAAGTCTTAGAGGTTCTTCTGAGTTGCTTCATCTGTGATGCCCACTCTCAGTCCTGTGCCATGGCCTCTTCTGGCAGAAGAGAGTAAGATGAGGGTCCCTTAGGAGACTCAGAGCTGAGCATCACTTACTGAGAACAGCCACTCCTGAGCAAACAAGAGCTCCATAGAAGGGAAACAAGTGCTTTCATAGTTCTTGCAAACCTCCCAGGCTGGTGATATTGCATAATCTCATGCAGAACATTTCCATTTGCTGATGGCCAGGTGCAAGTTTGGGTGAATCAATGTGTGTGCCCTTCTTCCTACACTGGGAATGGCTGGAAATAGTCTCTTGCTCTCAGCCTGAATCCTTTATGTTTCCACTGGTGTATTTACAAGAGTGTGAGAATGAGGTCCCCAGGCATGACCGATGGAAACAGTAACTAAGGAAAACAATGATAATGAAGAGAAATTTACCCAAACCAGGGGGTTTGCACATGTTAGCTTTAATGCAGAAGCCTAGAGACATGAGAACACATTGCATTGCCTCCTTCCTTTCTTGGTCTGTTAGTGGTTTGTTATTTTTCCTGACTGCTGCTGCTGCATCAAAGCACTCACACAGAAAAGGGCTTGGCATGACATGCCAGGAACAAGATTGTGCTCAGGCATGAGGCTTTGATCTTGAAGACTGTTCGGCTGTGTACAATGCACAAAGGTGCAGCCTTGGTACAAACTAGCAGAGGGAAAAAAACTCCGGTGGTCATTTTTGCCTGGTGACCGAAGAGTTAGCACAGGTCAGTAATAAATGCTGCATGCGCAGTTTTCCATTGCTGATGCAATTTTAAAACACTGAGCATATGCAGAGGAAGTCCCAGCATGGTGGTAAATTGCTGCATGCAGATTTTTTTTATCTTTCTATGTATTTTTAGAGATGTCCAAGAAATGAAATCTTCAATCATCAGCAGGAAGTGTGAAAAGAACTTTCTTTGCCATATGAAGCCATTGGTGTTTGCAAACCAGATATACAGAAAAATAAATAGATAGGTAGAGCAAAAAGTTCATATTTTTTCAGGTTCCTGCACATGTTTTAATATCCAAATCACCCCTAGAAAATTCTCTCTACTCTACTCACTGTTTTAGTATGATGCGTTTTCAATATTTCTTTGATCTCTTGATTCACAGCCACAGGGATGAAAACCAAACAAATACCTTTCCTTTGTTTTCTAAAACTCCATGCTTTGTTCCATTATAAAAACCAACCTGACAGACTTTTATATCACAGAGATAAAAAAGGAGATACAGAATGTGCTGCGAACTGTGAACTTCTCTAAGGATAAGTGATATTGCTGTGAAATAAACAAGCACGTGTCCTCCAGGGAGGTGCAGCATATTTAGGAAAGGCTGGAACCTCACAGAGAATTTTTCAGTAGCATTAGTGTGATGCTATCTGTGAGCTCAATCTGGTCTGTGTTGGTTTTTCTTTCATTCCTTTTTTAATCTGTTCAAAGATGGACAGAACATCAACAGGTGTTTTTTTAAGCCATCATCAATAAACTAAACTAAAACTATAGCGACAAACGTCAGCGTGCTCATCAGCTGGGTGTTTTTGTCAAAAGCGGACGCTTACAGAGGACAACACAGGCTAAGCATGCAGCATGCAAAATTTGGCCCAGCACACCTAGTTCCATAAAGGCCAATATGCATAGCTTAACGCTCAGGGTAAGGTTTTAAATGGTAAGGCAGCATTCTACCTTTGCATTGCGTAACTTCCACCTTTACAGTTACAGCAATATAGCAGCAGTTTTTCTAGATTAAAAACCATTTTTCAAGTTTGAAAAAAACTGAGGATAGCTGATAGAAGTGACAGTGTGTTAATGTCGACATCTGATGAATACAAAATGCAGGGGGAATTGCTTGTTGCTGAAATACATTAGATCATAGCAGCAGCAAAATGTAGCAGTGAGACGCCACCATCATCATTTCAACGTCTGTTCCATATAATTGCAGAGTGGCTGTAAGCTAGCAGGGAAAGCTATCTGTCTTTGGGAGTCTTGTAAATGACATGCTATTTAAAATAAAACATCGAGACTACGAAAAACATTCAGAGGCTTTTCAGCATCTATTGAATTGTGTACAGTCTTCGTGGAACATCATAAGTGCAGTTCTCAGAGGAAGTAAATGGTTGTCTGAAGACACATTCCTACCGATGCCATTAACACAACTCATCAGCTAACAAGAACATTCTCATCTGTCTAGACACAGATGATATTAGAAAAGTAATCGCCATAGATCATATTCATGTCACAGTCCTGAAGGAGCTTTGTGTGGTTTGATTCTGTACCTGCCCTGGCCCGCAGTGCCGAATGCAGCCATCCTCACTCACTGATGGCGTTAGTTAACCAAGCTCTGCATGAGCAGTGGAGCTCCTGCTGTCCAAACCTGATGAAGTATTGGTCTGGTGCAGATAAATAAAGAGCTCATTGCCAAACCAGAGCTTTAAAATGCCAAAGAAATGGTTCCTTGTCTCTCCTCCCTTGGTACTACAGAGAATGTTTAGAACATTAGCTTAGATTAAACACCCGGCTTTTTGAGAGGTAAAGAAAAAGGACATGATTTTCATCTGAGCTGTTAAGACTCTGGTCCAAATACAGAAGCACAAATATTTGCTTTTATATATAATGCTCTGCTAATCATAATGGTCTGTTTTTAATATAATGATCTGTTATCATAATGCTCTGTTGCTCATCATTGAAATTCATTTGTATGTTTACTCCTTTTGTTGAATGTTTGTATGTTTACTCCTTTTGTTGAATTTTTGCTAAACTCTGCAGTTGGAAATTATTTTGCTTAAGAGTCCTGAAATCACATTGCACCTTTGTGAAAAACTACTTCCTTTGATCTGTTATTTTGCCACTTTCTTTCCCCTTTGTCTGTGCCCTCATGTAAAAGTGATTTCTATTTAATGATATTTGGGACAGCATGAATACAATTGTGGCCAGTTTTCGTAGCTTTATTGTGTAAGGGATATCATCAATATAAAGCACATTTGTTCTGTCTTGCTATATAACGCAGCAGAGTCACAAGCAGAAGCAGTTCAAGTCTCCTCCTGAAATTGAAGCTCTAACATGGTCAGTAAGGCACTATCTTAGTTTCTATATCAAATGCATATTACAGAAACAGCAAAGACTCAGAAATTAACTCAAATTTATTGAGCTCTAAGTTGGCCGTTATGACTGCAAGCTCAGCCTATGGACACGACCCTTGGAAGATTTCTGAGCAAAAACCTAGAGACAGAAATGATGGTACTTAACTATTTTTATCTAACTAACAAGTTGAATGAAAACTTAAGTTTATTTTGCTCAAATGAGAGAAATAATTGTCTCGGGATCTGTTTGAAACACTGTAGAGGTTTTGGGATACCCAGGCTGGGAAATGTATGTGGCAAAGGCTCGGAAGACATATACTCATCCCATTACAGATTAGAAAAATGCATTATATTACACCTGTACATCTTCAAACATTGTGCCAGATATGTGAAAATGTAACAATGGCTCTAGTGATTATTTGCTTCAGCAATAGCTTTGTATGATAGCAGATTGAGGTAAATTCTGATGCCATATGAATATAAAACATGAATAGTACACAAATAGTGCATTTTTTCGGTTGCAGAAGTGTTACACTGTCCATGATATCTACACATTGGTCAGAGTACATTTCATAACAGTCTTGTGTGAATTTTAATTTGAAAAGTTCAAGTCCCATCTTATATATTTGGTATTTATGTCGCCTTTTTTTTTTCTTTGTTAGGACTCACCTTTTTTTCTTTTTTCCCTAGAAGCTATTCCTATAGTAATTTGAGAAGTAAAAGATTTATAGTTGAAAGGGTTATCAAAAGCTGAGATTTATAGTCATTTAAATTATGTAGCTTTGTAAATAATTATGACACAATTTAGTAATACTACCATAACAAGGTTGGAGGGAGCAGCACAAGCAGATGATGATTTTGACACCTACATTTTTAACATCTGTAGGGTGAATATTTCAAGCGAGTTATTGGAGAGAATTATTTAAAAACATGGCTAATAGAAGTTTCTAAATAATTTATGCTTGTTTATTCCAAGTGTGGCAAAATAACCATAGAGTTTAAACAGACTGTAGGGCTCAGGGTGATTTTGTGTCTACTGAGTCATTACAAAAGAAAGAAAACAAGAAAATGTTTGGAAAGTGGCAGACTGGCTTCTCAGCAAAGTTCTTCATGCACAGCTGCTGATAGATGACTGTATTTTGCTCATAACTGAGATTCAGAGAGATGGATGGAAGAAATGTACTCTTAAAATCCACATTTTAAAAAAGAGAAGAAGTTTAGTATAGATGAATAAACAATTCCAAACTAAATTAAAGTATGTGTTAGACAATTTTTCCTTTTTCTTTGGGACAATTCAAAAACAATATTCAAAACCCACCATTGCTATGTTATCCAGATCACAGCACCCCATCCAGAAGGAGGTAAGCCAAGGTATCTGCTCCCATATGAAAGTCTGCAATCTGGGAGCAGAACTAATAAAAGACAAAAGTACAGATTCTCGGCGTATCTGTCATCACACGAACATGTCCGAGAGTGACACTGCCAAATGACTCTGCTCTTATGTAGGGAAGGAAAACCAAGACCCAGGATATTCCTTCAGCTTCATCACCAGCACACGGTCAATAAGTCAAGAGTAAAATGCAAGTGCTATCACTCTTTCAGGATGTTCTCACCATCTCCATTCAGAACAGGGAGAAGTTCTATCTTGTGAGGACAGGAAGTTTAAAGAAATCAAACTCTGAACGACAGTTTCATAATCTGCTGAAAAGTGAACTCCACCCATTCTTACTGTCACTGTTAGTAAACTTCTGTCGGTTTTAGGACATATTGTTCTTTTAATATCCCCATTACTACCCCAGAAAGAGGCTGCACCTGTTCCCAGATTTAAACTTCAAATATCCCACAGATTTGTCCCTGTCCTGCATTTAAGAATCTAGGCAACTGTGCTGGTTTTGGCTGGGATAGAGTTCATTTTCTTCACAGTAGCTAGTACAGGGCTATGTTTTGGATTTGTGATGAACACAGTGTTGATAATACAGGGATGTTTTTGTTACTGCTGAGCAGTGCTTACACAGCATCAAGGCCTTTTCTGCTTCTCGCCCCACCCCACCAGCAAGGACGCTGGGGGTGCACAAGAAGCTGGGAGGGGACACTGCTGGGACAGCTGACCCCAACTGACCAAAGGGCTATTCCACACCATATGACGTCACGCTCAGCATATAAAGCTGGGGGAAGAAAAAGGAAAGGGGGGATGTTCAAAGTGATGGTGTTTGTCTTCCCAAGTAACCATTACGCATGATGGAGCCCTGCTTTCCTGGAGCTGGCTGAACACCTGCCTGCCAGTGGTAAGCAGTGAATGAATTCCTTGTTTTGCTTTGCTTGTGTGTGCAGCTTTTGCTTTTCCTATTAAACTGTCTTTATCTCAACCCACAAGTTTTCTCATTTTTACCATTTCAAGTCTCTCCCTCATCCTACCAGGGAGGGAGTGAGCAAGCGGCTGGGTGGTACTTAGTTGCCTGCTGGGGTTAAACCATGACAACAACCACATCTATACTCATTGCCCCATGATGGACCAGTATCATCTTAACTGAAATCACAAGGATTTTGCCAAAGAAAGAGAGAAGTTAACATTAAAAAAAAAAAAAAAAAGGTTCCAGGCAGACAGATTTTGTGTACTGCAGAAACCTATTACTGGCACACAGGACAAAAGCAGGCAGCACAAAACATCATGAACTAAACTTAACAGTTAGCACCGAGTCTGCCCCCAACAGCATTGATCTCATTAGCGAACACACAAAGCTTCTTCTGGTTCAATGCCAGCACAAGCTGCACAATATGTGCCTGAAGTTATTTAGTACATCAGAGACCAGAGAGGAAATAAAGATGGATAATGCTCTATTCGCCTTCTCATCAGACACCAGATTTCAGTCAGGCACCCCAGATGAAACCAGCTTCATTACAGATCGTTTATTTCAACGGAGATATCAGAGAATAAGTATATCCACAGGTAAAGGAACTCTGATCCTTTTTGCAATGATGGTAAAGAGTTCACAGGTTTGTCAACTTTAGAGATTTCAAATAAACAGAAGCAACAAGGTCAGGCCTGAATTGCCAAAGCTCCTCTCCTCATTTGTTTCCCTACTACTGGTATAGGCATCCCAGATTCAGGCATTACATGCAGTCCTGCTGTGCTTCTGGTTTCACTCCAAATGTCAAGGAGGACCTCACAAGCAGGCCTTATCACTAACACAGTTGCCAGCTCTCTGGTAATAAGAATCCCAGTTCCACCAGTGATCCCAGTTCCAGCACAATAACCTCACAGGTACTGGCTCATTCTCAGCCCACTAACAGGCACAGCAGCCAAGAGCACCTGCTAACTCCCTGCCATTTGCTACCTTTGCCTGTGACATGCTGGGCTTTCCCAGCTTCCACATGGATTTCCACAGTTTTCTGACAGGTCAAGATAGATGAGGAGAGAAAAGTGGAAATGTGAGAGAGAGAAAAATGACAGAGAAAAATGAAGGCTGATACAAACAAGCTGAAAGATAAAAGATGCCTCAAAGTTTATCCTGCAGTTTTCCTGTAAGGTGAGAGAATTTTCTGTTCTCCAGTGTTGCTGCCTCATCTCAGTTCCTAGAGCTACTTTGAAATGATAAATCACATCATCAGTCCCAGGTAACAACATGCAGCAAAGCTGGACATTAACTGCTGCAGAAACCAACCACTTCTCTGTAAAGATCACACGTAGCTCAGGAAAATTTTCTCTAACTCTAGTCTGCCAAACCTGTGTCCACTTGCACATCTGAATTCCTACATGGTTTTATATTGATGCATCTCATGTATTAATTAAATATTCAGAATACTTAAGTACAAGGTGGTGCTCATCTCCTCATCTGTCTGTATCATAAGCTCTTCATTGCCCTCAACACAAGAAGGAAACATACTTGAAAGTGTAAGCTAGGGCACAGAAGAATGGGCATAAAATAAAGGTGGGGCAAAATCAGAAAAGGACTGAACGAGTTACAATTAGGAAGAAACATCCATGGCAACAAGAGTATATTTCTATAAATAGGTTATTAGTAAAAAGAAGACCAAGAAAAGAGTTGGTTTGCTGCTCATAAAGGAAGAAAGCTGTCAGTAGAAGATCTGAAAGAGATCAAACCATCAAGTTCCTTTAGCTGTAGTAACACTAGTAGTACCAACAACACATGGGTTAATATCTCTGCCTAGAAGAGGGAAAAAGACATTAGAGAGTAGCTGGATGTTTTCAGTTCACCTGGCCAGGTGGATTTCATCACAGAGTACTTGAAGAAGTAGGTGAAATAGTGTCAGGAGCATTAGCAGTTATCTCTTGGAGCTCAGGGACAGCAAATTATGAAGTCCAGGAAAAGGAAAAAAAAAGCAATATCATGCTCTTATTTAAAAGAGGTGAATAGAGAGGCTAGGAAATTTCAGACCAGTCTGTGTAAATACTGTAGCAGCAGCAGAGTTTTATAGCTCAGATAGTGTAGAGATATACACCAGAAAGGGTTAATAGGAAGAGGTAATGCATTTTATTAAGCTAACTGATGTAACTATTAAAAAAATCAGAGAAGGTTTCAGGAGAGAAAACCCTTTTATAGTAGTCAGGAAAAATATTAGAGCAAATAAACAAACTACTTACTTCAAAGAACTTAGAGGAAAAAAAGGGAGAGAGAGGGAGAGAGAGGGAGAGATCAGTAAAAGCCAATAATGGATTTGCCAAGAACAAGTCATGTCAAACTATTGTAATTTCCTTCTCTGACAAAGAAGCAGACATGGCAGATCGAAAAGAATAAGTGCATGTCATATATCTTGACTTATTAAGGCTTTTGACACTGTCTCACATGACATTCCCTAGCACAAACAGGCTAGGGAAATACAGTCTAGATGAAACTACTCGAAGATGGGTGCAGAACTGGCTGGGAGAAAACCTACACACTCAAAACCAGCAGAATGTCACTGTCAAAATGAAAGACACAGAGGGAGTAGTGGGATCTGCAGCAATCTCTGGGTTTCCATCCGGGTCTGCTCCTATTGAGTATTTTCAGGGGCAGCCCGAACGTGGGAATGTTAAGTGCATTTATGCACCTGCAGGTGAAAGAATGCTAACAGGGCACAAGCCATTTGGGCAACAGGAGAATTAAACAGACCCAAACCACAACCAGCCCACCTTGCTAACACCGCTTACCCACCACTGTAAAAATGCCAGTGGCTTCAAGGTCCCACTGTCCTTGGGCTTCGCAGACCCTCTGAGCAAAGCAGGGAACAATAGTGCAATTTTTTAGACTGGATTTACATGTTTGACATTATTCTAGGTTGAAGAAAAACTGTAAATGATATGGGGAGCATTGCAGGAGGGTAGCTGTTAGGGAGCTGGACATGAAGATCGACATGAACCAGGTGAGAGCCTGAGTTCAGCTGGAGAGGGGCTAGACCAGGAGGCGAAGAGGGGCAGAAGACACGGCAGCGTGGCAAGAGCCCAGGTGCAGGTGCAGGCAGCAAATCACCCTATTTGTAATTAATCACAACTTCGAATACTGTTGCCTAGGAGAGTGTGGGTGTGCATGGGTATAATGAGAGACTGATAGGCCACAAGGCCTATCATCAATACCTCAAACTCAGGCCGGTTGCCTGTGTACAGACATCGTGGCTCAACGCTGCTTCCCTGCAGGTCTGACTGCACGCGGCCATGCCCTTCAGGGCAGACAGCTCCTTCTGGGCTATCCATGAGCACTGGCCTGGCATCAGCCTGCATGGCCCTGGGGATGCCTGCCCAGACCCTTGTGGCTATGCCTACCACTGATCCTGCGGTCTGCTCCCAATGTGCCTGCTCTTGCCTGTATTTCAGCCAAGAAAATCCCTGGCTGGCTCCTAGGTAAGCTCCTCGGGACCATAGCAATCCCTGCAGGGGCCCAGGGATCGCCCGTGAGAGAGATCCTGATAAAAAACTGTAACATTTGAAACTGCTCCATGATGGGAGTTTGAGAAGTTTTTTTATGTGGAGTCCGAGAATGACTTTGTGCCACATTATGTTGAGAGGCATGGAAGTCCTGCTGGTGGATACACACATAACTTCTGGGATTTGGGCCATCCCTTCATTGCGGTTATATCCAAACTCCAGCTTGCAAATAATGCATAAAGTAAAATTAGTAAGGACAACCCCCCACATTACTAATTTGAATATTTTCCTCCTCTTTTTAATATTTTAAATGATCCAATGAAAATGTTGCTGTTGCCTGATTGACCAAACAGTCTTTAGAGGCACCAGTCAGGAAGACTGATGGGGTGGAGAGCTATTGCAAAAAGCCACTGATGAGGTACGTATTGACATCCTAATAACTGACATTAGCTTCTGAAATCACATACTAGGCATAGTAAAAATTATCAGTGCAGAAATTATTATTGTAGCTAAGAGGCAATCCCTGAAAAATACTATTCATTTTAATGGCAAATTACTGGATAAGTCTCAAAGCTGAAGGAGGAATCATTGTAGCTCGCACCATTCCTGTATAAAGCGACACAGATTTATACCCCATAGGATGCGAAATTTTGTGTCTTACACAGACCAAGTACTGCTATGTACAACTTAGGTTTGCTCAGCTCTTGGCCAAGGAAAAATGATTTGTATTTCTGTTCTGCCAGGGAAAGTAACTGCAAAGGTAACAGGTGTGGGTAAAATGAAGGAAAACGAAAAAGAAAAAGAAAAAGAAAAGGAAAAAGAAAAAGAAAAAAGAAAAAGAAAAAGAGGAAAAGGAAAAGGAAAAGGAAAAGGAAAAGGAAAAGGAAAAGGAAAAGGAAAAGGAAAAGGAGGGGAAAAAAACAACCCAGAAAAATCAACGCAACTATATTTATAGTGGTAATTTTTCCTGTCCTATCCCAGCTGAGAGGTATGATGGAGCCCTTTATTAGAAACTGAATAGCAAAGAATACACTTCAGAATAAACATAGTTAATTTGCTTTTATATATGCAAAAATATAGAGCCAATATTTTAAAAATATTTCTGTTCATCTACTAAAAGATATAATCTAGCCTCTGTTTATCAAGCAAGCTAGCTTTGCTCACCAATATTCCAGCTGAATTTTAAAAGAGAAACAACACACAGAAAGAATTTACCTCCATTAAAACTTGGAGAGGGATGCTCATCTTTAAAGTACATGTAATTTTATTATGATTGTTGAACTGGTGCATTACCTGCAGCATTTACTACCCAGAAGTCATTGCTTTCCACAAATGCACAGTAAACATCAGTAACATGGGCACATATATTTTGCACTAGATTTGGTGCCATGAAGCAAATGAATGAAGCTCGTCAAGTCGCCTATCTCATGATTGTTTTTACAGTTCACATCCAGCTGAGTTTACAGTGTAGCAGCAAGCAAGGGCTGTAACAAAAGCATTTCACAAAGGCAATTTGAAAATGTAATTGGTTTAAGTCATTGTCAAAGCCAACAGGGGCACAAGTTTATAGGACAACTGGCACAAATACTACTTGTATGAAAACTACTGTACATTTAACTACATGGAAATTAGCGTGTAGTGGCAGGCTAACAACACAGTGAGTACCATATCATTACAAGATTATAGTCTTCTGAACCACAAGGCAAGAATACAAGTTATATGCTAATTAGTTTTGGATCTACTAAAGGTAATTACATGGTAATCTCCACGTAGTTACATGGTGTTTAATAGGAAACCCTAATAACTAATCATATAATTAAAGAGTAATTGCATGATATTCCTGCCCTGTGACATCCATGGTGGCCAGAAAAATTAAAACTGATGGAATTTCATGGCATAGCCTGTTCCTGTTATCAGACATTAGAGCAATACCATGCCTCTCAAGACACTGAAGTAGACAGGAAAATGTACCAGAAGTCAGGGCACTTACCAGTCTCTTAATACACAGCAAATAGCACCTCATACCTAGAACCACTGCTCGTTTCCACAAAATTACTAGGAAGGGAATCTCACCATGTTCTTTGTGTTTGTCCTCACTTGATTTTCCTCTTTCCTCCCCCCCCCCCCCCGCTTTTCTCTATAATTTCATTTTCTGTAGCATCTCAATCACAGCCATCCTGTCTTTTCTGTCAGCATGTTTCAAGGCAGCATTGAGTCACCTGTTGCTCCTTCACCTTCACTTGCTCAGAATTTTTTTCCCTTTTCTTCCTCTTATAAACTTTTCAGTAATTTTCCTACTTTTTTTTTGTGAAAACTCGATCAACTCTTTTCTTTCTTTATTTTTTCTTTCCCCTCTTCTGCTTTCTTTTCCTAGGGACTCTCTTTGTCTCCTCTCCTTTGTGCAGAGGACATCATTGCCATCCAAAGTTACTGAAACTCTCCCCTCAGGCTTTCCAAACCCAGGACTGCAGCTGGCAAGGCTCTTCCATTTTCCTTCCACTAGGCAGGCATCCTTTCTGCCTGTCCTCAGCACAAGTTGCTCACTGCTGCCACACTCTTTTCTCCAGGCTAATACTTAGACAACCTTTCTAATGATTCCTAACAGGTCACACCACTGACCACAGCAAAAGTTGCACAGCACAGCCAACTGGAAAGAGGAGGACGAGCAATGCAGACCAGCACACAGTGCTGGTCAAATTTCAAAATGTCTCTTGCATGAACTGCTGATGTTGCAAAAAATGTTTGATTCCAAAGTGGACTGAAAAATTGGAATTTCCCACAAAAAAATTAAAAATTAAAAATCCAGTAAATCAAAACATTTCATTCTTGTTTTAATCTTTTTTTTTATTCTGCATTTCATTTCATACCAACTAAAATCAGGATTATATAATAGTACAATCTACAGCAAAAAGCAAGTGCAAAAAAAAAGAAAAATCAAAATCCATGTCCCCTGAACAACTCAGTTTCAATGAATAAGCACTTTTCAAAAGAAAAAGGTCTGTCCAAAAGTTTCCAACCACATGTAATACTAAGCCTGTTTCTGGGGCTTCCCTAGCCTGTTGGGGATGCAGAAATCTCCATTCAAAAATGTGAAAGCAAGTGAAACGTCAGACTAATAAACTGCTAAGAGCACAATGTGCAATCATCCATGATACCACGGACTGTGAAAGCACTATGCACTCTGTTTAGTTTTAAAATACCAAGTCCCATTCACTGCCCTACTGAAGCCCAAGCCTCAAAATGTTGCTGAGCCCACAGGAAGGAAAGAAATGCCCCCTCCCTTTTTTTTTCTTCTTTTTTATTTTGACAGACCTCATTCTGCCTGACCAGAGCACAGCACCAACAGTGGGTACTGCTCCGTCCTCAGCAAGTGAGGAACAAAATAAAGATGGGTATGAACACTGAAGAGAAGGAAAGCTCCTGCAAGCTTCACCATGGTAGAACCCCACAAAAAGGTAAGCAAAGCTCTGGGTCAGTGCAATGCTATAGGAACCTCTCTCTCTATGGATATATTGAGCTAACAATACTGTCCATAAAAATAAAATAGACAAAAGGGAGCAAAGGTGATGATCAATGGTATGATTCAATACAACCAATGCCCTGTTCTCACCTTTCACTTTATTATTTCATATTTGTTCGTTTGCTTTTTATAAAGATCTAGAGGTGGATCTGCCCAACAATAACCAAAGACCCTGGGGAGTCTGCTGTTACCCTTGAACTGCCCACTGCAGCCTGAAGAGTGAGCTGTGCTGAGAGGGAAGAGAGTCCAGATAAGTGCCTAGAAAATACATTAATTTGGTCGTTCTGGTATGCTGAGCTTCTCTGACACCTTGGTGGGAGATAAAGCTGCTTCTGTCCTCCCACCTGAGGGGGTTCGAAGGAACGTGACAGACTGGATCCAGTCCATTGTGCCAGTGAACCAGTGAGACTAGGGAGTACCATTCCTTTCAGTAAAGTTGGCCCACAACTTTTAATTGTGTAGCTCCTAGAAGGGATAATGCAATGCCTGTAACGTTTAAAGGTAGCGGTAACATCTTTTGTTAGACAACTGGTAGAGTTGGAAAGGCTGGACAAGTTTATACTGAAGCTTCTGTTTCCAACCCAAAGGCAAACTTTTGGGGTTGAGGGCTTGATCAGTATTCTCCAGCTCTTCCAGCTGGTCTCCTAAAAGATACCCTCTCCACCTGCCACCTTCACATTGCGTATATTGTTCATCTATCACAACAGCAACAAAGTGGTACCTCAAGCAGAGGCAGCCTCACAGCGCACTGCTGTTACTTACAGCCTGAGGTAGCTGTATGTGCAGGTTGGTTCCTGATGAGGCTGAAGGAAAGTCCTTGGTTACACCCCACCGTGAATCACAGGTCCTAGGGGTAGGGTGCTGTATTTCGTATTAGGGTGTCATACTCACGGCATCGCACTGTTAGCATGCCAAATTATACCATCTGTCCTAACTAAAGAATTAGGGTTTTTCTTCATTTCTTTTTCATCTTACTTTACCTATATTTCAGTCCTACAGCTCCTAGTATAATCCTCTGAAATACAGGTTCAGAGGCCATTGTGAAGCTAAAAGGAAGAGGGGAAAAGTGGCAACTAAATGCTTTCATGGCCATTTCTACCTCAGCATTGGAAGGAAGGGAGGCAGTATGCAAGCCATGTAAAGCACTCCCAAGTCTCAGAGCAGGTTTTATGTCCTGGATCTCTGAGCACCTAATGGTTGTTCAGAGAGAAAAAAAGAAAGGATTGTACGTGTCAGGAGAGTTCCCTGAAAGGGAATGTGACACTGAAAAATTATGTCTGATTGTGAAGCATTTTGGCACGGAAACAAGTCTGCTGGGCCAGCATATTCACACTACACAGCAGTTCCCACGTGTTCAGCATTAAATGGGCAGCTTGCTAACTAAGAGTCCCCTAAGAGCAGGGGAACGTATTAGCATACGGACTTGGCATCTAGGTTAGTCATTGCTGAGTCAAATGTCTGGACAATTAAGTAAAACTAAGCAGCAAGCACAAGTAGCTCAGAGTATTACTTCAATTTAGAGATAACAAAGACTTATTAATTAACAGCAGTGATTACTAGAGTAAAAGAGGCTATGAACTCTTTTTTTTTTTTGCAGCATAAAGTCTGTATAAAAGTCTGCATACTGTGCTGATATTGACACTTTTCAGAAATGCAATTCCATCTTATTAGCATACAGAAATAAGCTTCCAAAGTGGATTTTGGTTTATTAAAGGACACTGGAGTGAAGAGATGATTCTCTCCATCACTGGTTCTCTTTCCACCACCACTGAGAGCATTGTGACCCAGTCTCACAACACCCACTTCAGCCCCAAAGTCGTTACAGCAGCGCCTTCTTTCTCCTCGCTCTGTGCAGCTCTGGGTCACTGCTTTTAGCAGCTGTGGAGCTGTCTGAAAGCACCGCAGGCCTATTATCCCAGATGCAACCTGTGAGAGAGCTGAGGAGGGGAGCAGCACTGCTCCTCACAGGCACAGAGCAAGTGGTTCTCTGAGCTCCCAAAACAACTTTTACTCACTGATCTGATCAGTATTTCAAATATCCATTGTCCCACAATTTATTAAATAGTTACAAAATCTCCAGAAACCCTGGGGATATTGTAGATGAGGAGTACCCAGGGGTTGGTGATGTGTAACAAGTATGGTCAAAACTAGGTGCGCCAAAGCCTAATGGAAATGGAAACCGGCTGGACATTTGAAAAACTGGTGCTTTCCTAGTCTGTGTGAACAGTCAGTCACCCTGGGCTCTCAGGGTGGAACGGACATCTCACATACATATGAACAGTACAGGAACCTGACGGTGAGCTTTAAGAACTGTCACTTGCCACAAGCAGCAATTTTGGGCCATACCTCTAAATTATAGAAAACACACTGACTTGCTTGGCAACTGTGATCAAGACATTTTACTTGGCCAGAAACACCAACCTTTACATGTTTGGTAGACACCGATTATTAATGCTCATGCTGCGAATACACTTCCTTACGTGTCCTTCTTTTCATCTCTCACTCTCCTGGATAGGAATATCTCACCTCTTTGCCCTTCACCACACACAAAGGCTGTAGTTACTGAGGAGGTCTTTGTGCCAACAATCTTTCATCAGACCAAGGAAGAAGAAAACCAGAGGAAGTACAAATAGAAAAGCATTACGTAGGAAGAATAACCCTGAACAAAAAGTCAAAAAAGTAAATTCATATGGATCAGTCACCCCTTCACCTCTCTGGTTGCTTATGCACGTTTGAGACAATGCCTGAATCTGAGGACATTAGGAGCACTGTCAAGATGAAGGATTCTAAGACAAGGTAATAAGCTCAGCAGAATTTACTGATATATAATCAAACTTAATTTTTTAAAATTTAAAATATTTACAAGCCCAGCAGAAGCAGGGCCCAGGGCTGGGAAAAGAAAGGCAGAGAGCCTATTTGTAAATATTTTCAAATTTAAAAAAAAAAAGTTTAATTCCATGGACAAAAAAGAAAAAAAGGTAGACAGAGAGGTTGTGTGTAAGCCACATAAAGTAACTCCTAGGTCTCAGGGTAGGTTTTACTTCCTGGATCTCAGAACACCTGATGCCAGTCTAGCAAGAAGCAGAACTTGGACTAAGAGATGCTACAGGCACGGGAAGATTACAGCACTGGTAACTGGAGAGACAAAAGGGATAAGAAGGTAGAAAGGAGAGGAGGACAGGAGCTAGAGAGAGGAAAGGAAGAGGAATGGAAATTAACATGTTAAGACTTGGTTTTATTTAGTCACCACTTATTGATGAAACACTATTTTTCCAGAAGGTTCCCAACCAGCTGGCCTGGTGTCTTATGCATCAGGGATACAGCTTATTTCAGTCTCAATGTTATATGTAGTGGTCTGCTTGGTACGAAAGCAGAAATCAGAGCAATCGGGTTATTGCGTGGAGCCCTCACTAGCCATTTCATTCCAGCGTCAGCAGGAAGTTAGATGCAGCACTGAGAACAGCCACCCATCCAGCGCCCTGCCCCTGCATGATACTCCTGCAGCACCCACACCCATCAGGGCAGGCTTGGACCTCCTGCATGAGTAAATACATAGCATGGGGTATTCCAGGAGCGCAATTTTCTGTGTTTGTCTAATGTCAGAGGGCATGAGGATGTTTGCATCCAGGAAAGTCCCTCATTTTTTCACTCTGGCCCTTCTAATTCAGGAGATATAGGTGACCTCCTTCAAAGAGTCATTCTGTCTGAGATCTTCATTCACTTAATAGTTATAGTTTGTCACATTGCAGCCACTGTCTGTTTGCTGCCACAAGATTTCCTCTTTCATTGATTAGCCTTATATACAATCTTATTCATCCAATGGCCACAGCAGCTGCACTAAAATAGGGCTACAGAAAGCTAATCCTTTCTGTCAGCATCTAAGCAATAATCTATCTAACAGCAATGGGGTTTTGCCCTGTATCTCCACAACCTGCAATTTTGCCAACTTTCACGATTTCATTAAAATACTCCTAATTTTTTCTTCTCCTTATACTGCAGCTCTGGGAGTTTATTATGTTGACTTCCATTAACACAAAATAGTAAGGTTCTAGTCTCCACAGTTGCAGAAACCTGTGAATACAGTCTCAAATAGAGTCTCAAAAACCATAGGCAAATAAAAAGGTTTTGTTCATTGGTTGGCTGGTTTTTTAGTTCTCCCTAAGCAGATCATGAGTTTTATGCAGCCTGATGGTTTGCAAATTCAGTTTTGGCAGCACTGAACTTGGGATCGCTCCGAGTCAATATTAGCTCTTGACTTTCTATTCTCGCCTTCACTTTTGTTTGCCTAGAACTGGAGGTCACATCAAAAAATATAAAACACGTGTTTTAAAATATTAACTTTTTTGAGACTTTATACTGGCTTTATTTTAGCCACTTCGACCTCTTTCTCCCCTTGAAATAAAGCCAGGAAAGGCCAGCGATGACTGAATTCTGTCTTTATAGCATCAGCTGGTGCCAGCTGAAGTCTGTGAGGGCTGTTTGAAAGCTGCCACAGAAGAGGAACCTTTTGGTGTCTGAAGTCATCTGGTTTCAAGTTGGATAAAACAGTGTTTTGCACTTGCCTGTCATTTCTCATTTCTTGCTTAGCTTTAATTGTCCCAACTTGTGCAAATACACCAAGCACTCACACAGTCGGCTCCTTCATCAGTCACTCGGATCCCGGTTTTGATAATGCTCCCTCTGCAATGCTGTTTAAAGCAGTAGGTCAGAGAAGAGACTTCAGGATTTAAAATTTTCCATTAATTCACATTGTGCAGAAAAATCAATACTCGGCAAATGTCCAGATGCCCTGACAGGCCATATACAGACTGTGCCAGCTTGATAATTATAATTTCTTTAGTAGGTATGCCATGCATGTAAGGAGGTATATCAGGCATAAAAGCATATTGGAAACAGAGAGGTTATAACTAGCTCATCAAAGCTCCAAGCCACAAGGAAGTAACTTTGAAACACAAATCCAAGTGGTAAAAATGTAAGCTCTAACTAACTGCATCTCGGTATGGAAAAAGAAAAAAAATCAGTAACAGCCATCAGAAAAAATCTCGATGCCTGGATTGTTGCAGGCTAAGGCCATCATTCTAATGCAAAATCATAAAGCAAAACCGAGTACTGGTTTTGCTTCCTTAAATTATTCACAGTCAATGATGACCTTCCAGGGCTGGCTTCCCTGTTCAGCATTTTACTGTCTCATTGTATTGAAAAGATGTTTTCCTTGACCTTTGCAGTTTCCCCTTTTGTGCACTACCTGGTATCTTGATAGAAAATATAGATATCTACAGCAGATACAGAGAGGAAAAAATCAAACTCCAAACTATTGTCTCACTTCTCTAAAACAAACAAACAAAAATCTCAAACATAAATTCTTAATGCTTTTTACAAAAAATAATCATTTATTAAACAGCATGTGCTTATTAATAAATTACAAGGCAACCAGATGTAGAAGTCACTTTCAATGTGTTGTTGAAGGTGTTTATGCTAATAAGCAGAAGAAGAAGCATTTTTAGATGTTTGTTTGCATGGGGAAAATACTGCAATAAGCCCACGCCAAGCAACTTTGAAATAGAAGTGATGGATAGTTACCTGTTGTTCTTAAAGAATATCTGGCAGTATTTGTTCATACACACTCAACATGACCTTTCCTCTGCAGAAGTGATTTCCACTCACCATCTTCCAAACCAATTGCTTGGCAGCCCCCTATTCCATAAAAATGCATTTCCATCCTTACATGAGTCATATCTAGACAGCTGAATTGATATAAATAATACCATTTTAATAGAAAAAGTATTTTAATTGTTCTGTGAAAGCAATATTAAATCACAAACTTTTTTCTTCTTTTACTATCTCTGGCATAACAGAAAGAGTGAGGGTGGTGACACCAGCAATGCCTAAGTGCAGGCATTTAGCGTGGATGTTTACAGTCAGGTCTATATGCCAAGTAAATACAAAAGCATACAGGGTTTAGGTGGAGTATTATTAGGCACACTGCATAAATACATGTACCGAGTATTGTGTCCTTATATAAAAGTAGCTACACAAATGCGTTGTTGTTGTATGTATGCTGAAATTATAGGCACAGAGGAATCTGGACTGAAAAAGCTTCCAAATAGTTTTGGTAGCGTGGTTTGCATCCCTTCCTAGAGACAGGTTTACATCTCTTCACAGGCATTCAGTTAGTTTAAACCTGTTTGTTCCCTGGAGCAGGGATTCTCTTGTATGCCAAATTTGAGTATGTGGGTATTTTCTGTAGAAATATTACACCTCCTAGGTATGCAGGCATTCAGGATGCAAATGAAAATGATATCTTTGTACAAACTGTATTTAAGGTAGTTGTATCAGAGATTGAGATAATTCCATTCGTTCTGTGTATATTTTTAACATTACAAAATTGGGCTAAAACCCAATTTTCCTCCTCCTGGTGACAGCTACCTAATCCTAAACTGTGATATATGCCATCTCCTTGTATTTTATTTTAGCAATATAACAGAGCGGATTTCTCAGATGACACATCTACCAAGTCTTCTTGCCTCTGCTGTTAACATGTGACAAATCTATTTGGTTTGTAGATCTCAGGGGAAGATTCCAGGGGCATCTGATCAAGCCATCTCAAAACTAGACAAAGAAACCCAGAGGTTGCGAGGCAAATCTCTTCTTCCGTACATACTGTGATACTTTACCTAGTCACACCAACTGTGATTTAAAAAGGGGGTGGAGAATTGCTCCCTTTTCTTTTTTGAAATCTCAATATTAGCATAAGCTGGGTCAAAATAATGTTATTATAAATGTAAATTGCAGCATACCCTGAAATATAAATGGTGTGCTTTTAGAAGAGAACATTACAAAAACATCGTCACAATCAATTAGTTTAATTTAGAAGCAATTATATGTGGTATATATCCTATCATTATATATTTAGCAAAAGATCTGAAGCAATTGCACACCTCTTTTTATTTTTGTCAAAGCCTTTCAAATTCACACACATAATAGGAACTGCAGAAATAATTTTAACAATGACCCAGTATACAACATATGAAATTTGGAATAAAAATCCTTACAAAATAAGCTGCAATTCATTCCAATTTGAAAATCAAAGCCTTAATTTTACCAATTCTGTTTTGAAAAGGTAAAGAAAAATGTATACATATTTTAGAAGAAGAAATAAATATCTTGAAAAAAGCTTCTTTTAACATATTGTATGGGTAGCCAATAAATATGAAATTATCAAGGAACGTAAGTTTCTTGGTAGCTGTCATGAAGATAAAGCCAAGAAAAAACGGTATTTTCTGGTAAAGAACTAAATTAATGGAACCTACCTCAAATGACTATACTGCTTGGATTGGTGCATTCCGAAAGTCTTCACCCAAATGTTGCTGCCGGCTCCAAAACCTCCTGCTATTTACAACTTATACCTAAGACCTAGCTCAACGTTCTCGAATAACTGAGTCATTTAAAGAAAGCAGAAAAAGGTAAGAACCGAGGAGGTTTGGGTGTTTTGTTTTTTTTTTTAATAATGAAAGACAGAAGAAAAGTCAATGAAAAGAAAGTCACTGACTTTTGGAGGGGAATATTTTTTATGAAAAGAAGTGTTCATTTTTCTTGCATCTGTCTCTCTGCAGATGCACTTTACATGTTTTGTGTGATTAGTTGCAAAGAAACAGTTCAGCAAATTTCCAACAAATGTAATCTGATTTTTTTAATCCTATTCCTATCCAAGACAATTAGATAATCACGAGATAAACGGATATGTGTTGTTTCATTCTTTTACAGCCACTTAAAGAAACAACCTTGTTGATGGAGCACAAGGACAAGGCAATGGTAGTCATCCTACCCCAAAACTGTTTGTGCACAGCTGCTGAAGAGTTTAGCACCGTGACTTTACTCTGACGTTAAAAAGGTGACTCTACATGACACAACAGCTAAACATATTTGTTATCTGTAAACTCTTTGCAATGCAGAATGAACCTTAGGGGTAAAAATCTTGTCCCCAAGCCACTTACTTTCTTTCAGATTAGTAAAGGCTGTTATTTCATCCCCAAACAGAATTGTGAGATTAGTTAGGAGAAGAAACATCCCCATGTTTTGAGAAGTTACAGCAGGAAGGGTGATTCTCACAGTCACGAGAATAAAATGTGATGTTTCTCTTTGGAAGAGAGGACCCAGGTCAAATTTCTAAATTGGAGAATTATTGCCTTAGTTCCATGTGTGAGAGCTTCCCCATGCAACCATAACTCTTTACCCTTTCTGCTCTCCCTCTTCCTTGCCTCCTAGTGAAAACCACACTTCTACAGGACATTTCTCTTTAAACAAAACCTGCAGTTACTTTGCAAACACACACAGACTCATGTGTATCTCTGTATTTACGTGTAGTCCCATGTCATGGTTTAACCCCAGCTGGCAACTAAGCACCACCCAGCCACTCACTCACTGCCACCCGATGGGATGAGGGAGAGAATCGAAATGGTAAAAGTGAGAAAACTCGTGGGTTGAGATAAAGACAATTTAATAACTAAAGCAAAGGCCGTGCACACAAGCAAAGCAAAACAAGGAATTCATTCACTACTTCCCATCAGCAGGCAGGTGTTCAGCCATCTCCAGGAAAGCAGGGCTCCATCACGCCTCTTCTTTGGGAAGGCAAATGCCATCACTCTGAATGTCCCTTCCTTCTTCCCCCAGCTTTATATGCTGAGCATGACATCATATGGTGTGGAATAGCCCTTTGGTCAGTTGGGGTCAGCTGTCCCAGCTGTGTCCCCTCCCAGCTTCTTGTGCACCCCTAGCCTCCTTGCTGGTGGGGTGGGGTGAGAAGCAGAAGAGGCCTTGGCTCTGTGCAAGCACTGCTCAGCAGTAACTAAAACATCCCTGTATTATCAATACTTTTCAGCACAAAACCAAAACATACCCCCATAGTAGCTACTATGAAGAAATTTAACCCTATCCCAGCCAAAACCAGCACATCCCAGTACTTCTTGCATGCAGGGCTTCGTCCCTTGCTGAAAACTGTCACCACCTTCCGCTTCCGTTGGTGTGGCACCCAAGCACATTGCACCTGACACACACCTCTCAACCAATCCCAACAAACAGGCAGGCAGAGCTGGGCAGGGTGTAAAAGGAGTCTGTAACACCTGGATTTGATTTACAACCTACAGGGAATTAAAGGGTGAAATCCATTAGGAAGCAGCAGGGATGGGCTGTGCCCTCATCGTGGGCTCCAGAAGATGAGCCTTGCCAGGGCTGGTAGCCTGTTCCCACAGCCTACTCTGTCTCCCAAGGGGTCACTCGGTTGGGAGAATTTCCCATAATGAAAAATGTTAGGAAAAGCACCTCCATTTTATAGCCCTCACAGTGAATTAAGGGGGCTGATTTTCCCCTTTGCAGTGTTTTGAGCCCCTGTAACTCAAGTAAGGCAGCTGGTCCAGGGTACGTATTACAAACACCAACATTCACAAAATGTTTTGCAGTCCATATGAGCATCCCTTTAGCAGGACTCCTACCAGAATCACTGCACCAGACTGCAATGAGCCAGCATGCTGCTAGGGGCCCAAAGCAGAGCAGCACTATGCCACACTTGCTTTGCACGAAGCTGGGCAAGTCAACAGCACCGCACAACAGAAACAACAGCATTGACACCACAGTAAGTAGCACCATTAGGCTGAAACCTGGATCAGTTTGCAGAATGGGTGTCCCCCAGAAAGAGATGCTAGTCTGCAGATGATTGCTAACTGCTAGAAACACACTTAAACTGCATCTAACCCTCTGAAAGCAGTGTGATTTTCTGCTGTTGTCAGATCACTTGACATTGCTTACACCAAAACAACAGCTGAAGAAAACATAATGACAAACACTGGTAATGAGCAGTTAATACAAGCTCCAGGATGAGTTAGCTTTGACAGTATTTCTGCTCTTGTGGAATCGCTGCTTCACAAGAGTATCTTCCAATGTAGCCTGTTAAAGAGCATAAATGCTCCAAACTCCCTCAGGGGAAGCAAGGCTTGAAGTGAGCCAGGCAGAGGTTTCCTGGGAGAGATGATGAATCAGTGCAACTTCTGCAACGCATGCCTCCCCCATGCATAAGCAGAGCTGTGGGCCTCAGATTGGAGGTCAGTCAATGATTTTTGGACCACCTGCCAAATTAAAGTCTCAGATGTCTTATAGGAGAAAATCCCTGGAGGTCAACATTCAGCAATTTCAAGGGTTGAATCAAATTGTTTGTGTACAGTAATGCCAATAAATTGATCTTAATCAAAATGCAATAATCCTCTTGAAGAGTAAGGCATTCATTGCTAGGAAACTTGACTGCTGCCAGCCTTGTCAAGCAGTTAACTGGCCTCCTACAAAGAGACAGTGATCCGGTTCTCCAAAACACATCACAGGAGTGAAATGAATTCTTATTTAGAACTAGGGATTAGAAGTCATAATTTTTCTAATTTGCAGAGATCACTACTCTTAGAGCTTGGCTTTGAGATGCAGGCAACTTCTTACCTTCTCTGTGCTACAATGCAAAAAACAAATCATCCTCTTTGCATTTTATGTTGACCACTTCTTCTCCATGAACACCAGGCCCTATTATTTTATATTTTAGTAGCACTAAACTAGAGAGCACAGGGTATAGAAAATATATGCATTTCATATGCCCCATCAGAAACCATAAAACTGTATCATAAACCATTTTCTGAGTTTTGTTTCTTAGTTGAACATATTAACACTACCACTTCTTGAAAATAAACCAGTTCTTTTTAAAGATTATGAATAACACTCTCAAAAGAACCTGGAGAACAATAAAAGCATATTAGTTAGAAATGTCTTTGCATTTTGTTATAAGTATTGCTCGACAAGCCCATGTTAGAATAAGTACAGGATTTTTCAAAACATATAGCAATTAGTTAGAAAGAAACCAAATGTGTATTTCTTCTCCTATTTTTGCAGTTGAGCCCCAATGGAAAGCAAGAGAGGTACTGCATGCATGAAAGCACAATGAGGCATTTTCGTAATATATACAGGGGGAAATAATTATCTATTTTACAAAGTGCTGCAGTAAGTAATATTACTAAAATAATCACTGATCGGTCTGTTAACAGGCAACCAGAATATAACAACGCAAAAATATCAGGCCATATTCAACCTAATTAAAGAATAATGTGCAACATAGGTCGCACGTCCCACCTGGGGAGGAGGCGGGAGGAGTGACTAAGGTTCACAAATCCTCTCGGTGTGGATTAAGGTGGGCCAACACGCAAGGTCCGCACACAAACACCAGCGTTCATAGAAACCTTCTATAGAGATAAATATTGAGTACAAATATTTGATACCCGCCAGCCCTCTCACGATTGTATCTACCCCAGCTATGCGGCTTTATGGAAAATCGAGGTAGGACGTGCAGTTCTTCACTACAATTTAACAACTTTAACAACTTAATCACCTGGGGCGGGGGGGAGGGGGGAGAGAGGGAGAGAGAGAGAGAGAGGGCGGGAAAAGAGAATCACCAGTCCCGGATCCAGCGCTGGTCCTGCCGACAGGGGTATTCCGTGAGGGAAAAAAGGAGGGGGAGCAAGGGTCCCTGTTCATAGATTTCAGTCTCTGGAATTCTGGAATCTTCTCTCGTCCCGGTTCCAGGAGTGGCAGAGATACCAGTTGAATTAAGAGGGGCGACCAGTCAGACCAAGGGGAGCGATACCAGGACCCCCCAGGCAGTGGGTGAGGGGGATAAGGTGCCTTCTCAGGGTTTCACAGACCACGGTGTGGGGGGGCCAGGCCAGGCCGCCCTGTCTCCACAGGGCTCCCTCCCTCCCCCTCGCTCCAGGTACCACCCGGTCCTGGGTCCTAGCGACCCTCGCTCTGCATTGTGCTTTTAGCACCGAGGCCGTTTGAGACTTCTCGTCGTTTTGCACTAGCAGTTCTCTACATAGGTATGGATCAAACGTGCACAGAAGGCCCACTTGTCTTTTTATGATTACAATAACACAAATAGTAAAAACACAGCTTATCAAAGCCATGTGACTTAAAACTCCTAATTTACAACGCTGCAAAAGAGGGGTCTTCCTTGGGAAAAGGCCAGAGAAACAGCAGAGAGGTTCCAGCTTTCCTCCAAGTTTCCCTGTTCATGGTCAAACATAACATGGAAGGCTATTTCCACATCCCGTTTTATCGACGCTCAGTTATCCCTATGTCCCAACAGGCCCTACTAAGCCCTTCGTGGCAAAGAGGAGAGTGGACGGCTCTGCCCCACTCTGCCAGTGCCCACGCAGAGCTCTTCCCAAAGCAACGGAGTTACAAGACGAAGGTGTCATTGCTAGAGCGTTATTCTCAGCGCAGGATTTTATCTTGTGAACGGTAACACTTTAGAATTGCAGGGCCACACATTGCCTACAAATAACACAGCATTACTCAAATGGGAAGTAAATCAATGCAACGAATGTAGCCCATAACAACTGCCAGGTACAACCAGGTGCAATTTAAGAACATGGTTCCCAAGTATTAGACACAGCAACTGCCCTTCTACAAACAGTATTCTACAAATACAGACCAGTGCCAGCCCCAGCGGGGATATTGTACAGTCTGATAAGAAGCACTGATATATTATGGAGTAAACAGATCCCTGTTTTCCTGGGGAGAGTAGATTGTCATGTGAAGAATAAACATTTCAGTGAGTCACTTCCCGTGGGAGGGACATGCGAACCTACAGTCTGAAGGCTCAACACTGTCACCATTCAGGGTGTGACTTTTCTCAATAGCAAATCACAGAATGAGTTTGGAGTTCGCTTAGGAAGGGGAAACTTCTGTGGCACTACTTGAATGCTGCTGGCTCCTCCGCTGTCAGTGCATGTACACACTGCATCGGAAATCTGGGTTCAACAGAGATGTTTTCATGATCCTTAACCGTGACAATTAACTCATGTGCTTCTCAAATGTCCTTTGCATTTTATCTGCCACAGTTCCTTATCATTCCCATGCCAATGAAGATAAGGTTAAATAGAGACATTCATATACAAAACCAACAGACATTCATGTCATTTGTGTGTTTGTATTGTCAAGGTATGATTAGCACCTGGTTAGGAGAGTTCCAATCTGACTATCCAAAATTATGTCCAATTGGTATCTTATCTTATGGTGACTGTAGTTTCTGAAAAGTAAACAGAAAATAAAGAACAACCCCATTGTTCACCATTTGTTTTGAAGAAAATTGTATAATCTCACTTCAAAGCATGAAATTCCCTTCAGGAGCCTCTGTACATAAATGTTTTTATCTGACCACCAACAGCAGCAAAGTGCTGGAAAAGGAAACATGAAACACTTTGTATAGAAAAAAATTACTGGAATAGAACAAAACTTCACGTTACTGTATGTTAAGCTCTGGTACAGTAATTCAGTAAGGTATTCAGAATGACTCCTTGGTTGTTGGTATCACCCAAGTGTCAGGAAAAGTACTTTGCAGTGATTACGTATCTTGCTATTGTATTCAACTTCAGCTCCTGTGGCAAAGGCAGCTAAAATGCTAACTCTGATAAACAACCACCCTGGGATGGCACGTTATCCGATGTAAAACAGACTGACCAAGAACTGAGACGTCCCGTTTCTCAAGTAGCGTTCTGCAACAACTGTTTTCAACTATTCACTTGTAAATATATTTTTCAATAGCTTCCCTAACGTGCAGAAATTGTGTCATAAATGACAACTCTGATGATCTGCAGAGATCTGATGATTCTGTCCTGCCATCTTTCTGCAGCACCAGGATCAACACATCCCCAGGGTGCCAGGCACCCCAGGTCACACATTCCCTCACTGCACATTTCTAGCAGAAGTGGAACAGATACATTCCCAATTTTATTTCTGACAGTATAAATGTTTTATTTCCTTTCATATGCCAGTCACATTTACAAACTAATAAGAGATCCCCTGCTTTGCCCTGACCCATCTCCCTTCACTAAAAATGTAATTCTGCTTGTATTTTTGCTGTGCCAAACAAATTCCTATTGCTTCCTGGCATGAGGTCATTCCAGGCAAATACTGGTACGTCATCCCTCTTCCCTCCTGTCACCTGCTACTGCAGATTCATATATGGGATTCTGTACACAGACACTATGGTGAATAACACAACTTGTCTGAGTCATATTTTTTGTGAAAATGGCAGACCTTTTCAGCCAGTGGAAAGCAATTCATTTCAACAGCAGAGAGTTTGTCCAAATGTCTTTATTACTACTGTTCCCTTAAAAACCATGCTTAAAAAGTGTAAAAATAGGAATATTTTAAATAAATTACTCTAGCGTGTACTGCTTTCAATGTTCCTGAGCTACAAGATCTTAATAATTAAAAGGCATTTTATCAGCAGTTTCATTTTGCATTAGTGAAGATATATTTCCCATCAGGGTAACAAAACCAACAACATTCACTGAGACAGCGATTACAATTTCCTATATTAACCCAACAGGGAAGAAAGCATTCAGCATCAAACAGCCCTGCCATATCTTTCTCTAGAGGAAAAACTTTCTAAATGCGTTACCAATAGTCAAGGAAGACTGCTTTACAAAAAGAGTTTTATTTACACTGCAGCGAAATTAAGCCAAAAGTGAAGTAGCAGTGTCTATGTTAATATGAAATGCATTTGTAAAACACACATTTATAAAAAAGTGCAAACAAGCAACAAATTCACAGGCTTTCTAAAAGCTTAGGATATTAAGGCATTACAGAAGAGATGCCAGTAGTGCTGGCACTCACGAATAAATGTGGGTTTATTAGACTAAGTTTTCAAAGCCTAGATGCTTACAAGGCACATTTTCCCAGCCTTTTAACACTTGTTTTAAAAAGTAACTCTCAAAAATAGCCCTTGGGTCCTATTATCCTGCAGGAAGAAGTGGGGAGTGTGAACCCAAACCTCCCCGACTCCATCTGAAATGTAATTAATTAGAGGCCTCAAGGTATCACAGACAAAAGCCTGTTTATATGGAAATTCCTCCTCTGAAGAGAGACATGTAGAAACTTCCTGATTCAGCAGATAAAACAACATGTAAACCCATCCTGGCCTGTCTGACCAGCCTACAGACACATCTCACGCCACCCTCAAAATGCTTACTGCCGAGCAGGAAAGCGTTCAGGCTCCTGAACTTTTGTTCATTTTAACAGTTTCCCTTAATGAGAGGTAAAAATATTTGCAACATTTACTCACTAGAGGAACGCTCCAAAATTAAATCTAGAGAATACGGGCTTGGCTTAATAAGATAATTTCTCACCCTGTTTATTTCTCCCAAATATGCAGCCAAACTGGGCTTTAAAAATACATTCTAGTATTTCTTCCATATTAATTGGAAAAAAAAATAAAAATCACTGAAAGTAAAAGGGAAAAAGGACTCCTAAGTACCATTAGAAAGTCATTCTAAATAAGCTAACACTTTTCAGAAGAAGTAATCAGAAGTTTGTATTCTTAAAATAGACCTTGTTCAGTACCAGGAAGCATGCATGGGGGAGGCAAGTGTGGGGAGTCTCCTTGTTCTCTCATAGAAAAGACAAAACCTCTGGACCACAGGAAATAACACAAGTTTTAGAAAATCCCAGTGGTATGAGTGAAAACACTTCAAATAAATCTGTAAGCCCTCAAAACGATGTTAAAGGACAACAGATGTTCTTCCCCCCCCCACTAGCTTGTTCAAAGACTCATGTACTCCCTAGGAGAAGTCATTTATTTGCATTGATTAAAGTGGGTATTCAGATCCAGACTCATACAAACGGAGAAACTGAGAGGAATAGGTGCATAAGGAATGACAAGCTGCGCCTGTCCTCTTGCTGAAAAAAAAAAGCCTCCCTGAATATGTAAAGATAATGGAAAAATACAGACCTTTGAATATACCTTTTCTTCAGACTTAATATCTTCATAATGTAAAACAGAACGCTCAAAAAAAGATAAGTCTTAAATTTAGGCTGAAAATTACTTTAGGCATTAATTCTTTCTTTTGCTGTGTTTTTGTGATATGTGGCTGACATACTGGTGCCTTGGCTGATATGCTGCCAAAATAAAATATAATCATCATTATAACTCCTGTCATTATAAGTCAATTCTGAAATTAAATCAGCAATTCAGATTCATCTTATTGCCAAGCATCCTTAAGCAGGAGCCTTTCCCCCTAACCATCACTGCTAGGAAGCATTCCTGTTAAATTAAAATGACGACAACAATATAGGCCCAGATGTGGCCATGAGAAACTCAAATGACACATGGGTATCAAAATCCAAAAGCAGAGCCTCCCAGCCTTTTCTCAAGTCTGTAAGCAGCTACAATGCCAGACATTATCCTACGAATTAATTATTTTATTCACAGTCTCATTAGGCAAAAATCATCAATAAAGCTGGGAGCAAGGATCAAAGTCCAGCCCCAGTCATTAGGCTAAAAAAATAATTAGCTGTGATTAGGACTATGTTCCTTATTTCTTCCACAAGCGATACAGCTTTATCAGAAGTGATGTATGCTCCTTGATGGTCCTTCGCAAAGACTAATCCAGGTGGCTGAGGACCTCTCCTAAGTTTAGAGAGAGAGCCTGAAACTTTTCAGCCAAAGCCAGGCATAGAACAAGTTTCTTGCACCTTGGACAAATACTGCAAACCTTGTGGAAAAGTAAGCATGGAGATCCTACCCCCGCCAATGATATCTGGAAGGACAGGAGCAGTGCCTGCAACTTGGGCACTCAGGTACAGAGCTCATGTGCCAGTCTCGGGGCTGGGGATGCTCTGACAGAAGCTTTGCACAGCTGGAGTAAGCACCGAAATCCCCTTTATATTGTCACAGAGCATCTTCGGTGCCTTAGCCTTTGCAAATCAGTTCTGTAGCCCGCAGAGCCTCTCACAGCTCTTTAATCTTTCACCTAAGCAACAGAAAGGTTTGCCTTTCTTGTTGCTCTCCTGCTGTTATTCTCCCACATATATTTTTGCACCTGCAAGCTCAACATTATTACAGCAGGGTCTCTGGGAACCTGGAGATATTCCTACTGGCATGAGATTCACCCCTTCTTTACTCCCTTTTTCCCCCCGCCCTGATTGCAGCCTTTGGTTTACATTAGGGGGCCCAATAACAGCCTGAACAAAGTTTACCAACAAACCAGCGTGCAGCATCTGCCTCGGATCAAAGCCTGCTCTCACTGGCACTAACTGCATCACAAGCAGGGAAAACCCAACAGGGAGTTTGAGTAGGTCCAGGTGAAAACCACACACTTACTAAGGGAAAGATATTATGGGGGGATTCACCAGCTGCACTGGATCCAAGTGAGTCCAACTAATTTGAAGCAAGCTCAGAATTACAGTTTTTTGTGAATGCACTAAAGATGACCGGCTTCTGCTGTTTTTCCTCTGCATTAATGTTATTTCGTCACCATGATCACCAATCAGAACAACTAAAATAGGTTGTAGTTTAAACTCAAGTTGAATTAGTAGAGAAAATCTGATTTGCAAACTACTTTCCTCTCATCACTTCAAATAACAATTAAAAATTTTGTTGTTGTTGTGAGAAATTTAACATTTGAAGGAACGCACAGACCATAGTCTCAGTGGCTCAAGAGTTCACAATGACCTGACCATCACAGTAAAAATTTTATAGCAAAATACTTCACTGACACAAACAATTTTATACTCTTTGAGTTTCATTAAAATTCAAACTTGTGAAAGCCAGGAAATGCACTGTGTTAAGACACAGCCCATATGCCCCTCACCCACGAAACAACAGGAATTATCTGCAAACACAACTGTGGTCACTATACCAAGGGCCGTGTCATGAACGGGAAAGCATGTAACTCAGAGTGATGCAAGGCGGCCTGGGAAACGGTGCTCTTAACATGCACGGGAGGTAACCTGGGACTGATGGTCGCCTCTGTCCCCACTCCTGCCTGCTCAGCCCCATGCCTCCCCAGCCTTCCTCTTTCTTTCTCTTCCTCTGCGGGATTTTGCAGTGTGTAACTGCAGCTTACAATGCTACAGACTTTAATAATTCTGTGCTGGTAACCCATGATCACAGTAATTTTGCAGAAAGTTTCCATTGCTCCTGAGCAAAGAGCATCTACCCATACAGCTTAGGAAAGTCAGGTTCTATTGTCAGGATTAGCATTTTCAGAAAAAACATACTAGTACACTACGAAATATCACAGAGATGAAAGTAAAATATTGGAGTTGAAAAGAGCAAACAACACTGTGTGTCAAGTCTATAATCTATATTTATAAACTATGGTTAAATGCCACTGTCTCCTGCTCAACCTCTGACTGATCCAACCACCACCACCCCCAATCCAATAACTTCTATCAGTGATTTTATGAACTACAATTTCAAATCTAGTGCGCTGACTAGAATTCCTTACTATGTATTTAACAGTGTACTGTATAATAACAAAAAATATGAGTATGTGTTTCTATAACATTAAGTAGCAATAACACTGTGTCGATGCCCCTCAGTTCCCTTGCAGGAGCAGGGCTGGGAAACAGATACCTTCTCACTCAGGAGAATGAGGAAAGTAAAGCAAGTATGTTCTCATTTTAAATTTGGGTTGACCACTGCTATCGTTACATGCAGAAATATCATACCTACTCTGTACAATTATATATATATTTTTTTTTTTAAATGACTGGCAATTTTTAATCAATAAATCAGGTTTCACCTACTACATTGTGCAATCCTTTCACAAAAATGTTAATTAAATATGAACTTTCAGATTGCTTTAGAAACGGTATTTAATCATTATAACCAGTTCCTTGAAAAAGGCATTCAAAATAGTTCTGCAGGTGAAATTCAACAGAGCAAAACCGCAGTACTTAATTAAAAGGAAAGAAAATGTAAAAAGGAGTAAAAATAAAAGGACATTTGAAAGCAAATTTCATACCTCAACTAACCCAAGAAATAATGAGAAAGAAAAGAAAGCGAAAACAAACAACCTCATATCTGTATACTGATTGTTCACCCAGTCTCAACATGAACTGGGTGTCAGTGACATTCTTTTTAACAGAACAAAAATAATAAATACCAAAGTTCAGAAAGTATCACAGTCTTTTGCTAAAAACCAGTCAGAAATCCCATTTTTTCCACTGAAATTTATGATTATACTATGCCAAAACAAGCACAGGATTACTTATAGACATACACACCAACGATTACAATATGTAAAGCAGAAGTGAATAAATAATATGTGTAGTGATAAAAATCAATTTAAAAAACCTAATAAGTTATCAATAAAATATGAAAGGGCAGAACACTAACCCAGCTTTAATTTTTGTAAAATATATTAGACAATTGAAAGGAAGTGAATATTTTGTCAGTTCTACAGGGGTGGGATAATATGCTACTGAAAAAGCTGAACACTGATATGAGATCTCATGGGGGAGGGTGTGGGCAAAGAAGTTCAGAGATTGACTTGAAGCAAAAAATCAACAGTTTTGGACTATATAATTTACATGTTTACAAAATCACCTAAGCTTGAAATTCAACCCATAATTTGTGTCTAGCTTTCCCATGTAAATTCTGGGTACATATTCCTTAAATATTCTTAACGTAAATGTATACCAACTTCTTATGTTGTATCATTTCAATAAGAAAAAACAACTACACCCAAAATTATGAATAATTATTTGGACTACAGGGAAAATCTTGGTCCCACAGAGGTCAACAGCAAAACTCCCTAGTATGGTTAAATTCCCAGTATGGTATGGTTAAGATGTATGTTTAAGATACCCATACTCGATTATGTAAATGAAAAAGCCTAAATGTCAACTCAGACATCTAATTGTAAATGGAAGCTCATTCCCTGAAGGCATATTATTCCACTTCCACACACCAACACAAAAATAAATATCACAGAAATATAAGGGAATGAAAAAACAAACCAGAAGGCCACGCAGTTTGAAGACCAAATTTTTCTTTACTTCAAAAGTATAACTTTATATTCGAATTCCAAGTTGCTGCCCTGTAATAGGAATATACAATCATAAATTTAATTTATCTTGATCATTTGCATCCCCTGACAAACTGAGCTCAGGCACAACATCTGGTTTTCATGTTACCTAACATCTGGTTACCTATTCTTCTGTCTGGGTCCATCATAATGCAAAACAGTCGAGAAATAAGCCTCAGGGTCACGTAATCCATTCTCCACAAAACTGTGAATTGCCTCATGATCGAACATTGTCCAATAATGAATGAATTTGCTCATGATCCATCACAAGAACTCTTCAGAGTATATATGGAATTTTTTTAGTTTTCTTTTAAGATGAACACACAAAAGTACTGCAGTTACGTAACTGAATTTGCTCCTTAAAATTCTGCAGAACTTAAGGTCAGCTTGGTAGTTAACCAAGTAAAAAGTTGAACCAAAATTGACAGAGTATGGCAAATGTAATTTTTTAAGGAGGACTTATACCTTGGCACCCCTCTCATAAGTCTGCTTGGCTGGAGCATCTTTTTTTCATTCTTGACCTTAAAACAGGACACATGTAAAAAATGTACTTCATCCCTTCTTGCTTGATGATGTTACAATCCAGCAGATAAATATTGTCTATAATCTTTTGCATACTTCAATCCATTTGGACATGGCTGAAAAATTATTTGAAAAACAGTAAATATCACAACCATAATTTAACCTCTGGTAAATTAATTCCTAAAAAGGTTCTTAGAACTAAAATATGGCATCCACATAATTAGGTAGCAGGGCTCTTCTGCATTGGTCGCACCAAAAGATTGCTTTCTTGGTAAGTTTCAGTGATAAACGCTTCAAGCAGGAGGTACTGGCAGTCGTCTTACTATTTCCATAGCTATCTTTAGATAGGCTTTAGCCTGCAAAAACAGAAACATATATTTAGCACCTTTCATCTTCTATAAAAAGGAATATTTTACATCTCGTTAGGGATATGTTCTTTCACACACCTTCAAAGAAAAAGAAAATTGTTACAATAAATGGGTTCGATTTAGCCAGTTTTGTGTTCAGGAAAAATGATGCATTAATACATAAAATAAGTACAAGCATTATTTGAAATATTGGGGGTGGGGAGTGGGTAAAATTTAACTTTGGTATTATTCTGAGAACAGAACTTGACTGAACAATCTGTCTTAAACAGCAAACAGAATCAACATTGTTCTGGAGAAGTGTTGAGAAGGAAGGAAACTCTTTAGTCCCACAGATACTATTGGTTATAAACTTCCCTCACCTTGAAGACTGAGATGCACCATGCACAGGATTGAGATAGAGAATCAGAGGAAATAACAACATTCCCCTCAAAAATTTTTTTTTGAGATAATTAATTCATTACAGACTTGACTATACTACAGAATTTCCTATACAGACATTTAAAATTAAAATATTCAAAAAAAGACATTTTTCCAAAAGAGTGAAGTAGGTATCGGAAAGAACTAATTCTGCAACACTAGAACCCATACAGCAAAATCTCCCTCTCACACCAACTTGTGGCATCTGGTCAGATACCATCAGCTGGAGGGCAGAAGAGCACAGAACTGTAAGACTATCAGGAGCAACCCAAATAAGCATACTTCTTTTAACATCTCTACAAACATGACACAGCTAGGATCAGTCTAACATCAAGTATTCATAAATTTAATGTCAAGTGACATGTATAAAAACACTGCCTAAGGTCCAACACAGAACAAACCACAAAATGAAACCAAGTAATTCCTGTACCAAGCTCAACAACTTGTAGTCGAAATGGAACACACCTTTTAGAAAGGTCTCCAATCTTGATATAAAGATTTTTAATTAAAAAAGAGTATCTTTGTGTGTATATCTCTCTCTTACGTTGTTCCAGAGGTTGATTACTTCCATTGTTAAAAATGTACACCTTATCTATAATTTGAATTTGTCATGCTTCAATTTCCAGCTAGTGCATCATGTTCTGTGCTTGTCTAGTACAATAGAAAACTCCACTGCTATTCAGCTTGCTTCTGCTCTATTAGATTGTAACTAAGCTACTTCATCTTCTCAAATAAGTCTACATATGGAGGCCATATTGACAACCTTCCCTGTTCTACTCAAGGAAATCACCACAATATTCCCCACCGCACTGATCTCTCCTGCCTCCTGCAGCACTCTTAGATGGCTCTGACCTTGAGTTAGACTCTGTATCCCTGATGAGCCTTTAAAATAGCAAACAAGCTGACAAATGCCTGAGGCCAGAGCTTGAGGGGCAGGAAGAGAAGGTCAGTCTCTCAATTGGTCCACTATCACCAAACGTCACTGGTCTGAACCAGGTGGCAGCCTTTTGCAGGGCCAGGCATCCCTAACATGTCTCCTCTCTTCTCGGGTTTGCTCCTGGCTTGTAGGGTTTTCTTTTCTGGCACTCCCAGCGTCAGTGCCTCGTAATCTCAGTGTTCACATCACCTTAAAACTAAAGTCACATAATTCTCTGAGTTTGTAAGGAATGCAGACACCAAACTAGAATTGTTTTCTCCCATATGCATGGCTTTGTGGCAAGAACTATAGAACTTAAGTCACAAGCATGAAATTCAAACTTCTCCTATAGGTATAACTGCAGTGCAGTTGGGTAGCACAGCTATGCCCATGTGCAACACCCACCATACTTAGCTATTAATTCTCTGGGTAGTCTAGCCCCAGCTAGCCACCTGCCTAGATGAGATAATGGACCAACTTGAAATAAGGTGTTTGACTGAAGTAAAGCTGCCTTTGCAGTTAAGTATTTGACTAATCAGTGTTGGAGTGCTCCAGGTGGGAATTTTGGACTATCTTGAAGAGTCCCACATGCAGTCCCCCTTTGCACAAATCAATTAATGTTTTAATGAGTCAATTAACAACCTCCATGGAAAATCTGGCCCCTTCTAGAGACTGCCCAGGCCGTTCCTGCTCCAGAGCTGACCAAATTGTACACGGAATTATAAATATACCATAGAAATTGTTCCTGCAGGTACAGAAATAGTAACATAGGACAGTGGTTTTGTACATACTTAAGATAGGAGATGCTCTGTACATAAATCAAGATAATCAGCAGCAACGGATCATGCATACGCTATAGTAGTTATATAGGACCATGGATTGTTAAAACTGAGCTAAACAGCAGTTCAGGGAATCTCATTTGATCCAGCCAAAGACACCACTGGCAAGGATCCTTGGAACACAGACTTCCACAATCATCCAGACAGCAACCAGATATCCTGCTTGGGAGACTTGATTGCTTGTGCAAGTGTTACCCTATGTCAAGATGCCAATAAACTAGATTTCTTTTTCCCCAAAAAAACACTGTTAATGAGTATCTGGGCAACAATTTCACAATGTACACTGACTCTCATTTGCCAAGTAGCTGATCGGTCGCTTCGTAATAGGTGTTTCCTGGTGCAATTCTTTGTAGCCAGCATGCCAGTATTACCTAGCCCCAGTATTATCAGCAGTCTTACCTGCTAAGCATCCTTTTTTTGTTTTCCTAGACCACTACTTTATATGTTGAACAGAACAGTATCTCATACATGTCCTTGCAGAACTCTACCAGTAACCTGTCTTTGACAAAACCAACTGTTTCAAGCCTTAGTTTGCTATCTTTGAACAAATCATTCAGCTATGAGTGAGGACCTGTCTATCAGCAGTAACATACATCAACATATGTGAAAGGTCTACGTGGAATCTCAGTGACTGTCAATATGCCTTTCATTACATAAAAACAACTCTATATGTATTGAATGTTTTCTCCTACTCATGATCTTTTCTATGTGGCATCTGTAGACAAAGAGCACAGCTCAGTTCAGCTGTTTACTCCATCATTACTAAGCAAAAGAACATGGGTTGCAACTGAAAATGGAAAGGTTTTTTTATTTCCTTTTTGGGTGGAAAGCCAGAGGAGAAAAAGTAAAGGATGAGTTCTTATTCATCACTCACGACAATTTTCATTTTAATAGGATAAAAGTGAACTTTACAGATCAGTTTTTCTCTTTATGGTTTGGAAGCTGTAAAGGAATGGTTTATAGACTGTCTTTCTGAAAGCATTTTTTTGCAGATGGACAGCTTTATATTTAACAGCAACATATCAGTTAGCTGGCAGCCAAACATTCTCCCTGCTTCAAGAGGATGAAGCAGAAGTGCACAGGAAGACAGAATGCTCTAAAACCAGACCAGACTCATTCACTATGAACACTGCCTAGATGGAGTCTGAGAGCAGCACTGGGGAGAGCAGAGGTAGAGATGGAAGGTGACATTCAGAGAGTTGAAAGAGCTGGATAATGGCCACATGAGAGACTGTTCACCTCTCAAACACCGGTATAAACACTGCCAGAAAAGAGTGCAGCATTCTTTAAATCACAAATCTCCTTAGGACTGAGAGGGCATGGTAGATGATGAAGTGACTAATGACAGCATAGATCCCGGAGTAAGAAATGGAGAACTTGTAATAAAGTTCATCAGGAAAAGGACTGAAAAGTCCTACTTAGCCTAAATAATCAGAACATCCTGATTCAATACTCTGTCATGGGATTATAGGCACGGGGTAGATTTAAACTGCAAGTCTTTTTATTAGCTCATCTAATTAAGCCCTACGGTAATCCTAGAGAAATGTGAGCCTTTCAGTTATGGCATTTCATTCTCCCTAAAAATCTTACCCACGAGGGAAGTATGCATCACTGCTAAGATTACTGCAAACTGACTGTACAGGTCATAGCTGACTCTGCCCTGTTCTCATGGATTGGACTGGCTTGACCTGCTAGTTTGCCTTTCACTGAAGTGCAGATCTTAGCCTGCAAACAGCTCACTACAGTGGCTTCCAGCGTCTAGTGCAACGGCCTCACAAATACAGAATACAATTTACCCATCAACAAAGTCAAAACAGGTATGAGCTGATATCACATTCACCTTCACCCAAACCATGGCATGCAAACAACTTCAGACCAGCAACTCAGAAAAAGCATACTGATCCAATCACTTGCAAGCCAAGTACACCAGAATGTAAATCCTGGTACTGACATGGTTTCTAACTTCTATTTGTGATTAAAAGACTCCAAGACCATTAAGATGCTTTATCCAGCCCAGCAATCCAAAGGAGGATCTATGCAAGTCCGACTGTCTGGAATATCAAATGCTGTGGACGTTACTATACCTGTAAAGAAGGAAAAGGTATTTAAATCTGCTCAACTGGGCTGCTAGGGGCTTATACTTTATTCATTGCTAAAAGAAACTAGCAACCATGAGCAATGAGCAACTAATCAAATAGTGATTATCACAAGGACAAATACTAGACTTAGCTACCATCTGCATGAAAATAACGATAGGTGATAGCTTTTGTTCTTATTAGCACTCTCTTTCGCTCAACCACAGTCCATTTTTCAGTTCAATCAGATTTTTAAATAGCTTTAATTTCTATGGGAATTGCTTGCTACTTTGACACAACTCCAACCTTCAGTGCATGCCTGGAGCTGCCCTCTGATGTCTGTATTTTACTGTGGTCAACTGAGAAGGCACTAAAAGCATGATGATAAACACAGCTTTAAATGAGCTTCCACTTCACATAAAAGCTTCATGTCACCCAGAGAAATTCTTCATTGCTTCAAGAGGCCCAGAGCCTTTCCCACTGTGTCCTCCTCTGGGCAGTTCTACCATAAGATTCTTCTTTGCATATATTGGCAACTCCTGCCAAGCTGCAATGAAGTCTCAGCCCAGAAAGGGGACTTAATGAGATGATAAAAGTCAATCCATAAATTACAACATGAAATGGAGGAGATGGGTAAGTAAACTGGATGCTTCCTGAATCTAACACCTCAAAAAAAAATCCTTAGTGCTCATGGGAAATTTCCTGTTAATCCTATATACCAGCAGTTGCAAAAGCCAAGCTGTCCTCTGAGGTAGCCTCAGCTGGGAAACACTACTAGCCCCAAGGTGCTATTATGCGTGTACATCACTCAGGTGCCATTACGTACATCAAAAAAGACATCCTGGCCAGAAAACATGGTTAAGTAGAACAGTGCAATTCAAATGCAATATAGTAACATCCTTCAAACAGACTGTCTTACCACTCAGCATTTTCTTCAGCAGAGTGAAGCATAAATGAGGGTTTGATGATGCATTGTACTATCTACACCCTGAATGAAGGATTTGAACCTACACATACCAAACGTCACTGTGATCATTCAAAGGAAGCCTTGATGATAAGGTATATTATAAATCCTATCATGCAGCCTTCTTCAGGGTTTGCTTTTCTTTTAAAGATATCACACCCTGGAGAGATCACTCTTTAAATGGAATTATTGATGAGAGCTAAACAACAGCAAACATTATTAGCAACCACTACTTCAATTTTTCTCCAACTACTTCTTGCAAGCTTTAAAGGGTTGTACATTTTTACCCTATTCACACATCACCGTTCCATGGAGTTCTACAAAAAAAGTCCTTCTGAATACAAATTCCACCTATCTCTATGGATGATACCACAGTAAGGTCTGTAACATTTCTAATTTAATTGAAAAGGGCTTTTTAACCAGACTTACTTTCCTCTGTTACGTCAGACTGCTGATGCCTTGTGCCCCTGCTTTCCACCTGACTGGGCTTTTTCTCTCCTGTTATAGATCTGTGTGCAATTTACTGGCCTCAAAATCCTTCACCAGTATATATGAGTATGTGAAATCTGCAAAAGGGCTGAACACATTTCACATTGTTAAGACAGTAACAGAACTTCCCCCAAGAAGTATGTGGGGTTTGTATCATATGCTGGTCTTTATCGCAAGCTGGATAGGATGACATTAAGCATGTTTTCCAGCCACAGGTCCTGGTTTCCTGGCTCCAGGACAAGTTTGGCTCTTCTCCTACCCAAGTAATAAATTCCTCACCACACTGCATGTAAGTTTGTGCATACCTGCAAAAGGCTGTGAGATCTGGGGATCCAACACTCTAAGCTATATATGATTCACTAGGTTTGCTCCTTTTCATCTTCCCCTGCTTTCCCAATATACCCCGCTTGATTTTTACAGAACAAGAGAGTGAACTTGAAGTATTTTTCCTTAATAGATTCCAAATGTTTTCCATAACAATATGTGGCAAGAAAACACTAAGGAACTAACTGACCATTACGTGTTTCCTGGACTTTGTTTTTTTTCCAAAAGCAGTCATCCTCTTTATACTTTCTGCCATGAGGGCTCACTATCTCTTTAACAATGGAGAAGGGGAAGAAGGTGAAATCTAAACTTCATTCTTTCATCACTTCTCTGCTGTCTTGAATACATTATCCCTGCTGAATCTTAGAGGTGTACCATCTCTCCTCCACAATTCTTTTTTTTTTATCACTTCATTCCCAAGACAAGCAGATGAGAGACAACATCTACTGCTTGCCTCAGCCTCCAGCAGGTCTCCTCCCTGAAATGTCTACCCCAACAAGACTCCCTAGCTTTTAGAAGGTGAATGGACACACTGGTACAGCAAATGTATTTTATACTTGCTTGAGCTGCTTCTTTGACCTTGAGACAGATGGGAGTTTGGTGCTCAATGATCACAGCTAGCCTGTCTGTTCTAGCAAGGTATTAACAACTCCACTGTGCCATTAAGGCTGTGATATACCCAAAAGTTTCTAGTGGGAAGTCCTCATAAGATAACCACCAACTGTCCCATACCTCTCTAGGTTTTGTGCTCACAGATGGAAGAGCTCTTAGGAACCTCTACTTACCATTTCCCCCAGTGTTGATGGAGAGTTCACTGGGCATTTAAACAACTCATTTGGTGGAAGAATGACTCCACTGCAATTAATCATGTTCTACATCTCTTGCTGTGCTTCTAGCCTGCTTATCTGCAAGTTTCAGGATGCCTCTTTCAAACACCTGTTTTGCTGCTAGTTCCTTCCCATGATCCCTAGGAGGTTCCTCGACATCTAAGCATGATCAATTCCACCTGGTTTCAGTGATTCCTCATTTGTTTTCCCTGTTCTACCTTTTTACCTACTGTTTTCCCTATTCCACCATTTTAGCAGTGTTCCTGATTTTCCTTTACTAGCCTTTGCTGTCTAGAGACTCTCATATGTTTGGGTGAGCAAAAAAAGAAGCCCTAGCCAGCCAATCTACCTCCACAGCTTGATGGAGGAGGAAAATACTCCCAAGACTCTCAATTATCTCCAGAAGGGTCTGGTAAGTCCTCACTGTTGATTAAACTAAGAAATGATTAGCTTCTTGTAGAGGATCTTAGATCACTCCCAATTGCTGCGGTCTGTCTGCTCTCTTTCTGTTAGACTATCCCCTGTCACTTGGGCTAACATGCGAGTACAGCAATACTCCATTTGTACAGCACATAACAAAGTTCTGTCAATGAAGAGTGTTAAAAAAAGCCACAATTTAAACAACTAAGCTGACAGAAACACTAACATAAACAATATTATACCAACAGCAAAATCATCTTACCAGCACTGTTTGGTCCTTGGGGACTGTCTCAAGCTTCACCAGAAGAGAACTCCAGCCACTAAACCTTCACATCCTTTAGCTATATAGTCAGCCCTTTCCATAAGTAGACAAGTCTTATGTATTCTGTGCCTTCCCTGAGGAAGAACTTTCTAAGTTCACACATGCACAATTCTACAAGTAATCTTTTTTTCTGGAAGGGTTGTTTTGGTTCTTAGTAATTTCATTGCCAGTTGTGAAAAGGAAGCTTCCCTTTTCCACCAACTACATCTATGCTTTAAAATAACAAATTTAGACAAGTTTGCTTACATATTTTAAAATGTAGAGTGTAGAGTGTAGAGTAAGAGCTATACTTTTATATATCAGCAAGGCAAGTCGAATACCGTGGCAGGTGTGTAAGCAAAAAAAGTATTAGCTAACATATTTTAGAAACACCCTTTACTCTAGTCTTGACAGAGCTTAGAAGGTGTGACAGCATGCTGGGTTTCTGAGAAGTCAATCACCATCCTTATTCCTGACTGTTTGAATCGGCTAGGTATTATTTCAGTTCTGTGATTCTGTATTTGATTTGTAATGTGTTCTAACAAAAACAGCATAGAATTTTGTACAAAAAACCCCAGTAAATTTAAGGGACAAGAGCAGAGATAATTTCGGCAGCTCTGTGCACATTGTTCTCTATCTGAAAAATTGTGATTGTTCATGCATGAATAGCCACAATTTTAGTTTATTTGAGAAACATGGTGATGGGTGTCATGTATTAAAGATTAGAATCTGACCTTGTATGACCTCTCCCACCATCAGTTATGTGCTAAGATTTTAATTTTTCTTTTACAATATAAGAGAACAATAATAATTTTCTCTGTCTTTAAAATGAGAAGCAAATCAAGGATAAAGGGAAATTCTTTTTCATTCTGTAGAGATTAGTGACATCTAAAAAACCCTTATTCTCTGAGGAGAATGATTATCTCACAGACACAATGGCAGAGAAGAATATTAAAAGTTTTCCCCAGAGTCACACATATTTGTCAATCTTTATTCCACTTCATATTTAACTTAATTGCCACAAATCGTGCTCATAACCCCTCCTTTCATTACCAAGAACATAGTCCAAGGAGGAACAGATGGCAACACAACAGACTTTCTTGCCTTTTTTAATTTTCAGAATGCTATCCTACATGTCTAAATTTTTAGATTGATAATCCTGCAGGCTACAGACTCTTGGTTATTATGGATTTCAGATACTGTGAGCTTTGAGCCTTCCATCTTGGTTTGCTCAGCTGGTTTGCTGCAACTTTGACCTAAGCCATGCATCTATTCAAACCTTCACACTGCTGATCAAACTTCCCAGATCGAAACTACCATATTGATTATAATGATTCCTTTTCACAAGGATCTAAACTCAAAATTGCTACATTATTCAAAGGATCAGCACGGACCTTGCCCAAGCCTAGCAAAAATATTGCATTCAATTAGAAATCAACAGGCCATAGTGCTGCTGCTTCTCTTTCAAAACAAAATGATGTATGACAATTTTAAGACTGTCACTGTTCCTCTGGAATCCCAATCAGTATGTTAATAACACTGGATTATCCTTTTTTTTTTGGCTTTTAAAAGAGTAGGAAGGGAAAAATAATTTCAGCATGTGCCTAGCAATCATGATATTAGAAAGGTTACCTTATTTGTGCATTCTAACTTATCTCTAGTTGATTCTACCATTTATTATCAGCATTAATCACTTTTTTTTTTATGGTAACACCTAAGCAGCAGTCAAGACTGAGGCTGTATCATACCATAGACTGCATGCAAACACAATGTGGCAGACAATACCCTGTCCTACAGAGCCTGGCAGACAAACTCCAGCAGAGGCACAAGAGAAAATACTAGCCAGGAAAATCTTATTCTATCAGTGTCAATGAAATTTTAATTGTGCAACTGCTTTTCTTTACAGACTTGCATATTTGACTCCCATCACCTCAACGACTCATATTTTCCTTTGCCAATAAAATGTCATGGTAAAGGCACAGAAAAATCCATTTCTTCTTGTAAATTGCTCCACTTCCTCCTGAAAACAACCCAGGTACTGACAATAAGCAGGTTTTGTTCCAAACATCTTTTGATAGGACCCTTTGACAGTTCCCAGGCTCAACTACCAAAGGCTCAACTGACAGTTTTAGAGGACCTACATTAGCTGCAAGGTCTCACGAGGCTTGACACTGACCTTCCTCTTCTTGGCATGCCAGAACCTGGATCGAATCTTCGCTATTCTGAATGATTCAGACTAATTAAACAAAACGAAAACCACAGAAGCAGAATGGATGACCAGCATTCCAAAATGAAGGGCCTGAGTTACTTGATGATACTATCCTCTTTTATTTATTTCCCTAAGTTACACTCAGATACACATTTCTTTTCAAACAGCAATAATGAGAAGCACTGTCCATTCACTTTTGGAAGAGGGCTTTTTGTTGTTTTAAGTGCAGTGCACCAAACTTACGGCATCACTTTGAGGCTGTGAGATCACAACAGGCTGTCCTGAATCACAGGTCTCCCGTATATTAACATGCAGTGGAACGTCTCCTGTATCAAAAATACCAAGATACACATATGTGAAGACCCAATATTTCTTAAATGTTTCATTAAAATAGCCCTAAAGCAACTTGAAATCAAATTCCAGTTCAGTATATTCTTTGAATTACTTAATCTCAAAAAATTAGTATTTAAAATGAAAATTGACTGCAGTACAGTTTCTGTACAACCATAACAATTAACGCCAAACATATTCCGGATTTTTCATTCTCTGAATAGGAAGCACTATGCTTTGTAGTCATTTATTAGAGAAGGCAGTTTGCTTTTTTGCCTCGAATACACAGAAAAACACAGGCTGAGATACAAATTATTTTGCATACATAAAAAAAAATTGCTTGGCATTGTGTTAGGCAATGCTCATCATGCAACTTACTGTTCAGCCTATCTCCTCATTGTATATTCTTTTCAGTGCTGTTTTAAGATTTTAATCACTGTTCAAAGACTTCTTTGAATACTTAATTTCCAAATAATAGCATTTGTTATTGTCCTTATTAGGCCTTGGATCCAATTAAAAGGTAGACAACTATTCAGTTCATTCTTCTTTCCAATAGAAATCTTCTTTATATTCTGCTTTTATAACAAACAGGGAACTGTCAGTGAGGAAAGGAACGTTCTAAAGGAAAATCAATTAGCAGCCCTATTCCATTCTGAAACATACTTTCTGAAATACAGTTTTTCAGCACTAAAGAAAACTTGAAGTTCCCATGTTTAGTTCATTGCTACATAAAGAATTATGAAGTGAACTGAAGACCAGCTTTCTTTTAATGGAAGATACAGTTATGTTTTATATCATGGATAGATGTAGACAGAACAGCCTATCTTCGTTCAATCTTGACTAGTCTCAGAAACTGTATCAGTTTAATTAATACACTTTAGCAACATTTCTTTAACCCAAACCAAGGCCAGTGTAAATTACTGAACTTCAATGTAGTCAGAAAAAGAAACATTAAAAAAACTGTATGAAAATTGACACAGCTTAAGAGATAAAAAAAAAACAGAACCAAAACCAAGCAGGAATGCAAACAAAAAACCCAAACAAATAGCAAACACAAAAGCTGTGGCTCCATGATTAGTGAGCTGAATCTTTGAAGAACTTCAATTTGCTATTTATGATGATTACAGTCCATTTCCTTCAAATTTAATTGTTTCTTATTTGTTTCAGTCATGAATAAATTTCTTTAGGCATAAAAGTCTGTTCATTTATTCATAAAAAAATATTTAGGGGGTCTTTTAAAAGTTTTTTTTAACCTTAAACTTTCTTAATAGAATAACAATAACTTCGTAAATCTCCCAGAAGTTAGTTCCTACCATTACTTCATGCAGAGACTAACCTTTACTTTTTTCCAAAAGATGTTTTGTTAATGAAACAAATACTTCTTCACTATCAGCTTAATAACAATCTCGGAGAATTACAAAAAGAACTGCCCTACTACAAAATGGCAGACTCTTTTCTTCCTCATACTTACAAAGATGTGCTGATACTACAGGAGCATAACAGGACTTGTATATGCAAAAGTGCAAGTCAGAAGACAAAGCAAAATGCAATCTTGATTAAAAAAGAAAAATCAAAACCTTTTAAATTAAGCAGAAACATAAAGACAGCAAAAGCATCTGCACAGTTGTTTGGGTGATGAGGGTTTGAGGAAGATGAAGTTTTTGCACTATGCTTCACTAAAGAATGTGATGGGAACTTGCCATCGTACATTTTTCTGATACTAACAATTATTGCTGACTGCAAAGAAAGGGTAAGTGCTGAGAACAATTTGAATTTATTGTAGGAAGTAAAAACAAAAAGAATTTTAAAAATCTGAGAGTCATTGTTGCTGGTTCTATTAGCAGATACAGCTTAAAAAGTTAGGAAGTCAAAGGTCAGAATGCAGTGCATAGAAATTATTATCTTAGTATTATGTATATCAATGGTATAGCTTTCTAGTCACAGTTATGGTCATCAAACTTCAAAAAAAAGAAAGCAAAATAGGGGAATTTCAGTGACTGGGAGAGAAACAATCAGCAGCACAAAGCCCTTCTCACAAACTTTGGCACACTTTCCTTTAGGGAACAATAAATAGATGAGACAGTCAAAAGTATATGAAATAATGAACTACACTCAAAGGTGTACTGGCAACTGCTAATTGTCTTCTGTCATAAACAAAAATATTCAGTAATATTAAAGGTAGCCTATTCTGATCAAATAAAAGGAAAATACTTTTCTATCCCATACATTGTTAGCTTGCAGAATTTGTCAGATGTTATCATGGAAACTAAAACCTTGTCAGGCTTGACAAGAGGACTAGGTCCTTAGTTGAATAAACAGAACAGCCACAGGTGTTGCAAAATATAAGCAAAATAAATTTAGAAATACTAATTTCAGATATATACATTTTATAGAAAGAGAGATAAAAAATAAGTTCTCAAGGCTTTTGGGCAGAATTCAAATAACACTGGGATAAAACTTCAATTTGGGATAGATTAATGTAAAACCTGTAAGCAGTAATTCTTATAATACCATATGGTGGTATTATATAATGGTCATCCCTGGAAGGAGGGGTATACTAATCAGATCAAGTACTGTAATTCTAAATTTAACCCTTGGGGCATTATTCTTAGTCTTGTCTTTCACTGACAGCTTGAAAGTAAACTTCACTGTTTTCCTTCATACATGTCACCCATCCCCTGCTAACCCTATAAACCTCTCACATCACTCCTAATTAAATACAATCACAATCGGTTCTGCCCTCTTAGGAAACAAAAACCATCTATTGGATCAATGGCATGGCAGATCATTTGTGCCTGTGTATCTAAATGCATGTTTGATTCAACTGCCTGCAGAGGATTTGCATCCATCCACATAACCCAGGGCTGTAGAAGTCCCCCTGGGCTCTGATCACAACTCATTATATATTCAGAAAACTAAAAGATAGCCCAAAAGCATCTCTTTAATTATGTGTTGCCTTGCTATCTTAAGTTTATGTCAGACCTTGATGTTTCTGTGTTGATCTTTCTAAGTGAGCTTCCTGGTTCTTTTTAATGAATTAGCTATGGAAAATCATTGAGATAATTATAGTAATACATGGAAACACATCATTAGCACATGCAATTATCCCATTTACCAACTTAATTACGCTGTGTTATATTCTGTAATTTTTTTTTTTAATGACAGCCCAGGTTGAAATGTGCTTTTTAAAATAGCAATGTATATTTTAAAGATCAATGTATATTTTATCTTATAGGCATGCCAGATTGTTTAATCATGGCTAATTTTTGTTTTCAATAACGATAAATTTTCTTTTGAAACAACATTTTGCAATTCAGTGTATTCTTTTAATCTCAACACTTAAATACAATCATTACAGTCTGCTTGCTTCCTTACAAGAGTCAAGATATCTTCATATGGGCATAAAAACAACTGCTTTAAGGGACTGCATTTCAAATTACCATATTTATTTCAATATGTTTCATTTAAATGAAATGAAATTTATTTCATTTAAATGAAATAAATGAGAAAACTTCTACTGACATATTAATGACAGAGTTTAGGTCTGTTTTACGAGACTAAATAGAATTCTTGGTTATTTGTAAAAATTGTTGTATGATCAATAACATAATGAATTTCAGGTAATATAGCACAACGATACCAAAACAATTCATGTTCTGGATTGTTTATAAGTCAAAAGAGATTTAAGATGCAATTCAAGAATTTTCACATCCAGTCCACATCCCATTTACAAGAATGATCCTGATAAGGAACAGAGCATACAAAAATTGTGACATTCAACTACTTAAGTTATTTGTTCTATTATATCTGAACACTGTCTGAATATAGAGTAATCTAGGATTGTGCAGTTCCATACTTCAGTTAATGCTTCCCTCACACATGCCATTGAATTTTTCTTCAAAAATAAACCCATTTCTATATCCTTACCTAAAATATCCAATCCAAGGGTTTTTGCTAGATCTCTTACACCGTCAGCTCCGAAAATGTGTGTCTCGTGCTTACATTTGGGACACTGGAAAACACTCATATTTTGAACCAGTCCTAAAACCTGTTAAAGTAAAAGAAAGGAATTTTCAAACCTCGATTCAAGCATCGGTATTTCCATTATTCATCTCTGACAATAAAGAAGAGATCATCAACAAAGAATCGACAAGGAGTACTCATTTATAATGGGAAGTAGCAGTAATATCAGACTCATTAACATCATTATCAACTCTTATTAGTTGTCTCAGTTGCATTATCATTTGTGCATTATTTCAAGTTTTTCAGAGAGATTAACAAACTTATTTGTAACAAAAAGTACCTCTTGTACAGGCCTGTCTTTTCAAGAACTCTCCCTGCCAGTATTTCATTTTCGAAATCTGAAAACTGGAAGAATGTTCATGTTGTGTTTTATAGCTTTGTAATTTGCAGTTTCAGGAAACACAAAATAAAAACATACCATTACAAGAAATGACACAATCAGACATGCTTTTAAGGTTTTTTTGTAAGTTATCCTGTAGGGAAATGTTTGCAAAAAGAACCAGATTTGCTCTTCTCCTGAAGAGCAGAAACACATTTTAAAGATCAAACAAAAGAAATAATTATGTGAAACTAAGTGGCAAAAACCACAGCACAAAAATCTAGTACACACATATTAGGTACCTTTCTGTTGATGCCAGGTGTTCAATATCATCCTTGTAAAATATAAATGAAAATTTGCCAAATCATGCATACAAAAATCTTATTTCCCAATGTACAAGAATGCTAATGATAGCATTGATCTCATTTTATTCACCTAGTAAACAGAACTGTTCGTTGAGGCAGGGCAGAATTTCTCGAAAGTGGAGAAAACAGCATTCAAATACTACAGGGTGAAAGTTTCTACCCATCTGCTAATCAACAGAAGACCTGCTTTCAGAGGTTCCATGTTACAAAATCTCACTTTAAGATTTATATGTTACCTAGATATGTCACACAGACTATAGCCGAGTTTTTAAAATATGAATATATATTTCCAAGTACAAAAAGCTGTTATTTACTTTGTAGCATTTTGTACTTCTAAATTTCCCTGAGCATTCTAGTTTTGTGCTTGAACAAGCTGGCCTAGGTATTAGAGGAGTAACGTATCCACTATGCTAATGAAGCATATCTAAAAGGATATACCAGTGCTCAATGCAACCAACAAATATTAAGTTATTTAATTAACAGTGAATATACAACTTTTGGCACCAAAACTGAAAATAAAAAGCATGTTATTTACAATATCTTAATAAAAATTTCCTTATATCCAAGCTAAAAATTATCAAAAGATGATCACCTGTTTTTTCTATACCACCATAATGTGTTTCACACTATTTTCTAAGAAGTCTTCCTTTACTTATGTAAAACTTTCAGAGGGTTTAAAGCAAGGAACATTTTAAGAAACAGTAACAACAACAAAAGATTACCTATTTTCATTTAACACCGCAAACTTCCCCATTTTCTACTTTCTCCCAGGGACTGCCAGAGGAGCAAGAGGAACAAGTTTCTATTTACTGGCACATTATTACATGTAATTTTCTCCTCCAGTTCTTAAACTAAGAGAGACATGAAATACTACGTGTCCAAGGGTACAAGGTGCAGGGATGGCAAAAAGGGCTCTCTACAGCCACAGTCTTCTACTGATGACCTCTGAGCAGGCATTCATCCTGCTCTCCTTAAATTAAAGTTACAGAATTTTCACTGTGTTGCTAAACTGGAGAACACTGGAAGGAGTATTATTTAACAAAAGAAAAATAGTATTTTAACTAGGATACAGGGAAGCCATTTTCTGCAGCACAGGAAAAAAAAGAGAACTTGACAGTTATACTTTAAATTAATTAATTCATCTTCAGGTATCTTGGGGTTTGAACTTTCTGTTCTCTTCAAAGTAGTCATACAACGTTTATGATTCAGCGACTTCACAATCAAAGAAAAAGTTATGTAGTCTACTATTGTTTTGTGAATAGTTAAGGACTATTACAGCTGTTTTGTTAATTCTTTGATAACGTAATAACTAAGAAGTCCTTCTGTCACAGTTAATGCAAATGCTGAGATACAGCTGTATCCCCAATGCTGTATCAGTTTTAGAGGTCTTATTCACTGTCCTTTTTTGTTTTCTTTTCAACAAATCCTACTAAAAGCAAATGACATTTCAGCATTACACAGTCATTTTTATTTTTTCAATGTTGTTCCTATCTGTCAGCCAATGAGCAGTGCATATTTATTAATATATAAATTATTCTTCTGGAATATGAAGATTTTTTTAATATTAAGTTGCCAATTATAAACACCCAGTTTAATATAGAATCTGTGCAAACAGACAACTTCAGCGCTGAAGTGTATTTTTAACATGCATACTTCTGCAGATGTATTTACAGAAGGAAAAGAGTTCACAATGACCTTCAGAGCTTTTAAATCTACAGACAAAGTAATAGGTCTTGCTAATGAAGTCAGTAATAACTCTCATTTCCCTGTTCAAATAATAGATCTGGTAAAGCTTCAAAGCAGCTGTTACCGTCTACACAAACTATCCCATAAGTATGTGTGAATCCTATTCTAGTCCTTAGTGAGCTCCTTTCCCTGTACATTTCTTGGCAAACTTGGCTCAGTAGTGACACGAAAACTAGTATGATGAGATGCACCACAACACAGGAGCTAACCTATGGTAGCGGAGGAGAGGATAATTATAATGCACGGAACTGAATTTCATTTAGTCAAATCATTGTTTTAAACGGTGAAGAGACATTGATCAAGAAATAACAGGAAATGAAGAAACCTTTCATTATGAATTATCTGCACAGACACTGTTTCTGAATGTTTACATATTTCTTATGCTCAATTAGCCTTTTAGTTACACAACAAATCATGGCAAAATCCAAATATACTACCTTCTAAGTTAAAGAAAACACAGTGAGAAAATGAAAGCCCTCTGTCTTTATACAAGGAGACAATTCCTGAGGAACCCACTTAAGTCGTTCACTGTACTTAAGGACGGATGGCGCTGAGGTCCAACTCCAATCAGACTGGGTCTGAAGTGATCAGGGTTACAGTTCTGCGGTCTGCCATCCACTTCCTACATAACCATCAGTCAGCCACTTGACATTTTAGTGCTTCAAGAAAACGTGCACAATAATATTTCTGTCTTCCTACCTTTCGTCTTATAGCAAGCAATTTTTGGCTCTAACTTCCGCTCCCAATATGAAGCCACAATCTCAGCTGGGTACTCTGGACGCTACAGAAATACCAGTAAGTACACAGCCAAATAAAAAAATTTTAGTACATCTTAGAAGGAAATACATAGCTGAGTTTACATAAGCAGTTTTTTGAAACCTGTGAAATCCACAACGTAACGTTCCAATTCAAGGAAACTACCAGAAAAGTTGCAGATTTAACTAAAACCCTGTCTGTTTCTTTCAGGGACATGATTGATAAGATAAACCATACTGAACTGAACTCAATTTCAGCAGGTGAAAATAGGCAATTTTTTCCTAAATACTCAAACTTACTCACTTTTTTTTTTGTCACCTGCCCAGAGCAAGCCTCTGGGATGCATGAAAATGATGGCCAAACTCACATAATGGGCGAGAAGCTTGAAACTTGTTGTGATAGGAGTCAGCAACGCTTTGCAAACTCCTTCCTTACCAGGTGGGCTCCACTGAACAAGCGATGGCACTCCTCTTCTAACGACTATGTCCTAAGACTGAAAATAAGCCTTCTGCATTGTAATCGTGGTTCTAACCCTAACTCTCACTGCCAGCTTTTCATCATCAGTCATTCTACTCTAATTTCAATGCAGTGAAGGACAAACAAACAATGTTAACAATTGTGACTTTACTGTGGTAATACTACATATGTCATTTGAGGCTTTGGTAACTAATGACTGTGGGGGTGAGGGGAAGGCAGTGTCTGTGTGCCTATATGTACAAAGGAGAGACTCCAGTTCATTAAACATAAGCAAGCATACTCAAAGACTCAGAGGTCAGCAACCTATAGACTCTCTGCTTCTTTGAAAAGTACTCTTTGCAAGCGCTTTTTTAAAGATTAGATTAAATATTTTAAAGATAAGCTTTTTAAAGATCAGTCAATTATATAATCAGGATACGCAATTTTAGCACAGTCCCACAGATTCCTCCTCTTTGATATAAACCTCAGGTTTGAAGTTGTCCATCAAAAATTACGTAACTAAACTTTCTTTTCATTCTCAGATTTAGTTGACACTTAGAAATGTAATACCTAGGCAGGAGCTGCTTTAACACTGAAGTAAATGACACGTCTGTACTGATGTACAGACAAGGTTAGAATAAAATGAAGCAGCATGAAATGAAAAAGGTAAGACCTGATGACTGGGCCAAGTACATTCAAACTCAGCATCTGGCGCAACAGCTTCGCTGTGACTTTTCGTTTGATTTAGAAAGATCTGAAAATTCCAACGAATCAAAATAGATCATATTTAATATTTTATCTACCAGAGTCAAATTAATAGCAGCCAAGCCTATCCTAGAATGCATGATTTTCTTAGAGGCCACTCTCTTCAAAGAACATTGAACAAAACAGACTTAGAAAGAAATCTCACTAATTTCTCATTAAACCAAAAGGAAAATTCAGCAAAGCACTAACTTGAACACAATTGTACTTGAAGAAAATAATTTTGCATAATTTTAGCAAACCCAAACATAAAATCAAAACGAAACTTTCCATATGTTATTCTTCTGTTATATATATTTGTTTTTCTTCTAGTAGCAAATGATAAATGCTACTGTTTTGGTGCAAATATGCTTAAGGAATAGTTAATGATAAGGAATTTATCAACGTATTTCTTTGTTAAGCTATTCTGTAAATTAAAACAAAAAGGGAAAGCAGTCCCTTCAAGGTTTCCATTGCATTTTTTAAATTAACAAAGCACTAGCTATGAAAGAAATTTCCTTTCTTAATAAAGAGTAGAAGTGACCTTCACAGAGGTAAGCAAGAAAACACCTTTTTAAAAGTATGGTAAATGTTTTTTTTTTCCTTTACTGTTTAAGACAAGGAAGCATTTCAGTTTATATTTTCTCATTAACTGCTCATTTCAAACGAAAAATTAATCTCTTCATGAACATACTCTAGAGTATAACATTCAGTTACTTAGCAACTTGTAGCACACATAGAAAATATCGAGTCAAAGATGTCACCCTGTTTAATATTTTCTCCCAATCCGTATGAATATTGTGGATATTTTTAAATTTTGCATTTCCCAAACAAGCAAGCTACCATGTAAGCTATAAACCTCCTGAAAAACGAAGTGATACAGACAGTCTTCTACTTGGCGTGACAGTCACAGAGCCCTTCAAATGGCAATATGACTATTAGGTATGGGTGTATCTCCCCCAATACTTAAATTTCCTTCTTATAAAGTGTGCCAATATATGATTTTTCCACATTTCAAGAAATTTCAGATTTTAAGTTCAAACACAGACAGTGCTGAAGAGGACACATAATGAAGATATAGTAAGACAGTGCAATTGGAAAGCATGCGTTACTTCGTAAGATACTCTGTTTAGCAGTCTGATCCACTCCAGGTGATTAAACAAACTGATTTAAAAGAATTCAAGTACAATTATGACCTCAGCCTGAGAAAATCCTTTCCCTTCTTTAAAGCAAGCACCTGATACAGATATAAGATGGATTCTAAACCTTTTTTTTTTTTAAGAAGAATTTATGAAATTCAAGTGATTCCTGAATGGTTTGTTCACCTATTGCAGTATATAGAATTTTTTTTATATTTTGGAAAAACAATCTACTGATATTTTTAATGTAGAGGCTTACAGGTACATGGACTTTTCTAAACATTTCAGCTCCTTTGCGTGCATCCAATAAAGCCACGTCTTGTGGAGTGGAGATGATCACAGCTCCTGGAAAAAGAACACATCAAATACCATTAAAATGTGTATTATTAATTATACCGTTAAATATTTTGACTATTTAGTACAGACTACTAAATTCAAAGTAGTCACGCATTTATATGCCTTTTTTTTTAATTTAAGGAAGAAAATGATGCTGATTTTTTTATTATGCAATGACCAAAATCACTGAGCTATGATATGGAATGATAGAAATAATGTAGATATTTTTGTAAGTTTTTCTACGTAGAAACCATTTATATTTTCTAAATGAGAAAATTGATCTAGCTGTCATATGACCATGGATAGAAGACAACATGGTCCACATGCTGACAGGTTGCAGAGGTGGTACTCTGGGAATATCTACACAGTAACTGTCCCATGCCATAATTACATTTGAAAGTTTTTGATTTAACAATAAGCCTTGTCCTAAAAGCAAGAGGCAGCTGCCTGTCATCAGACTGTTGCTTTCTGAATCTGCTACACTTTCTGATACAAGCGTTGGCAGGCACAATCTTGAAACGTTATAGTAAACCAACACCAGTGCGTTTGTATGAATGATACCACAAAATAAGAGGCCAACTCATGCACACTTGCACTAGGTTTGAAAAAAGTACAGTATTGCTCACTGTTCAGATATGGCTCCAGGTTACCCAATAATTAGTGCTCCCAAGAGTTATTAAACATATAAAACAGCTAGAGCTCTTTGTCAGGGGTTAGATTCTAAAGCTTACAGGTTACTATCCTATACTACCCTATGTTACTTCTTGATTAATACAGCCTGCAAAACCAATACAGACATTATAATATTCCACATCACTTCAAAGAGCATCTTTTTGCATAGATCAGGGGTTTCAAATATTATTTCTTTGAAACTTGCATCAAGAATCTGCTCGTGCTCATCCCTACTTTAGAAAAATAAAATGTAAAAGAGGACGTTACTGGTCAATTGATTGGCTCTGCTTTCACAGTGACCATCCAGTGTCCGAAGTATCTGTTATAGAAACATCTCAGCAGAGCCATGTTAAGCCAACCTCGCACAAGAAATTTATGCCAAACTTCACACTAATAGCAATTACAACAGACAATTTTAGATGCATGGGACAGAGTTTCCTACTGGGCCTGCAGTTCCCAGCCCTTGGCGTACACAGCAAAGGAAGAGCTGGGTAGATTTCCAGAGGCGCACAACACTGGCATCGCTGGCACGGGCCTGGAGCACCGGGAGCCTTGGCGTCCTGAGAGCACCCCCGGCTCTGGCACCCCTGAGCTCTGGCTCAGGGAGCTCTGCCCCTCACAACGGCCCCATGCCAGCTGCCAGGTGGCATCTAGCCGGCGTGACAGCCAGCCGTTTCCAAACACTGCCTGACAGCACGTTTGAATGTTTTCAACCAGTGTTCTTAACCTCTAATTTGTGAAAGAAAAATACAATCTGGCACCTCGCTCCTGAAAAGCTGCCAATCTCTGCCTTACATAATATTAGACACAAGTCCAAAAACTGAACGGCATATGTAATGTACTAAGCAAATGCAATTTCCCTTGTTCGCTAAAACTCTGGCATCAGAATAATTTGCTGTTTTTCCCAAGCCAACCTGCTTCCAATGGCATCGCAAAGAATAAGGTGGAGGCCTTTCAGTTACATCCAAGTCACCTTAGCCGCTCGTTTCACTGAAGTCTAGACTTACGCTTTACAGCTGACATTGAAATGCAGGGCTAAGTCCACAAAATGAATGCACACTTCCCTAAAAGCACAGTCCACAAGTAAGTAATTTAGGCTCAACGTCCTCAAGTTTTCTGCATATTTGTAAAATAAAGATCTCTCAATACTTGGACAAAATGCTTATTACTGCTTTCTTTTCAGACAAAATTGGAAGTTTGTGTCTTACACGTATACACTCATGTTAGTTGCTTCACACTTTTGTTCACACTCTTCTCTGAAGATGCTGGCTCAGCATCCTCTGGATCTTCAGGTAGAAGCTAATATGCAGTCAACAAAACTGAAGTCTACATTTTCTGGTCCATTATTATTTTTTTAAGAATCCAATAATTGGCATGGCATGAAGGACAGAGGCAATGCACAATGAAAACACTCACTAGAACCACAAGCAGCTTATCCGAGAAGTATATTTGACTAACAAATTCTGTTGCTAGAGAACCTCACCCAAAGGGAAAAAGCTAAAACGCCCAAAAGACCCAATGGCACATTGCAGAGTTTAGGCTGCTGCAGACACCAACTCCCTGTATGAAAAAAACTCTGGCTTCTGAAATACATGAGTTAAAATTATGCTTGTGGACAACTTGCATGGCTTCTTCCACAGAATGAAAGCCAACATGCTCAAGAAGCTGCTACTTAGGGTGTAATAGATGTCTCTCTCCTATTTTCCTTTTTACTCTGAGCTGGATTATAGTCAAAATTTATTCACAGCCAGCTTGTACTGAATTATACCAACGCCCTTTAAAATAAGTATCTTTTCTCTTCCTTTGGTACAACTGCTAGTCCAGCAAACCCAACCTGAAGTTCAAGAATTCAAATTATTAGCAGCATTATTTCCTTCACTAGGAACCGAATATGGCAAATGAGATTTTTCACGGTGCTCCTCTCCCTGAATAAGTTTGCATATGCTTAATTCAGAAAGTGATTCAAATGATGAGCAAGAAAGAACACAGCCCACACTTCCACAGAATCATAGAATCGTTTAGGTTGCAAAAGACCTTTAAGATCATCAAGTCCAACTGTTAACCTATCACTGACAAGTCCACCACTAAACCATGTCCTTAAGCACTACATCTACCCGTCTTTTAAATATCTCCAAGGATGGGGACTCAACCACTTCCCTGGGCAGCCTGTTCCAGTGACTGACTACCCTTTCAGTGAAGAAATTTTTCTTTGCTATCTTGGCTCTACATGGTTAACAGGAATATCAAACAGTAAAGAGTTATTTTGATCAATAAAGTAATGAAATATGACTGAATTCATGCACACAGCACGCTTCTTGAAGCAATACGTGCAATGTTTACACAAGCCTCTGTCTGAATGAGGCAAACTAACGCTGACAAATTAAAGAGAAGCTGAAGAAACTATAATGCTATCACATTGCACATTAAAATATACTACAAATTCCATGCTTGCAGTTGTGTGCAGAAGAATAATTTCTGTGCCTTAAGCATACTAGGGATATCTAAGTTGAGCACATTTAGGTTTAACTGACATATCTACTTATTCATGCATTCCATTTATTTTTGTAACTTCACCGTATTTCAGTTGACAAAAAGCCGATGCACGTTGCATTAGTAAAAACTATGCTAACTATATTTTTAATCCTTAGCATGCATAATATATAGAGACAGAACTAACAGCAGCCTGTAACACCGATGTTTGCCTTTCTTTTTTAACCCCAGGTACTTAATCCTCAGTAAAAGAAAGGTGTGTCTACACAGCACATTGGTACTCACCCTTCTGGTGGATGGGTGTTCAGGAAAGTACAAGCACTGAAACAGCCTGTAATTTCTGTCTATAGAAAATAACACCTATATTCACTGCCTCATTAAGGTTTGCATTAGATGCTCTGGGTTACAAAGCATAAGGTGGAATCTCTCCAAGCCTTAGCTACAGTCAATTTGTACCCAAGTGAAAAACAGGCAGGTCTAAAAAGCAGCTGATAAGCAGCAGTTTAGAAGGTCTACCTTAGGATGAAAAGGATCTATCAAACATATTTTTTTTCCCTCCCGTGTCTTCAAAGGCAGACTTCAGAACCAGGCTATGTGCATCTCATCCAGACAGATGATTAAGGACCCCTCCACACACATGTATTATTAGACTGTGTCTTATATCACCTCAATTCTCATTAACTTAGCAAATAATGCCACCCCGAAACCTGTGAAGTGTAACTGACCAGAAAGACTGACAAATAGAGTTCCAGAGGATAAAGACGCAGAAAGATATACTGCATTTTTCTAATAATTGCATCTGCTGAATGCTCTTGCAAGGAACCACATTCAGACCTCAATGCAGCTGTGGATGGCCTGACCCTGACCACACCACTCATGCACTTTTTGTAGGTTTTGCTACCTTTTCCACTGCATCAAACTTCTAGGCGAGACTTTCAAGTTATAAATAGCCTGGTGAATCTGAATCTTCTCTACTATGGATCTCTTCAGAGTCCTCCTCACCCTCTGTTAAATTTCTTGTTACTTCATAGGTAAAAGGTGCCTTCAATTACAGATACAGTTTGCACCTGAAGATGCAGAACAAGGTCTTGCAAGAATGAAGACTTCTGTCTTTGCTAGAATTTCAGCTGGTGATGATTACAGATACACTGACATTTAAAAATGTCCATCTCCTTGCATAAACCTCGTAAAGAAGTTCCTTTAGCTTTTGTGTGTGACATCTCATTACAGCTAGCAACTTAAAAGAATCACTAGTGTGATTTTCCCTTAAGGGATCCTTACTTGAGACTCAGAATACAGCTCAGAACTGCCCCAAAGGCTGGATCCTGGCTGTGTCACACCTCCAGTCTGCTTGCTACCTTCTTCTTGGAGGAGTCTTTGAACAACTGCTCAAACAGTGTATGTTTCCAACAGTCACACATCCTCTTCTGCCCATGAACTAGCGGGTAATTAGAGACTGGGGCACTACCGCCTTGCCCACATGAAAAGAGAATATAAATCTTAGAGCAAGCTTCTTCCTCCTGGCAAGAGGAACTGTGAGTGAAGCCATTGAGCAGAAGAATATCACAAGCTGGATGAAGCTGTCACCCTGAAGTTATACTGCCCTCATTAACTGATCAGTAAGTATTATAACATCCATTTCACACTAGATCACATGGAGAAAGACGTGGAAAGACAACTCTTGCTGTGTTAAAATGTTTGGTTTTGGTCGTGGCAAACTGAATACATATGTCACACTAATGCAATTTACAATACAATACTTGTTTAGCAAAGTGAAAACACTGAAATATTTGTAATAACATCTGTGAACAAGCATTATTTGCAAAGTACAGGCATAAAGTAAAAAGCTACTCCCTCACAGACACTCTGCCGCTTTCCACTTTTCCTTAGCTATCTGAATTAGCATTTTTTTTGCTCTACTCCATTCCACCTCCTGCTTTCAAGAGCATTTGTCAATCATGTCCGGATTATAATGAGCATTGTACTAGGCAAAAGCAAAGTCCAAATAGTCTCTTTTGAGAAATGAATATGTTTTTTTTTAATGAGAGGTCCTAATCCAAAGACGAGCACTAGCTAAAAGAGTGATTCTACTCCACATAAAAGACAACACCGAGACTGCTTCAATCACCTCCAAAAACCCATTGTTTCTTATTCCCCCCCCCCCAGGTGAGGGTGGTAAGGGGCAGATTGAAACATTTATTTTTTCAGAAGAAACAGCTAGAGGAGAGAATGCAGTACCATTATTCATATGGATTCCTCTCATCTTTTGCAATTGTCAGCTGAACACTATGTTCATTTATTCTTCCTATTCAGAATAATTGGTGTAAAAAAACCAAGGCAATTGCAGCTAATCTAGTACTTAACATACACTTAGCCACTGTTGCCAGACCTCAGAGAACTTCAGTTTTCAAAGCCTCCATACTTCACAGCTTTTTTCCCCAATACCTGGAAACTATTTTTGAGGAATGATTAAATTTTAAGAACTTGCACTGAATATACTACCACTTCAGCTTGGACACGAAATGTGTGTTAAATCAATCTCCACGAGCCAAGAGTGAAATTTAAATTTATATTGAAAGAGTGTGAGGCATTAATGTGTAAACTCATACTGTATTTTGGTCTCTAAATTAAGTTTACAGAGTCTACTGGGTCTGGCACTTCACAATGAAGTACCAGGAGTGTCCAAAGCTAAGATAACCCTGGTAATAATTTGCATTTGTCAACTACATTTTTTCTGACAACAGAAGCAAACTATTTCAGCATACAAATTATATTTGGATGAACAGAAAGAACTATTTTAAAATGCCCACTGGTGTGACTACATTTTTTTGTTTTTCAATCTATCCTAAACCTATGTGCCTTTCCTTTCCTGCAGTTATTTAAAATATCAAAATACAGCACGAAAGAAAGAGTAAATCCACATAAAAATCTGATATTAAAAATATTTGCCATTCAAAAATAGATCAAGTAAAATTTACTATTACCCAGGTGGCTTCCATATAATACCTTCAAAAATTTACTGTAGAAACTAATGATGTACCTCCTCCATAAAAGAAGAAAGCAAGCTCAGAAGTGGAGAAAAACATTGTATATTATTGTTAAACTAAAAGGAAAGAAGATCAGATGCCTTGCAACTGTGATTTGCATCAAAGTAAGAGATATTCAACAAGGGGCAAACAGACACTTACACAAAGAGCAAAGACAGAATACAGATACACCTCTAATCTTAAACTCTATGCTACATGCAACTTGTACTGTGGCACTGGGGTTTTTTTGATCATTCCTCTTCAGAAAAGACAAGAGCACAGCACCATACCTACTCAGCTGGCAATTTCGGTTAATTTAAAAAAACACCTTTAACTCACAAATCGCAATTCTTTTTCACGCTAATTCATGCATGATTTTTTAAAACATCAACTGTGTTTTCTTTTTAAAAATATGATTTGAAATTCTCTTTTTTGCTGTTTTTAATGCTCCTTTCTGAACAGACAGTCTACTCATCACCTGGAACTTCCTGTTCTTGTACATTATTGTATGTTGAGGCAGGATCCAGTTCTCCTAAGTCCCACACACTGCTATAAAACAGTTGTGTACAAGGCTACACCCTGGTCTGCGTGACACTGACATAAGAATGATTAAATAGTGTGGTTCACCAGTTTGGTATGTCACATTTCATTCACAATTTAAAAATGCCAAGTGTCTTCAAGTTGGTGGCATCCCTCTACTCTTTCCTCTTCAGTGTACATACTTAAATAGAAATAAGACTTTTAACGCTTAATCAGTAAAGACAGAAGCATGCTTTTTGTTTTTATTTTAATCTATCTATCAGAATGCTGCTGTCAAAAGAAATCTTATTAATTACAATTCTTTGAAAATTCATATTTGAAGTAACAATAACTCCTTTGGTAAATATTTCAGCCTTATCTGCACAAGGCATTCAGGAGATAATTAAGATCTACATAATGCTGAAAGATGCAATCATCAGGAAAAATTACACCATTTATAGGATAAGGTAATAAAAAGATGGTAGGAACTCTGTACTATGTTGATTTTAAATCTAAAAAGTGATGAAAGTCATTCCCTGGATGACTAGCAATGGCAATGCTTCTGCTTTTATAGAACTTGAGAAAAACATAAAATAGCATTCACATTGCTTTCACTTTCCTTATCTTGACTAATTGTCTTTTCTGATTCTTATTAACAGCCTTTTTAGAGCTTATTATTATAAGATTATAATAATATATGCTTTGTGTGAAAGAAAAAAAAAAAAAGTCACTTCCAAAAGGTAGGATAATTAAGATCATTGAAATAAAACACAAAGCCTTTTACTTTTAGGTCTCCTGTATAAACACAGTTTAGTCCAATGCTCACTACTGTAATTATTAAAAGATTGTTCAGTAAGATGTGAAATTATTTGGTTGCCTCAGTCTGCTTCTCACTGGACAGGCATATATTTCTAATAGTTTTCACTACCATGGGATCTCGATATCCAAAGAAAAGAGTGATATGACGAAGTTTAGCAAATGAAACAATTCCAGTATTAACCTGCAGTTGATTCTGTCAATTTAGACAGAGAGTCAGTCTCTAGAGCTGTCAAGCTGTCACACTTCACTAACGCAGACTTCACTTTAACGTTAATAAAGAAAGGGCAGTAGACAGCCTAATTTATTTAACGGTCAGCCCCCACAATGCAGCTTCTCCATGAGGAAGAAACACTTATGCCAGCAGGGCCCTGGGACTGCCTCTCAGAGATGCCCTTGCTGCTGCCCATGCAGCATTTGCACTCTAAAGGGAGGGAATGATAAACTTCTCTCCCAGTGTTTAGGGAGGTTAATCCTCCATCTCCGATATTATCTGGTAATCTGATTTATGGCTCCTTTATCTCAATAATCAAACAAATACACACACTTAGATTTCTCAATTTAGCAACTAGGTAATGTAATAATCAAAGTACATACAAAGGAATCACAAGCCTTACTCCTCACAATGTGATTAGTTTACACTATATCTTAATATCAAACATCATAATGTCATCTGAAACCCCCTATGTTTTAAAAGCTGGAAAATGTGTAAGGCCACTTCAAACTCTCCCAAGCATGCATGTTCAATACATGATAAAGAACCCACTTCTGGACATCTCATGCAAAAGATGAAACAGAAGAGCAAAGTACCAGTAAAGAAGTAGAACTAAATACAAATTAAGCAACAACAGACCATAAACAAAGCCCTTTTCTCCAGACTGACCCTGGATTTCTATTGGGAAAGCAGACTTGCATCTGAAAGAAGACGTAGTGGTAAAACAGAAATATATATCACATTTTCAAGCTATCATACCATTTCTCATCTACTAGTTTGTTGAAGAATGACTGCAACATGAGAAAAGTTACGGATGATTAAAGTATAATATGCTAAATAAGACGCATCTCCTTGTAAAGTGATTAAGAATAGTAAAATAAAAAATGAAAGTCACAGTAGCTTCCTTTTTTATCTTCTTTTAAAGAAGGAAAAGTACCCACACAAAACTGTCACTCCAGCTGAAGTTGTGTGAGGCTGATATTCTCTTAAATGGCAACCAGAATTATAAGACATATTTTGTTTTGTTGTTTTTACCCATTAGGTATTTCTCTAATCTCTTAGAGAAATAGAAGAGTCTTGAGTCTTAGAGACTCAAGAAAATTATGGTACCTATGATGCAGGATAAAAAAAAGTCTTCTAAAATTAAAACCCAATACCATTTCACACATCCTATCAGTCTCTCTCTTATTGTCAGATGTTGCAACACTACAGTTTTTCATGGCCCATCTGGGCAAATCCGCCCCAAACAAAACACCTTTACCAGTGCTCTTCCTCATGCTCACAAGAAAAATCTGTAAGTGGCTGGCAAAAATATGTGTGCAAGTTCTGTAAATATATTTAGAGGCAGATTAAGAATTTTCTACACTGTCTATCCCTAGGAAGCCACAGATAAATAATGAAGAAACCGTAATGCAAATACTGTATCTCACACATGCATGCATGCAAATCAAAGTACAACCTTCATGCAAAGTAGATAATGCACTTCTAAATGTACTTAACTAAGATATATATGCTGTCTCTGAGGGAAAAGAGAGAAATTATGCCACTAATACCATGACTGTGCAAGGCATCATCAAAGGATAAAGAAAAAACAAGAAAACTGGAGAGGGAATAGAATGGCACAACACCAAATACTTTCTGTAAAAAAATAAAAGACAACACACAGCTTAGAAACATGAATTGTAAATGAAGATGGAGCCCACAAAACCAGCAGAATTCTGTAGACTGCTCCAAAGACAACATCATCAAGACTTGTAATACTATCTTCCACACCCTTGAAAGGAACAGCATTGAAGAAACTAAAAGCATGCTAAACAAAGCTATGGACTGTCAAATAGACAGAAACCAAGTAACAATAGTAGAAGAAAGTGCAGTTCAAGCTGTAATACACAAAAAGAAGCTCTTGCAATGAGAATGAAAAATACTCACAATACAGAACAGAGGAAATTCTTTGTAAATCACTAAAATTCATTGAGCCAATAAGAACAGGGAGAATTACAAAGCTTATCACTTCTTGTCTGATGTGCTTGTCTTCATCAAAAGCACAATACAGTTATTTTTTTAAACTGCAAGAGTCAACCTCAAATGCTCAAGAAAACCAACTAATGGGAAAGACAAATGTAAAGTGATGCTGTCACTCCTAATTTTATGAAGTTAGGACTGACAAAGTAATAAGCTGAATAGAGCAACTGTGGTAACAATGTGAAGCCATTTCAGAATTCAAATTAAAATGCTGTCTTCAGTTAGGAATTTGTAAAGGCCCATACTTGTACAGAAAAAGGAAAAAAAAAAAAAAAAGGGAAAAAAAAAAGATGCCAGAAAGCCATAGTGAAGACTTTAAAGAGAGACATGGGTTAAGAATTTATCCCCTTTTATGGCATATCAAGAAAATCTGCATTGCTCATTGTTGTTTTAAACCTCTTTTCCTTTTTTTAAATTGACATCTTGTCTACTTTGACTTGCCTCAAAACCTGATTCAACAGGTATGAGAACCACAGGTTTCTGACAGTCGTATGGAAAACTAATTAAAAGACTGAATAAAAATTATCTACTCCTAATTCTTCACTTTGTTACACCCACACAAGAATGAGGACATTGCTATCCTTAGCAAGAAAATCCAGGTTCTTTTTTTTAACTTGTTTTGCTTTTGTTAACATCTATTACATTCTAAGAAGATATAAGTATTATGAAAAATACTAAATTAAGGTTTCCATTTACTGATGTGCTGTATCAGTTAGAAAGATCTTGTGACCTTCCACAAACAGACCTCAGCAAAACTTAGAAGAAATACAGGATTAAAGTACTTTCCTCCATCACCTCTCTGTCCCAGAGGACCCAGTGCACCAACACCACAACCACTCACACTTCTGAAGACAGTGTAGAATTCTGTGGGAAAAGGGACCAAAAACTCTCTTGAAGATCCAGAGTCTAATGACCTTTTCTATGTTTAATTAGGACATTTAGGTGCACTGTAGTGAATAGCAGTTATCTATACCCACCATACTTAAAAAAAAACCATAATCCACAAAGATAAAGCCACACCTCTAATTTCATCATTTTACTGCACCCTTACGTACACAATTTAATGTGAAATTCTACCTTACCAAAAACTTCTGTACTGCTGTCATGCTTCACCTCATTGCTTAAAACCCTGGGAGTAAAAGGCCCTCTTGCTTTGCTACGCACACATGCAACCTACTAAGCACTGTATTTAAGAAAATGGGTATAAATCGTGGTTTGATTTTCATTATATGTTCCAGGTCACAGATAGGCTATGGCACTAGAAGCCATACTACTTATAGGAAAAATTTATTAAGTCCTTCATCACAACTCTGTTGATTTGCTCCCTTCCACCACTCAACACAACCACAGACAGCAGAGAGAACCTCCCGTGGTTATTAACAATTTTGGGGCAATAGCATTACAGCTGAGTTAGCATGTTCTCTAACATTTGAGTTTTATATGCCAAAAGATTTAAGTTTTTTTAAAGTTGACAGCACAGAAGATTATGAGATACCACCATGCAGCTTTAACACTAAATTTAACTGTCAAAAATTTTGGCTTGTAGATATATGGATACCATGGTTATCATGTACGATTGCAGCTGAGACATGACTGTGTTAAGGAAAAGATACAAGGTGCTGCCTGATTGTTAAAGGGCTCCTTGCATTCCTGTAGCCTTCACTGTGCTGTAACAATGGTGATGGTTTTGCTGTGAAACCAGGGTGCACGTCCCAAAATCCACTAGCTCTAGTACTTTTATATGTGGGCATGTCTATAACACTCACCAATCTTTCTACCTATAACTGTAGCTAACTCTTTTATCCTGTCCTATCCTATGAACTTTTAGAGATATACAATTCTTTATTTGTTAAACTTGCCAGGCAGCCTGGTAAGAGTTTTACACGCAAATGAAATAGTTCTGCAAATTTAATGTTCAGTGGCTTCATTTCAGTGCATTACTGCCACCAAAATGCAGAGAGAAAGGCGTGTCAGAGGGAACCAGGGCCCGCCTGTCCACGTGAGCCAGTCTGCACTCAGAAAAGAATGAGAGCCGTAAAAGATGCTACCATTTTGGTTTTGTATCAACATATTTATCTGATATCACCAAGAAGTGGAGCAAGCAGTCCCACTGATTACTTAATAACTCAGAATCACAGAATTTCCGGTTGGAAAAGGTCTCTGGAGGTCATCTATCAGCAACACTAGATAGGGCCAGATAGGGTTTTGTTTAGTACAATGTGGACAACTGCCAAGCATGGAGATCCCACAGACTCTCTGGGTAACATGTTCCAGCACGGCACTACCCTCCTGGTGAAGAGCTGCAGCTATTATTAAATTATTCCTGGAACCACAAGGATTGCTTTGTCTCTTTTACCACTGAGTTCCTAACACTGACTATGTTGGCTATTGACGGCTCCTTCTGTTGAAGTATGTCAGACAGGTGAAAAACCATTACAGTCTATCAGATCTCGTGAGATGCTCAGCATCCTTTCAGAAGCAGCATTTCTAACTCCTGCTGAAACCAGTGAGATTAGAGGGCAGCCTGCATACCTCAAGACTGATTTGTCCAAGTTTAAATCCCCTACAAAAAGTCAAATTCATAATACGAGAGGAAAAAGAATGCATTAGTGTATTACAGTGCTGCATAGTTTAAGTTTGTCACCTTCTAATTAAAAAGCAATCATGAAAACAAACTATTTTATTGTATTGGCTTTACTATGCAGTAGGTACAGACAAAAAAATATTTTTTTCCTACTAACCTTACCAGTTTTTGGTACGACTGCCTTTCCTTCCAGAGTACTACTATACCTGACTTCTAAATCTTTTCAAAACGTAGCTTAAAAGAAAGTAACACAATCATAATACTAACATGTTAAAAAGCACTGATAGTATTTTTCATCACCACACTACTGACAGAACAGTTTCTTAGTGTATTAGAAAGACAACTAAAAGAATTTTTGATGAGCATTTTAAAATAAGATTTTTCTAAAGCTTCTAGACTTAACTAACTTCAAATCTCTGAAACAGTCAAGCAATACACGTACCTGCAATCGGAATATTCTGTGAGACTGACAGCTGTACATCTCCAGTCCCAGGTGGCATGTCAACTACTAAATAGTCCAGTTGACCCCAGTCAACCTAGAAGATGACAATAAAAATGTATGTTGGAGGTTTGAAGTGTTTTTATTTAAAGCACTTTATAGGAAACAAGGACTGCAATAGAACACAACGTAAAACAAGTGAACCAAGGACACCTAAAAAGAACGATACTTTTTGGAAGATGCCCTTTTAGTCACACTTTCAGCACAGGATCAGGACATTATTTTTTTAAGAGATACAATCTTTGCTGATCACTCAAAACTATGAGCATAACTTTATTATTAACTTTATAAGCATAATCCTATTGAATTCTTTCCGCCAAAAAAAGTAGCAACAACTTAATTTAAGACTTTTACTTTGCAGCTGCTTAATCACAGCTTAGAAGCAAAAGTTAGGTAAAATTTAGGCTAAAATTCTGGGGTTTGTGCAACAAATACGGCTTAGGAATTGTTTCCATTAATGTAAAACCAATTTTGCTTGCTTGTTATCACTTCTTTGAAACTACGTATAAATCTTTAGTAATTTTTTTCTGGTTTGTTGATGCAAAGTTATTTGTACGTGGAGAGTTATCAGTACTGAATTTTTTCTAGGAAAAAGAGCTGTTGGGAGGAAAAAAGAAACCAACAGATTTGTTAAATGAAAGTCACCAGGTATATTTATACAAACTTACAACGTACGTGTGACATCACACAATTTAAAAAGTTTACTGGTTGCTAGGCATCAAATGAGAGTGACCATTAATATCTATTAGGCTGAAACATGAGAATGCTGTGATTATTTACTTTCTTTACCAGGAGAGATTTCCAGGAGAGCCAAATAACTCTCTCTAGAGCACTGCATACTGCAATGCACGTTCTCTTCACGAGAACAGAAACGGTCCTAGGCCTACTCTATATAATGTAAAGCCAAGCTATGCTTCGCCTAAACACTTCCTAATGGTTTAACTAAGCTTCAGCAGATCCTTGATTCAATTCTGCCATGGTACAAGTTAGTACCAGTGCACTCTCACTCGCCAGCAGTAATAATATAAGGTCTTTTATCTCCGCAGTACAGAAGCTTTAGAAATCATAACCACGTTAAAAATAAAGACCCACATATGTCTCCCCCTCATTTTTCTCTCCACACAGACATAATGCAATTATATGGTATGTTTCTGATTCATACAACAGATATAAGATACAATAGTCTATGAGCTGCTTTAATACAGGAAAATGCCAAACAAGAGTAGGATTTTACTTTATCTTTTATTTTACACATTCCCTCAGAGTCATTTTAACAGCAAAAACAATTGACATTTTGCCAGTCCCCCAGTTATTGTCCTGGAGCGTTAGACCCTATCAGGGGAACACTCATGCATTTTCATTTAGCTCTTATACAGATGATGATCTTCTGGGGAAGCACAAGCGATGTGAAAGCCAGACCACTAACCCAATGTAGCACTCCAGTGAGAAATGGAATTTTTCAAGGCAGACTGATGAAGATGGAAGATTTCGGAGCACTTATGGGAGAAGGGTGATGGGGAAGGTTAGTTGCAAATTCTAACTTTAAACATCTAAATTAGGGACTCTCGGGCACACCTCCCTTTCCTCATTTTCTGTACAAAGGCTGCAGGAGCACTAAATGGTGCCTGAGACAGTCTAGCTAAACAGGAAATGCTACTAATGTTAACCACAGCAAACACCACACTTTTCCACATTTAATATTGATCTATATTATCTATATCTGTATTATTTTGTAGCATCTGTAGTTTGTCAACAAAAATGACATCTACCTAGCAGATTTCTAGGTGGTAATTAGCATTCATAATCATATTAAGACTACATAATCCCAAAGAAAAATTACATATATGTGCAAAAATGTATGTACTGAAACATAAGCATGGGGTAGAGAAGTCAGTTTATCTTAAAAAAAAAAAAAATCTGGTTTTTACTTTTTTTTTCTTAACTAATGTTGCTTAGTTATAAAGCAAGATAAATGCCAGTGCCGATGAATGCCTCCTTTTCCAGTGAAAATTACTTTGCTCACTTGAAGGCATGAACTTTACATTTCTTTGCTTCTTAATTAAAAATTAACCATTATAAAGGTGACAAATTGAAATTCTATAGATGTTAAAAAGTAGCAGTAGTTTACACGAGCAAAGTCACGTTCCTTAAAGATTTGCAACTAAACACATATATCCTTTATAAATAGTTAAGTGCATAAATCTCAATATGCAAAACCAAATCTTTCATAATAATCATAACCCTTTTGAAACACTAAGGTATAGAGGGTTTTACTTTTTAAAAAGGATTAACTCAAAATACTCTTTTCCCCCCCCATGTCTTCATAAAGGCTGATCCTGGCATCTTTTGTTAACTCCAAATTTTCAAGTCCAGTAATCATATTTTCCTTCCTTAAATACTTCTACAGAAACTATGAATAAACTGGTTTTTTGCTTTCTGCCTTGCAGCAAGATGCAGTCCTGAAACACATCTATGAGTGGCATAGCACTACTATCAGTCTGACACAGTTTCCAATCACTTTGCCAAAAACACTTGGTTCTTGAAAAAACTTGGATATTGAGTAGTTTTCAGCCCTTTTCTCCACGAGTTCAACTTCAAGTCCTTTTAGGTACAGCACTGCCTCATGGAGTAGCGCAAGACAATCCAAACCCCACCCTTATCAGAGGTAACTGGAATAAAAAAATAAATGCACTGGTTTTTTCCCACAGCTAAAAGCTGTCTGGTTTTGCATATACTTGCTGGCCCTAACTTTAACCTAGCTCCTCTTGTGGAACAAGGTGAATTTCTTGGCCTGTCCTATAGCTTTTCTTTTCACTCTTACCACAGGTTCTGCTCCTCCAGCCTCTTCAAGCACTAGTCTCCTTCATCAAGCTCCATGTGATCCCCCTACCTAGAAAGCATTACAGTTCCCCAAAGGAAACATCTAGACATGCTCTACTACTACGTGGAATGCTAACGGAGACGACCTCAAAGACCAGTGCTCAAACCCTTTCCTAGGCCTTCAGTTTTGTGGGGAAGCACAAAGCAGTTGCTGCTCTTCTAAGCAGAGGTAGCTGCCTTGGTAAAAACATCTCCATGTAGAACCTTTAAAGTAAAACACTTTTATAAATAGCTTTCTGCTTCAAAAACACACAAAAGAGTTGTTGCTTAAGAAGTTACTTTCAAAATTTACCACGCATAGTAGAATGGGAAAAGGGGTAAAGAAACCAGAGGGCACCAGAGCTTTCTGTCTCAAGCTTCCTTAGTAAGTGGCCCCATAACAACAAAAAGAACTCTCAACACGCACTTTCTGGATTGTCCTATGAGTAATGATTTTTATTAAAGTTATAGACCTCTGAAAACAGAAGTTAATAATGGAATCTTAAGCACATGGTGACTTGCAAGGTAAATCTCATTGCTAGGCAACAGGAAAAATACTCTGCTAACACATAGTGCAATTAGATTATAATGCTTTACTTAATTTATGGCACTGAAGCCATCTTATTTCATATATTTTCTTCAAATTCATGGATTGAAAAAGAGAAATGAGCTGTCTTTATCAAATGAATTGTGCTCCATTATAATACTTATAAATCTGAGCACAGAAAAATGGAGAAGCTGCCCCATTCTAGCAGCAGTGGAGAGGACGTGTTGCTGCTGTGCAGAGTAGGACAGAAGACAGGCTTTTGTCACACCAGTTCAGAAAAGGCAACAGTGAAGATGCCTGGGTGCACAAGTGTTGAACGTATGTGAGAACTACCCTCCACATGCCTCTCTGAGTCATGCCACTGCTGTGGAGCTGAACTGATGGAAGTCAGGTGGCAAACTCGATTGGAAAACCGCTCCTCATTAAAACTAACCTTGGCTGTTATTTTGGATGTAGTCAAATAGTTATCCTCACAATTTTATTCTCTTCTTTTTTTATTTGTAATTCAGGGTGAGAATGGAGAGCTGCACCACAATGACATAGCTATAATTGCTGAAAAGAACTGCACTAGTGTTTTTGCCTAGTAGTGAACAATGTCCTCTAGACTTGCTCAGGCTTAGGCAGGGGAACTCTGCACCTCATCCTGTTTCTCTCTGTAGACTTCTTATTCTCCTCTAGTCTGCAAGAAGTAGATGATGAACACCATGTAGTTCAGTTGCTCTTCTGCTGCCCTCCCACAGGAATACACAAGCAGTATGAGTCTTTTATTAAACAAATTATTGAATGTAATTTGGAAGGTATAATGATTTGATACAGAAGCGTACACGTTATTTAATGGGAGAAGAAATTCCAGGTCTGTTACTAATTTTCAGCAAAGGAGAAAAAAAAGGGAGAAGAGACATTTTTAATTAAATTTAGAATTGGAACATATAATCAGGAGTGGCTTTCTGAAATATACTATTGCCATTCATTCAACATTATTAAAATAGGAGTATAATCAGGCTGTGATATAAAACGCTAATTTGAATGCAAATCCTGTTTATATGCAACAATTTACCAAATCAGGACCACTAGTCCTCATGTTCTCAATCAGTTCTGAGAAGTGTGTCTGTATGCAAATGCGGTTGCATACAAGTAAATGAGCTCAGATTAACAGCACATTACATTAAACGAGTTCCCTTTGCAAGCAATAAGCGGACAGCGGTTACAAAAGCCTGCCTTGTAGCATCTGAAATCTGTCAGCACCTTTGCATGTACCAAAGTGTTAATATCTTTGCCCCTCTAATATATACAGTGTGTAAAACATTTCAAACCATAGAAATGTAATTGCACTTTCCTTAAGTATAGCATTCATCTTTTTTTAAAAAGGTTTAACTTGATGTTTATTGTTAAGCAATGTAATTAAGTGCCATGTGCTTCTGTGTATTTTCCCTTGCTCAGAAACACCACAAATGCTTCTATGTAAATTACTTTAATCAATCACTCTGTTTATATGACAATTCATAATCAAAATACCAGATATGCATTTTGAGTAAGGGTTCCAAATAGCAAGTTAAACCCCGAGGTAGAGCATAGATATACAGATGGCATTTCTGCTGAGGAATGAAGCCTGAGCATCCTCTGTGCATGAGGCAGAAATGACAGAATATTAGCACAGAAGAGGGACCGCTACTTGTCCTTTTGAAGTAATCCTGGTGTTTGGTAAATAACAGAAGATATTATTTATTTGTTCTTATTAAGAGGAATACATGCAGTGTTTCAATCACACAGCACTGCAGGTGCAGACTTGGCAGCAGCCAGCCAGGCTCTGAACACCAGTATCAGAAAAGAACTAAGAGTTACATTGCAGGCAGCAATGTCTATAAAATAAGGTCTATTCCTGCCTTATCCCCCCTCCTCCTAACTACTTTGTTGTACATATAGATGAGTTAATACAGGCAAACAGCTGAACAAAATAAAGGTAAGAAATTCTGTTGTTAACTGAATACGTATATAACTGTTCACATATTCACATCTGTTAGTGCAAGATAAATATTTTAAAAATTTCCTTGAAAACTTAAAGATTCTGCTTAAACATACACAGACATTAGGAACAAATAAGTAGTTTCATGATGTGAGAAAACAGATAATTTAGGAATAGTATACTGAAACATGGCATTTTAATAAAAATATATTTTTATTTATTCTTACTAATATTTCATAAAGAAAGGAGATATTCCCCAGACATAAACCAGAAGATTTTTAGTCCCTACGGAAACTTTCTCTTTGGTGGTGAAATAACTACTTATACCATAGCAGGATATTCCATAGTGCTTAATACAACTCGCCACTTTCTGAACAAAGACGACTGTTCTGCCAAGTTCAGAGAGAAATTGAGGTAAAGTGTAAGAACAGTTTGCTCCAAAGATTTCCATAAAGAGAAGGAAATTCTCCTATTCTTTCTTCATACAGACTAAGAGTAACTTTTAGAAATAACTGCCTAGGAAGGAAGCCAGAGTCCTGTCCAATTCAACCACCAAAAAAGAAAATGGCCTCCTCCTCCCTGATGGCTTTTAATAATGTTAAGAACTGGAGGGAAATGTAGTTGCCTGAAGTTTCCATCACCTTCACCTATATAACCTCCAAAACTAAAAAACTCCCAGAAGATGACAATAAAGAGGTTATTCTCTACAGGGTGTTCCAGGACACAGAGAAGGCACTCAACATCGGGCTCCTGATAAACTTCAGAAAGCCCAGTCAACACCGTGTCAGCCTGAAGGGAAGATGGCACACAGCTGTGGGACAGCCTGGCATGGCCGCAAGAGTCCGGGGACAGTCTCCGGGGATGACCAAAAAGGAATACTTTTGTGCATCCCCAGCACGACTGATGGAGACTCTATCAGCACTACTACTACTCTTCCACTAGGTTTGAGTTGTTACTACAAAGAGCCTTAGTGAGCTGAGATTCCCATTTCTCAGGGACTCAAAGCACTTGTTCTCTAAAAGACGACACTTTGAGAAGCAAACTTTTATCATGTAGTCAGTCTTGAGATTCATCACAGATGTGCTGCTCTCTACCATTGACCCACAAACAGTCTGGACTACATAATTTGCAGAAAATTTTCTTCAGAAATGCACCATCTTTTTTCTCCCGTTCTACGATATAGAACTGTCTGTAGTTCAGCTGCTGAATAATGATGACTAGAAAAGAAATACGGAACTAGGCAAGTTTCTATTCTTATGCCTTTTAGCAATAAAATTAAGCACAAAAGTAAAGTGATATAAATGTAAACAGATCAGAAGAAAGTGGACTAGCATCACATCATCTAATTAAACTAATCACCAGGTTGATGCAGCTATGTGAAGCACATCATCTAAACTATAAATTCTCTTTGAGCTCTCCCTAGTAATACACAAAGGCATCAGCATTGTTGAGCTACCAAATCCAAAGTCAACACCACATTTTTAAGGCAGTATTATCAGGACTCAATTTAAGCTCATACAATTTATATATGTTGTCTGATTCAGATTTTCCCTACAATAACAACAGAAGGAAATATTACAAGTGTTGGCAACAAATATCAAAAGGGAGAAGCTTAATAAGCCCACCCCCCCATACACGTGTTAGCCAGTATTTCTGTAATGATGTTAAAAGCTGATAAGTAGTTTAAGACTGAATGCTTAAGCTATGCAATGGAAAGCAATGTCCCTAATGCTCTTCACAAGTCATTTAACTTCCTTAAACTTCAGTTCATATTCTGGTACAATGAGAAAATTAATAAACTCCTTATTGGGGTACCAACAGACTAATATAGGCATCATTTCATGCCCATCATTGAGATATTGATTTTAAATTAGTGCTTAAAAATCATTAGATTAAAAAGGTCTGAAAATTGTTTCTTAAGTACAATGTATAATGCTTTTTTGTACAGAAGATGGACCTTCTACAGAGGACAGTCTAAGCCCTTCAGAAAAAGGATTACAGAAGAAAATAACATGATAGATGTTGCTCAAGTTACTTAAGATGCCGCTGAAGAAAACCCTCTGATATTACTATAAACTGTGCAACACAAAAACTGGAATAGAATCAATTAGATGTAGACCACTGAACTGAGGCCAAAAGACAGTAAATCTCAATATAGGGCTTGGTTTTTTGTCTGGTGAGATGTTATCAGATCTCAGAGTAAGTAGCCTTGAGGTGAAACATTAATTTTCAATAATGAAGTGTTATTTTATTTTTTTAAAATAACCTGTTTTTCACAAATATGGACAAAACTCCATCCTTTAAACTTTCTGTACTTAAAATTCACAAGCATATCCTCCCCAGTCACTGAATTCAAAATAGTCTATCCTTGCTAATGAAACCAGCATTGGAGAGTCTGCTTGAATTACCTTGGAGCACAACAATCAATACACCCAACGAGAAACATGACGTCACAACAAGGCTGCACAAAATATAGAACCTTTCAATCCCACAGGAAGATTCAAGAGGATGAGAGAGTGTGAAAAAAGAGTGTAAGTAAGAACACATGCGAGAGCAAGCAGAGCAGATCACTGACTCACTGGGATTCTTGACCATGGGACTGGGACTGTGAAGTTGGTATATGTTCTCTGTCAAAAGAACTGCCTTTAGGTCAGAAAGGAGCAAGAACAACTGCATATAGGTTGTCCTTACGAAGACTGGAACACAGAAAGCACATTAAAGACACAGACGATGTAAAAATAAAAATAAATACAATTTTAAAATTGTACACATTTTGCAGTTGCACACATAACATTCCCACAATTTAAAGATGTGCTGAAGCTCTTATTCCTAGAGTAGTAAGAGCATTTACTATGAATTGGACAACAGATAGTCTGTGAAAGCATTGCATATAGATTGCCAAAATAATTGCTGTGCCCACAAATCCATGCTTTTGCATACACCAGTACCCTCAGTTATGAATCTGAAACAATAAATTAAAAGTGTTATTTGTATTCTAAATCTAATTAAAAGAATTTGCTGAAGGTGCTGATACCATGAATTTCAGGGACATTCAGTGATTACTGCCAAGCAAGAGACAGTCTTCATATTTTCATTTGCTTCCTAGATTTTTATTTAGCTCCAATTCTTACTTCATGGTTTTTATACAGAAAAAAATGTTTACATCTAGCACAAAAAGTACTTAAAATGGGCACCCACTTTAGTTGCATAATAAAGAGCTGTATTCCAAAGGCATCATTCTGCTGGGAGAATATATTCCTTCTTTTAAAAGACATTGTTGATGGAGCAAAACACTGTAAGAGGAGAAACATCCATCGCAGGTTCATAAATAGTACAGAAGAGTGGGGTTTTTTTTCTTTCTTAGGGAGAGGGGGAAAAAAAAAAAGAGGCACTAATCTCTGGTACCTTAAGCACAATTACTTTACATTTGTGTCAATCACTTGGTGTGTGAGAAATAATCACTTTCTACAAAGAACACTGGTACAAAAACTGCTGCTATTCTTGGATATCTGCAGTTATTTTCTGGGAGCAAAAGACATATGGGAGGACGGTGATCAGTCTGTCAGCTTCCAACAGTTAGAATGCAAGTTGGATTATTAAGAAAAAAACAGCTGTGCAATCAGTTTAACATATATTAATTCAATATTGCTTTTAAAAAGTTGTTTATATAGTTACATTCATACTTTATTTACTAAGTAAAATTAGTGTGTAATGCTAAATAATGTATCAATGTTTACAGGTGGGGAGGTTCCACTTTTGTTTGGATCAAAAAGATGAAAAAGAAATGCTGAAAAATGGAAAAAACAAAACAAAACTAGAAAAGCAGCTTTGGTGAGCTCCACCTACACATTCAGAAACAACCCTAAAAATTCTCCTAAAGATCTTGACTACTCAGGAAGGGAAATACCAAAACCTCCATTGAACACCAAGTTTCAACCAGAAGCCCATTTGGGATTCATTAATTACACACACATTTGTGAGAAAGGAGCAAGTCTTCCAGGCCCAGTCTAGCAGGCATGCTCTAAATGCACCTGCCAGCGATAACACCGAATCCAACACAAAGCTGAGTGCTCATGGCCATTAAAAACAAAACAAAACAAAGCTGGTGGTTCTGCTGTTATAATTGCATCTGTTTAATATCATAATTAGGCATATGACAGAACCCATCCATGAATTGGAAAATGTGAGTTTCAGTTTCTCAGGCAGGTGGCATTTACCTGGGCCACTGTACGATCAAGAATGCGAAAGCTATAGAAGCACCCAGGACCCTATATAAGGCCAGTAGCTGAGGTATTAACCTGGAAAGCTGAAACTTCGGATTAACTGAATTTCCTGCATAGCACTGGTCACGCTCCCCCTTCACACGTCTAGTCCTGGCCCCAAGAATCTTGCATCCGTGGCTGTAGAGCAGAAGGTTTTGACTGCTGTATGTGATTTCAGGGCACTCTCCCAGGTAGCAGGAAATACAGGCTTAAATGCTAAACTGAGAAAGTAACTGAAATTGCAGCTCCCATGTCCAGGCTGAATGGTTAATGGAAACTTCCCAGGCTGTTATTAAGAACAGAGAATAAGCCTGTCAAGTTAAACCAAAAGAAAGGTCTTGGCACCTAACAAAAGATAGTAGATTTTGGCTCTAAATCTCAGCTCCACAGAGCTGTCTGATACAGGCTACAATTAGGTGCAGAAATCCAGGACAGAGAAAGTGAGACACATCCCATAGGCTTTTCCTAATAGCCCTCTTGCTCAATATCTTCAGTATTGTTCATTTCCAGCCAATGAACCTACCAACTTTGACTTACACCATTATTTTCCACTTATTCCACACCAAGCTTTAAACTTCAGCACTCTAAGATACTGCACCTATTCTGCTAAGGCACTGCCAAAGAGTCTGAAGGTACCTCCAGGAGGGCAAAGTAACCTCTCAGTACCACTGGGAATGACAAGTGATGTATTCCCACTATCCCAGGTATGCAGTAGCTCCAGCCTAGGCTTTGGTTTAACTTTCCATAGCTGCAGGCAGGGCACCTACCTCTCAGGCACCGCAATGTTCAGCACTGCAATACCCATGTCCCTTTTTGCATCTAACCTACAGCAGCTAGGAGGAAAGAACAGACTCCCTTATTAGTGGAGAAGAGCAGAGAAAGTAGAAGAGTGGCATTAGGTGTCTACTATTTTTTTAAAAGTCTCACATAAATAATGAAAGCTTCATTTAGAAAAGAAAACAAATAGTGCATTCTCTTTTCCTAGTTCCTCTACCACCAGTATTCCTGTTTATCAAACACTTAAGAACATGGTTAAATCACCACCTCTTTCCATGAATGAAGGTGGATGCCATTTAGGCACAAAGTTCTTAACTTCGTTGCAGAGAAACCTTAAACCTCAAAACAGTTTCCTTTAAAAGCTGAAGGGGAAAAAAAGAAAAAAAAAAAGTAATAAGGAAAAAAAAATCAGTTCTAACCCCAGCACAGCCATTTTGAGACACCATAAGCTCTGTACCATTTCCTTCTGTGTAGTCAACAAACCCAGCAAAACAGTTGCATGTTTTGCCTTTGTTTTGTTTTATGCAAAGGAGGGCAGACACATGCATACCTGTGTAATCTGTGTGAGAGATGAGACTACTGGAAGGAGAGGAAAGAAAATACTCTCATAGCCTGTTCCCACAGCAGCAGTAGCTGCACAGTCATAATCATGACAGCTGAGGAACCAGGCCAAGAAATGTTTGCTGTAAATACATTCTCACTATGTTGTTAGGCTTTTTTTTTTTTGCCCCTTTTTTTTTTTAATCCTCAAAGACAGTTAAAATACATTACTGCAAACACTTCCAGTTCAGCAGTAAGTTGTTGGCTAATGTTTCTGTTTTCTTCTGGCTTTCCTAACACTTCTTTCTGTGATTGTCAATTCCTTTCAGAGAGACTATAATCCCTTCTCATATCAGCTGCTAACACAAGCCAATAAAGCTACAGGGATCCATATAGATCCTGCTTCCTTCATTAAGAGAAGAAAGGCAACAGAACAGGTTTTGTAGCTTCAGCCGGAAACAAAAAGAAAGAATCAAGCCCAGATGCGTTCCATTATACCCGTCCCAAAACATAGAGAGGCAGTCGAGTCAAAGGGCTATATTGTACTTGGGTGATGGTAGGAATACTCTGACTCCATAGGGAGTTAACCTGGTGGGCAGAAGGGTTGAAAGAAGGAGCTTTTTGTGCTTTCGGCTGCAGTATGTCCCTGAATCTCGGGTTAGCTTCTAATCTCCAGGAAGTACAATAATTTCCCTTAAATATGTACATACTGATTGGGACTGGTTAAGGCAGCTCCCTCTGGACAGACGGGACCTTTCAAGGTGATTACTAGCATTTGAGCAAATTAGTGATGATTATACAAATTCCTGTAACAGGCTTTTCTAAACATCAACATGACAACTAAAGCATGGTGTAGAAATTAGTGTCAAGATTTCCATTGATTTCAGTGGGCTCTGGATGAGAAGAAATTAGTTTATTCATCCTTTTGCCTCAGCAAAATAAATGTAACCAAAAATCAGTATAAGCATTTTTTAAAACAAATTCTTTTATAAAGGATGAGTGGGTCATCTGCTTATCTTGCCCTTGAAACAGTTTCCTTAATTTCAACAATAAAATGAGGGATGACAATTGACCTTCCTTGCTTTAAATGAAAGCATATTAAAAATTTAAGAAAAAAATCTCACAAGCATTCAGAGTTATTGTTTACTGTCTGACAGCTGTACATGCAGTCTAAGTAGCATATCAAAGTGCAGTCTCAGCGCTGCAAAGTTTGGCCACTATTTATTATTGAGTGTTGTTCCCCTTTTCAAAATATCTCAACAGCAGATCTTGACCTTTCTAAATAGAACAAATACATAACATCAGTTATCTTATGTGTAGGGGTAAAATGTCTGGATCTTTTCATTTTTGTACTTTGGATCACAAAAATAAAAACAGAAAAGCATCCCAACTCCCTGAAGATGCAACTGCTCTTACTGTTCTGAAAAACAGTGATGTCTTAACTTTTTTTTTTTCCCCCAAACTGTAAAGTAGCAGACTTTAGCCTGAACTAACAATCTCTATGCCCACCTTAGACTAAGAGAACTCAAAACAGAAAAATAAAACAGAAGAAATATTTTTAATTGCTGAAATGCTGGCAAATTTTTCACTGTAGTGACACCTGGTGAGACTACTGTATTTTAGGATTAGGCACTGCAAAGTATAAACACATCTTTGTAGTTTATAAGAACAGCTTTGTTTAGCTCTATGAAACATAAACTGTAAATATCCTGCTACAGCCTATCTGCCTCAATTCCTCAATTACTTGCAGACTGGAAAAATACATGAATATTGTGAAAGACAAGTCAATTTTGAAATTATCAAAAATTCTCAAGTGAAAGATGTTGCCAAAACACAAAAAATAGAAAAAAGAAAACAATATTAATCTGCATTTAGCAGATACACTTTAGGTACATCTACTCTGTTGATAAATAGATGAGTGTGCATAGACTCTTAAATGGTATTAAAAGGCAAAAAGACGATAAAAGTTTGAAAAAAAAAAATACTAACAACTATTCATGTTTCTGACTACTTTTGCTACAATTTCCCATTGCAGCATCTCACTTTTTTCCCATCTTGAAAATTTACTGCCATAATGCCAGTTAAATGCCTTCAATGGCAATCTCTTGATAGAGTGCCCTTCCTAAACCAAAAGTGTTAAAAATAAAATCCACACTAAAAAAAAAAAAAAAATCTTCTGGCTTCACTGCAGTGCTTTTTCTTCACTTGCTCTTTACATTTACAATAAGAATAATTCTCATCATTGACTCACTATTACTATTCTGGGATCCTTTCAATTCATTCAAAATATAGCTGCAAAAAAAAATCAGAGCCATCAACTTGTTATTGTCATCTTCCTCCTGACCCAATACGTGTCATTCTCTGCTAAATCCCATTTCACTGTTCTCTCTCATCCACCAATATACTCTCTCACTAATTTTATTCTGATGAGAATAAAATTTTTGCCCACACTAATAAAAATTTTATCTTTGAGCAAGCCCCCAATGACATTTACCATGCAAGTGATGAAGTGATGCTGAAGAATTTATGAGATTTAACACAGCATGTTATAAACACACATGATAAACGAGGCATCAGACTGATGTCTACAGACACCGTATAGAGAACATTGTGCTGCGTAGAACATGCACAGTAAAACAGTCAATGGCAGCGTGGTAGCTATTTTACCAGGTATAAATACATTTGCTCTCAATGCCTTACCTATTTTCCTTGTATTCCCAAGTGCAGCATTAACATATACCTAAAATAAACCACATTTAAAGAAAAATTGTCCCCGAATCCACATATGCAACCTCTCCAATTTAAATGGTGGAAAGGAGAATACCAATAACTACATATATACTTCTCAAACAGTAGCAACTGCACATAATAATTTACCAACTAATGGATGTCAAACAAATACTACTGAACTTCTATAATCTCCTCTATAGAGATGGGCCACTCAGGCAATGATCAAAACCCCACAACAATATAGCCTCCATAGTCCTTGCACTCCAAGAATTAAATAGTACTACTGTTTCCAAGTTAATCTAATCCCAAATCTTTGAACATAAATTTTTACTGTTCCATTCACTCCACTGTTACTTTTATGGCAGCTTTTTCATGGAGGCTCTTGAAATATCCCAGACCTCACAACCCACAGTCTGCTCAATACTTCAAAGACAATTTATCCATCTGTCTGCATCTTCCCTATTCCCAATAACATATGATGCTCTACAACTACTTATGTACGAGAACTAAGCATCAGAGAATTATGCTACAAAAAATCTGAGTACATATATGTATATTCACACACACTACTATATAAATACAACCACCATTACCTCTGGCAAGTGCTAGTTTCAAAGCAGTTCTTCTCTTAGTAGAGGACAGTTTCAGAAGAAAAGTAGCACACAATATCTCCATCTCTAGCCAAAGTTTCAAAATTATGTACAATTGTAATAACTGCATAAACTGAGTTAAAGTTTTTTTAAAAGACAAGACTGGACCTTCAGACTACAGCCCTATTCAGCTTTGGGTTGAGCTAATAAAATAATTTTGATCATTCTTCTGCTGAATTTATGGTTTTCAAGATGAATCTACAGGGGACAAAGCCTGTCCATCCTTCAAAGTGCAAGGCCCTATTTCCTTTTGCTCACGTGCAAATGCTCTGCATTGGAAGTTTTACATAATTTGCTTCCCTGTATTCTTTCCTTTCCAATTATATCCCTCCCAGTGAAACTTTGTTTTATTTTCTTATACATACCTTTTATACATACCTTTTCTATACATACCTTTTATAAAACAGAGGCACTAAAGTGGTGCTAAAAGAAGCAGCAAGAAAGATGGAGGAATTACAATAAGATAATAACAAGAGTATTTTAGGGACTCATTAGAATTGAGCCACTACAGGAAAAGCTTCATCATCTTTCTGGGAAAATGTGTTCATCCTTATCAGGCACATCTAAGGAACCTTTAGAGCTCACAATACTCTTAACAGTACTGAGGCTCTACTTTATAGCCACACTATACCAAGGATGCTGCCAATGCGCAAAATGTTCTTGATACTCCAGAGGAGCATGATAAGGAAGAAATACAAGAGTCTTGCCATGTGAGATCTGACTAGCCTGCAAAAACATAGGTTACAATGTCATGTCAAGATAAGAAATCCTGTTAAGGATGTTAATCAACCAGAGATCCCTGCCTTGAAAAGAGAGCAGATTTTTGGGCTAGTTCCAAGGGGACTGTTTGCACTTAACAGAATTGCTGACATCTATAATCCATGTTGTGTAGGTAACGCTTGCTTCTAACAGTGATACAACTTTATCTATTGATATGAGAAAGATACAAGGAAAGCACTACATGCCGAAATATGCACCTGTATTTTACCTGTAGTCCCTTTTTTTTTTTTTTTTTTAAATAGAAAAACTGACTTGTCCACTGCATAGCCATTTTTTTTTTTTCCTTCTCTGCTGGTATTTCAACTTGATAACACACGTAGAGTAAGATAGAGAGTTCAAGATCAGAGAAACTAACAATTACTAACACTTTGTATTAAAAGTTTTACTGATTACTGCCTAAACAAGAAACCCCCTCTATTTGTATTGCTGCTATGACTATAGCAGCTATTAACTTGGCAGCCAACACAGTGCCACTTCCTCTCCTCCAACCTTTTGGCAGAACAATTGCCACAATATACTCCAGGACGTACAGCAGCCCGTCATGCTGCTCCAGGATCAGTTCAGGATTGAGCCTGCACCCTTCTAATTGCTCCTTTGCCACTGAACTGTCAAGATGTCCTCAGACAGAAACGGTGCTAGAAAACTTACCATACAGACTGTATGGGGCAGTGGTGAAGACCATTGAAAATCCCTGTTGCAAAAGCAGTTTAAACCAGTAAACAAGTTTTGTTTGCCTTTTTTTTTTAAAAAAAAAATAATCTTTACATTTCTAAGGTTCTTAGCTGTCTACTTGATACTTATTTCAACAGAGCTTTTCAGACACATTACTGTTAAAGTACAGGCTTTAGATAACTCTCAAAAAAAATTCGTATCTTTACTGTACTTACCCTAAAGGTTAATCAGAAGTCATCCCACAAATACACCAAGATGATGCATTTTGAGGTAGCTTGGTTAATCTGAACCAAGTACCATAGCACTGAGTCCAGGCGCACACAGAGTAAAGGAACAAGTGCTGAATGGGACTATACAAAACAGTAGGCAGCTTCTGAAGTGCACATTAAGTGAAAAAGCTTAGTGTTATAGATGACACTGGAGAACTATCACAACTTCCTTACCTGGGCTTTAATGATATCATCACAGAAAAGAACTCTTTTAAAAAACTCAAGTAAACAAAAAAAATACCCTCTTCTATCTCACCTACAGGCAAGCAAGATTCAAAGGAAGTGTTAAGAGAGGTGAAAGAATTTTTACATGAAGGTAACTGTGGCACAGAAATGGGAAGAGTTAAAACCCAGGTAAGAGGAAGATCACCCTGCAGTGCAAATGGGCCTACAGTACATCTAATTATGTGAACAAAGAAATCACTTCTGAGCCACAACAAAACTTTGGATAATTTTCAAAGCATGTAAACTAAAGATATATTTAACTGAAAGAGTTATGAATATGTTTATATAGAATCAAATGTTCCATTATTGTTTGCAATTCACTTTCACTACAGGTGAAAAATCATTTCCTTATGTATTTCTTGTTCTTTCAATAACTTATCTTCATCCCTTTCCTTCTTTTCTGTTGAGCAATACTTTAATAAAAAGTAGGTCACATTATAGAATCAATATGCTATATATTTTCATTTATATACTGATTTGATACACATACATCAATATGTATGTAATGTATGTAATATAGCATACTAAACTGTTAACTCTGTTCTGTATTATAAGGCACATTTCCTTTGAACTCTGTATAAGGAAAATGATATGATGTGTTCCAGAAAACCATCCTTGCTCGTGAGATATGGATTACCAGAGAAACACCACACACTAGTTTTGGCCTTCAATATTATTGCCCGTTTTCTACCAGTCTGACACCATACAACACAGAAGAACAAAGGTAGCTTCTCGGACTAGACGTGTGGCAAAAAGACAGCCTGGATTTAAAAGGTGGTGTTTTACCTGAAAAGTGATGTACCTCCCAGTCATATGCAAGTAGAAGTGACAAGAGACAAAAATGAGGTTGGACTCTGGACTGTGCTGAAAAGCCATTCATCCACCAAAGAAGTAAAATCAGAGAAGGACAAATACACACATATTACAAAGAGTGACGTTACATGCAGTAAGTATATAAGAAAGCACATAATGTATATATTTAACAAATGTATTTTCCAAAGTAAGAATTCCAGAAATGTAAATAAGTTGCAAGTGTAAGAGAAGCATTAAATACTCATTACAGGCACAGACCAATTATGAGTTAACAAGTTAATGAGTTAACAAGTCCCCATTAATGAATTTGGAAACTAGGCCCTTCAATGCTTTATTGGAGTATCTGAAGCATGATAAACTCTGGAAAACAGATTTGTTCATATGGAAAAAAATCAAACAAGCATCCAAAGTTATTTACAGAGTGAACGCACAGTCTCGACACACTTACAGCAAACAAAAAAAACCCTCCACCATCTAACAATAAACATCATTATAAAATACCACCCAGTGTTTTTAACGCAAAAGTCTGGGAACCTCTGTGTTTTCTATCTGGCTGATTTAATTATTTTAAGAACTTAATATTTTATCAGCTTGTCTGAATGCACACAAGCTCCTTACACTTATATTATACTATAAATCTAGATTTGGGAGCTAATTTAAATGGCTTATATGTAGCTATAGAGGTAAAGCAGCTATTCCTTAAGAACACGGTTTTAGAAAGTTAAATACAAGCAGAAGTATTTTACTCTTGCAAGCAACTTATCCTGTCAAACAAAAGGTAATAGCTAAGACCAACCAGATAAAGAGAAAACAAGGAAATATTTCAAAGCCCCAACAGATCACAAAACTATTTCTAATATAAAATGGAATGATAGTATCTTTAAAAACATCATTGCATGCTGTGGTCCTCTCTTGTTTAGGTGTCCAAGGCTGTAATACTATTGGTTCTACAGTTAACCCCTTCTTGTGACTCACTACTAACTATGTCAGAAGGAAGATTACAGTTTTTAAAACCAAAATAGCATGTGTTAGTCTGGAAAATTTATTAGTTATTTTCTAAGAACCACCTGTACATCAGATAGAACCTGCTGGTTCTCCCTGTGATCTGTGAGCTTCTTTCTTTGAAGGAGGAGATGCAAACAACTTTTTCCAGCACAGGTTTAGGACTACCCTGGTCATCACGCAGAAGCAAAATGCTTGTGGGGAGAAGAAATTTAGCTGTAAAGCCTTCCTCTTTCAGAATTCAGGTTCTACTGTCAGGGAAATCACTGATGCCTGAGCATTAACGGACTCTGTCTGGTTCCTACAGCATGATCAGCCAGCATGTAACTGCTTTGTTGGTTGCTAGGGAGCAACGAGCTCATTACATGGCATCATCCACACCCTCCACAAGGATGCTGGCACATGCTTCCCATCTGGGGATACTACTGATTGAAGTAACAGCACTGGAGTGCCTGCCAGTCTTCAGTCTCCCAGGGTGCAGTACGCCAATACAGCAGGTGCTAACTTTAGCACTACCTTCAAGGTTTTAGGCTCTGGTCTTTGTGAGCCTGGCCAATGCAATGCAATGCAACACACAAAGAGGTCAGAACAGCCTTCCACAGCTATTGGCATGGATATCCCTTATTTTTAAAGGCCAAATCTAAACAAAGATGTTCTTCCTAAAATTTTGGCAGACACGTGGCTTTTCTGACTAGGGCAATGATTGCCACTATTCTGAAGGCTGTGTTAGAGGAGAATTCATTAAACATGGAAAAAAGGCTGGGGGGAAAAAAAAAATCTTCTTTAAGGGAGCACAAGATTTGGAGGCATTTACAGAAGACATACAGAAACCTAGGGATCTCCAAGCTGTATACATTAAATCCCTGGAATGGATGTCAGCTGTGAACAATCTGGGTCACTTTAAAGTCTAAACATACAACCTTAATGCATTTTTTCAGCTGTTTGTCTCATTAGAACTTCACAGATCTATTCACAATAAGGGGGGGGGGGGGGGAACCTGCCAAGAAATAAAAAAGCCACCCCACTTCCATATGCCAGGAAATTTATTAACTAACAATCTATCTGCATTACACAGAGATGGTATCTAATGATTTTCATGTACCTGTCACATGTCAAATGCCATCCAAGAATTCTTAGTGCTGGTGAATTAACAAGCACATAAGGGAATACAGCTGTAGATATGCATAGATACCTATACATTCAAATCTTTAGGCAACTTCAAAGTGCCTCCCCTTTTTTTTTTTTAACAATTGCATAAAGAAACATAAAAAGGAATGAGAAGGAAGGCAAATTGGGGTGATTCACTCATCAAATGCATGGAACAACCGCTCTATTTGAAGGGAATAGGTAAAGGCAAAAAGCGTCAACTTTCCCTCTTACTTGAAGTTAAGATTAAATTCTTAAGGATTTAAGAAGACCAAGATACAAAAATGCTCACCACTAATATATGAAATAATGTCATGGACACTCATGTATCAGTTAAATGCATTTTAAAATAACTGATTAGTTCAAAACACAAATATGTACCTAAGACCTTACCTGTCTCAACAATTTCTCAACAGCTGACATTACCATGAGCCCTCTCCACACAACCGGGGCAGTCTCTTCTACCAAGAAACCCATAGACATGCTGAAACAACAAAGCAAAAACTCAAGCTTTCCAGCACAATACCAAGTACATATGTAAAGAAGCTTGATTTAAATTAAAACATATGCTCACCATGCGATTCCATAGTTCTTAAGGGGCCTCATTAGATTTTCTAAAACAGAAGCAAACAAGGGTTTTTCTTGGGGGGGGGGAGTTGATTTTGGGTTTTGTTTTTATTTTTTTTTTAAAGAAATGAGCTTACACAATTTTTTCCCTTTTAAGAGCAGTTTTCCCTCTCTGTTAAAAGCATTTATCTATTTCCCCCCCCCATCCCTTCAATATACATTTATGTATTCTACCCAAGAACCTGGCCCCACTTTTTCTTAGGTTGTTACATTTTACAGATATCATTCATCTTTTGCCAGAATAACAATGCATCTGCCCATAATATAATGTCACTTTGTGCTCCCGAAACTGACTTCACCTATTTGTATGAAATCCCCATGCTGTGAGGCATAAATCCCCTTAGGATTAGGCAGCCTTCTACTTCTGCAATACTTCACTAAATGCTGAGTCATTTATATCAGAACAAAATCAAAGTTTTACAACATGATGGAATTTTAAGTGATTTTTTTTTTTAAACTATGCTATTCACAAATCTCGTGAATCAGAAGATTGTTCCATTAACACACCAGTGTTTTGGGGAATTCTTCTCATTGTATTAAGTCTGCTTTGGAATCCCAGAGGAAAGGTAACAAATAAAGCCACCCCTAAACTACATGCTGTCAACAGCTCTGGGTAAGAAGTCCTGGGTTTCTTCAGACTGGCAGAAGTCTGCAGGACTTCTAAAATTTCTGTAGGAACAAAAGATGCTTATTTGAGCATTGCAGAAGTAATGTCCTTGTTATGCTCCATATTCCTATGCTTTCCAGTGTCAAGAAAAAAAAAAGGGGGGGGGATATTGTAATTGTTCTGCTGGCAAAGGGGCAAGCAACCAGAAAGTAAACAAAAAAAAAAAGAGTGCATTCAAAACAAAACCTCACAAAAGCCAAAACCTCCTCTTTATAGTCTCTGCCATCCAAATTCACACCTCATCTCAAAATGGTGCACACACACACACAAGAGAACAAAAGGAATTTTATTTGGTCTAGCTGGTTTATTTTAAGAGCATGCACAGGCAGGAACCAGCAGAAAATAGAAAGAATACTTTAAGCAATAAAAAAATATAATACATATTTTGACAGAAACCTTTGATGCACCCAAAGTAAAATAGATATAGATAGTAAAATAAAAACAATGTGAATATAATGCAGTGCATTCAAAGCTGAACTCCAAATTCAGACAAATAACACCCAAGAGCACGCAAATTAAACAGCTAAACTCTACAGATGAAAGCTTTCAAGCAATCAAGTAAGTGGGCATTCAAGACATGTAATTTTGTAGAAATATGGCTGAAAATAAATTGGATGTTTTGGTTTACAAATCAAAAAGAACAAAATCAGAAACTAAATAAATCACTTGCATGAATACTGCGTTCAGGAATGATTATGGAACTGCTAGGGGAAAAGAGATGGGCTTGGACTGATGGACTGCAGCAGTGTAACACAACTCTTCTCTACTTGTGCAGCACTTTTCAGTGTTTAGTCAGGGCTTATTTTGGTGGCATTACACTGTCTAGCCACATTTCTAGGAATCACAGTCTTACTTCTCCCCCCTGCACTAAGATAGTTTTGTTATGAATAGGTTGATGACGTTTGAACTTCAGCCTAGAGCCATCTCTAGGCACTGCTTTGGTGTCCTTGTAAAGAACATATGCACCACCACAAGTTATAATACTGTTAGAAGTCTTGAGAAAAATGACTACACATTTACCTATGAGAGGGTTTTAAAAAAAGAAACAGGAAAAAAAGTATCTGCAACAGCACGTATCACTGCAGAGTCAAGGTCTGCTTCATTTTTACCATGAAATAGGAAGAATTTTAAGAAAAAACAAAAGAAAACAAAAAGGGGGGGGGGGGCAATCCTTGACCACTCAGCACATAAAGACCAGGAACCGGAGGGTAAGAAGAATGGAACAGATGCATTTATTCTGAGAAAGTTCACCAAAATACTACACCACTTCTCAGTTCAATCCAAGTGCTCTACAGTATGTCAGTCAAATATCCAGAGGTTAACTTCTCAACATCCTCTACCTGCATGGACGGTTTCTTCTGTATAGAGCCCAAGTAGACATACTAATCTCACAGAACAGACACACCTTCAGAGACCTCCCTTTCCTTCACCTCAGTAGGTAAAATAGGAGACTTGCCATGAGTACACAAACACTGACCTACAGAGTAGCCAAAAGGGCCTCTCTGTTATTAAAATATGTTCACTGTTTATTTCTCAATGGTAGAGTTTCATTTTATGAAAACTGGATCTTATTTTCTTTGGTTAACAACGAGGACTATAAACTGCTCCGAGCAGCAAGATTTAATCAAACTTATACAATGCACAAGAACAATTCACGACCCGCTGTATATTCTGGCTATAATGTTCTGCATATTCTCAAAGTAATACAAAATAATGCAGAGCACCCCACTGTTGCCTACTGCTAAAAGGCATTCTTAAGACTATCTCAAATCTAAAGTGCTTCAGTGGGCTCTGGTAATCACCCTTATCTCATCAAAAGCAACAGGCATTCCTCCTCCTTCGCCCTGGGTCTCATGAAGATTTTCTAAAACATAACATGTGAAGAAGATTTAGCTTAATGAGATCTCAGTAACATCTCTAATTTCCTTTGCTTTCAGAGTAAACACTTCCTTCTCTGTTATCAGATGCCTACCATACAGCTCCAAAAGTCCAACACATGAGAAAACAGATTTCTTAAAATCACAACGCACAGCAATACTATGCTACCTATGCTAAGAGATCAATAAAATATCCTTGTTTACGACTTTTCAGAAAGCTCGATGGACCTAAATAAAAGGGTGCTGTGTTTTCTCTGAACATACAAAATCAGATCAATAAGATCAACAGAGCACCAATAAAATGTCAATAAAATGTCTTTTCTGGTAGGATACAAGCAGGGCACTGGAAAAGGCAGACACATGCAAATTCATGACAGTACTACAGCAGATTGCCGATTAAAAGAGTTCTAGGACTGGTCTGAAGGCTGGTTTGTTATTCACGTGGGGAAGAATGATGCTGAAGTAAATAGGATGGACATTCTGCATTTTGTAATTTTTTTTTTTTAAACTTTCCCCCCGCCCCCCTGAAAATCAAGCCTTGCAGACAATCCTGACAAGGTAACTGAGTTGCCCCATTGTTTTTCTCTAGAAAGCCCAACATAGCTGTTCAATGGTGGCCACAGGTTAGTGCAGCACAGAAAGTACGCACAGAGCTATATATATGGTTTTGGCTGGGACAGAGTTAAATTTCTTCATAGTAGCTTGCATGGTGCTGTGTTTTGAATTTGTGATGAAAACAGTGTTGATAACACAGAGATATTTTAGTTATCACTGAGCAGTGTTTGCACAGCATTAAGACCTTTTCTGCTTCTCACCCCACCCCACCAGTGAGGGGGCTCGGGGTGCACAAGAAGCTGGGAGGGGACACTGCTGGGACAGCTGACCCCAACTGACCAAAGGGCTATTCCACACCATATGACGTCACGCTCAGCATATAAAGCTGTGCGAAGAAGGAAGGGAGGGGACATTGAGAGCGATGGCATTTGTCTTTCCTAGTAACCTTTACCCGTGATAGAGCCCTGCTTTCCTGGAGATGGCTGAACAGATGCCTGCCAATGGGAAGTAGGGAATGAATTCCTTGCTTTGCTTGTGTGCACAGCTTTTGCTTTTCCTATTAAACTGTCTTTACCTCAACCCACGAGTTTTTGCACTTTTACCCTTCCGATTCTCTCCCCATTCCTCTGTGGGGGAGTGAGCAAGCAGCTGTGTGGTGCTCAGTTGCCGGCCGGGGTTAAGCCACAAGGAGACATTTCAATTCTTGGCTTAGTTTTCGGAAGAGGTCTGCTGACTGATACATTAGAGCAAGCAAAGGCTTCAGTCACATCTCATCAGGTAAGTAAAGATCATTATTCCAGAAGACTGTGATGTTATACTACACCTCCTTAGGAGGCATCATGCTGTTTAAGAAAAGCAAAGGTAGCATATAATTATTAAATATGAGTATAGTGGATCATGCAACACCCTAGCAAATCTATTTTGAGCTCAATGACTGAGCGAGCACTAATGCAGAGGAGTTGCTCAGAGTTTTCAAGTATCTGAAATAAGGGGTAGGTTGGGGTTTTTTTACCATTTCAAAGGCAAAAAAAAAATGCAAACATGAGATGAGAACACCAGAAGCTCAGATTTTCCTCCATGTTAAAGATTTCGTATTGTACTTAGCTATTTTTGGAACTTGCCACATTTCCTAGAATGATAACGAATTATTTTACTTAATGTTTGTCTTCAAAGGTTCTTAATAATGGAAGTCACCTGTCTGTCCTAATTAAATTTTGGTCATCGATCAGGAAAGTGGTGCTTTTAAGTTGTTCCAAGATGGGACGTCAATAGCTAAATCTATTGACAAGTAGAACAATTGTACAATTTTCCAGTTAAAAACATCCTACTGACCTTTGCATGCAGAGTTCCAAATGTTTCCAAGGACACTACCAATGCAGAAGTGTTTGCCAGCACAGACACCACCGCAAGCTCCAGGCTATGCTCTGAACGCATCTGTTTCCTGATTCTTAACTTTCATACAAGCCCCGTTTCCGTAACACCATGCACCCAAAATGAACATTTTTACCGAACAACATGCTTCTGAGCTGGGGAATTATTATTTCATGTCACAGATGAGGGAATCAAGACCTGGACTGTGAAACTTACTCTAGGTTATTCAGAATCCTGTGGATTTGGAGACCTATGCTGTGCTCCCCCAGGGCCTGATGCTTTAACAGATCCATGGCTCCACTTACAGCATCTCCAATGTTGGAAAGCATGTAATGCACAACTGATAAACATCTAGGCAACCTGAACAGTTTAGGTGCATTGCTGAAGTTACGTACTTTCCCTTGAAACTCCCAAATATATCTGAAAGAATTAAAATTTTAAAAAAGCGAACTGAGGCACAAACAGCGTACAACAGAAAAAGCTGTAGAAAGTTACACTACATATTGTCTATAATACCTAGGTCTCCGAATAACATTTTAGCATCTCACATTTAAGCATTAAAGCAGCAGCTTTAAAAGTGTATTTCTGAATAGTTCATAAGCTTAAGTATTCCTTCATCTTTTATAGTATGTTATTTAAATAAAACCCATACTGTAACTCCTCTGCATACATGTATCAAAATTTGAGCAAGTTGATACTTCTACATAAAAGCTGAAGGTTCTGCTGCTGTTTGCACAGCTCATCATTAGCTGAGGTTTTCCTGCAAATTGCTATTTTCCACCTCCTCACATCTCAGCGACATCTCACTGCCTGAAACACAGAAGATGTATCGCACAACAAAACACACAGCCACCATGCTAGTCAGAGTAAGAATAATCTGTGGATTCCAGTACGTTAAACAAGATTATCTGGGACAAACTTAATTAATGTACCATACATACAGACAAGCTGAAACAGATTTTCAACATGGTCACTTATAAAATCTCAAAAATTTTTGCATCATCTGTTTTTTAATTGTGTACAATTTCATGCTGCAGTGACTACAGAATACTCTATCACAATCTTAAAGTTAGGACTCCAACTCACACAGCACCTTCTGTTAATCACAGTAAACAGTAATTCTCACATGCTGTTGCTATGTAAAAGTATAAGGAACTTATTTGCTGTTTATTTTGAAAGTCACCTCCCAAGATCAATGTTCTGTAATGGGAGGATCCAGGTTCCAGTCAAGGACACAAAGGCTTCAGACCATATAGGGTTTCCAACAACAGGACAGGGATAGAAGGAAGGAAGGGGACACAGAAGGAAGGAAGGGGACACAGAAGGAAGGAAGGGGACACAGAAGGAAGGAAGGGGACACAGAAGGAAGGAAGGGGACACAGAAGGAAGGAAGGGGACACAGAAGGAAGGAAGGGGACACAGAAGGAAGGAAGGGGACACAGAAGGAAGGAAGGGGACACAGAAGGAAGGAAGGGGACACAGGACAGGAAGAGTAACAAAAAGGTTGGGCTTTACTTGTGTAAATATAGATGTCTCCTGTCACTCTGGATGCCTTAGGGAGCTGAGATTTGTACAGGGCTAGCAGATTTGACAGAGGGCATAGGGGAGGAACCATACCTTCTGAAGGGGCAGCTAGATGCCAAACACCATACTGCAGCATGTTTAAAGCAGTACTAGTTTCCTAAGCAAAGGCAAGTGAATTCCACCCACAGTGTGGTAAAGGGGAAAGAAATGTGGCAGAGGGGAGGGGGACAAATAGCAACAGGTCCCCAGAGCATCCCGCAATAAAACAGAGACACCGACCTACGTCAGAGGGGAAAGGATGCTGTCACCAAAAGAAGATTAGTCAGAGTCACAAATTTTAAATCATTGTTTTAACTGTAATCAGTTTTAACTGCTTATGCCAGAAGCCCAGAATATTCCACGGCAGGTGACAGACTAATTGAGACTTCAAGCTTGATTTCACACTGTGTTTTAAGTTTATTTGCAGGATTGCCCTAGAAATACTGCAATTTTTATTTTAAGCTTGAAGAGCTCCTCACAAGGAAGGCCGTGATTTCCCATTACACCCCACACTCACAGCATTACCTAACCACGAAGACATCACAAATACTTAAACCAAAGCAAACTAGCAACGAGACTCACAGAGCATTATTCAGTGCTCACAGTTCAACTTTCAGAAACAAATGCATAAAGAAATGCAGCTTTTGCCAAAAGATTTGCTTCTCATATTTAGCCAGTCTACCACTCCTATCACCTGAGTAGGTTTTCCCCTTTTTTTCCTCCTGATAGACTGCAGAGGAAACACAGCTCTGTAAAAGCTTTTTCATTAACAGAACTGTTTTGCAGATATGTCTTCATCAGTCCTACCTAAAAGCAAAAGAACTAATTGCTTGCTGGAAGACTATACTTCAAAAGCAAGTCTGGCACAAGTAAATAGCACAGTGATTTAGTCATATCTTTTACATTTTAAAGCATTGCTGACTTGTTAGGTTTAGAATAGTAACACAGGACTAGTTTTAAGTATCTTGCTATTACCTTCCATCACAAATGTCTTTCTCACAATCGCTAAAATAACCCACATTTTCAAAAGCCCTCAGATCCCCATGGAGCCAAAAAAGTTTATTTATAGTGGATCAAAAGCTTTATTAGACTAATTTGGGTAAGTTCTTTTAGTTCATTACACCCACGAGGAATGAAATAGACTAATACAACATTCAGCTCAAGGCTTCCATCCTGACACACAAAACCTCTGGGAAGGCTCACGTTGTATGAAGCACTGACTTGCTTCTGTGAGAGGGGGACTGCCCAAGTCAGTCACATAACAGCGTGACAGACAACAGTAAAGCAGGACAGGGAGAAGCAGGAGCCCAAGGGGCAGACATTCCCTACACATTACCTTCAATTCAAGATCTAACTTCAAAAAAAATTCCAGTTAACTAGGGACTTCCATTGCTTTCAAAGCAAAACTATGGAACTCAATACATTTGAGTCGATTCAGCCTTTTTAGGTTCAATATTGTAATCAAGACCCAAAAAAAGAAATGCAGGTGAAAACACATGGAACAAAAAACTGTTCAAAGGATCAGGTGTAATTTGAAGGGGGGGGGGGGGGGGGAGCACCTGGACACTGATGACTGATGAAAACTACAGTAAACTTGTTGACTCTTCACTTTAAAAAAAATGTGTTTCTGTGTATATTAAATATTCCCTTTTGCATTTCACATGAATCCCCTCATAAATCCTTCTGTGATTTTATTCTAATTTCACCACTTGCAAAGTGAAGTTCTATGTACTTTACAAGATTATGACCATCAACTAAAGCAATGGAAAGAGATGCTAGCTTTCAAACTCTTACTGTCCATTCTAGCCTCTGGTCACTATAGGGACATTTTTTCTATTTTTGATGCATTCTGCTTAATTTCTTTATTCTGAAAAGCCACTCCATTGTAATGTAGAGAAGGGGAAGGAAAGAGGAAAAATACAGCAAGAAACACATAGAGAAAAAAACATGAAAGTGAAATTGCAAGGTAAAAATAGAATTAGTTACAGTTCTTTAATTTTACTTCTAGCAGAGAAGGGGGATGGAAATATTTATTCACCTGAAATAAGCAAAAAGGTAAATGTCTTCAGTGTACAAACAAAAAAATGAATCATTTCTTTTGTTTACATATGTACAATGAAATGTGTATCTATCATGTTACTATAATAAAACTATTTCGGAATTTAATCCCAATTTGTATAAAATTTAAACCAGACAAACCATTTGTATCTCTAAGAGTAAGCTTTATAATGTAATGAATATTTGCTAGCCGTAATCCATATCAAAACATTTATAATTACTGCACTGCAGGATTAACAACATGAAGAGTAATACACTTCTGCTTTCAAGTACTTGACATGTATTTTTTCAGGTTACAGTGTTTCAGTAATTTATATTGCAATAGCATTTAGTAAAATTTGATTCACCGTTTATCCAAAAAAGACTGCTCTCAGTAAGAGGCTTTAATTACTACATCATCTTATACTTTTTTGCCTTACTTCTTTTGTAATTGTAAGTATGAATTTATGTATAATGAAGAATAAAATTTTAATAAATTAACTGTTTAGAGAGGTTTTATTTTTTAAACAGCAGCTAACAACTGCATGCCTATAAATAATTCCTTGTAGAGTTGCATATCCTCCACCTTCTTTTCCTCCTAAGTAAAGGTCATCAATTTTTTTTCTACAAGTGAACTCAACAATAGCTGAATTAATCCAGTTTGAGGTTAATTGTTACAGGCTTGAGGGCAATAGTCAAGGTCTAGAATAAAATATTTAACACTTGAGTATTCTTCTCATTTTAAACTACCTCATCACATATGAAAGAGCCTCCCAAATATAAACTACAACTAATTACAACATTCTTAATTATTATTTTGTCACATGTAAGACACACAGCACCACTCTACTTCAGCCATCCAGATAAACTGGGATAAGACATCACCAAAAGTAAAACACAGGTTTTCAGTTCAGACTTCTTTCGAAACAGAACCATTAAAGCATACCGTTAGACTATACACAATCTAAAAATCACTTGTTCACAAATCAAGAGGTAATGGCAGTAGCAAATATGACTTTTTTGAAAGAATCAAATTTCATTTTTATTTAAATTAATTATGATGCGGTTCCACTGGTAAAGCATGATAAAGACCACTTTGTTTGAGAGTGCAAACTGAATCTTTAAAATTAAACCCTTATGTTAGATCAAGAAACTTCTTCATGGTTACCTCAATAACTACCCTACCTATGTAACATTTTCTCTGTTTAACTAGTCCACTCCAAATTTTCTATTTATAACCCTCAAATGGATGCACCACAATCCCTTGATACAGCTAATTCCAGCAGACATCTTTAAACAGTCACAACAGATTCTATTTTAAATCATCACTTTCTGTTAGGAGATTCTGCTATCACAGTCTAAAGAGTAGCAGACACATAAATGTGTCCAAGTGAAAAAAATGCAAGTGTCAATTTCTGACTTTAGAATTTTATCAGTAATTTCATTTCTATAGCTCCTGCAATATTATTAGACTCAATGGGGCCAGACACAACTACTGCTAGCTTTCTCTCAGAAATTACTTTTTATTGCAAATTTTGAAAACAGATGCCCACTACTGATATTTTAAATATACTATTTTATTAAGAAATAAAAAAGACACTGAGGATATCACAAAATGGCAACAAAGCTTTGAAATATTAAGAGAGCACTCAACTGTCATAAAGAAAAAAAGCCCACCAAAGCCTTCATAATCATTTAAATTAAGTGAAGAAATGTTATATTTATCTGGCAAAATGGCAACATCTTTTGGTAATATAATAACCTTTACTCTCTGCCAACTAATTTAAATGGTAGATTTAAAAAGAAGGAAAACAATGAAAGTATGCAGTTCACTAAACCAGAAAACGGCTTTTAAGTCAATTATTTGGGGAAAGACTATAAGTAATGCTTTTGTTACTTGTGTTATAAGCGTTGCCCTGTGTATATATTGTAGATGATGTTAATATTTATTCCATAGTTAGATAATCCTCCATTAGCTAATTAAATTCAGTTATGAACTTATTAACCAATATTTCCCTGACCATTTAGTTAAAGTATTTTGAATGACACCCTATTAAATGTTAGCAGAAATCCAATGTACTGCAGTTTGCAAAGTTAAATTAGTGAGGTATCTTCCATTTATACAGACTCTCTCCTCGCTAAGAACTCCTAATTCATTTTGAAAACTTAAACTACAGCATAACTATAATAATTTCTATTCAGAAGTAATAATTGCTACATGGATTTATTCTGTATGGTACCAGGCATCCCTAATTCCTTTTCAACTGCTACATGTGAGAAAAGAAATAGAAGTCAAAGAGTGCAAGAGTGCTCGGAACTTCCCAGGATTACTCTACAGATTCATTTTCAAATCCAGGTCTCACACTGAAGACAGCAATAGACTTTAAACAATTTCTGATTGCTCTGCTATTTAGAAAAATGTTTGTAATTGACTTACTTATTGTTATGTATACACTGCTAATGCACATCTTTAACACAGAACTGCCTGGTTTTGCTCAATTACTGTACAAAATATTTGTTTAGAGTTTATATTTTATTCTTAAAAATGTAGTAAGAAATTGGAAAATAACACTAAACCTCATTATACCAAAATACAAGGGTCATACATATTTTTATATCTATACGTGTCTATATACGCCTATATATACACACACCATATATATACACCTATGACGGATCACTTCCTTGCAAGCTTATCCTATCTGTCACTCATTAAAGGAATCCTTGAAGTTCACAATTAAAGCTTCCTATGCCCTCCAAATTCCTATTTTCACAACAAAATCATCTTAGTGTCAGCTACTTTGCCAGCACTTTCATTGTTGTTACTCTACAGCTTCATCGACTCAAGAGTTAAAAGTGCACAGAGAAGTGAACAGAATTCCTGAAATACAAATTATATCCTGTTATCAATTAGTACATGAGTTTCTCAGTAGACTTGTGTAATGCGCAAGCTTTTGAAATACGCAAATCCATTTTCTGTCAGTTAAAAAATAAGGTATGTTCTTAAATCTTGATGATAATATTTGCTTGTACCTTCCACACAGAATTAGAAAGAATACATTTTAGCAATCAAAACGTTAGGGCTTACAAGTCAACATCAGCAATTTTAATTCAGGGAAATCCTCCCATTTCTTTGTTACATTGAACTCTGTATTTTTAACAGCACTTGAAACATGTTAAGACAAAACCCTGTAGTGAATTCTCAGTGTATATCCAAAATATCTACAGTCACTGAAATTTAAATACAAACAAAATTGAGCTGCCCTAATATCTGACTGAATATACTCTTAAGTTCTTGCATTCCTAGCAAGTTAATTTGTATAACCATATGAAATAGACTGGGCAACTTGCTTCTTATTTATGGCTTATGACATGGATTTAAATTTGGTATGGATTAATGAAATACATAGCAAAATGTATAAGCAGTTCAAAGTTATCTCATCAATTTTTAAGACAGTGAGGAAAAAAAACAATGGAGAATCAAATTTTTACCTGATCTCCTTTGGAAAGGAAAAAGTCAACGTCACATAAAAAGGAAAAGAGGAGAGATATGAAGAATACCAGAACATAGTCCCTTTTGTGTTCACATTGCATAGTGCACTTCAAATGCAAAATTCATAGCAAAAAAAATCTGTTACGGGAAAACACAGCGTGTATGATATATACCCTCAACAGGGTCCAAAGTACAAGAGAATGCAAGAATACTTCAATTTGTATCAGGAGGTCATATTCTATGGATGATACATGAGAGGGTTCAGTTATTTATTTATTACACAACAGATTTAGCCTTTGACATCAAAAAATAAAACAGAAACCCAACAAATAAAACCAAGTACTCTCCTTCTCTCTTAGAAATTAATCTAAAAGTCTGTACTTGTAAGCCAGGTACATAAATGTAGAAAGCACTCAATTTGACAGTTGCCTGTATAAGCACACGCAGTGCATCCATATATGGAAATACAATACTTTTTCTTTAACCAGAGTACAGGGTATAAGCATAAGGAGACAGAATTTTAATTGTATAAGAAATCCAAAGTTTGCCACTTATTAATTTTTCAGAGGCTAACGCTGCAAGCTCAATAACCACCCTTTAAAGATACTGGCACTATTTCATTCTGCATGCTTTATACCAACTGAGAATGTACAGAACAACCACCACCACAACACCCATACACACAAACAAATTACGATCAGTTACAAATGGACTTTCTACAACAATAGCAGAGCAGATGTAGAGGAACACCTCTGCTATAAGGAAAGGCTGAGAGAGTTGAGGTTGTTCAGCCTGGAGAAGAGAAGGCTCCAGGGAGATCTTATTGCAGCTTTTCAGTACTTAAAGGGGGGTTATAAGAATGATGGGGACAAACTTTTTAGCAGGGCCTGTTGCAATAGGACAAGGTGTAATGGTTTTAAACTAAAAGAGGGTAGATTTAGGCTAGATATAAGGAAGAAATTTTTTTACGATGAGGGTGGTGAAACACCAGAACAGGTTGCCCAGAGAGGTGGTAGATGCCCCATCCCTGGAAACATTCAGGGTCAGGTTGGATGGGGTTCTGAGCAACCTGATCTAATTGAAGATGTCCCTGCTCATTGCAGAGGACTAGATGACCTTTAAAGGTCCCTTCCAACCCAAACTATTCTATGATAAATAAACAAAGATCATGGCATAAAAGGAAGTGGAAAGAATATTTAACTTCCCTTTTACCTAGCAATTACTGCCCACAAATATTAATGGGTATTTACAGTTGGATTATTTCACTGAAGCTCTTTTATGTCCTATTTGAACTGGTACATGTCCTTGATCCCTCCCTGTCAACAAGTATTGCCAGTTTGTACTTTCTTCAGTAGAATCCTAGTACTTTTTAATGTGTAGGCCAGGTGTTACAGTGTGGGACTGTTTTTGTCTCTGGTTACATGTTTTTAATTTTTATAATTACATGCACTTTATCACAGGATGGGCAAGACAAAGCATTAAACAAATCCTATCGCCTCCGTGTCCCTACCACTCCCAAAAAAGCATACTCCCCTATGCTCAAGCATCACATAAACAGGGTATCAGGATAAAGCCATTCTTCAGTTTCACCCTTGGCTGTCCTGAGTGGAAGTTAAATTTCTGAAAGGTAAACAGACTTGATGCAACCGTTCTATTTTAGGTCTTCCTTATTTCTCTCCAGACTCTCCTACCTGAATTTATTTTTCCCCAGACCAGAATCCTTCCTAGCAAAAGCAAAATTAGGAGTTTTGTCTACTGTCTTTACCTTGTGGTAGTGAAGTCGCCACCACTGCATTCCTAAACACACAACTTGAAATAAAAATTAATCAAGCAGCCTGGTGTGTTTGGCTGAAGAAAGAGAGATCAACACAATCATTCCAATGACATTGTATACAAGCTACTGTAATGACCCTTCTCTTATTTCGTAGATTAGTCTTTTTTTTTTTCCTATACTAGTGTTTGGTTTTTTTTTTTAATTTGGAGGTCTTCTATAGTGGGATCCTGTATAGCGAGTTTAAAACTACTGACAGTAACCTTCCTTTCCATAAAACTCCCAAAGCCTGTGGACCAACATAAAAAAAAAACAACCCTGAATATGCTCCTAGTTGTACAAGCTAGCTTTGAAAGCAACCTCATTACTAAAAAAAAAAAATAGACTAAGTCTACATCTTCTGTTTGCATCCCTTCTGTGCCACACCAAGGAAGCACCAATGAGTGGTCCACACTTATCCCTGTACAAAGAAGACAGCAAGAAAAATCACCTCCACTTACTTGGTGTTAATTCTGGGTTTCCTTTTAAGTTCATCATCTTTGGAATTGAAGGTCCATATATGTCTGCATCGAGTAAACCAACTTCTTTTGTCTGTGTAAGGAACAAAAAAAAAGTATTTGTCAAAATATCTGTCTTCCTTTATGAATTATTAGTTGAACAAAATTTCAAAACTGCCGATAGAAATAAAAATATGATCTTGATTTTAGGCATAAGTTATCACTGTTTCCTTCCTCTCTAAATTGCAATTGAAGCATGAAATATAACAGTCTCTACAAGTTGAGCCAAATGTCTTCACAAAATCTAGATTCTCAATACACAGAATCCTCACTTGCTCATTTTCTTACTTACAATGTAGACCACAGACTTTATATTAACAAACATTACAAACAATGTTCGCTCTACTCCATGTACATTTATGCAGAAATAATGTTTTAACTTTTTTAAAAGGTATCAAATTTTATTGTAAAGAAAAAAAAAGCAGCAATGTTTGTAAATATATTAGAATTAATGCAATTTGAATTATACTAGTGACTACAAGGAATGTGAAAAACATAAAAAACATATTTTTATCTTCCATTTAAGTGGCCAGAGTAAACTTTTGCAGACATGTTGACAATACTGAAATGCACGTCTCTGACACCAATTAAGCAGGCAGAACATTTTAATCAAATGCATTTACACAAAAGAATGCTAAAAAATGGGTTTATTCAACCACATATGGTACATTAGGCAATAAACTTTAAAATTATTTCAGCTATGCAGTCTAGACTTACAAGATCCATTTCTATATGCTTTTTTATAGATATAGATATACATACACATTTTGTGGAAATTAAACTATTTTTCCTACAGATGGCAAGACACACTACCAATTACCAAGTTCTGCAAATTAAGTAGTAAAGAGCAAGCCCTTTAAAGTGCTGAACGTCAAGTTTGTCTAATATAAAAAGCTAATTGTATTCAACATCTTGCAAAATTGCAAGCAAGTATGTTTAAGGGCTTGTTTGAAAGGTTAAGGCAGCAATGGGAGCTTTTCCAACAATGCCAAATAAGAATTTCACTGTTAGTGTTTCAAAATGTGTGCTTCATTTTTTTGGATGAAGCGTTCATGATTTGGTATCATATATTAAGCCATTTTGCTATCACAGTTTTGATGGGAAAGATGGAGAGAAAGACAACGGCTCAGTAATAACTATCAAGTTTCTGGTTAGAAAAAGAGTATAACTAGGCTTTTAACACAAGTATACAGCTTCTCTACCCTTGAACAGGATTTCTAAACATGGAGTATATTCTGTGGCATCACAATCAGTTTGTTTGTTTTAAAATAGAAATGCACGTGGATTAAAAACCTAGGTATTCAGGCCACTACTTCTAAATAAATCTGAAATTCAATTAAGATAAAAAAACTAAATCATAGAAGCCTACACACCTGAGAAGCAAGACGGACCATTTTTACTACAACATATATAATAATTTGGGTTCGGGGGTTTGTTTTTCTGTGGGGGTTGCTTTCTTTTTTTCTTCTCTTTCTTTAAGCTGTTGATAGCGATCCCTGAAGACACCCTTAACAGCTGAGCAATTTAAAGTGTCAAATTTACCTAATATAAGCCAAGTGCATCTTAAATTTTACAACTGAGAAGTAAAAAATGCATTACCATACACAATCTACTATGCAATTTGAAAAATAAGGTTTTACTACAAAAATCAACCAAATTTGGGTTCAGTTATTCAATATACTTTTTTATTAAACAGAGCAAAGCATATGTAATTACAAGGATTATTTCATTTAGATATTTTAATATTGCTTTCTTTATAACATCTTGTGAAAGCTATTACAAAAAAGTTCAGGAGTTATTCTGACAAATTATTCTACTTCTTGCCTACTATATGAAAGCTGCAATTTCAAAAAGATTGAAAAGACCCATTTTTATGTTAGATTTCAAAGACATCAACAACAGTATTAGAGCTTCTTTGTTCTTGTACAAAATGCATATTTTAACAGATTAGAAAGATTCATGACTCAGTCCCTTTATCTGTGTCAGCAGCTAATCAAACCCATCAAAACATCATCTAAGGGCTGTGCCACCTAATTACTTCTCAAATGAAAGTAAATATTTGCAGAAAAACCTACATAGTGTTTTAAACCTGACTGACATCCTTTCCCTCAACTTTTTGAGGGTTTTCCCCCCAACAAGGATCGTGACTATCCACTGACTGACTGACTAACTACAATGATCTTACAACTCACTACAGTTTTGTTTTCAGCCTAAAGGGACTGAAGATTTAGGATGATCTAAATTAATTAGATTGACCACCTGGGCATAGTCACATCTTCACCACCACAGGCCACTTACTTATTCCTAGGAGTCAACACGAGTGTATCTACGAGTGTACCAAATTTCCTGAAATGGAGAAAAATATCCCTCAATTATGTAGGAGGACTTTGCAAATTCAGTTACTACTCCAAATTACACAGCTGATCTTTGTTTCAAGCTAATACAATAAACCTGACAGTTTCTCAAAAAAGTTTACACACTTCCTCAAAAGTAAGAAAGATGCCTGTTTCCAAGATGCACTGCTTTTGTTCGAGGATATGGTTCAACAGAACAGGTGACTTCAAACAGAAAAATAATTAACAGATTCTATCCAGTTTCTACAACTCTTGTTAATGACAGCACAAGTGTTCCTGTAGGCATGGTGCTTTCTACAGGATTATAAGAGAAATGTCTTTTGGAAAATCTTTAAATCACTGACAGAACCTCACTAAAGACAGCCTAAGGTAGGCTTTTTTTCTTCACCAAGCAATTCAACGTTAGGTAAAAAGAATTCACGCTAGAAGTGTGCCTAGAAGTAGTAGCTTATACAGAAAGCATTGGCCCAATAAGCTAAGGTTTTGAGTTTTGTTTCTCCCAACTATCCCTGCGTTTGCAGGATGTAAGCATGCCTAGAATACTAATAATAACCCTTTACTCAAGGTTTAATTATCTTGGAAAAGCATTATGGCATCTACCAAGGAATCTTTTAAGACAGGCACAGCACAGAGATCATCTCTTCCAGAATTTACAGTGTTTTAAATCCCCAGGAGACAAAATAATTTGTATCCATCTGGATGCTACGACATGAAACTGTTAATCAGAATTACCAACACCAGATACTTCTCACGCTGAGCGAAGTTTAATCCAGATGCATGAGTTACAATAATAAAAAAAATTAATTTTAATAAATTGTGTTTTCACCCATATAACCCACACCTCATATAAATCAGCACATCTTTCAAAGTACTGCTGTAATAAAACAAATCCTAAAAAACATGCATAACATCAAACAAGGGAAAAAAGAACATCTGGGCAGAAGGAACACATTACAGAGGATCACAAGCAGGGCCAAGAAGACAACTTAAAAAACATAGGGGGAAAAAATAACACCTCTATGATTCCTCTAATGTCCTCTGACATTATTTTCATAGGTATATACATTTCATACCAATGCTGAATCATTTTTTTTTCCTTAAGTAGCATTAGGGTTATGCAGACAGAAATGTAGCAGTCAAAGCACACCCAAGCACGTCAAAGTCCCCCTGCTTCTAAGTGTTTTTCAGAGCACTGCACATACCACTGCTTCAGCCACCCTCGGCACTCTCCGGGAAAAGGATTCAGGTAATACAACTCCACCATCTTCTTATGGCTGCATTTTCTCCTTATGAAAATATTTCTATCCTGTGCTATTAACAAATAGCATTCTGTCTCTCCACCTGGCATAGCAATAACCAAGTTCAAAACAGCTGTTCTCAAGTTAACATCTGTCCTTTTCCTTCCACCTGCCCAGATGTGAAAGAAAGTTTGAATCAATCTTCAAGTTTACTACAGTTGGAAAATACTTTCTAGAGACCTGTATTTTTTTGTTGCCTAACTGCAAGTTCTGAACAGCTAAACTCTGAAGATATAACTGACAATGTAACCACTCCCATAGGATTTAATGATTTATTTCCACATCACTGCACATATGGCAAGCTACTTTGAAAAAATATACTAAAGTTACACATGCAGAATTACCAGCCTCTTCAGTAATATTCCATCAAGCAGAGAGAACACAAGATTAGAAATAAATATATTGTTGGCACATGAAAACACGAAAGTACTCTCTTGGTCTCTTCAGCAAAAAGTATACTTAAACACTCACAGATGTTAATATTTACCTTCTTATCAATGCTTTTAAGGCTTCCCCCCCCTCTCGCTAAATGTTCTGTAGCATAGGCTAACTACTGCTAGGATTTGCTCTTTCTGCAGTACTGGTGCCAGCTGTCATGGTCTCATCCGACCATTGGTGAGCTCAAGACCACAAAAAAAAAAAAAATTACAGGATAAAGGACTGTGGTAAAGAACTATAACTCCTCTTCATCTACTGCTTTTACATCATTGACTACATCATCCTTTTTACTTCACTACCATTAATCTTCCCAACAAGATATTAATTTGCCCAACTAGACCTGTGTAAATATTTCTGACAAATATTCAGCATAAGGTACATCTATACAATCACTGCATCTCTTACCTCAGTACAAACACAGGAAAGTTTTCATTCCAATTTAGAAACTTCCCTCACCTATACTAAGAAATGAAAACAAGTTTTCCCAGTCGCCACGTATAGATTCTGTATTTACAAGAAAACCAGATGCTACATCGATAAAGAAGATATTCTTGCATATATCCCCGAAACACGAGAATACTACAGCTTCATTTTGTGCAGTGTACAAATTACAGGAATAGATAACCTCACTAAAAAGATTCTTTCCTTTAACTTTCCTGGCAAGATTCTCAATGTAATTAAAGTTTGGTTTAGCCTTTGAACTCGGCCACTGCCTTGTGAGCAATAGAGATTTGCAAGATAGCTATATTCTGAATTAATGATTTTCAAGCTCTGAACTTAGTTATCATAAATCCTTTTGGAGGGAAAAATTAAAATAAAGTTGTTGAAGGTCATATTAGACCTAGTCCCTCTATATACTGGCAGAGAGAGGTCTTGTAAAAATCCAGTAAATTTTGCTTCCTTTGCTTTTTCTTACACATATTCAAAATTGTTCAATTGTTATTATGCTTGTTCTCTTAGTCAGGTGAGTTTTACTATACATGGTCCTTGTACAGATGCCATAGGTCCATGTTTATGACAAAATGATCCATATCTTTCCTCCTGTTAATTATTTTAGCAGACACTTAAGAGTTGCTTAGTCTCTCCGATGCACTTTCTTTATGTAGGTTCCCTTTTCTGTCTTTCAGGTAATATTAACTATGATAATCAATTACATTTTCCAGTAACAGATCTTTCAACCAAATGTTGAAATTCCATTTGGTTTAAATGTTCCAGTTCCATTCATATATCTCCAAGGACCCCTCCACACATACTTCTGTGTTCAGTGGAGAATCTGATGATATTCACTGATTTCTTCCAAGTTGCCAAATGCTTTATTGAGGAACAAGCCTGATAAAAGACTTCACGCCAACAAAAAGGAGAAAAAAAGAAAAAAAAAAAATCAGCTCACAAAAAGCTGCTATAAATAGCTGTTAATCAACATAGCCTATGTTACTGCTAAACATCCAGAGAGTCTTTGACAGCATTAATTTCATTTTTGCTCATCTTTTCTGAGACTTTTTTCCATACTTGGTAGGGCATGTGTATCCCCACTGGACGTTAATGGATGATATTCTACTTTGAAGTAAACTCTGCAGTCCACCAGAATTCCCTGGTGTTCAGCCTGGGAGGGATAGAGGCACAGGTTAATGAGCTGTCGTTGTTCTATACAGTGAAGGATCCCCTACACCAGAAGCGCTCCCAATATTCAGCAGCTGCAGCCCTTTCCAAAGACAGAGATTCCAGCTTTACTAAATGAAGGTGCCAGTTATTTTTAAAGCTGGTACTCTTAATCCACCACCAGGACTCCCAATTTACCCTTTTAATGTCATTATAGACTTAGAGCTAATCCCAAACTGCAAGCAGCAACACATAGGACAAAAAGGAACTTAAAATCAGGATAGGCTCTGGATTCCTCATTTGACATACTGACACACTGAATAGCCATCTTTTAATCCCTAATTCTCTAACTCTTTCAGCTGCACACTATTTAAGCGCCTAGCTGTAAATTGGATTAAAGCCAAAATAGTACCACTGCAGTTTTCTCACTCTCTATCCTAGAAGATCATTTAATCATTTGATTAAAATAAAACATTTTAAGTGGCCTATGTTTAAAAATATTTTTAATTTCACTCATTTTTTACTTGAAAAACAATAAGATTGTTAAAGCTTTATTCTCTCATTTTCTTAGCTGATCTAGAAGCCAAGCTGCCATTGCAAGATAACTCCAATCAATTCTAACTGGCATCTCCAGCTTTATTGGCACTTCTTAGCATTAAGAAACAAGCATGAACACCTTATCTATAGCAGTTAAAGTCTTCTGATTCTCTAAGCAACAAAGGTAAAGATGCCTAGAAATCAAACCCTAATAATTAGGAAAGCTGCATAGGAGGACAATAAAACAGGTCACAACTTGCCTTCACACTATAATTATTCAGTGAAGGAGCCCATTATTGTCTAAATTCTTCTAGATTTGTTTGTTCTCCCCACATGGAATTTTTTCCTTACCAGAAAGAAATGTATATACATTGTGAAGTTACCTATTAATGCAGCAGTCAAATATTATCCTGTAGACAAATACTTTAATTACAGGAGCCAAATATTTGGAAAAAAGTTGGAATGTAAAGAAAATAGGCTAGGTGGATTTTGAGTAGTTTTAAATTTAATGTGTGTTGTTTGATTAAATACACATTTTGAAATAATTAAAACTAATTTTATTATCACAATAGTGAATTCACATGAAGACTCTGCTCATAACTACATAACTTCTGTGCTATAACTTACTATATATTTATGAGAAACCTCTTACGTATGCGTATAATAGGCAGATATCCACACGAGTTTTCTGCTTTTAAAAAAAAACCTGCGTTGTGACATTTTGACCGTGATATTGTTTGAATACGTTTTTCACTTAGCTAATCATCAACTTTCCCCAGCTTTATTCACATTACAAGACAATGTGTTTGGCCTTTCCCTGCCCGCGGTTAAATGCCATCTGGCGGGGGAGAAGCGCTCTGTCCTCCCCCGGCGCTCCCTCTGCCGGCCGGCCGGCCGCCTCCCTCCCTACAGAAACACGGACGGCCTTATATTTAAAATACTACGTTGCTCAGCAACCAGTGGGTTTGCTTGGGAAAACAAAGGCCACTCCCTAAGATAAAAATCATCCTTGATGTATTTCAAATTTTGGTCCTGGTCTGCTTGACCCAGTAATCCCCTGACACAGAGTTAGGCTAGTATAGTTAAAACCGATGCCTTTAATCACATGCCCCCGCTGCTGTAGGCAGAAGCCACTTGCTTATGCTTACATGCTTATTTGTTCCATATGGTTTTACTTCTTGCTCCTCTGTCCTTCACAACACAAAAACCATTTCATCCTATAGTGAAAAATGTAAATCTTCCTGGAAAAAAAGGAGAGTCAAAGGAAATCTGACTGGGGAGCTTGCCTCATAGTGACAGCACAAGCATGCAGCCTCCCAACTGGATTTGTGCCATCCTTAGTCATGCACAGCTGGTGTTTGCTCACTAAAATACTCTGTTCATAAACAAGCAATCTCTATCCTATTATTGCTGCCATCTATTAATTCAACTTGTTTCTACTATAATAAATCGTCTCTGGCCAGGCAGCTTTCATAAATAGTCATTCTAGTCTGAATATGAATCATCCTGGCACGAAACCCAAAAATTCTTCCCAAGTGCTCCTAGAGGAGCACAACTGACTGCTGGTACATCAAAAGAACAAAAAGAATCAGCTGTCAAACTAAGCAAACAATTAAAAATAGGACACAAGGGTAAAACTTTAAGTTACTTCTTAACACAAAAAGAACACGGTATAGATTAATAGGTCTTGGTACAGGCACAAGAGCCTATACAATTCTTAACTAATCCATCTACAACAGGTAACCCAGGGTACCAAAACCCTAATATTCCAGAAAGGAATAAGAGGCTGCCCTGCTTGTTTTCCTGGCTTTGCATCAAAAAAAACCCAAAACAAAACTCCCAAAAAACCTACTTTGTCATGGACGTGGTATCTAGGCATCTAAATGAAATCCTGTCTTGAATTATTTACTCTGTAACCATGAGGTAAAAATATGCCAAACAGAATGAGCACCAGCATGCAAGGCTTGAACTCCTGAATTCTAATCCCAGCTCTGCCAACAACACTGTGCGCCCATAACAATGTCCAAGGCTCTGTCGATGCCTTCATACTTCAGACCATCACTATAACTGAAAAAGCTTCCATATTAAAAAAAAAAAAAGTATCTATCTATAGAAACAGTGGGGTTTTGTTTTTTTGACTATAGAAAGCAGACTTTTAAGAGAAGATGGAAGAAAGCTTTCTTTTATCACAAGGACAAAAAAATCCTTTATGCTTTGGCTGTTAATCTTCTTCCAGCTTATGACACTATCAAACAACAATAAGATGTCACAGCTGTTACTGAAAGCAGCAAGAATCTACTCTAATCCAATCTCCTTGGAAAGCATCTTCCACAGATCTCCCTCACCAGAAAACAGCTGGTCTCAGCAGTCTGTGACCTGTATAATCTTAGAAAAAGAACTCTTGAAATATCAGAAGACAACATTATTTTTAAAGTCATTTAGCTCCAGTATACTACTTGCTTTGAAAATCTAGTTATAAACATGGAACTTGTAACAGAAACAGCCTGTATCTAATGAAGGAAGCACAGACCTTTATTGTCATGGCAACCTATCTTTCTCCACAAGCCCTTTCTTTCCTCCTTCAAACAGCGCATCAAGTTCAAACATCAGTTTCTATAAATCTGTATTTTGCTTATAAGAGACGTAAGGACTGTAATGAAGTTGCAGGAGGCTGCTGAAGCTCTGATCTACTAACAGAGTCATTACTGCTTCCTCAGAAAGAGATGAACTTACAATAGCAATGAAGGCAAAGGAAACCATGGGAAGGCAATGCACAATCAGTAGTTACTAAATGTAAAATGAAGAGGTCTATTGCTGCATATCTGAGGTCAGAGAAATTTATTGCGAACTTCAGCAGGAGGCACCAATGGACTCTGGAAAACAACCTCCTTATTTATTTCACTGTAACAAAACCCAACATTGCAATGATCCCTACAATTCATAGCACTGGACAATCCCAGCCTGGATCAAGGCCCCAGAGATATTAATTTCATAATCCTGACTCACAAACCTAGTAAACTGAAATCAATGGGAGTACAAAAATGAAGACAACAGCAAATTCAAGCCCAAAGTTTAAACATTAACATGATGTATGCCATCATTTTCTTAAAAAAAAAAAAACAATTAAAGCATGAACAAACAAGATAGAGTTGAGTTTCTTCAATCCACCTTAATTTCATATTTTCTAACCTATAACTACATCAATGCACAATTTCACCATGGCAGCAGCTTGTTAAATTGTGACCATCAGTTCATGCAAGTCACAGCTATTTCATCAATTTCAGCTGCTCTTCATTGATTAACATCCACCAGATGCTAGCCTCCAATTTTACACCATCACATAATCATATCATCATGAATGACTAGCGCATTCTATGTTTACTTAACTTTCTTGGCTCAATTTCATTTAAAATGATTTCTCAGTCCCTGATTTTCCAAATAACTCCAGCAACATCATCTTCAATCATTCTAGACTATGGTCTCTCTTATTTGTGTGCTTTACAAGTGTTTTAATGGGCTACTGAAGTGGCGTATCACATTATTATGTTTAAAGCCAGATGTTTAACTCCTAACAAAAGGGTATAATCCCACAACTTGTGTATGTCAGAATTACTAAGAGATTCTTTATCTAAATATAAATTTAAAACAATGCACAAAACTGCATGTTTGAAAAGTATCAAGCACAATCCTAAAAACACTTAAGCTGGTACAGAAAGTTATGTGCAATTAGTTGACATGGTTTCCATGGAGCTACTCAATGACCATGACACTACACAGATCATATTGCAGGATCACATTCATTTTGTAAAAGTATTACATCAAATGCCATGTTTTCAAGTTAATTAGAAAGAACCATTCAAGCAGTTTTGCTTTTCAAGATGACAGATTTTTCTCTGAAATCGAATTACTCCAGCAGCCTACTTAAAACACAGAATTAAAAACTGTGAAATACCAAGATCAGATGCCATTACGAACAGTACATATTTCATATAACAGCTTTAAACACCGTCTTCTTATCAAGTATGACTGAGTCTATGGAAATTTTTTTAATCTTTTACAAAATTCCTACAGGAAGTGTGTAGATTGCATGTGAACCTCACTCCTTCTACCTGTTGTTTTCTTTTACTCATCTTTTACAACAAGAAAAAGATGCTACATTTACCAGATTGAAGTACTTGAGAATACTTTGGTTTTAATTAATGCTTTATGAGTACAAAACCTGCATTATACACCCTTGCATAGGAAGTGAAGCTTGCTTCCGAGTTTACCTCTGTGGCAATAAATGTGCACAATGGAACTACTCCCAGTTTATAGCAGCACGTGGACATAAGGAAGACCTGCTGTTTTCACACTTGAATGGTTCCCACTGTCTATTTATAGTCCAAGTAATAGTTTGAGTGATACCAAACTGGGCAATGATATTTTGTCACTCAAAAAAAAATGTATTTCCAAGCTTTAGGGAAGATACGTAGCTCCTTTTTTTCCTCAGCTGTTTATATATAAAGTATTTTTGCACATTAATTTCTCCAGAAAAAGTAAATCTTTAGAGCTATAAAAAAATGTTTTGGACACCATCCAGCTCGTACTCATATTTTTTCCAAGTCAGTGCTCTGAAGTGATAGAATTTCATTATTTATTACGTGTCTCCAAACTGCACAAACATCCCCTAATATGTCTACACATCCTTGCAGAATTGCAGTTGAACCCATAGACACACAAAGGAAAGGACACAGCCAAACCCAGATGAAGCATGAGAGCTACTAAGTCATTCATGGTACTGACAAAGTATAAACAGACTAATATAAACTCAGAAGTCCATGAAAAACAAATAAAGAAATTAACTGTCAGAGTAAATACTTAGATTTAATGTATGTGACTGCCCCCAGCAGTAACCATTTTATTTATGACTCACCCACTTCTTTCACATTAAGGCTGATAATTAGATGTTCACCTACCGAATCATTTGCTGCTAGGGCGAGGGCTATATTTACTGCAAGAAAGAGGAAGAAAAAAAAAAGAAAAAGATTAAGTGCAAGAAAACTTAATTCCTAACTACTGAGAATGTTATCATTTCTAACAAGAGAAAATATAATAGAAGTACATCACACTTAATAACTGCATTCATCATCTTGGTTCTTAGCTTCTTGCACCTCTACAACATTATTAGTTTAAGGGGCAGCATCACCCACATTTCAGTCCATGTTTGCTAACAGGCTAACAAACTCAAGCCAATCTGCAAAAACTTGCAAACTCTTAAGTTTCTAGAGGACACTGCAAAATAAAAATACAATCTAAGTATTTTGCCAAAGGATAACGTTAAGGAAAAAAATTTCAGGTACCCACTTAACTTTTGAAAAGTGGACACTGTACTATAAAACTAAAATAACCCTACCATAGGTAACCTTCACCACAGTCTCTAGTGAACTTTCTAAAAACTAAAGATTAGGTAAGTATTGACCTAAACTATTAAAGTACAGTGACCATAAAGATGATCGCACCCCTTTTTTGATTTCTTGTGATATATTAAACATTGATATTTTTCTGGAAGAAGGTGCAATGCATGCTTTTCACTTGATTTTTATGTCAGAAAACGAAGTCTCATCTACCCTGAAAGCATCTGTAACAACTAAAGAAACAGAAAACCAGGATGAAGCAATTAAAAAGACTGACTTTGTTTACAGCTTTTACATTTCCATCAATACTTAACTCCCATAACTAAAAAGCACATGCAAGAAATGGTATCTTTTAATGGCTCACCAGCTTCAATTATGTTGGAAGAACTCCTAGAAGCTTCAGTATAACCAAATAGTAATTGTTATGATCCAAGGAGTAACATGTTTTAAAAGGAAAAAAAAAAAACCACCAACCACAAAAAAAAAAAAAACAACACACAGAGAACTCTTTCTTGGGTAACATCTTTTTCTTTCTTTACACGTTGTTTGACAGTCCATAAAGCCTTTTAAGAAAGACAAGCTGTGGTCAACCTTTTCTACTGGAAGAGTATGAAGGTACTGAGAACAAGCTGGGGAGCCAGATTCCCAGCTTAAAGAATTTAGTATTGAGAAAGATAAGTTCCTTTAAAGAAAACAGCAAGGAGGCTAACAAGGAAAATGGTACAGCTCTCCCTAAGAAGCACACAGCCTCTGTTTACTCCTAAGCTGATAAAGCATATAGATTTTATTCTTCAGTTTGCTATTTAAACAGATGCTTGATTAACTGTTCCCTGAATCAATCAGAGGAAAATTCATCCTCTGAAACCTGGAGACCAATCTACAAATCACAGATAAGGAGAAAAAACAAGCAAACCAATGATAAATAAAAAAGAAAAGAAAATTACATCAACTGCAGCTCATGTCTGAAGAGGCAAAAAGGAAGCAGCAAGTTACTCCACACGCTGTCTCAAAACCACTTTATACATCTATCTTCTTCCTATATAATTATCATGTGTGAAAATTAAAGTATGATCCACAATGCTTCTTCAATAAAGGATATCTGACTATTGAAGGGAAAAAAGGGAGACAGTGGGAATAATATAGTAGGAAAACCCGAGTTTTTTAGCTGGATATCTAGCTGGACTCCTCATGTTCTCTGTTGAATGCCAGCTGATTCTTGCATTCTCTTGTCTTTGTATTACCGTCAGTTCCAAGAAGGTGTAGAGATGCAGCATAGGACCTAACCTGACCCTAAACATTCATGTTGGCCCTAACTAGTAAGTTCCCATAACCAGGAGTGCAGGAGAGCCGGGCAGATATATTCCAGCAGATACATTCCAGAAGTTCAATACAACTTTTTTTTTTAGTTTTTTAAAACTTCACAGCAGGCTCCAAGAAAAGCCACCATGGTATCTCCACCCATGCTAAACCAGCCGACCAGTATCAAGTATGATGGACAGGGAGACTGGAGTTAGTCTTCTTGAATTCAGTACAAGTTTGGGAAGGTTTATTAGTTCGGAATTTGTAACTTCCAAATCTAAACTGGCCCTAGGAATAGCACAGTTGAATTCTCAGAATGTTAAGCTAAAAATACAAATAAAACTTCTTGGCCCAAAATCAGACATGTACAGAGCCAGCTGAGTGTATCTACATCTGTGAAATGGTTAATCTACATCATCAGTAAAATACCTATAGATAACTAAGATGAACTCTCCCTGATAGATAACTTTCAATACTTACATCTCAATGTAAGTGGCATTTAGAAATACAAAAACCAGTTTATGACTAGTAGAATATTTTAACATGTAGAGAAGGCCCAGAATCAAAAAACATCGACATTGATCCTGGAAAAGAACCATGAGCAAATACTATTATCACCTTTGCCAAAGCCTATACCTGTGTCTGCATTGGTCAGGTGAATATATGGATTTTGGCCCCTACCTTGAAAGGGTGAGTTTCAATAATAGTACATTCTACATACAGAATAAAAGCATGCAAGAGAAAAAAAAAATTAAAACACATTTAATATGACTCAGATACATTTGACCATGTGTTGACTTTATCAGCTCTCCTGAACAATAATGAAAAATCTCAGCCTGTTAGTCTTTGCTAAAAATGTCTGAAGGTCAAGGTACTTCGTAGTATCAGTATTTTTATTTTCCTCAAACTGAAGGATTAACAAAATGTGAGCAAGAACACCAGTCATTAATTTTATTCCACTTCCACAGCTGAAAACAATAAGAGTTTCAATAAATTAGAAACTCCTTTCAAGACCACACTTTGAACTCTTCTCATGCAAGGATCAATTTTCTACAGTACTCTCATCTTCAGGTAATGCAAAAGAGGTGACAGAAGAGACAAAAAAAATGCAACAACAACAACAAAACACCTTTGGCCAAATGGAGTAAATACAGCAGAATGCTGGTAAAAGACAGAAACTTGACAGGAAAGAGATAGGAAACATAGGAAACAAACAAACCAACACTTAAAATAGGCAAACAAAGACAATAACAACAAAACCCAACCAAAGTATTTAAACATGCATTGAAAAATATTTTTTCTATAACACAATTTCTTCTTTTAATAGTTGACTACATTGATTTCAGAAGACCAAAAAGTGCTAGAAGCAACAGAGAATACCATATGAAAGCTATATGCAACAAACAGTAATTCAACAGAAATACAAAGACAGGTTAAGGAATGGCCCTGACAGACTTTACCAGAATGCATATCCACCTGTCCTGAAATGGAGATTCAGAGCAATTGAAACATACACACACTGGGGCAAAGAATGTGTGAAGAAGAGCCCTGACAATCCTTCAGAGAGATGCAGACAGCAAAAGACTGATGGTATTTTCTGCGGTGCTTTAGGGATTAGAGGTATGTACCACCCTCCTTCCTTTTCAACTCCTGCTCTTGAAATGTGTCAGCAGAGTTGTCACCAAACATGTTCCCCACAAACATCCATTACGAAGAACATAATTTTAAGTACATAATTCAGCAATGATGCCATGCAATACTTTTGTTCGTGAGTTATCTGATCTCCAGTTGTTCATCTGAACCATGAAATGTATTCTCATTTTAATAAACAAGAATCTAGATTCCTTTTTCTTCTCAATATTATAAAAGAATACATTCATTAACAAAAGGCTGTCCAATACAGCAACAGCTGAATGGTTCATTTACATTTCAACTCTCTTATTTAATGCTTGTTGAGCCCTGATTTTTTTATTTTTAAATGCATGGGTATGAACTCCCAGCTCTTTAAGTGTTATTTATACATGTATCATACTTTATGTACAAATTACATGCAGATATGTACAAATTACATACAGACGCCAATTAGCGGAACTTAAATCAGCACATTTGTTTGCAGACACGAGGAGGATACTCTGAATTTACTGTTCAAATTATGTTCAGTCTGTAAATCTGTTCATTTACAAACAGATATTTGGTATTTTTCAGTAACCTGAAACAACCAGCCTATGAATTATAACCATCAACCAAAACGTACATCATTAAGAAATGCAAGTGTTGATTGTTTTTCATGTCTTTGTACAGGAATGTGTATCCTGTATACAGAAAAAAATACTTTTAAGTACAGTTGTTCTTACTATGGATATCGCATTTGTCTGCTCTATTATTTATTAGACAGTCCTTTTCAAGCATGGCTGAAATACAAACCACAAAATGAGAATTTAAGAGCTACATCAGTGTGTTATCCATGGTAAATGGAGATGAACAGCAGACAACATTCAACTAAAGGATGACTCTTTTCCTAATCTAGATGCTAAGGAAAAGATTTTTAAACAAATTTCCAACACTTTACAGAGATCTTTGCAAAGAGGTTTACCTTCAGTGTCATTTTTGTTTAAGTTCAAGCAAATTTCTGCAGTACTGGTAACCCATGTACTACCTTGTTCTATCACCTAAGAACTGCAGTTAGAGAAAAATTAATTCAAAACCTAACGGTGGGGCTGAGAGAAGAGTTCAAGGTGCTTCACAAGGCTCTGATCAATTTGTGTGGTTTATAACTACTGTTTCATCTTTTGTCTATACAAGTAGTTGAGAAAATTAGAGAGAGACCTGATGTTGAAACCTTCTAAATATTAGTGTCCTCTACAGAGCACATGACTATGCCGACACAGCACAGAGGAGCACTGTACAGGCACGCCTACGCTGCTAGGGAAGGAGGAATAGTAGTATCACTGCACCGGCACATGATCCCCTCCACCTCGGCTTACATCGCCTCTTAAGAAAGCAGGTTGTCCCAGGACAGCATTGCACTATTACGAAGATATTATTTCAAAGCTGTCTGCTCAATTTGCCCTTCATTTAAAGCTGAGACCTCTGTACCCCTGTAGATTCTCAATGGCTGCAATGGGACTTGACAGAGGTGAAGGGCTGTGTTAGTGGGACTCAATTACAAGGTAATGACACAAAAAGTAGCCAAATATTCCTTACAAAGTATTACAAAATGTGCAAAGTAAACAATTAAAAAAAAAAATCTTACCTGCTGTTGTTGATTTTCCAACTCCCCCTTTTCCAGAAGCCAAGACCACCACCTGCTTAACTCCTTCTATGGGCTTCTGCTTGGGCAGCCCACGTGACAGGATCCGGGCGCGTTTGTCCCTTAGAGCCTCATCCCTGGAGCTTGAGGGCTAACAAAAACAGAAAGCAAGGGAATGCGTATGCACCAACCTGCAGCTTTCGCAGCGCAAGCTGACAGGGAAGAACCCACCTGTGCGCTGAGACATTTTCACTACTGGTCCAAAAAACCATTTTGCACGCAGGTTCTCCTAAAGGGAGCCTGCCTCACAGGCTGGCAGGAACGGGGCCTACTTAAAAATAACCCCAGTGGGCATTTTGTTTAGACAGACAGTTAAATACGATCGATCTTAACACTTAAAAGAGAATGAGGGCTTGCGTTAAAATAAACCAAAACACCACTTTAAAAGTTGGAAGCTTTAAAAAATAGGCTAGACCTAGCGGTCTTTTACGTTACAGTTGCTTCAAGCACAACAAGTACAGCTACCAGCAAAGGAAGAGGAACCCCGGGTGCTGAGGCGCCGGGGAGGCACCCACCGGCCGCTGTCCCTCCCCCGAGCCCTGTCAGGGGCAGCTGTGCGAGCGCTGGCCCCGCTGTGCTGCTGCTTCCGAACAAGAGGCACACGATGGCTCTTCTGCACCCTGCGGGCCCCCCGCAGCAGGACGGAGGGGCTACCCGGCAGGAGCCTGCACCTCGACAGGCAGCGTCCCACTTGCTACCTGGTGGCCCAATTTTACCACCACAGGCAGCGAGCGACCGCTCGCTGCTTCCACAGAGTTGACCAAGGTCCCGGCAAAAAACCCGGCACAGACTCACCCTCCCCGCTCGGTCCGGCCGCTGCCGCAGACCGCCCCGCGCCGCTAACGCCCTGCGGCGACCGCATCCCCACACCGCAAAGCAACCGCCCCCCCGCAGGTCTAGGCCACAGCGGCCCTCCCGCTTCCCAACCCCGGCAGCTCCGCCCGGCCCGGCCCGGCCCGACCCTCCGCGGCCGGCGGGCACGGCGGTCCCGCTCCGCTCCCCGCCCCGGGGCGGACCCGGCGCACGGCGAAGAGCTCACGCTTCACTCACCGCGGAGTCGGCAAACGAGGCGGCGGGCCCGCAGACCGGGCCGCGCCGCGGCGCCGTTGCAGCCTTCCCGCCGCCGCCGAGGAGGCGGGCGGCGCGCAGCGCCCAACGCCAGGCGGGAGCCCCCATGCCCGCCGCCTCCCCCGCCCCGGGCGCGCTGAGATGGCGCCGTCTCGCCGCGCCTCGGCCCGCCCCCTGCACCGCCCCGGGCCGCGCCTCTGCGCGCTCGGCCGGTGCCCTGGGCCCGGCACAGCGCGGGAGGCCCGGAGCCCCGGCGGCGGGGCTGAGGCTGGTGAAGGGGCTGGGCGGGCCCGGCGGGCCCCGGGGAGAGCGGAGAGCTGGCTGGAGATGGAGGATTTTGCGCTGAGAGAACTGCTGCTGCTCCGGACCTTGGCTGAACAGACCAAGGTCTGCCCGGGTAAAGTGCCGAGCGGTGGCACTGTGAAGCAGCAGCACAAAAAAGCAGCTCCTTGCCGCTGTCTGTAAGAAAACTGGACCCAATGGGAAAATACCAGGTGACCATATGCATTAGAAATTGGTTTGGAGTTACTCCTCGTAGTGTTGTACTTGACCTGCTGAATCCCGCTCTGGTTTTCCCTGCGGTGCTCCCTCAGCGTGTCGGTGCCTTTTGAATTTTCATCTAGGCCCACAAAATGGTTGGCCGAGAGCTTCATCCCTCCTTGCTGTGTGTCCGCTGCAGGTGTAATAAATATACTCCATTTCATCATATGGGTTAGTAATTAAAAGAGCAAAGAGACCTGTAGCCAGCACAGATGTCACCTGCTTTTTTTTTAATAATACTAATATTGAAGCACTGATAATTGTCTGGTTATAGTTTTGGTTTGCCACCCAGTTTACACCCACTCCGTACAAGTTTAATCAAAACTGCATTTCTGTTCCTTATGTCATGTGAGATTTGTTTAAAGCTTTTAAGATACACATCATCTACTGCTTCTCCCTCCTATGAGGCTTGTAACCACGTTGTGGAAGGAAATTAGATTGGTTTGACATGATTTGCTCTTGACAATTCCATGAATAGTCCTTATTCATCTAAGTGGTATTATAGAAGTAATTCAGACCTTAGCAGTTTCAGGCCATTAGTTTTCAAAGATAAAATACAGTGTAGGTAGTGTCCTTTGTTGGTATCTGTTGTAATATGTAATGGATCAGAGGATTTTACATCGGTTTAAAGCGTTATTATAACAAACATTTCCTCTCTTTCACAGTGAGAGGAATTTTCACCACTATTTTAAATGTTATTTTTTGACTTGTATTATTAAAAGCGGTAATCAACCCACCATTTTCAAAGGCTTATTCCAGTGCTCAGCTACCACACAAAAATTACAACAATAAAAATAGAATTTTTTGCTATCCTTTAAGTGATTCTCATTCAACCTCTCATTTTTGTTGTACCCACATGAGCATATTTTGCATAGCTAGCACAGACGCCTGGCGAGGTCAAATAGTTTCCCAGTGATTTACTCTACTGCCAAAGCAAAATGCAAAAGAATACTGAAAACCAATGAGCCACTTCATTTTGAAACTATAATATAGACCTGCCTCAAGGGCCTTTTTTTCACTACCTCAGGAAACCGTGTTACCTTTTGCCTTGCAATAAATTTGCATAATTGGTTTTCCTACCTTGAGCAGTTGGAGGCAGTGTTAAAGTGCAAAATACTATGCGTCTCACAGAAATAAAATCAGTACTGTAGGATCACTGGTAGGCATACAGTTTAGATATCCATCACTTCAAAGTCTATAAAAAGAAAAGAAAATGGCAAAAAAGTTCCATCATACACTTTTTGGTTCTGAGAATAGCTCTAGGAGCAACTGAGACAACCCTCACAAGTATTTTTGTGGGTTTGGTTTTTTGTAAAGCTGATCTAGCAGAAAATAAAATTGATTTTTAGAAAAGTAGGCTGAAGGAGTTCTCCAAACTGTCACCTAAGAAAGAACAATTCTCAATATTTTTAGTTTTAATAATTTCTTTTAGCACTGGTTTGTTAATTGTAGGGGAGCTAATATGGCAGTAGATTGTACTGAACGTAACTATGAAAGTAGGATTTGGCCATTAGAAAGGGATTAAATTTGCTCGGCAATAAAGCAGACATTTTCAAAATACCTTGATTGTTAATAGTGGAATGCATTGATTACAGTTTGATTGAGTAGTATTGCACCATCTCTACTAATTGTGAATACAGTTTTATGGGTTATACACTTCCCATAATTGCTTTTGGCTTCCTATTTAAGTTCTAACATTTGAAAGTATTGGTCTAAGTTGTTTGCCCGACATGTCATTGCAGTCCACATACAGTGCTAAAATACGAGTCTAGGAAAATGCAACCAAAAGTTAACACAGATTTTACTGCCAGATTCGAGTCTTTATGGAAACCATGGGCAATCTCTCCATCTTTCAGAAAATTCCACTCCGGACTTTTCAATAGTTCAATAAAATGAAAAACACAATATTTAATTTTAATGCGAATTGATAATGTTTTCTTTAAGTAAGGGTAAGAAAATGTTTCAAAGACTTGAAATTGCTATTCAGCCTGAGCACTAACATGATAAAAATATAATTGATTTTTGTCTGAAATTAGATTGTCTTGTGTTTAAATGTATTCTTTCTCCACCCAAAATCAATTAAGGGTATCCAGGTATAGCTAGCAGAGATTTGTTGCCAAATGACTCCAAATTTTAAAAATGAATTAACATTTGAAAAATGACTTGGTAGATAATTAGGTTGATTTGTGTGCAATAGGAAATAAGCAGCTAAAAAAAGAGTATCTTATCAAGACTGTAAGCTTCCAAGGCTGATGGAGCCCTGTGTTTCCATTCTTGTTTCTGGGTGTCTGCATAGTACCATATTAATAATATAGTAAGTTAAGGACATGCTGCAAACTCTTACTCATATGAGCCATCCATTTTGGTCACAATTTAAACTAGAAATTATATTAAAGAAAGGCTAAAGCAATGTTCGGCAAAACTAAGGGGTCATTTTAGCTTCATGACCAGGCCTGTAATCTTTGGCCGCAGAGGTATGCCATAGCATACCAGAGCAAGTGTGTGTGGCATGGGGGTCACCAATTCTGTTTTTTTTTCCCTGGCTGGTCAGCCAGCCTTGGCACATTTAAGATAAATAAGGTTAAAATGTTGCTTTTTATCTTTTTTGTCCACATAGTGGTAATTACTTGGTTCATGTAAGTAAGTCTAAGATAGTTAAGTTTTAGGCCAGTTATCAAAGCTCATGGGATAGACAATGAGGCTGATGTTGTATGATTAAGAAATATAGATGAATACATTAAATTATGAGATAGTCTTCCATATATTGTTATATAGTAAAATAAGATACAATGCCCTAAAAAAGAGTTATGGAAGTTGTGGCACTTCTGGAGAAGCCAGGAGAACTTTCATTATAATTGCCTTTCGAAAGTATAAAGACTCTGCTTCTATCTGACCTCAGACTGCTGGAGAGCAAGGAGGACACCTGGAGTCAACACATTCCCTTTTTTCCACGCTGTCTTAAACTGGAGCAGTTGTTCCCAAGCTTTTTTAAAGCTAAGCCTAGTTTGAAAAAAATGGTAGTCCTCTGTGACTTCTTGTGCTCTTACCCAACAACTGCTGGTGCAGGGAGCCTTGCTGCTCTGCCCTCGTTTCTGAGCCTCGGGCTTGTTAGTGTTATCTCTTGGCTCAGCCCATGCTCTGTGTCTCAGGATGGCTGCCACCTTCTTCCTTTGGCAGCTGTGAGACCGAGCTAGAGCTGCTCTCACGGCTCTTGCCAGACTATCATTCTCCTGTGGGGCTGACAAACTAGATCAGGCTGCAAAATAAACCAAGCCAAAATGCCTACCAGTGTGAGTTCTTTGCCTTATCTTTGCTATGCCTTTCACGTAAGTTAAAGCAACTTCCAGGTTGCTTTACTTAATGCTGAAACATGCAATCTGGTCCTGCGCAGACCAGCGTTGGCTTGGCAGAGCTCGTGCACGTGGGCTCAGTGTCGTACCTAGGGGTAACAGGCTCCAGCCATATCAGTAAGGCACACCTCAAAAACCCCTAAGTAGGGAACATCAGGTGTGAGAGGAGAAAACAACTGCAGGCGTCTATGAGGAGAACCTCACGCTGTTGCCTCTCTGTCCTTCATTAGAATTTCTCTTCTTACGTCTTTTTCCTGCTAGGCTTAGCTACCAAGGCTGACATCCCTGATATCGAGGCAGTTATGCCCACTTGTTGCAAAGTAAATTTGGCCCAGGGTATTTTAACAGATTCTGATTTCAAATATCCATACAAAACACTGAGGTTTACCTGTGTTTTCATATGGAATACTACCTTGTTTAAGAAGCAAACTTTGTTCATTATATATGGCAATACTTGAAACTGCAACATCTTCACAATCACAATGAAAACATATAAGAAAGTAAGAGTCATTTTTCTTTATCATGTATATTAATATTTTCCATACATAGAAGACCACAAAAGTAGCTTCATCCTATGTGAATGCTTTGCCAAGCCTTAAACTGAGAAAGAAATTGTCTCCTTTAGTTCTATTTTGCTGAATGAGGAAGAATATCTGGCAGAATTGAGCCCAGTTTAGTTTGTATATTGCTTTCGTGTGGACATTTTAATCAGTGCAGTCCTTCACAGTCAAGAAGAGATGAAAACCTTATTTAAATTTTCACTAGATTCTTCTGAAGTCAGTCATCAAGTTCTTCAGGTTAATATTGCTTATTATTGACGTTACAGCAATTTTTCCAGCCTTAAGCAAGTGGTGCAGAAAATGAAGAGATTTCTTTTGTTGAATATGCCCTTCAGTAACAAAGCCACATTATTTTTCTTAGGTACCTGATATTCCTTGCATGAATAGAATTAACTCCAATTAACAGTATTTCCATACTTGAAGAAAAGAGAAAAACAAAGGTTTTGATTTTTTTTAAATGTATTCCTAATCTTTGCCATATCTTTTACAAACATTGAAGGAAGACTGGCATTTTATTTCTTTCTTCTTTCCTTTCTTTTTCTTTTTTTTTCCCCCAGTAATGGAGATAAATTGCAATTATAAGAGTCTCGGGGCAGAAAGAGCCCTATTATATTAGACATTGTACAAATACAGAATAAAAAAAGATGGTCACTGTCCTAAAAGCTTCAGTAAACCATTTGACACCAGTGGTCTGAGTCATAATGGCATTCAGTCACAGTTCCAGTTTCTGAAATCATTTTAATTCTGCTCTTCATTCATTTTTCTCAGTAATGAGCTTATGCTTTACAGGAAGCATTTTTGTTAACATCAGAACCTTGAACCTAAATGAGTTCTGTATAGCAAATTAATCTTATTTGACCAGTGAGGCTGATTGAGACATTACATCAACTTTTAGTAGTTTTGGTGTTCAGTAATTATTTTTAAAATCTGGTTCATGTTCCAAACAGTTCAGTTTTGCTCTGTGGCTATTCAATACTTACCTCATAATTCCCAGTACACTAGGAGTGCAAGATATTTCAGAAGGACACCAATGCACTTTGGGTGTACATGGACCACTTACACAATTATGCCAGCAGCAACCTCCTCCAGAGTGTTTCAGTGTGCAAGGACCAATCTCAGCTGAAAATAAATGTGATCCAAGAACACTTCTTCTGTCTGCACACCTGTTTGAAGCACTGTCATGTAAAACTGTGAGGCACTCCACCACTGTGGAGCCAGAGCAGCTGATCATTGGAATGCAATCCTCCGGTTAATCCTCAACTGTGAAGGAAAGTAACTCTTCTTCAGGGTTCTACATTGAGCCAGATCCAGGAATATAATCTGGAGTTCCTGATTTCTGATCTCCTATGCTGAAGTGTTACTATTTACCCCCCAAAAAAAGAGAGAGACAATGCCTCAGGTTTTTAATTATGCTAATGTCGAACAGCAGCCTGCTTTAGGCAGAATAGAGCCAACTGATGTTCCTAGCACAGAGAGTGAAAATAGGCATGTTTATAACTTGCCTATTTTCTCCTTTATAGGAAGCTTAGACCAAGGAAAGAACAGCCTACAGCAGAGCACCTTTGAACTTCTAAGTTTTACAAGGAGCTGAGCAAGTTCCTCTCGATTCAGAGAATTTATCTTTGCTTTCTTTTCCATCCCAGCTCCCTGGACATGAAGAGAAGAGGGACTGGGTTCACGGCTCCCGACAACAAACTAACTAGGTTTCTCATTGTAATTGGTTCAGAGGAAGGTAGTTTTCTAGTGAATTCTTAATGAAAGCTCTTGGTCTATGGCTCTTGAAACTAAGGTCTAAAAACCAACTCTATCACAGAAATAAATGTAATTTGCATTCTTCTAATTACTGCCACTAAAGGACTGCATTGTACCTCTTAAAATACCAATTTAATTAAACTTTCACATGAGGAAATATAATGGTATTACAGGAAATAGAGGGACTATTGATAGAAAATACTTCCCCCCCCCCCACTAAATGATTGTTGAATTCAGCACTTGGCTTATTAGCTCACACTTAGGAAAGTCATTTGAGAAAGGAGGTTTGCAAAGCAGGGTGGTGTCGTGCAACCCATCTCTTGAGAATGGGCTCTGGCCCATCTTAACTGCTGAACCAGGACCAGATTTTTTTTTAGTTGGTTAGTCCTGGCTGTTGTTGGTTAGTATATCAGGAACTATTAAAAGTAAAGATGAGTTGCAGTGTCCAAGAATGTTTCCTGCAATTGATTAACTTCCTAGTACAGATGTAGCCTAGAGGTTCACTTGAAGGTGAGCTGAGTCACTCTCTAAGCTCGAGAGTGCATGAGTTAGATCTGTGTTTTCTATAACAAGAGCTAAAACACCTAATATTTGTGCTGGACTTTATTTGTGGGCACCAAAATGAAGGGTTTTTTTTAATCTGGACATGGCCCTCACTCAGACTGTCACTATGAAGACACAATTTTTTTTTGTCCTATGGGCAACAGAGTATCCAGGGAAAGATTAAATATCTGTAATTAATATTAACATATCCCAAGTTATAGAGTAATTGTTTTACCCAGTTATTCATAAAAGTGTATGCCTCCAGCAGTTCCAAGAATTATCTGTGAAATAAAAAGCTTTTTAACAAAAAGTTATACCAAATACCATTTTTCTATTCTGTTAGAATATCAAGTATTGAAGATAGTGTTTTACTTTGACTCTGTAGCAGCTATTCAGCATCTATTGTAAAAGAAAGAAACTGTGACCCTTTGGCAGCTTAAAAAAAAAAAACAAACAATCAACGATTATGTGAAAAATCTCATTTTCATCATTGCAGTGCTTCTGAGGTATCAAATAATAAAGAAATAATATCACCCCAAATGAGTTCAGAAACATGCATTAAAAAAAATCTGTTCTTTAAGAAAGTGTGAAAAATCAATATTCAAGAACAATTCTTGACACTGGAAGCTCTTTGAAACATGTTAAGCCACACTGGAAGTCATAGCAGGAAGCCACATTATTTCTTGACACATGGTCCATTATCTTATTTGACTCCATGAATATTCATTAGAATTTAGTCTTTTATTATTTAGCTCACTGCATTAAACATCTGCTTTTTTCCCCCACAAGACCTGAGGGGAAACAAGATCACCTTCTATTTAAGTTGGTTAAAATCATGAAAGGATTATATATACACTGTTGTATTAATTGAAACAAACCATCAAAAAACTAAACACTGATAGTAAATGCAAGTCCTACAGTAGCTATTTGTTCTAAGGGGATGAGTTCCCAAAACATTATTTTAAGAAAAGCCCATAGACCAGCATTACTGTGTCTGTATATGATGCTGTGTTATGGCAAAGCAAGATACCCGTTTGTGTTGTAATGCAATGATCTTACATCGAAAAGAATAAAATACCAAAATCTGTCACCCCTGCTTGGCTCATTGAGCTCTGGCAACGCTGTTGAACTATGCCATGAAAGAGGTTGCTCTGTTCTGGGAACAACAGCTCTAACAACTGATAAACAACAGACCAAGCATATAATTAGTGCCTCCTCAAACTTACCCAGTTTTATCATGATGCATGGCAAATGGCACTTGGGATGACTTCAAAGGTTTGCTATTCAGAGAATTTCCTAATGACCTATCATTTGTGTGCGTGCTTTCCTGACTAGCTAAGAATCAGTATGCCTGAGGGGAAAAAAAATGATAGGAGCTGTGGCTCAAGGAGAAAGCTTTTGGCCTGAAGCTGTGGTAAGAGTTTTATTTTGAAAGTCACCCATATAAATGCAAAAAAATGACATGCAGCCTCATTATGCCTGCACACTCAATGGTAACTGGAGGCAAGGAGTCCTGCAGGTACATAGAGAATAATAAATTACCTTTCATACTGTTTGTGACAGGAGCAGAAAGAGCCACATCTCAATCCATGTACATTTTTAATAACAACATGAGGCTTCATGCCAATACTCTGAAAATTTTACATATGGCATCTATTGAAAACATGGAAACTCAAGTTCCAGCTCCTAGATCATATTGATGCATTTTTGTCTATAGCAACATCCTCACATTGCCATCAAAATTTCTCACTGAAAATGAAAAAAATGGGATTAACTAACAAAACCACACCTTTGTAGTACTAATTGTTATTGCAAAAGTGTTTATGAGGTGAAGAGAGCAGTGATGCAGTAATACCTGGGGAAGAGAACAGATTTTAATTCCTTTACCTGGCAGGGGTAGAAGACAGTATTCAGCATAACAGGGACCGATAATACAGAGGCCACAGAGCACAGCACAAACACTTGGTGGAGCCACCTTGGACTTCCACCAAACCAACCCTGAAAGTAGGGCATAAGGAATGTAGCTGTGCTCCACAGTGCCTGCAACAGGGCCCCAGTCTAAATACCTCCTCCATTCAGAGGAACCCAGTTTGCAACACCCATCTGGATCAGTCAGGCATGGGTTAGCTCAGTAGCTTGAAGCAAAGCAGAACTGCCGCCTACCACACTACCAGACCAGTGCCAGGCTCTGTGCAGATGTGTGGTCAGCAGCTCCATATGGAGCACAGGAAGCTGAAACCAAGTTTCACAGATCAAAGTTGGCCTGAGTGGGTACACTGACCTTGCTCCAGAATGGCAAACAGCCTGTGAAGCTCCAGTCTCTCATTCAGCACTCTTTTCTGTATCTGTATATGATGCCATGTTATGGCAAAGTGAGATAACCTGTTTGTGTTGTGATGCAGTGATCTTACATCAAAAGGAATAAGTGTTGAGCACTCCCCCGTTTGCTCCAGGTCCTGTGACCATAAGGTTAGCCTTTTATAGATAGGTGGGTGCTCTTTCCCTCACCACTGCTTCAGTTACTGGCCTACATCCAAGTTGTTTCCATGCTCTCCTGCTGTGGAGAACCCAGATCTCAAACTCAGGAGACTGGGGAAGCAAGTACAAAGACATTTGAATATGCCTGTGGGGATCAGCCTGGATCTGGCAGTACCATTCCTAAACTAGAGCAGAAAACTGCTGACTTTGGAGGGACTCCTCCTAAAGTCAGTTTGGCAGCTCTGTACAACCTCCCTCTGAATTCCAGAATCGAGAGTGTTGTATTGAAGCTCAGGGTTGGCTCTACACAAGAAAGGTTCAGGACTGTAGCTTATTAGATTGGCTCAGTTCTGTGAAAAAAATTGTATTGCTTCTAACCAGTATCAGGTGTTACAATGAGACCCTATGGTACATACTGTAGGTAGGCTACTCCCACTGCTCTGTCGATTTCATTGGAGCAGGACACAGAAGTCCTTTTAACATTAATGTCTGTCAATCATGCAGACAAAGGTTTGGTGTGGGAGACACCTGAGCAGGGAAAAAAAATACAGTAGTTAAATGTCACAGGCAAACAAACATCCCTGACACCTGTAGAGAAAGAAACTGTGATTAATAGTGTTCTTATTTCCTTTAGGCAATCACAGTAAGCAAGCAGATTGCGTGTTTATCTGGCTACCTTTCTTCCCCAATAGAGCCAAATTTCTGCTTCTCACTTAGAAAAGCTGTAATTGTACCTGACAGCCTTCACACAGAAATTTAATTAACTTTTGATTACTCTAATTTAACACATTTCAGTATCTGTTTTGTAATTGTATGAAGGGCTAAACAAAACACTAATCTATTTTTAACAGTGTATTTAATTTTTGCTGTGTACTTTAAACACGCATAAAATCAACTGCTCAAATCACAGGATTGCTCTTCCACAGCAGGAATACCAGCCTTCACTGGAAACAATTCTGACATTTGTGGGAACAGTAAATTGGCTCTGCTGGAAGACAAAGAGGTATACCAACTCTGAAGCTGCAAAACTGCGGCTGAAGAAGTCACAACCTTCTTCAGACCTATGGTGCAAACCAGAAAGATAAAAATCACAGTACCATCTCTTCCTCTCAGTCATCGTCCCCCAGAAGCCTGCAATGCTTCTTTTGAAGGCTAAACAGATCTGGGGTCTGTTTGGAAAGTAAAGTCGATGATAGTCTTCACCCCACATCTTCTCTGGAAGAGCTATTTCTGGTAGCTTTATACAGGCATTGTGCAATACTTTTGGTCTTCGAGTGACAGGACTGCTATTCCACCTCATTTCTGCTGCTTGACTTGTCCTAGGGAAATTCTTCATGCCCTCTCTCTACTTTCCTTATTTAAATACCTCTAGAGGAAGGAGGAGGATGGTTGGGAGACAGACATACTCCTGACCTTATGTCTGGACAGTGCTTTGAATAAGAGAGAAGTCAGTACTAAATACAGTCATCATCATCTGCTACTTGGACAATAAAATTATTCTAACACCACCACCTAATCCTCTCTACACCCACATCGCTGTTCAGCAGTATCTTCTCTCTTCCAGCTAATCAGTATTTCAGCTAGCAATTTGAGGCTGTAGAAAGAAAACTTAATTGGGTCTTGAACTAGACTGAGAAACAGGCTATTAAAAATCACAAGATATAGAGTCAGATAGGTCATCACAGATAGCACAAGTAGGCCAAGTAGCTCAAAACCAGAAGCAAAATAAACTGGGAGCAAAGGAAAAAAAAAAGGATCATCATCCAATAGCAAGCAAAAGACTTGACTCAGTTCAGGATGTAAGACTGTAAACATCACTTCAGAACTGAAACACACTATCATTCTGAGCTGTCTTGTAGCAGTTTTAACATCTTAAAGATATGCAATATCTTTTTTCTTTCTTTTGAGGGATTGATCTGTTGTTTCAGCATGGCTAAATTAAAAAATTACTTTATTTAAACATTAATCCCAGTTTACAAAGTATTTTGTGGAATTTGCTTTATCTCGTGATGGAAGTTTGCAATTCATTACTGCAAATTCCACTTTCCAGGCCATCTCCGATGATGAAAGATTCTTTTAACAGCAACCTCTACTAGCTAGCACAGCAGGGTCCATCAGTTCTGTCTCACCCTTCACAGCAGTAGTGGCATTCACCTGTGATTCTTTACTAAATATTTCTAAGCGATTTACCTAAGTACTCTTTCTTTCCTTATATGCCCTGCTACTTGTCTTGCCTTTTTTTCCCCACCACCCCCCCCAATCTCTGTATGTGTGGTAAGAGAGAGTTCCACACTAGACAATGGAGAAAATAAAACATTTAAATCTAATTCTTCTCATGATGCTCTGCAGCCTTTCAGCTATGTCTGTCCCACAAGAGGTAGTTCTACCAAGATACAACCCTTACCAGCAACCTATTTTGTATCTTTGCTATTTAAGTGCCACAGCAGCTTTGTATAGTTTCTCTTCAAAACAGATGACGGTACCTAGGGGCACTCTGTTGATGCGATAGCTGCTTGAAAGACCTTTGATCATGGTTTCAAACACCACAGACAGAGGAATAATATCGAAGATGCATCTTGTCCCTTCAAAGTTCCAGTCAACTACTGCCCCTGCCAAATAGTATGCGACACCAAACTTATTACTAACAAAAGAATCATCCTTAAGAATCCAAGACCACTTGAGATCATTTTGGTACTGAAAGATGTCTAGCATTTCGTTCTGTGATAAACAGGAGAAAGCCAAGTAGCTGCAGAGGCAGAGCTCCCAGCACCCACCCCACTTCTTCACAAAAGGATTCATTCCATTAAATGTACATGAAATATGCATGACCATTCACACAAAGGGTAAGAAAAACACATGTCCACTGAAATTTGAGAGAAATGGTTCATACTGCCATCTACCCCCCCTGAAAGAGAACTGATATGAAAATAAGCAGAAATGTCTTCTGGATACTGCTCTTAACACACCTACTCGCTGCTCCAGGGACAAGCAGCACAGAGGATACAAGTTATATTCTGGGACAACTGTCAAATCCAAAATATGCCACAAAATGTCTTTATATAGTAACTGATAAAAATATCAATATATTTTATGCATTGATATATTCTTTAGATGTCAGGTGGTTCTTTTTAATACAAAACCCACAATCAAATCTAAACTCTCATCTAAAATTTAACCAACAAATTTACTATCATTCTTTGCCATACAAAGAGAGGCCCTTAACCTAACTATGGCCCAGTAAGATTCAAGAAATGCAAGATGCATTACAACAAAATGAATTTGGCTTCCCAAGGAAAATATGACATAATTACACCAAGAATCCATAAATAAACAATGATGTCATACTAATTTTGCTATACGCTGTTTCACAGGCATTTGTGTTGAAACCTGCACGAGTAAACATTCTCTATCAAATCCTGGCATAAATAATGATAGTGCAACAAAGAACAATCAACATCCTTGTGTATTAATATCCCTTTATAATCTGCTTACATAACTTGCTCAGACTATAGTATAATCCATTCTCCTTAACAATCAATTTATATCATAAATATATATATTTGGAAAACCCCTTACTTTAAATGAATTTCTACCTCATTAAACTCTTCCTAATGAGTCTGGGGATACAGCTTTTGAGTAAGTGAACAGAAGGTATTTTAAATAAATTAGCTGAGTTTAAATAAAAACAGCTCATACTTAACAATACCCTACAGCTAGAAAAAATGAGCTAGTTTATGTACTAACCACCTAGTGCAACTTCCTCTTCTTTCACAAAGGTTTGCTTTGGGAAGAGCAACCTCACTGAACACTGATGCAAGATGATGTTATTTTAAAATAACAGACAGAAGCCAAATGTATCCCTATGTGTAACACTAGCTATTAATGAGTGCATATTGCCTCTTGCTGTGCAACAGATAACTTCAGTAATCTTATTCTATGATTGAGGCTAGGTAATAAAATTTGGCTTCTTACCCATGCTGCTATGTATTACAGCTTTTTTTTTTTTAAGAAACATGGTTGTAAAAATAAAATCTTCAGTCTTAAAATGAAATCTGAGAGAGACTGAATTCTGCATTGCTCTATCCTGACTTTGCTGCCAATGTTATTCAAAAAACTTTTTTGTGTCAGAATTCATGGACAGGAGGAAGGCACAACTCTTAATTTAGTGTCTGTTCAATAAATATTAGGGTAGGTAGCCAAAAACCTGAAAGATAGTAAGAGAAGCAGCTGCAATACTTTAACTTTTCCCACTAGGTATGGAAGCTCATTTCAGAACTATGCACTTTTTTTGGATCATGATTTTGATCCCTAGCTATCCAGATCCCTTTTAGCTGCGTTCCTCTGTTCCCTCTGCTCCAAAGCAGTATCGTTGAAGAGAAACACTCCAACTTGATAGGTTCACCTCAGTCACCTGAAACACAAACATTACCTGTTTTTAAAGAAGTGACAAACAATATTCAGACTGATAATTGTCTTCCATTTCCATGCAGAAACTACACAGCGTACTATTCTTACCCCAAGCATGCAATATTTCCCTCGGAGTTTTCATTTCTTATCAAAAAATAACAAAATCCCGCTCCCTGCTAGCTGTAGGGCACTGATAAGTTGAGATGTAAGAACACACTGTTTATTCCGTTCTAAAGCCTGTATCCTCACTGCCTGTCCCCTCCTTAGAGGTCACTGGCAGACCACAAGCCCGGTTTTATCTGTAAAAGGTTCATAGTATTTGCTGATTTTCTCTTGCGTTTTTAGCACGGACTTTCTTTATCGCTTGCATGTCAAATAAGCCGCTGTTAAACACCTGCGGAGCAACGTCGTTGCCACCCCGCAGACCCCATCGTTAGCCTCTCCCTCGGCGCCGGCGGCAGGCCCGGCCTGCCGTGCCCGCTACTCTCCCGCAGGCCGCCAGCGCCCGGTCTCCCACCCCTGCCCTCCCCCTTCCAGCCGCCTGCGATCGCAGCCCGTGACCCGCGGGCTCCCGGGGACGGAGGCTGCTTCTGCGGTGGCGGAAAGGCGTTACCCGGCGGCAGCGACCGGCCCAGGCCCGGCGCACGCCCGCGCCCGCCCTCCTGCCGTGCGGGGGCCGCCATGGCGGCGGCGCGGCCGGCGCTGGCTCGGGCCCTGCTGCAGCAGTGCGTGTCCGCCCGGCTGCAGGTGAAGCCGCCCGAGCGCGGCTCCGAGGCCGAGTGGGTGGAGGTAACGTCTGCGGCGGGCCGCCTCCCCCCGGCATCGCCCCTTCTTCCCTCGGGGGGCGGGAGGCGGCGGCTCGGGGCCGCTCCGGGCGGGCGGCAGGAAACGCTCCCTCTCCTGGGCGCAAGCGCCGGCGGGGAGCCGCGCTCGCCGGGGTCGCGGCCCGGCCGCCCTTACAGAAGGTGCTGCCCGCGGTAGCAACGGGCGGGAAACCGCCGTCCTTTCCCTACGCGTGGTCGGATCGGTAATGCCCACGGAGCTCCAGGAGATCCCAGTTTGACTCGGTATCTATACTTGCCCTCAAAACCCGCAGTCTGTCGCTGCTTAGGTTGCCCTTCGGAGAGCTGGCTGCGGCCCCCGGGTGGTGGGCCGGCCCTGCGAGCAGCCGAGGGCCCCTCCAGCCGCTTCTCTACCCCGGCCGGCAGCGGGAAATCAGAACAAAAGGACTAAGAAAACAAGTAGGTGAGAGTAAAGTCAGGGAAGTTACCACCACAGGCAAAATAGAATTGACTTGGGGAATTTAAGTTAATTTGTTGACAGTTAACAAAAATATTTAGTTAGTGATTTGGGTATCAGAAAAAAACACAAAACAGAGCCCCAAACATGTAGACATTTGAGGAAAACAGCCCTCCTCCTTTCCCAGGCTAAGCTTCACTCAGACACCTTTCCTACCTCCTTCCTAATTTCCACTCCAGAGCCCTCTCCTTACCCCTTGTAGCACCACAGGTTACACTCAGGCCCTTCAGCAGGGGAAGGAGCAGCACAGGAGGCTGGTGTCAGTGCACAGCAGTTTCCCTGTGCTCCACTGCGGGTCATCCAGAGGCTGCAGTCCCTTCAGGAACATAGCAGCACCACCCCAGAACACCTCCATCTCTTCTTTGGCATTATCTGCCATTTCTTAAATACACTTTCACAGAGGCACTACAAATTTGGCTGGTGGGCTCAGCTGTGTACCTCATTAATCATGTGATAGTGTACACTTGGAGAAGAAAAGCCAGGTAGAGCAACAGGACTATGGCAGCTGTAGTTCTGTTTTGTTTTGTTTTTCCAGACCACTAACCAAAAATGAACTTTAGGGTGTAGACCACCACACAGCTTGATGGAAACATTGTAATTTCCCCCTTTTCCATCCGATAGTCTTCTACCGGGAGAGGTAGGTAGGTCTGCAGACTCTTCCGGCTATGTGCTATGCATACAGCCCAGGGCTGTTTACCAAAGCATGAAGGCTGCCTTTTGGGATGCTCTGTCCTGCTGTAGTTGTCACTGTTTATGGTTTACCTGCACTAGAATAACTCATCTGTGCAGGTGTCAACTATTTAGCCCTTGGGTTTTTTTTGGTTTTGTCTTTTGTCTTTCTTAAAGACTACTACAACAGAAGGAGCTAAATATAGTCACTCGCATATCTTTTAAAAAGTAAAAAATCTAGTGTGTTTAAAGGGCTTATGAGGTCATTCAACAAATCTGAAGAGAGTTTAAAAAAAAAGTCTGTCCTTAGGTGTTTCCACTGTTTGACTTTCACATTGTTCTTAAAATATTTTTCTCCTTGTTCGGAAGAGGCAGGTGGATGCATGAGACCTGGTTTCTGCAGCGTGGTCTGGGAAACCAGAACGTTTTGCTCAGAGGAAATACGTGTCATCTCACAGATACTGTGTTTGGCTGAAGTGCATCTGTGTGTATTACATTATTAGCCTCTCAGTGTAAGGTTAATTATAGTGAAAGTTGCTCAGCACAGCATAAATTAACTTTAGGAGAAATATCCTATTTCTAGTTTGCTAATCTCAGAAGTAATTGTAGGTCTAGTAAAGAAAAGCTGAAATGTCATTTTGCTGGCTTTCTTTTAAACTATCTGAAAAGAGGCATATGTTATGGTTTAGAGATATCATGACTAACGCTATTACAAGGAAGTTATGCTGTTTATATCTCGTATTTGAAGTTTTAAATAGCTTAACCAAAATCACTGGGAAAGTAATAGATTGCACTAAAGGAATCTGCAAGAGATTTGGGCAGTCTTGGCAGCAGATATTTTTCAGACAGGAACCTTACTAATATTTGTCATAGCTACTTAGGAATCTTTTCCTGGATACCTGGGTCTTTTTAGGAGAAATCTGTTGTAACAAGAACTAGTCACCATGCAGCAAAAACCTATGAGAAGTTCATAGTTTCTTTAGTATGACTACTTTAGAGGTCATTGGAAGGAATTGTTGCTGCTGACGTTTTCTGGTAGGGTAATGTTACTTCCTGTATGTGCGTGTCAATGCAAAAATAAAAAATATAGACCTCACAAACTTATTTACATAAATCAGTGTGTTCCCGCTGATCTGTAACAACTTAAAAGTAGGTCCTCACCTTGGGAAATTTCTAGTGTACTATAAATAACACATTATGTAGGTGGCTTCGAATAGCTTCTGAGCTTTAAGAGACCCCTGTAGGTACTTTAGGAACTTCAGAGTGGGTGTTCTTTATCTGGAAAAAGGTTAGGAGTGTACTTTTTTTGATACATGAATCACTGTTCTTCATTGTGTTTTCATGATTGAATTTTTCTGGCCTGATGAGGGTTACTGCAGATGGGATGTCTTGTTTATGGAGAAATGTTGGTTAGATAGCATCCATAATGGCTTTATGTATACAGCAAAATACCTAAGAGGAAAAAAGGAGTTCTTTTAAATGCAGGGGAGAAATAAGGTGAGATTTGGTGTATTTCACAACTATGGGAGAAAAGAAACATAAAAATTAATATTCCGCTAAAAAGTATAAGTGCTTATACTTTATACAATGAAAACTGTCTCTCCCTTGTCTTATTTCCCTCGATTTGTCTTCTGGTTAAGATAGCAAAAGGGGGTGCAAAGTACCAGGCACAGGCTTGTTCTGTGACCTGTGGTAGATGATGTAATCTCTCTTTGCTGCAGCTGAATGTGTGAAATATGAAGAAAGCTTCTCATGGGGTAGCAAATCTGAAATTGAAACGGAAATGTCAAAGAATAATTTATATAAATTAGTTTCACAAACTGGCTTCCTAAGGATTACAAACTCTCTGTTTTCATTATCAGTTGCATTACATTTTCCTGAAAAAAAAAAAGGTAGAGTTGAGATAACATTTTGCAGAATATATTTGGGGTTTGCTAGTGAAATCCTGCAAAATTCAGATGAATGTATTTAGTCAAGAGGATGAGGGAGGGTTTAATTATTTGTTTTTCCTGCAAAAGAGCTAAAAAGGAATATTTGGAGGCAGCATTGCTAAGGCTGGCTGTATGGCTTTAGGGACTGGGTACTTCAGCCCTTCATGATGCAGGTTGCCTAGTCTGATGATTACTTGGGACAGTTGTATAATAAATGCCAGTGTTGCAAAGTAACATGCTTTGCTGGTTTATTTATGTAGGCATTTTACTGATAACAGCAAATCCACATAGAGCACAATTTCCCTGCCCAACTGCCTGCCTGTCACTACGTAAGTTCCTTGCAGTGGCTGTTTGCACATCAGCGTGTTGAATTTGTAACCTTCCTATTTGTGTTATTTTGCTTGACTTTTCCTGCGTTAAATATAGCTCTGAAGAACAGTCAACTAGACTTTGATAGGTTACAGAGGACCTTCAGAAATGGCATGGTTTTGCTTTGGTTCAAAAGGTTTATACATTCCCATTCCGTACACTGGCAACAAGCACGAGTCATAGGACATCTGAAACACTGATATAAGATCAGAGGACTGACATGCATTATTATTAGGTTAGCTCTTGAAATTGCATTCAATTTTATACTTTCTACTCAGTTAAGAAAATTAAAGAACAAAAAAGTAAGGCATAATGAGATTGAAACATGGTTGCACATGTGTTGAAAATAGTGTTCAACCAGTTTTCAGTCATAGTTGAAACCGTAAGTTTCAACTTACAAATAGTTGAATAGTTTTCAACTATAACATGGTTGAAAAGTGCTCTAGAAGATCATAAACATGCAATATAAATAGAAGCATCCTCTAGCAGCTTTAACTTGTCTCTGATTTTTTTTTTTTCATTTCACCTCCTGTCCCTCTAATTTCCCTCAATATGTATGTCTCATCTTGTGATAAAAAGTATATTAAAAAACAGGCATCGAATCATGAGAGAGGCTGGAAAAATAATGAATGTTTTTACTTAATCTTTAGCTGTCTGGCCTTAGGACTTGCAGATGTCACTTTATTTACCTTTTCATCTTTTTAAATGAGCTGCTTGCAGAATATTGTTACTTCTGTATGTAAGACTGTGCAAAAATACTGTCACAAGTCTCAGAACTAGCGTGATCTTCTGTGATGTGCGCTATATAGCGGAGTCACTTATTTCTAATGCAGTGGTCAGATGTGTACAGTGTAAATGCGTTTGGCCTATTTTATCACAAGCCTTTTTATTAGTAGGTATGTGTGCATTGTTTTTCTTATTAATATCCTGATGCCGGTCAGTTTCTGGAATGAATATTTAGCTAAACATGTAAAGATATCTAACTTTTGGCAACCTGTATTTCTCTCCTTTATTTGAACAGATGGTTTGAAATGTCATTTGAGGTTCAGGCCATCAAATTCCTTACAGTGTTTATGAAATATGGCAGTCATTTGGGAACCTGTATAATATTCTGCAGTGGTCAAAATGAGTTTTGAAAGGAGCCATTTAAAGCTTTTGAAAGATCTCAGCATGTGACATTTTGGCAACAAAGAGCATTCTCTTTTTCCAGAAGTTAGTCACAAGAAAAATAGTTGAGAAGGCATAGCTCTTCTCAGTCATTGCCCTGAGCATTTTGTTTAATCTCTACAATAACAAAGGGATAAAACCTCATGTGTATAACTAAGTTTTCTTCACCAAAAACCTACATCTTTTAAAGAAAAGGGGGAGAGGAAAAAAAAGGTATTTTTAAGAAACTATTCACATTTCTTATCCTTTTGCTTTGATAACGTCGATATTAATGACTCCTTCCTGCCCCAATCTAGTTAGCATCTCTTAGGTGGTATTTCATAAGCTGACATTTCTTTTTCTTCTAACAAAAATATAAGGATACTTATTCTTGACAAAGCAGTGGTGAGGGTTTTTTTTAGATACTGTATGCCTGTGGGTATTGTATGCCTTTCTTTTTTTTCCTGAAGAAGTTAAACCATTCAGGTATGCTTGTGCATGAGACATAATTGCTGTTGGCTGCAGAGCCTATCAGTTTGTCTTAATAAAGCACAGGTTGTTGCACAGGCATTCCTTGTGAACTAACCAAGAGAGGAGAAAAGCTACACAAGAATTGCCTTGTGCTTTCTCCTCAGTACAGACCTAATTCTTTCCTCAAATAAATAGTTCTTGCACGTAGTCTCTCTGAATGCCAAAGAAGTGGCATATCCTTTACTCTGCACAAATCAGGGGAAAGGTCCCATTTCACCAAAAAGACTTCACCCAGACTGATAAGTAATATTTTGGACAACTTTATAATATTCTGAACAACTTCATAGTTGTTGGCCAGCATGTTTAAATTGGTCATCATATTTAAATCTTTAATTAACAGACTCTATGTTTTTTCAGAATTATCCTGTACTAGATTACTTTTAACATCAAAATATAATTCAGTTCACTGACAAGTCCTGTGGTATTTGTCATATTTCATAATTGGAAATAAACTCATAATTCACACTGAAAATTATTTTATCTGTATGTTTGATATGAAAAAAGCTTAAATTATTTCCTATGCTGGATTTAAGTACACTAATTAATCTTGTCACCTTGTCTATGTTAATGCTGTACGTTGTACATTCCAACTAAATTTGGCTTCACATGGAGCTAATAAATGGGCTTAATTGTATGTAGAAGCATTGTGCAGATAATCAGTACATATCTCATAAGCTTCCACAGTGTGGTGTGTAAACTTGATGTCTGAAGCTATACTAAATAACTAAAACTACTCTTGCAAGCTTTTTTGTTGTGTAGCTTTGTAATTTTTGATACCAGTTTTAGTGATAAGTGTGCAATGTGGACAACGGAAAACATTGACATAGTTTTCTGTAATCTTTTGTAGATCCAGAGAGGACTTGTTATCTACATATGCTTCTTCAAAGGCGCTGATGAGGATCTTGTTCCAAAAATTGGTATGATATAATCCTTATAAATTCTTGTATTGTTTGAAAAAGAAGAAAAGCAGTAGAGGCAGAGAAGGCAGCAACCATTTGGACAAGAAGTCAAAAAGCCATCAGGTAGCATATTCCAAATCAGTCACCTGGCTGAAAGAACAGCTTGGTCGGTCTTGTTTCTTTTGACAGTTGTCCACAGATCTCACTCTGTCCGTCTGCTCATGATTCACCTGTTAGAAAATCAATTCCCATGATGGTAACATTCTAGCAAACAGAGAAAGCGCTGCACCTGCTGTTTGACATATTACATGAATCAGGCAACAGGTTCAGTCCAGGACAGAGCCGAATTTAGAGAAAACTGTTTTCAAATAATTCATGGCTTGATTTGAGAAGTATTTTAACACTGATCTCACTGTATGTGCAGGATATTTAAAATTATAGCCAGTAGAGGGAGTTGGGTGGATAACTAAACAGTGTCCTTCCCATCTCCTTTCAGAGATACTATATATACACTGTTAGCATTTCAAGTGTAGTTTTCTGGTTCAGAAGTGATAACAGCAATATCTGCAGTTCTTTCCCTCTTCTCCACATGCACTTTAACATTTACATCAAAGCGGAGAAGATGCTGTGGATAAGGTCAAATGGTAGTGATTTCTGTCTTCACTCACTGTTGTTTTGGCTTGAGGTTTTTTTGTTTTGTTATTGTTTTCGGTTTTACTTCATTTCTTCTCCCTCCTTTCCTCCATTAATAGCACTGGATCACCTGGGAAATTCCATGATGCCATGTATTCCAGATGAAAGTACCCCTTTTCTTTTCTGTGGCTGGCTGGTATTAGTGGTTTCACAAAAGGTCATGTAACAATAGTGTATGTCAGGCTACTTGCTGGGACCAGCAGAAAGACCTGGCAGTGCGCAAGCACAGGTGCTATTGAAAATGCTGAGAGCAGCTCCTGGGGGATTCTCTTTTAGTCTTGGAGGGCACAGTCTTTCTATGGTGCTAAACTAAGTTGAAATCTTTGGATGTATTTAAAGCTATGACGTGAAAATTGATTTTGTGCTTGTGAGAGTTGCATGAGAGTGTTACTTGGGAATAATGACCTTTTCAACTGTGTGGCAGCTGAAACAGACCAGAAAAAGAAAGTTCTGTTTCCTATTAGGAGATTCATCTACAACCATCCTCCTTGAATGTCTGTCTTACAGAATATTTTTTCCTAAATATATTTTGAAACTGTTTAAATGAGTGTTTTCAGTTCCTGAATCACAACTCATCTCTTTTTGCTTGGAACAACATTAAACTTTTATGGGTTTGGAGGCATGACTAGTATCCTCACAGCTTTTACAGAGTTGGAGGAAGTTTTGGGGGTATGATTTGTTTCATTATAGAAACATTGGAAAATACAAAGTTAGCAAACACATCGATTTTATTTGCAAGTTTATATATTCTGGCTTATGGGCCAAATTGCATCTCTGACCTTCTTGCCCATTTCCTCTCTCAAAAGACAAGCTGGCACCTGCACGTCTCGAAGCAGAGCGCTGAAGGGCACTCACTCCACTGGAGACCAAACTGCTGAGCTGTGGCTTCAGCCCAGATCAGTGCTGGGTTCTCCTGCGAACTACTGCAATCAGAATGAAAAGGCAGGGCAGAAACTTCTCCAAAGTGCACTAGAGATGGTGTTATCTCCTACAATGTGTAGTGTTGTGCAAATGTTTCCTATTTGAGTATCAAGCAATTAAGTTAAGGTCACTAATTGGATCCTGGGTTCCTTTAGGGGTGTCCAACTAGAATCAACTTTAGGCAGACAGCCAACCACTTCCTCCCAAAAATAACTCTTTAGACATATTATATTGAAATAAATATCCTTCACATTGCTCACAATACTCAGACATCTTAGTTAATAGTATTTATTGATTGTCCATGTTTCATTTCATTAATAAGCGGTTTCTTTTACTTGAATAGTTTGTCGCGCATTGCAATATTTGTTGAATCTTGTTTATGATGTTATATTAGGTTCTGTTTAATTTACTTTAGTTACACTAACTTTTATTTTATTTTTATTTGCAGTCAATATGCTGTTGAATGTTAAATTAAGTGAAAATGAAAGCGGCGAGTATGTTTCTGTTCTTGATTTACCAGGCAATGTGCTAATCATACCACAAGCTACCCTAGGTGGTAAACCAAAGGGAAGAAAGATGCAGTACCATGCAAACATTGAAAAAGAAAAAGGGCTGGAACTTTATTCTCAGTTTGTGACTTTGTGTGAAAAAGAACTGGCTGCCAATGCCAAATGTATGGAAGCAGGTGTTCTCGTCAAGCATGGCACATACGGAAACAGGCAGGTGTTAAAACTGGATACAAATGGACCTTACACTCATCTCATTGAATTTTGAAAAAATAAGTGATATCCTGGATACAGTACTGGCTTGCAACTGTTGTCTCCCCCCCCATCCCCACTCCAATTTCTAAGCATTAATGTACTTAAATGGTTTGGGAGATACAGTGTGAGAAAGACTTCCACTCTTCTGTACTGGTGTTGCCAATCCCATTAAATAGAATGAAGCCTGAGACTGCTTTGCAATAATGAGTATGTGTTTTATGTCCGTATTCATCTGAAGCGTGCTCAAAATAATTGTTAATATTGATCCAATGAAGATGTATAATTTGGAAGGCTTTATTAACAAAAATGAGGTCATGCATACGTTTCTTACTAAAAAATAATGACAAAAGTATTACATGTATTAGCTATTGTAAAGACCACTTCAGGAAGCGAAGTCTATAGATTAAAAAAAAAGAATGCTGTAGATGTACTTATTTGTTCCCAGATTTCCTGAGTCAGACAATTTTTGTCTTTCTGTTTTCTATCTATAGAATAGCAATGCTTTCTAGCTAACAAATATATTGAAAGCACAAATTCACTGAATTTTTAGCCTCTTAGAGAGTGGGTACTAAATAAGAAAGTCCATCCCCCTCATCCAGAGTGTGTAAGGGTGGGACACTTAAGGTAGTACTAGGGCTGAACATGGGCTATACAGGGAAGAAAAAGTGATGTGCATCTAGAAACTGAAGTCAAGGCTGTACCACTGAATTGCTTTCTTGAAGTTTGCACTCCGAAATCCCCTCTGATGTGTTTTGATAGGCTGCTTGCTATAGCTTGGTCTGTGTCCTTGTTACCTTGGTTGTCTTGTCTACTCAATTCTTTCTTAACAGAGCCTCAGGAAAAGGACTGAAATATTCAAATGAAAACAAAAATAAAAATGGTACGATGTATGCTGCCATCTCATTGTTCCCTCTGCCCCTATTGCTTCCTTCCAGTTTTTTTGTCTATTGAATCCGCCAGGCAGAGACTAGCTTCTATTTCTTTTATATACAGCGTTGGCACATTTGGGGCCCCATTCCCAGCTGACCCCCTATGCAGTACTGGCATAAACATTATTAACAGACGGTGTTAAGAAGATATAATGGGAAATTCTGTCTTGCAAGGCAGTAAGAACAGAACAGCTACATGAAAATGTGGCAAATTCAATACTGATTCAAGTGCATTCATCCTGTGAGTCAAGTTTCTCTTTTACTGCAGCATCATGGTTTTTGAAGTCAGTAATTTAGAAGGGTTCAAAGTGAAATTAGACAATTACATGGTTTGCAGTAATTATGCAGAATTCCCATTTAAGTAATAAATTCTTCTGGAAAGATGTAAAACCTCATGGTTAGCGAGCATGCCAGCTTGTGCAATCTTAAATTTTAAGTCAGTAGTTACAAATATTCTGTCCTTATCCTTATTTTTTAAAAAACATAACTGAATGCATAATCTGCAGGCTCAAGCCATGCCACGAGAATCACATTTTTTTGAACAGATGCAAAGCTCATAGTTTTGATAAGAGAGTAATGAGATTTTTCAGATTAACATAATGTATGATTAATAACTATGAAATACCTAAGGATGTTAAATTCCTGGCAACTGGCACTCTCACAGTTGAAAACAACTATTCACACAAATGGCCTGGAAATATTAGCTAGGTCCCAAATGACATAGTTATTCATTAATAATTAACAGTTATGATAGACTGTAGAGAACTGCTAGTGTAAAACAATCAGATGTCTCAAACAGCCTGAGTGCTAAAACCACAATACAGAGCAACGGTCACTAGGACCCAGGACTGGACAGTACCCTGGAGTGAGGCTGAGGGAGGGAGTCCTGTGGAGACAGGGCGGCCTTGCCTCGGCCCCATTCCCCGTGGTCTGCGAAGCGTTTCATTCTCCCCCACACACCTACTGCCTGGGGAACAGTCCTGGTATCACTCCTCTTGGTTTGACTGGTCGCTGATGTAATTCTCCAATTAGCAAAACTACTAACCACTTATGCCTTGGGAAAGGAATTTGAGAGGGAGCCAAAAGGTAAGAAACTGTGGAAAACTAACGGCTCTAACCTTGAAGAAGAGCTAACAAGCCAATAAAAGTGAACATCTTGGCACCAAAGACTGGACTGTGGCCAGAGAAGATAAAACTGCAGAAAGTAGGTGAAAGGTAAATGTGGCGAGGGGAGATCACGACCACCGACTCAATTCAGGACCGAAAAGACTTGCCCCCCCACACCTGAAAGGAGCATGCGTGCTAATTTACATAGCAAGCGAGGCTAATTTAAATACAGTAAACCAATAGTGTATGAAATGTTAATCACTAACCAATAAGTGTAAATTTAGGCGGGTTTATACTAATCATGTAGCCTGATAAATGTGCGTGTGCTCGTGCTCATGGGGGTTGTTTTTTTGTGTGTTCGTGTTCATGCTCGTGCACGCATGATTTGTGGAATTATCATCAACGAGCACCCTGCGCAGAATCAACATCTTTAGAAGAACCTTCACTTCTCCTCACTCTTCTCCTCTTTTTTCCTCACCGAATACCCTTGTTGGCAGGACCAACGCTGGATCCAGGACTGGTGATTCTCTTTTCTCTCTCTCTTTCTCTTTCTCTCTCTTTTTTACTTTTTCTAAGGTTATTAAGTTGTTAAAAGTTGTTAAATTGTAGTCAAGTATTGTATGGCCTACCTTGACTTTCCGTAAAACCGCGTAGCTGGAGTGGATATAACCGTGAGAGTGTTGGCGGGTATCGAATATTTGTACTCAGTATTTGTCTCTATAGAAGCTTCCTATTAAAGCTAGTGTTTGTGTATGGACCTTGAATGTTGGCCCACCTTAATCCACACCGAGAGGATTTGCGAATCTTTGTCACTCCTCCCCCCTCCTCCCCAGGTGGGACATGACATAGACACAATATGAGTCGTGTTCTAAGTTCTTATGAGCGACATTTAAATAAGATTATCCTGATGTGAATAACTAATACAAATTCATTATGATCTGTGTGCTTGAAAAAACGTTTTTATTCCTCTTTCTGTTGGAAGCCAAATCCTAAAAAGTGCTGAGTAATACCACTTTTCAGTGACCTTACAGGAATTGCGGGTTTTCAATATATCTCAAGAATTGATCCTTTGAGGTATAATACAAAGTCAGTTTTAATTTTTTTTTTATCCTGGCTCCAGAAAGATCTTTGGCAGCCTGGCAATTCATTCTCTATATTTCAAGAACTCTACAAGTTCTAAGAGGGATGAGCTTGAAAATGTTTAGTGAAAAACAGACTTCAGACTAAACTCCATCTCATACTGATCTCTCATATAAAACACACACAAACTTATGTCTATTTCAGTGGTTCTTGGCACAAGACAGAACTCTGGAGTTTCTGTAAAAAGGTGGCATCTTTGTGTATTATCTGCCCGTTTGTGATTTATCTGTGTACCCATCTTGGAATACTGATTGCTGCCATCTTCTGCTCCAACGATTGGCAGCTTGTTGAATGCTGTGCCCTTTGTACTGCTTTATTTATATCTACTATTGATTCACAATCCATTTACTGAAAGAAGCCATTTCTGAATACCATGATAGACCATACTGATGAAAAAATTGATTAAAATTATTTTTTCAAAGCCAAATGCTCATTCCTTTTTGCCATGAATATATGCTTTAAACAGATGACCTGACACTGCTTTAAATAGGTTCTATTCTATGACTAGACAAAAGCTCAAGTAATTATCCTGTTCTATACTTAGAGAATATCTATTGGTAGATGCTTAATACTCCCCGCTTCCTTGAAATAAACTATGAAATCAGGAGTCATCATTATGCTATTCTAGTGTGGCCTTCAATTCAACTGTCACACAGTAATTGTTATAGCAGGTTTTTGTGACCTTGTTTGCAGCATACACACCCAGAGTGTCTAAGCTGAGCACGTGTGGACTATGAACTGTGCTCATAAAACTAACGAGTTCAGGTGCAATAGTCTGTTTTCTAGTCAGCACTATTCCTGCTTCCTTCCCTTGCCCTTTGTGGAAATATTTACCTCTGCTTCTACATACAATAGCAGCAACATACAAATATTAATCCAGAATCGGAAGGTAGTAAACAGCATATAGCCCAGTAATACTAGTAACAATGCTGCAACTGTATTGCTATTACTAGTAATGGTCCACACACTTTGTCCTGAGTTTACAAGACCTCAGGACAGAGGCTTATCACATGTACCTTCTCTGAACTTTCCCTGATCTTCTTGAAGCTTTGGTTTTTCTTGATTTAGCTATAACAACAATTTTTCTAATGACAGGAGACTATGGCTAATTTGTTTCACTTTTGCTTTGTATGGTGTAACCACAGTGTTTATATAGATATTAACAATAAGTAGTTATTCTGTGTAGAATGATATATTTATGATTCTAATATAATGTTACAGTGTACAGAAATGAAGGCCAGTTAGAACAGCAGCAACTTTGAGAAGTGAAGACACCAGCTGCAGTGTAGAGGCATGGGACGATAAGAGATGGGGCACAGGCTGGCACTGAAGACCCCAAGGCTATAAACAACTTGCCAATGGTCCGTTAAAGAAATGCAGACCTGGAGCTGGTCAAAACTAGTCTCAGGGGTAAAAAAGAAAAGGAAGAACAAGTAGCTAAGATAAATAAAATACAAAACATATAGTTGCAGACTAGTGAAGAGAAAGCAAGGTGTAAAACTTCATTAGAAAACATGTAAAAATAGCCCCAGATGAGAGCTATTTCCAAAAGAGGGAAAAGGAGAGAAAGAAGAAGAAACCATAAACACCAACATCATACTCCTACAGGCACAGGACTCTGGGCGCTGATGATCCACTGTGCTCCCTCCACCAGATGGAAGCCACAGGGAGGTGGAAGGGCAAGCATGGCACCAGGAGAAGGGGCAGGTACTAGAGAGTGTATGCATAATGATTTTAACTGTAGTACTGAGACTTTCTATACAATCTCTTTATTTCCTTTCTTTTTCTGCAATAATTATGTCTGGACTAATAATTCTTTGATTAGACTGCTGAGGTTGCAATTATCCTAATAATAAATTTTGTGTGACTTTACACATAGGGTGGGTTTCTTTTTGCCCATAACAAGGTTTTGCACATAACAGCTCCTGCAGACTGTTGCTTCCCCATGTTGAAATGGCACCCACTTGATGGGCTGCTGGATATTAGCCAACCTTTGTGGTGTTTTCCACCAGGTCCTTTAATGCAGCTGTGATGTCTGATCTCGTTTACCACAAAAGCTGCACAAAAGTTTTTCTTCATTGTGACTCATTGCAACCACTGCTCTTCAGCCCCTCCCTGAGAACAGTCGGTTCCATCAGTCTGAGGTATCTGCTCGGATTGAAAACTATGATCTGGTGAACCTCAGTCTCATCTCTGGTATAAAAACAGCTTCTTTGGAGAAGGAGGTATGGATCTTTTAAGCTTCCATTATTTTCTGCTTTTAGTCTCTAATAGTCTCTACTTCACTATATGGTCTCCTTCAAACGCATTATGTTTGTCTTCTGAAGCTGGAGTGGCAGTATGCCACAGAGGGCTAGGGTGGTCTCCAGAAATCCACAGGCATTACCTGAGGTCTGCCACCAAACCCCTATGTGACTGGCTTAATTTCTTAACTTATTTGCATCTCAATTCTCATCTAATAAATGGGTATTGAGTTTATTTCAGTGTGTCACTACTTAAGACTGTACAAGGAGCAAAACAATGACTATTGCTATGTTTAGTGTATTGCATAGCACAGTGAGGCTGGACTCTCTGTGAGATTCACCAGCTGCTTTATATTAGAAATCAGGGTCACAATTGCTGGGCGAGAACAGAAATCAGAGCTGCCTCCTTCATCTCTTTCTTGGGAAAACAGCATCCAAAATTTGAGACTCTCTCTTAAGAATTTAGTGAATTTGGTATCTCCTATTCCGTCTTATTTTCTTGAAGTTCCTTGAAAGCAACTCAAAATTTGGGAATCCCTGCAAGATTCTGCTACCAGAAGTGCTGTGCAACTACAGTTGAAAAGTAAATGGAATATGTGGACAAGAGAAAGAAACAGCAGTTAGAATAGCCTGAATAATATGAATGTATTGCACATTTTCTATTTAAACCAAGGCTGTCTGCTAGTTCAATTACTGCCAGTGTGTAGCTTTGGGCAAAGCAATTTTCTGCTCCACTTTTTCCATCTGTGAGACAAAGAAAGAGTGAAAATGGGAGGAAAAGAGGTTTAAAACCACTGCTTTTTTTCTCTTTTACTAAAGGCAAAAAAATCACCTCTGTTCCTCCTTGTGCGTCAGAAGGCAGTGCGCTCTCACCTCTCTTCACCTTTGTTGGAGCTACAGGAGTTTGCCTTTCACTACCTCATACCTTGGCTTCTGCCTCACAAATGTGACTTAAGCTAATGGCCACAGAGCACTTTGAGTGCCTCAGTGAATGGTGTGGTATCCCTACAAATAACACGCCATACTATTTCTAAAATAGGAATGACCCAGACAGCATGGAAAAGTAAATAAATGGTATTCCTCTTGCACTGTTCTAGTTCATATATATTTATGTATCTTGTTACTGTGAATTTAAGATTGCTTTCTATTTACTTTAATTGTATTTGCCTGTGTAAGTGCCATAGTATATGCCCTATTACATCAGAATGTATTAAAAATGTGCATGTAAGGAGCTTAAGGCTATTTAGATGTGCTCCGTTAGAAAAGAGATTGCAATGTATGTTTTGGATTAACAGTGGAAGCAAGAGGTTCTTGGGAGGCCTTAATATTCAGTTGGCAATCCATTTCTAGATCTCATTAATGTGCAGCTAATTCTTGTCAGAATACTTTATCCAGGATTCTTCAGGTATTTAATTTAAAAATCTATAAAAGTATATTATTCATATTTACCAGTGAAGATTGATCATTTATTCACATGTTGAACTGGTTGAGATGTATGTATTATGGTTTCAATAGGACGCATTTCCTTTTCTTATTTCCCGCTTCCATTTTAGTAGCTGTATCTAACATCATCTAGGCATGCATAATACTTTTATTTACATTTTAGGATTAAAAATAACAGCAGGACTGTGTAATTGCTTGGCAGGAATTCGGGCTTTGTATTTTGTGATAGTACAAAAAGCAACTGTATTGGGAATAAAAAGAAGTCTAGCAGTATTTAAGCATGAAATAAAACCATATATTATTTTCAATATTCAATGTGTAAAAAAGAAAGATTCATAACCAAGGCTTTGCAAAAGCTAGGACAGACCAGACTGTAGTGGATTCTACTTACCTCCAGAAGGCAGCTACTCCAGGGACCTGAATGTTTCACTTTTGGCATTAGAAACACTTACATAGTTACTGTCTCAACCGAGGGAGCACTGATGGACAGCCAGGGATGCTAAGGGCTGCAGCAGCTCTAGAAATGAGCATGTTATAATGTTTGCAGGCAGATTAATAACCTTATTCAGATTAAAGACAAATGTAAGTTGCTTGTGGCTGTTGGTGTAACTGTTCTCAGAATCAGACCTTAATGGTCTGACTCTGTATTTAAATGGGTATATTGACTGTATAATATAATTGCAAAAATAAAGTAAAAATAAATGTTTAGTCTTATAATTAATCTAAAGACATTCCTTCTTACTGATTTTAAAATATAATGGAATTTGGTTTTGTTTGCTATGTAATTATTTGGTGATGTTTTATCTGCTTTAAGTCAGGCCCCTAGTTCTGCGATTTTTACTCATGTGTAGGCAGTCCCACTGAATTCAAAGGAATACATTCTTTTCTCTTCCTCTAGAGTCACTGAGGATTACAAAGCTGTAAGAAAGAAAATATTTAGCTCAGAGGCATATGTGACTGTATAGATATTCTACTATGACTGGAATTTGTATGGCAGAACTGATTCATGTTCTAATTCAGTCAACCCACTTTACCAAAATAGACTAATGAGAAGACTAATCAGTAGGTTTGTGCATTGCAATTATTTGCTAGTTGTTTATTTTATTAAGTAATTTGCTATTGAAGCTCAGTCAGGACTAATGGGGAAAGGGGAAATTGAATTAATATATGGTGAATACATTTAATTGTCCTATTTTTGTCTGGTTTAGAACAGAATACTACAAACTTGCATGACAATATTTTTTTATTTCAGATTGAAAAGAGGAAAGATAAAACTGGCATGCATTACTGCTGAAGTAAATGCTAATTTGAATCAGTGCATGGTTAACACTCTGTTATCCAACTTAGGGAAAAAATCATATCAAAGAACCAAGGTTAGCTATGAATCCAATAAATACAGATTTTTACCCTCATGTAGGCACAAAGTAACGCTAAAGCTGATGTATCCGGAGATGGAAGGAGCATCCTGCATTAGTATCCCTCGTCATTCCAACTGATTCGTATGAGTTGAGCATTTACACAGCATTACTTAGAGCTGATATCATGTATACTGGGAGCTGGGCAAGATCATTCTTGGGAAGAACTGAGCAAGACTGTATTTCTTACTGGTGATATTTTGTCTTGCCCTGTGCTCACGTAACATTCAGCATTATGAGATACTGATCTTGAGTGGGTCTCTGCCTGTTACCACAACAGAGTGAATAATCATCATAATAATGATAATAACAGCAATAATATTCTAAAAATTATTCTAGATTTGGTTTTGTTTATTTGTTTCTGAGCTAAACACGGTCAATCTTTCACAAATATTACCAGGTCTTTCTGTTACCTCAGGACTGTCAGATAGAGCAGCCTTTGTTTTTCTGGAGTTCATTATGGAAAATGTTGTAACACCAACAGTCTTTGAATATAAATTGTTCAGTTGACCTTTCTCACAAGTTGAATGGCAGATCGCTTTATGTTGAGCAGCGGCAACTCATCTTCTGATCAAAATGAGGTTAACTGAGCAAATAACTCTTTCCTGGGGGTGTACGTTATTTTTGATACCAGGGGTTAACACCTTTACAGCAGTAGGAGTTTGTAGAGTTGATTTCTGTGAAATATACTATGGAAATAGTTTCCTGCTTCAGGTATGAGGCATTTATGTATTCTTCATTACCACATCCATTGGCAGAATTTTTTTGCAAAAGGTCATTGCATCAATGCTCGTGCTGCTTTATCACAGGCGATTTAGTAAAAATGAAACCAGTGTCCATATACGGTAATGCAGCCTGGTGCTCTTGGCATCTATAGCAAAATGTAATCAGGCAGTTCTGCGTGCACTCTTTGAAATATTCCTCAGTGGTATCATCTACGTGACTGAACACAGATGTTCACAGAGGATCACACTGTATGTAAACTTTACATGTTGAACCTATTTGAAGATGAATTTACAAACTTACATAAGGGCTAGACATGATTTCGGCTCCTACGCTTATGCATGCCAGGCATTATTCCCTCCCCATGGTGGTTTGCACTACTTCAAAGAACATGGCCCCAGAGAACCCATATTGTGGAGAGGAATCTTAGTTTTCCCCTTTGAGATTTAACCAATGTCACACTGTGGGAATAAGAAGACAAAAGATCATTAAGATTTGTTGTCTAGTCAAAACCAGTGTTTAATTCCAGAAGGATTATTTCTTCAGCTTTGTAGCAGCAGCTAAGGTAGCAGAATTAAAACAGAACATCTCAATCCCACCAAACCAACTTGTTGCCAGCAGAAACCAGACCTGATGTCTGTCTTCCAGTTTGCTCTGCTAGATCGTTGGTAGGATGCAAAAACAATTCAGGCATGGCTGGGCATCAGCTACCAAACTACAGTAAGATTATTGTTTGTTTATTTTTAAACTAAAAAATGGTTGAGCGACACCTGTTTTCCCTTTATGAAGGCAGAACTTCAACTCTGAAGGCAGAATGCAGAGGAGAAAATCCCCCCAAACAAAATTTTCTCATGACCAGTAAATTTGCTGATGAAAATTTCCAAGGGTGGAAGTCATTCCCGATGATGTAGCAACCTCTTTCAGTCAGAGCACCTATGCAGTAGAAAAAAAAAAACAGGTGAAAAATCCGGAGGAGCCCGTGTCTGACCTTGTTAGTCAGACACAGAATGACCCGGTGACTTGAGATCCCATCTCGATTTGGGTTCAAAAGTTACACTGGTGAAGCCCAAGTGTAATAACTTTTGCAAACGTTGGGTTTGACAAATGGTTAAGAATATAAAGGGGTTGTTTCTGTTACCGGGCTGGCGTAGTGCCAGGGTCCCTCTCCAGAAAGTACAGGTGGGTGCCAGTGGGCTGGAGTGAAAATCAGCAGCCATGGCAGACCCCGACCAGAGCCAGGTACAACTCTCAGCAGTTCCCACTGAGCCACCTTAAAGAAAATCACCAAGAGGGGTCTTTTGTTGCTGCTCTCGGTGGGAGAGCACTGGCTCCCGGCTGTGCCCCCTCACGCTGCTGCAGCGAGCGGCACCAGCGCAGGGCTCCTTCCCCTCCACGGCGGCTGCAGAGCCGCGGAGCGACGCCGGGGGCGGTGACTCCGGCCCCTCCGGCCCCCCGACACCTTGCCGCGGCCTTGCGGCTCCCGCCCGCCGCCGCCCAGGGGTTCCGCGCTGCCCCGGGCCGCTCCCGCCCTCCGGAGAGCCGAGGGCCGCAGCGGCCACCGCAGGCGCTCGATGGCTCCGGGCCCGATTGCACAGCCCTGAGCGACGCTGGCGCCCTCCTCCCTCCCCGCCCTCCCCCGCCGGCGGGCGGCAGCGGCGGCGGCCCGGGCGCAGGCCCCCGCCGCCCCCCCGCGCCGGAGGAGGGCGGGCGGACGGAGCCGAGCCCCGCAGCGCCGCCGCCGCCGCCCCGCAGAGCGGCGCGGGAGCCTTGCGGCGGGCCGGGCCGTGCCGGGCAGTGCCGTGCCGGGCCGGCCAGGTACCGCGGGCGGGAGGGGAGAGAGGGGCGGAGGGCGCCGGTCCTGCCCCGCCAGCCGCCGGGGCAGGCGGGGAGCGGGCGTCCGAGAGGGCGAGGAAAGGGGCGCGGGGAGCCCCGGCGGCCGCCTGGGCGAGGGCGCGAAGGCCCGCGGGGGGCACGGAGCCGCCGGGGGGGAGGGCGGGGATGACCCTAAGGGAGCGGGGTGCCAGCCCCCTGCCGGGCGGACGGCCATGCCCGGGCTCGGCGCGGGGCGAGGAGTTGCGTGAGTGCGGGCAGAAGGGCCGAGGCGAGCCGGGGAGCCGGCGGAGGGGCCGGGGCTGCCCGAGGCCTGCGCCTGAAAAGTGCTCGATCACCCCCGGAGCTGCCTGGGCGGGCGGGCGAGGCAGAGAAGCCGGTGCTAAAGCCGGCGGCCGGACGGCTCCGGGGCTCCCGCAGCCCGTCCCGCTCCCAGCGTGGCGGGGCCGGTCTCAGCCCCGTGAGGGGAGCGGAGAAAGGTCTCCTCGGGGGGCGAGGCGAGGCGAGGCGGCCGCACGCCTGGTGCCGTCCGAGTGTGGCCCCGCCGGGGTGTCGCGGGGAGGGGCGGGAGAGCCACCGTGCCGCCGGGTTTGGGGTGGGCAGGGATGGGGCGCGGGTGGGTGCGTGCCTGGTACCGGTCGGTACAGATCCTAAACCTGCGGGGACGGATTTGGCGTTCACTTGCAGCGAGTGTACATGTTTCTAGGGGCCGTTTTTATGTTTTCTTATAAATCTCTTTAATTAAGAGTATTTTGGGGGAAGGGTAGCAGCATTGGACATTTAGGTATGCAGAAACGTTATGGCAGGCTTTTGCAGTTTGAATTCTTGGCTGTCCAGATAGGATGACGAGCAAGTCTACACCATATAACTGGCAAAAACTTTGCACAGGGATGTAAAACCTGTGAAGTTGCATTAGTCTTGACGTTTTGGAGTGAGGGAAAGAGTAATAGACATCTTAAGTTTAGTTAAAATAAGAGTAAAGTTTATTGAGATATGGGTGGAAGGGTGATAAGAGAGAGGAAGGCAGATAAAGGTAAGGTGAGTTCAGCTTTGTGCTTCTATACATGAAATTTGATATTTTTAGAAGTTTGGATTAATTATTTGTAATGTTTCTTTAAGTTTGGGTTTTGATTTAGTAGCATTAATTGCTTATAGTTGTGAACATGAATTGTACTAAACTTTTCTTTTAGTTTCACATGCCAGAAATTATTTTCCCTGTCTTCAGAAATAGTTAAGCTGTATTACACGTTTTGGTGTTTTGCTACATGATATGTAATATTCTCAACTCCTGTATGAAATAACAATTGAGACCCAGAAGATAGATTGCGTCTGGTTGTGTGCTGAATGAAGTTTGGGTTTCTCTTCCTTTTCCTGACGGTTTGACACAATGAAAAGGAGGTGGGGGGAGGGAGGAAGCCAGTTTAATGTTACACTAAGTCGAGCGATATATTGAAAACTTGTGCTTGATTCTTGAACAGAGGATTGTTTTTATTGTCAGTAAAATATCCGAATTACTGACTAGTTCATGACGTTCTATCCCAACATGTCAAAAACTGTTAGTCAATGCAGGATGATGCTTTAAAATTCAGAACATCCTAGTGAGGCAGGAGATTAGAAACACCTTCTCACAAAAACATTTTCAGATTGTGGGATATTTGTTCTATTCAGTTCTTACCCTTGCAATTTCTACTGTTTTAAGGAAGCAGAACCTTAAAAAAGATGTGAAGTATGTCTACATCTACATTGCAAGCCAAAAAATCATGAAATCTCTATATAGTTACATTTTTTGAGCTGTTTTGGAGTTTTCTTTGGGGATCAGCCATTTAAAGTATCTAGAGAATCAGCCATCACAGTGAGGTATGTCAGTGGTTTATGCCTGGATAGTGGTCTCTGATCTGCCAAACAAGTCTCCTGCAGAGTCTGCACCTGTGAGGGCTTCTGCTGCTGAATTTCTGTGTTGGTGTATTTCAGTGCAGTTGAAGTCTAGTCATAGCAGTAGTTAGGCTGGTACAACGACAGTCATAATGATTTTCAGGAAAAATAAGTATACTTTTCCGGGATTTCAGGATATCTTCAGCAAAAAATTCCTGTGGTTTAATTTAATGCCAAGCTAGACTGGATTCAGTGTTTACCTTAATGGACAACTGGTAACTAAAATCAACCAGCACTTTGGATTATCTATATGCATGTGTATCACCTACTATAAGTGATTTAACATTTTAACAAATAATTTAATTCCACGAAACTCCTATCATTGTGACAAAAAAACCCTGTCAGTATACTCAGTCTGATATATTTTGTCTATATTAGATAAACAATATAATCTACAATGTTGTCAGGAATAAAGCCATGCTCAGACATATATTGAAATTATTTTTAGGATTTAGGTGGATGTTTATACTTCTGTGATTTTTGTGCATTTGCCTTGCTATCACACCAGCTTTCAAACCTGCAAAGAAATAAAACCAAAACGTTCTATGCGTTTTTATTCAGACTGAAGTTAGTTACTGCTTTTTGAAGTTTAGTTAGTCAAATTTTTTGGGGGGAGAGGAATCTTTTAAACTCACTTTGTCAGAATCAGATCTCCAGATATGATACTCTTTGTCTAACTATTAGAAGCATTGGTTAATTATTTAAATGCAGTTTGCCAGGTTGCTTGTAAATAAAGTAATGTTCTGAGGTCCCTGTAATGGAGCCGAGTTTATCTTTTGACTTAAAACTTTTGGAAATGAACCTAAGTAATATTCAAGAGTTGTGGGTGCTAGGGGGGACAGAGCACGCCAGTAGTGCCCACTGTGGGGCTCAGGAAATGGCTGGTTTATACTTTTCAATAACTGAATGTAGCTGTTTCTTGGTTTCCTGGAATAGTTCTTTTCACATGGAGATAAAGATTACAGTGATGATAAAAGCAAAGTACATGTGCTTTTTAACACGATGAATGAATGTCTTCCAAAATTTGCATTTTTAAAAATGTCTTGAATGCTTTGCATTGCTAAAACAGCTATTGCATTTCCAAGCACATTTTTTTTCAGGGTATTTTTTGTCTAGTTATGTCGAGCTTTGTCCTCAAAACTTCACAGAAATCATTCAGCATTCCTAGAAGACATTGTCTCGTCATTTCTTTCACACTTCAGCAAGTGTATATTGTGTTGTAGTTCTTATCAATGTCACCGTTATGTATGAGGGTTGTGGGTGGTCACATTCTTCGTGTGAATATTTTTAAAACCAGCAAGCCCAGACCAAGGATTCTGATAGATATCACTTAGATCTTTGTCGCCTTTAAGCTTTGTTGCTTTTTCAGATACAGAGTGATTCTTCTGAAACTTGGAAATCAATAGCATTTGATAAGCATTTTCCTAGGAAAACCAGTCGTTTGGAACTGTTCCTGTGGGAGTAAACAAGTACTTTGTCTGAGCATCACTGTTCACAAAACGTCAAAATACAGCCCTTTTGTTTTGCAACACAGATGAAAGTAGCTGAGAAACTAATGAGAATTCTGTTTGGGCTGCGTGATATTTGCTCTTTAGCACAGCATGAAATGCTATGTGAACATGGCAAGACCTATGTGAAAGGTGCAATATATGAAGATGCACTTGGATTACATCTTTAACAAGTACCTGCATAAATGCTACCAAATTTTCAGTGGTAGAATAGATGCAGTTTTCCTGGGGCAAATTGCTTCATTCAGAACGCTGTTAAGTGGAGAGCCTGAAAGAACGAGGTCTTGTTTCGACATCTATGATTTCAGAATCATGTTTCTAAGCTGGATAATTGCATACAAAAATATAACGTAAGCGGAAGTTGTCCCAGTCTGAAATCTTCAGCAATAATTAGAGGAAATGGATGGTTGTGTAATAATCTGTTATTTTTTGTTGCTCTTAGTCAAACAGATTCTTCATTGCTTTTTGCTATTTGGGATAAGCATGTGATGCAAGTGCATACGTATTTTTATTTAAAAAGGAAGATAGCTTGATTTGTGAGTGGAATTGAATCCCTTCGTAACATGCAATAAAACATATGAGTACTCACCTGCGAGGTTTACTATCTGGTGTGCTTTTCACATGCTAGTGCACTTAAAATCTGATATTAAGAGTTACGATTCTGCTTGATTTAGAAGTGTTAAAATCTTGGACCTTCTCTTCTGTGGCCTGGTATTCTTTTTCCATGTGCTCTGGGTTGTGGTCTTGTGATGGCTTTCTCTTGTGGCCTGTTCTTGCAAACTGCTGTCAAACATCACTGTTAGTCCCATCTTCTCCATGCTTGGCTTCAAATTTCCCCACTGCTGATGAATGTAACGTAACACTGCAAAATACCTGGCATTCTTATAGCAGTATATTAATTTTGGATGAAAAGCAATCAAGTCTATTTGATGCCAAGGAGTAATTTGATCTAAATTGATGAGACCGATCGCTGATAAATTCAAGCATGTGTGTGTATGCATTGAAAGACTGGGCTCTGGTTTCATAACCTCTTCATAGTCCTCCTCATCAAGGGTTTAATCAGTTCAACATACCAACATTTCTGCTAAAGAAACAGTCAGTCTTCAGGGGAGTTAACTTTTTCTCTCTCCCCCCCCCCCCCTTTCTCTTGGTGTCTTGGTGCTGAAATGCCCTAAGTTTGCTTCTATGTTTTCTTTAAAACTACATGCAAGAAAGCAGTGAAAGGGTGCATGAAATTCTCAGCTTTTTATTCAGTTGAATGGGAGGCCAAGAGTGATTAGCACTGCTGAACATAAAATGTGTACAGAGGGGTCAATGTTATGTTGGGACCAGCAGTTACCTGCGGGTCAATGTTATGTTGGGACCAGCAGTTACCTGCCATTGCTTCACGTGGCTCTGCAGAGTGAAAAATTGAAGGCTTCTGTCTAGAGAGAAAAGGCACGAGTTGGCTGAATGCTAAGGATCCTGCCACACAAAGGATAGTGGAGTACAGACGTACTTCTGTTGACACTTCTATTTAGCTTTGCCTTCTCTTACGGAAGATTTTGAGGCAGACTTTGCTTCTGCCTGTTAGTTGGTAATAGTTTGTAGAAGTCAATAAGTAAAAGGCTGCCCTGGCTTTTGAGTAGTAATAAATACCTTTCTCTGACTGTTGAATATTCCCACTTCTGTATAGTTCCAGTGTCTAAACTCCAAGCTCATCTGAGCTGGCATTTTAGTTCTTGTTTATTTTTTACCAAAGTATTAAGATTCTATCGTTGTAGTTTCTTTAAATTAGATTATTCCTATATGTGCTATAAATTCTAGCTAGATTACAGCTGAAGATAACTCAATCCTTCGTCCCTGGGCAATCAGGTCTCCCGTTTGAAGTTGCTGAAGTTTAATCCTGCGCTTTTTGCCTTCTCCAGACCTCCTGCCTCCTTATGTTGGCCTACTAGCATAAACGATACACTGTAACTGTTAGATTTTGGTCTATGTTTCATTCATCAGTAGCTGAATTTGGCTGGTGCTTTAAGGTGGTTTTTCAGCCCAGCCATGAAAAAGAGCATCATACTCAGTTTCTCTTGTCAGAAGTAAGCCTGAGGGAGCTGGGCAGGAGTTTTGTTTATGTTTGGGAGACACTCTAAACAGGTGTGTGCAAGGGTTTAACATAGGCTTGCACATCGATCGTCTTGCCATGCAGTCAGCTCAGATGCATGGGTAACGATCATCCCATTAAACTTTTAGAACAGTGCTGCAGGAGTAGCATTGATCTGAACCGTTAATGACTAGAACTAAATGTGTCAGGCTGGAAGGCTTTCTCTTAAATGTATTGGTTCACTTGTTAGACAGAGGATAATAATTCTTGCTTTCTGAGGGAAAAAAACCCATGAATTTGAAGTCAGTTAAAATACCACTGTGATGCAGTGAAGGACAACTTGATGCTAATGAACGTGCTTCAGCTCTGTTTTTCAGCAGTGTGATGGTTATGACATTGATTGTGTAGTCAGCCCAACGGCAGCTGTTATGAAGACACTGGTAATTATTACTGGTCATTTTTTAATCTTACTCGTTACTATTACTCATTACTGGCAATGAGTAACAGTGATCATTTCTCAGAAGAATAATGTCCTTTTTAATTCTCTGCTAGACTAGTCTTTGGTACAAAATTGAATCAACAGGTTTATCTTTATGCTTTATATGAGATTTAATGCAGAATTATTTTAATACTTGTGAAATTAGAAAAATAAATAATGATTAAGTTATACAGCACTTTATTTTCTTCACTACGTAGTAGATGCAAACGACCTAGATCCTCATCTAGGTTGTATACTAGATCCTCATCTGAGTAGCAGGCTCAGAGAGCTCAGGTTGATCTGATTTCTGTTTGAGCAGCACTTGTTCCTGGCAAAGACAGACTGCTGGAACAACAAGAGATCAAATGTGAAAAATCTTAAAAGAAAATAAACTTGTAAGTACATACTTGATCTGTGTTGTAGTTTCCATTACTTGTGCTGATTTTCCTTGAAATGATGAGTCATAATTTAAAGGCTTAATTTTTTTAGTGAGAGATCAGTTAGGAGTCTGCTTTATTGCAAATTGCCTTTTTTTCCTTTTTTTTTATGCAGAGACAAAATATGCCATGGGGCGAAAGGAAGGGGAAGAGTAAAATTCATTAAGTTGCCACTACTATTCATAGATTTTCATTTGTTGTGTATTAATTTTTGTCTTAGACTTCCACATGAAAGAAATACAACAGTCTATGGACTGCTTCCCTCAGCTTGTAAAGCCTGAGATTAGCTAACTCAGAACAAACTTGATACACATAATAGATCTATTTTGAATTTCAGCTTTGTTTTTTGGCTGTGTTATAACTTTGTCATGGGTGATCTGTTGGTTCTCATATTTTAAAGCCAGTTGCTAAAGGCAGCTACTCAGATCTGTCCTCCCCTCCTTCAGTCACTTTTTTTTTTTTTTTTAAAAATAGGACTACAAGTCCCTTTTTTTTCTCTCTGTGGTTTACCAGGAACTTTTGAAACTCGGTTGCTGTTGCCTTTTAATGCTTGATTCACCCTATATTCCTTTCAATTTACAGGGCAGCGTTCCATCTAGTGCTTGTTCAAGAGCTTTTCTGAGCTCTTTTCTGATCAGTCTTAAACAATCCTGCTTGCCAAATTTGCAGTCGGCAAATGAAAAATTTTTCATCAGTAATAATTAGGAACAACTTCTGCCTTGTCCAGTAAATCTTTGTGACAGTTTTGTAGCATAGGATAAATGGCAGATAAACTTACATCATAGGAAAAAAGAGGGATTTTTGATTGATCTGCTCTTGTAGCACTGATGGGAAAGTAAATCTTGTAATTACTTCAGCTATCTAAAGACAAAACCAGAAGAATGGTGCATCATGCTAGCTAGAAAATTCAGATTTTTTTATCATCCATGTATGCCTTTTCATTTTTGTTGATGGCATAGTATGTGTTTCATTCAATGAAATTTCCCATTTCTTTTTCCAGATTTCTTTTTCAGATTGAGAAGGATTAAGATCATAACACCAGGGGAAAGGGACTTTCAAATAATTCAACATTTTCAAACATGGGTTTCACGCAAATATGGTTGCATCTTTACGTGTACTTGTACTTACATCGATTTATTAGTGTGTGAGGATGTTCAAGAAACTGTAATACCCACAACGACGGGTGTAACATTCAGTCTTTCATCATGCTTGCCTAGCCCATCACGTGGCTATGCCATGCCTCTAATTAGAGCAGACTTGCACCCTTGTCTGGACTGTATGTATTTAGGTTTGATGTTTCCTTCCGCACTTAGAAATTGCCTAGTAACATCTTGTATGCATAACAAGGACATATTTAATATTAATCAAACCCAGCTCGTCCCCACATTCTGCACTTGTGTTCTGTTTTGTGTAGCCTTGTAAGCACCGCGCCTTTTGCGTTGTTCTCCAGTCTGACTGCAAAACCAATACACTGCAGTAAAAACTTGATTCCCTGCATTCTCACCTTCCTTCTCACAAGGTTGTATCCTTGTGCCCTTTTTTATTATTATTTTTGGAGCTTCATAAGTATCTCTCGGGTTCAGGCTTACAACTCATTAAAGGCAGTCTCAGCAGGTGTTTGGGATAAGTTTTCTTGATAGGATGGAGAGTGCACTGTTTTGTACGTAGCTTCGTGGAACCAAGGTTTGCTTGTTGGTCAGCACTGGAAAGATCAGGTCTGTGATTTTTTTGCTGGGTGGTTAGTTCTCAGTTTCTACAAAACTAAATCTTGCATAATGAACAAGCAGCCTCTGTAATTTGGAACTGATAGAGTCTTTCCTCTGAAAAATGCTAGTGTTTCTAGCCATGTTAGCAGGTGTTCATTATAAAGATCAGCAACTACATCATAACATTTTTCTTTTTTAATTTAGACTATGCAAATCCTAAAAAAAAAATATTTCCAGTGCTTATATAGTAGAAGTGTCGCATATAGAAATATATTACAATAACTTCAGTGGAACAACATAAACTTTTGTCTTTGACTAACATTAACAGAAGAATGTATGTCGGCAGTGTGAGTTGTGGGCAGGATAGTTGACAAAATGTAGACTCATCCAGGTTGGAAGGTACCCTAGGAGGTCTTTTTGTCCAACCTTTCACTCAGAGAAGGGTTAACTCTGAGTTCAGACCAGGTTGCTTAGGGTTTTCTCCTGTACAGTCTTAGAAACCCCTGAGGGTGTTCTGCAGCCTCTCAGCATCTGTCCCAGTGGCTGATAATCCTTACAGTGAAAAATCTTTTTTTATTCTGTCCAGTTGGAACCTTCCCCATTTCAATTTATGATACTTCTGGTATTATTCCCTCCCATATCCTTAAGTAAAGAACCTGTCTTCATCTTCTTGGTAATCTTCCCTTGTGAAGACTGCTGTTAGGTCCCCCTGAGCCTTCTCTTCGCCAGGCTGAACACTGGTTTCCTGGGCTGAAAGAAGTTTAGATTACTTTGAAATCTGCATGTACTTTTAATTGGTTCTCAAGTTCATTCTTTTAAAGACTGATTGAAAACTGAGTACTTTTGAAATAGCACTCAACCTGTATTTCATGTCCTGCGAGACTAAGTTCAAGTTGAATGAGGTGTAAAAGGAAATGGTTTTGCCCATTGATTCTAATATTAAAATTATAACTGGGAGCTAGGAGAATGGATTGATAATCCTCATGTCTTTTTCTATCCATAGTATTGAACATGAATATTTCGGAACAGTTGAGTCACCTTTGCCAGCTCTGCTGGTTGTTGATTTAGACATGAATGCTGTTGTATTGTTTATGACTTAATGATATGGACATGGTAATTCATGATAGCATTCCAGATTAATACAATAAATATTTTCTACCTATGCTTTTTTAGATATATTAAAGTAATGTAGGTCTGATGAAGGCACTGAAATCATCTCACTAGAAAATAATTATGGTATTATGCTGTCTGAGTCTACTTTTTTTTGTTTTAGAATTAATCTGAGTTAACAAAACAGAAATAAGAAAGGTGGTTTCAGTAGCTAAATGAATGAAATTGTATGGTGAATATGATGGGTCTGCCCAATTAAAATGCAACCTATAAACAGCTAATAATATTTATGGAGCTCCAGTTCAGTGCCTTTTGGTGACCTATTAGCTAGTAAAAATTGTCAGTATGCAAGACTTTGGAATTCTTGGTTTGTTGTTTTTTGGTTTTTTTTTTTTTTTTTTTTTTGTAAAACAGACACTTGTATTTCATGTGCTTTTTAAGAGTTGATTTTTGTGTTAACTCTTTCTAGAAAACTGAGCTCTTGACATCCTTTATCCAAGAACCTGGAGCAGCAGAGAGACAGTTTTTACAATGAGGAGAAATTATCTGCTAGGTAAGTTAAATGCCAATGTGTGACAACGATCTGTGATCTTTTCAGTTGGGGAAAACGGGTATGGGTTGTAATCCTCAGCTCTGTATGGAAGTTGAATCAGTTGCTGTGGCAGTAGGTGATGTAGATATACTAGACATTGGGACAGGCCTTGGGTGAGATAAAAAGGAGGGTTTGTGACTTGTACATGTAATTTCCATGCTCAGCAGTGATGAAACTCTACTCAAATATTCAATGAAATATATAATCCTACTTTTTTTGTATGTTTCAAATAATGTGAGGATAGAGTTAAGTTCTGTGAGTGTTCTAGGAGTGAGATAACTGGTAAATTGTGAACATCTATGTACCTAGGCAGATTAAATATATATAGGTATACTTAGGTATGTATATTTATCTCTGGTTGTCATTTTAGAGTGTGGTGCCTTGTCAAGCTGCCTGGTATTTCAGGTAAATTTGAAGTGACAGTTAATTATAGTAAATTAGATGCGACTAATTTCCTTTGTGAGTAAATTTTACATAAAAAATGTGTAGAAAGTAGTAAACTTAACCTTCTGCTGTGCATTTGATGACAACCCGAGTACTGAATTATTAACCATTGCTTTGTATTGCCCATTTACTGTTTGATGGATCATTTTACACTATAATATTGTTACTGCATGGGGAAAAAATGTGTGTTCAGCAGTCTCGGCGACCTCTGGAAAGGATAATTTGTTTGGGAGTTTAAAATATAGTTGACATTTTACCAGAATCTCCTTGACTATTTTTGTTTGCAAAGCCTACAGAATATTACATTTTGTAGTTTGAAGCTATATGGCATTGAAATAGTGGGGGAAAAAAGTTATCATTAAAAGTATTTTTCATTTTGTTTTGCTTCTAGTTATGCCTATCAACAATGCGGAAATTCCCAAAATAGTCCAAGAGACATAAGTAAAATATAACTTCTTTTGAACTTTGAGTTTTGAAACATCCTTTTTTCAGGTGTGTTTTTTCTGTTTTGTTTTGGTTTTTTTTAAAAAAGCCAGCTTTAGAGGTTTATTCAGCAACAAAGTTCTGTTTTTTCTTTATGCGTTGCTTGGCATTGAGAAGACATAAAGTGTTTGAATAAGATGTTAGCATTTCTATTTGTGAATATTAAAAAAAAAAAACCCACGAGTTTGCTAGGTGTAGGTTACTGCTATTGCTGCACTTCATTCTGAATTGCAAAAGTTGTTCTATTTTGGGCCAGCTGATGATTAGTTTCGGGTATATACATGATCAAATACTAGTAAACCTCACTTCATGCAAAACAAGACGAAGGAAAAATAGTAGTTCAGTGAGAACCCCTCTGATTTTTCTGAAGTATATTTAACTTTAATTCATGTATTACATCAATACCATTATCTCATTTATAAAACCATTAAGTATTACTAAAGCCACCTAAATAAAACTACCATAATCCTCTTTTTTTTTAATTCTAAGTTTTCCTTTGAAAGTTTAGTTTTAATAGGCCAAGCATAAATATAATATGATTCCTGACTCTGTAGTAATTTTTTTCTTTTTCTGTTTAGGTGTTTAAAGTTCTGATTCAGTCACCACATATTAATGGGGAAGAAAACCTGATTGATTAACACAGTTCTGGTGGTTTGGGTTTTCCCCCACCTCCCCTCCCCCTGGTGTTTGAGGAGAGATTCGAGTAAAAGTTCAAGGAATGGAGCTAGCTCACAGTTTACTACTTAATGAAGAAGCGTATAACCAGCTTGGTGAATTTCAAAAAGCGGAGTTCATTTTTGAATGGTTACAGTTTTTGGAAAAACTTTTACCAGTGACTAGCAGAGTAAGTATAATAAGACTTGAGAAGAAAAACATATAATAGAGCTATTTCTCTCTTTTTTATTATTTTGTTTAAAAACAGAGAGCAGTATTCAATTTCATTTGCTTCATGTCTTTTATGTACATACAGTGAAAGTATGTTCAGTGTTAGCAGTAACTTTCTAAATATTACAAGGTTTTGGTCACAACCCTTCCAAGTAGTAGAGCCACTTGTTCAGTGAAAGGAATTTGAGAAATAAGCATTAAGTGATTTTTTTTAATGTTATTTTTTTTTAACTCAGATTAGTACTGCAAGGTTTTGCAACCCCATGATGAAGAATGGCAGCCATGCTTCCACCTAGCATGGCATGATTATTTGGTAGTTCTCTAGCAAGCAAGAACGTAGCATTTCTCTTTGTTTTTTATTTTCCTAATCAAATGATAAAAGGTCTGTTTCCAGCCAACTGTCCAATTGTTTGGTTAACTGTTCAGTGTATATTAAGTAGCATATGTGGTTATTTAATGGTAAACCAACCTAGATAATGCTATTTAAGAGTTATGTTATTTGTGTTAAAATATGTAAATGAAATACAGTGCCAGTCTCTTAATGTATTTTTTAAAGAGCATTTAAAAAAATTGCGATAAGACTAAAATAGATGATTATTTTAGGGGAAGTTCTTTCCTTTCTAATGCTTAACTTCTTGAAACTCTGCTAAAGTTCTTCTTTACTACTTAAATTACTATGTTTCTAGGAATTGTTTTATTTTAAAACAGGCATAAAAGAAGCAAGAAATGGCAATTTTGTTTTAGCAAGATATAGCTATTCAAGTGCCATAGGGAAAATACTCCTGAAATGCTACTAGAAAGAATTATGCTCTGAAAAATGGGATTTTTTTTTTTTAAATGAGAATAAAATAATCACATATTTAAGGTGGCTTTTCTTTAAGTAGAAAGGTGCAATAAAATGTTGATTTTTAATTAAGAATGTCAGTATCAGAATGGTGATAATGGAAAGTAAAGAGAATTAGCATTAATTATCTTTAACTAACTTTTAAATTTGACTGAAACTTAACTGGTTACTGATTTTATTTCCAGGCTGATATAAGGGAAAACCAGAAGAAACTGGTTGAACAATTGACTTCTTTATTAAACAATTCACCAGGACCTCCTACTAGACGGCTTGTTGCCAAGAATTTAGCTGTACTTTATAGCACTGGAGACACTTTTTCTGTTTACCAAACAATTGACAAATGCAATGAACTCATTCGGAGTAAAGATGATTCACCAAGCTATCTGCCTACGAAACTGTAAGTATTTTTTTTTAACCCCAAACTTCAAATCCAGTAATAAAAAGAGAGACAGATTTACATGGTGAGAAGTTAAGGTAGGAGAGGGTATGCTCCCTCATTTCTGCCCGTTGTCCAGTAGAAGCTTAGTACCATATGACACACAGAATTTGGGAGCCTCCCTGATTAGTATCATTATTGTGGGTGTATCCAGTTGTAAAAAGTAATTTTTTTCTTTGATATTACATCTCTAAAATGTTTGGACTTGAGTATTACAAAGAGAAACTGAATTCATCTGAAACCTGAAAGCAAATTCAAATTGCTTCCTTCCCTCTAGGTATTATAACAATTTTATTTTACTTATTTAATATATGCTGCCTTCAGGGCAGAATTATGAGTGGTTAAGTACTTGTGTAGCATTTTATGTATTCCTTTCTGTGTCTTTACTGGAAAGTTTTGAGTAAGAAGTTCAGCTGCATGTTGGGGAAAAAAAAAGTCAGGTCAGTACTTTACAACATAAATTGCCCTTGAGGGTTTAATAAGCTTAAGATATATTTTTCCTCCTTGTTTAGAAGTTTCTTGTTATGATTCACATAAATATAACATAAAATCAGTCACATTAAAATATTTAAAATCACGTTACTTTTGAAGTATTTAACGCAGAGGCAATTTGGTGGCTAATGAAAGTCAGCATAGGTTGCATATGTTAGAAAAAAATTTGACCTACCTAGCTAGCTAGTATTTACTGATATCCATTGGAAAGGAATGCCTTGAGTGATTTGAAAGCTAAGCTAAATTAATTTATTTAGGAATGCAGGAATGCTGAACTTGGTGCTATAATTCAGAACTATAATGACCATAGTATGCTTTAAGGTAAAATGGGGTAAACTGAGGCTGGTTTGTGCTTTATGTTCTCATTCAGTGAGGGGACAAAACCAGCTTGCAATACATGTTGCCATATTGGATAAACCATGATTTACAGCAAGTCAGACAAGCCCTGCTTATTACAAAAAAGGTGAAGAAAGCTTTTCATAAGTAACTTATTTAACATTAGTAACAGAAAAAAAATATTTAGCTGGCATGATGCATCTGAGTTCACTGCCACAGGATAGTTAACAAAACAAAGAATGTGGTAGTATTAGATATTGTATGTGTGCAACAGGAACCAAAAGGGTAGAAGACGGTTGGTGATCTTCAGGCAGACAATTGAAAGTCAGGCCAGAGAGAACACCAGCAATGGATAGCAGAGTTATGAGGGGGTAGGTGTTTGAAAAACAAGGAGAAGGTAATATATTGCTGAGTAGAGCAGTAAAACAGAGAAGTACAAGTCCAGGTGCAAAACACAGTTATTGAGTACATTTCTTAATCCAACTGGGAAACTGGATATAGTTAGTTAGACACATCTGAAATGTTTGTAACTAAACACCTAAAGCCTAGCCAACAGAACAGAGAAACGTGAGCTGTTATGGCAGGATGTGAAACCAAATCTTAAGGTGCAGAAATGTTATGAATACCCGTAAGTCCTGAAACAATGCACATCTGTCACTGCAGTGAAGAAAATTAGACGTAAAGGTGGAGATAGTAAAGCATCATTGTGCATTAATGATACAGTATACAAAGCAGAGCAGAATTTATCTTCCTTCTTTGCTTCACATGCTTCACGTCCTGTTTCTGACAACCCAAGTGAAGTTGCCTGAAAATAGGTTTTTACAAGGAGTCAGCTGTATTTTCCAATATCATAATAATTTTTTGTTTCCCTCTTGTTCCAATTGACATCTTGTGCAGTCTTTTGAGTTAAGAATGTTTGCTACAAGGGGTCTCAGTCCTGCAAAGTAAATTACTGCTATACTACTGGCTCCTCAACAGTGAGATGCATTAACATTATAGGTGAGTTGTAGTATGGGACAGAGCTCTGCGGGTCTTCCTTGCTTTGGCTGCAAGATGCTGCACTGGAGAGAGTGGGATGATGTTGGCATAGCAAGGAGGGATGATGGAGTCCATTAGCAGTGAGGCAGAAATGGCAAAGACAGACAGAAATGGCAGATATCCAGACTCATAAGGCAGAGAAGTAGCTGGGAGAGAGAGAGGTGGCAGTGTTCAGAATCCTGCTGAGTATGTAAGCAGTAGTGAGGAGAGGAAATAAGAGATGAAGTGGAGAAAAAGGTAGCAGTAAAATATGGTTTACTTCAAAAAAGGTTTGGAAAAGGGATTTCTTATAGTACTGACACTGAGACAACAGGCTACAGAAAAATAACTGGAACTACGGAACTCTTTCTTCAGTAAAATCTTTCATCTTGGGCTGCAAGTTTATGGGATACTTGGTATAGAGTGAAGATTGCTTTTTTTTGTTTTTAAATCGTGATTAAAGTGTTGTCTTTGTTTGCCATCTGTCCTTATTTAGCACACATGCCCATGTTGTTCGGTAACAATGCTTTGCCATCACTGTTCACAATATGTTGATTCACCTGGAAACTCCTTTAAATACAGCTTCCAGTGAATTGTTCTCTTATCTCATAAATTATCATTTTTATTCCTTCATATAGGTGGAAGATGGAAAAGTTTTAGGCAAGCATTTTAAAAAGAACCTTAGTTAGGTGCTCATCTCCTACTAAAATTGAGTGTGATGTGAATGCTATATTATATCAGATAAACAGGTTGTGTCGTGTGAATACAGCTTATTACTTTAAATTACAAAGTTTTTAAAATATCCACTAGGGCTTTTTTAAACCATAAGCATTTTGAAAGCATTTGGCTGGTCAGCAAACTTTCATAGCTGATCTCAGTGCTATTTTACTACACGTTTAAGTATCTTAGTTCTGCATTTTTGTTGGTACCTCTCCAAGTACAATTGTTACGGCAAAATTTGAGAGAAAACACCTTAAATGTATCTTATAGAAAGAGTCAAATATCAAAATGGAGGTGTGCTGCCAGGAAGGAAAAAACACAGACACAGAGGCTTTTCACTGCAAAACTTGTATAAATTTACAGGCTTCCTTGGAAACTTGTGGCTGTTGCTTGTGATTTGACAGGTAAAGTGACTCAATAGTTAATACAGTTTGGACTTAGTGAAGAAACATTTGTGGGGAAAAAATAGACAACCAGAGTCGTGATACAATTCTAGAAGGCAGTCAGAAGAGCTTCCTAAGTCCTATGCTTTGAACTTTTATAGAAACTTAATTATTGATGGGCAGAAGTAGCTGGATTCTCATCTTTAGTTGGCTAGACTTTACTCATCAACAAGTATTGCCACTTTGTTGCTAGAAATCACTGTTCAACACTGATTGACTCTTTTCTACAACACTTAAGCACATGGCAGTACAGCCAACCGTGCAAGAGTGTTTGCAGGTTATACCATCATGTAATAAGGTAGTCCTGGTTTGGTGTTTTTTTCGTATATATTTATTAAATATTCCTTCTTTGCATTATGATGTGAAATATATATTATTTAGTCTTGAAGCTAATTAAAGAGATGATCAATTTAGTATTAAGATGGTGCAATTGTAATTTTATGCCCAGCCACACCATGAAAAAATTAAAATCCAAACTGTTGGTGTGTACTGAGTTGGATAAAAGCAATAGTGAAAAATATTGCTTTAAAAAAAAATAGAATTTTGGGTGATAAGAGATAAAGAATATCAGTTTTGTTTTTCTTGCTGTGCTTTGTCATTTAGGGAATTACTGTTAATATTAAATGCATTTCTCTAATTCAGAATGTGTTCAGTATGAGATTTTAAAATTCTTTATGTGAAACTTGAATTCAGTTGGGGAATAAGTAAAATGTTGTTTTCTTGAAGGGGGTGCTGAGCAGTGTCACTGCATATTTAAGTAGGTCTGGCCAAAAGGCTGAAAGCTGATTAAGGATATAATTTCTTTTTTCCTTGTATTCAGAAAATTAATTGGTTTAATTATAGATCTGTCAATACAAAACCAAAGTGCTTTCCTCAATTAATTATTCAAAGGAAAACACTCTTTAATTAAGCAACTCTTTCTTTATTCCTTTTTTTTTCCTCAATATTTAGCAGTTTTTACTTTTGCTAAAGGAGATGCTGATGAGCACACAGACTCCAGTTGTCAGGTATTTCACCTGGAAACTAAATTCAGAATCTGTGTACCGTGAAAAGTACATGTGCTTATACTTTTATTTCTTTCAAGGTGTTTCCTTATTATGTATTGTTATACATAAATACCATAATTTTAATTACTAGACAATTTGCAGTCTACTATTGACCATCGAGTTGTAAATAAACCTTTCCCTGGCTACTTCTAGCAGCATCTGCCATAGTACAGTGCCATAGACTACATGATGCGGGGCATGCTTAGTTAGAAATTAGTATTAAAGTTTAAAGGTGGATATGAAAATTGTATTCCTATTGTAAAATTTTTTGGAAGATTGTATTACCTGAATTCTTGTATTATCCAAGTTATTTTCCCAACCCTTGTATTCGCATTTCTCCTAGAGCGTGAGTATGTACCACACACAGACCTTTTTTTTTTTTTTTTCTTTTGATAATCCACTTACATTTTTGGGACATTCTATTTAGTTATTTTGTTGTTTGCCCATTGATTATGTTAGTCGTCTTAATCCCTTTCATCTATTACTGCATCCATTTTCACGCGTCTTTGGATTTGCTTTTGTTTTAGTGCTGCGGTGGTATGCTTGGGCTATTTATACAAAAAATTGGGAAGAATTTTGGGAAACAGTTTTACTGACACCGTTGGGAATGTGCTTAAAGCAATGAAGAATGCAGAGGTATTGGAACAGCATGTTTAAAAAATGATTGGAAAAATAATAGGATATTTACTGTTGGTAGCTGGACCAATGAACAGGAGAAAGTGCATGATACCAAAATATGAAAAAATTGTGGAAAGTCATAGGATAAAAATCAATATCTAAATTCCAAAGAATTAGTAGAGAGTTAATGGATTATGACTATAAAAGGATGGATCATAGCTATTCTGAAGGTGATTTCATGAAATAACTTGATAAACTAGAAAATCTAATTGCCTTATTAATGAAAACATTTTTGCTCCAGCTTGTATTTCACGTTTTGAGTTTTAAACTGCTAGTGAGTACTTTCCAGTAGAACATAGAATTACTGTTTTCACTTGCTTACAGTGTTATAGAGCAAGTTTATCTGCTCTAACTCACTTCCTCATAAAAAGATCTCTAAAAGTCCAAAAGACCCAAAGCATTGTTTACCTATTGCAGTATTTGGCATTTTGTATTTCCAAGGAGCCTAGGGTTACAAAAATTTAACATTTCTCTTTTTCATTTTTCAGTCTCAAGGTCGTTATGAAATCATGCTTAGTTTGCAAAATATATTAAATGGTTTAGGAGCTGCTGCTATCCCCTGTCATAGAGATATTTACAAAGCTGCGCGATCATGTTTGACAGATCGATCCATGGCAGTCCGCTGTGCTGCTGCAAAGGTAAAGTACTCTAATAGCTGTTTTTATTAAGTAAGCTCACTAAATGAAATTCTGGTTTAATGGATGATGAACACAGCAGTAAATACATTGTTTGCTTATCTTTATTTCTTTGATGTTGCCTTGGCAGCAAAAATTCAAGTCATTTTAGTATGAAGCAACATGCTTATTTTGTTAGGGAGAGCTCTGTGTATTATGTAGCAAGCTAAAATTTGTAGAGTGCTTTTCCACATCAAAACATTTTTATTTCCCTTTTTTGTCTAGTGTCTTCTTGAACTTCAGAATGAAGCAGTATTTATGTGGAGTACAGACCTGGATAGCGTTGTAACCTTGTGTTTTAAATCCTTTGAAGGTTCCAATTATGATGTACGATTAGCAGTTTCGAAACTTTTAGGCACAGTATTGGCTAGAGCTCTAACGTCTAAACAGGCAACAGGTAAAGTATGTACTTTGTTTGCTGATTCCTCACCTGTAAAAATCTGTCAGATGATCAGAACTCTCAAGTTCTGTTGGAGCCCAAAGTAAAATCACAATGTAAACTCCATCTGGCTGCGTGTATCTTTGGTTTGGTCTTTTTTGTAACATTTTTCTTACGAAGTGCTGTGTTTTTTGTTGTGTTAACCTATATGTATATATTTATAAAATCATAAACAAGGAAAAATATTTGATAAAACTAGTTGACTCTGTTACAAGATTGTTATCGTATGGAGAGAAATTAGTAGTCTCAAGAATTTAAAAGCAAGATTAACTTCAACAGTGTAGAAAATACTAAGATTTGAGGGAGTGTCTCTTTGTCAAACTAAAGAGTTAAGGATATCTTTTCAAGCTGTTTTTCCACAGTCATAGATTCCACATCTGGATTGTCTAGCAGTACAAATGTGATCAGAAGCAGAAATGAGCTTGCAGTTTTCTTCACTCAGTGTGTGTAACAGTTTTTGCTGACAGACAGTACTTGATCCAACTGAAGCATCCTGGCACAACGTTAAGATCTCAAATCTTTGGTGTCATTTAGACCGGAAATTTTCAGTCCAAAGCTAAATATTTAACTGTAATCTAAAGGAAGTATGACAGGATGCTGAGTAAGTGTGATTTTCAGGCACTGGAACAGGCTGCCCAGGGCAGTGGTTGAGTCCCCATCCCTGGAGGTATTTAAAAGACGGGTAGATGTGGTGCTTGAGGACATGGTTTAGTGGCGGACTTGGCAGTGGTAGGTTAACGGTTGGACTTGATGATCTTAAGGGTCTTTTCCAACCTTAACAGTTCTATGATTCTAGGATTCAGACTGTTTGTGCTGCTTTTAATGGCATCAGAGAAGACCTTCAGTGCAATAAGCAGCAAATGACAAAATTACGTGCCTTTAAGCTCAACTCACTGCCTTTCAAAATTCTTGAGGCTGTGTATTTGCATTGGAGACTCTGAAGTGTTAATTTATAAAGTATTTTTCGAAGAATCTCTTTGGAGACAATTATTGTGTTACAGAAAACAATCGGCACTTATCTTTTCCCATTAAAAGTTAAAAAAAAATACTCTGACCTCTTTATAAACTCAGCAGTTTTCTTTAATCTTTGTAAGCAATGTAGTTATATAATCTCACCGTAGCACTTTAGAAATACAAGCAGCTCATCAGCTGTTTGGTTGGTTATTTTTAGTGGGGAAGCACTAGGTTAAAAACAAGTTAGATCTAAGTGAGGCAGAAGCTAGGTGGAGGCTAGAAGAGGCTGGGGGAGAAGTGGAGGGAGCAATGCATGAATTGTGTAGTCCTGAAGTTTCTGCTTTGTATCTGATAACCTGCTGATGTTGGGTTGTTTTTTTTATTTTTTTGGACGTGACTATCTTAAATCCTCTCACTTCTTTTCCCAATACAGTACTTCAAAGAGAATGAAAAACGCAGTGAAAATTTTAGGTCACTTTGTTTGCACACTATGCAGTCATCATGCTATGTTTGCATACACATGTCCCAGCATGTATTTTAAATGAACTCTCTATCAAGAAATAAAACAATAGAATAGGAACTAGGGACAAATAATTTTCCTAGAAGATTGTAAACATATTCTATTATTCTTATTATTTTGGAGAGCTAATTTAATACTAAGGTGGGATGCTTTTGTTTGCTGTTGCTGTGCCCTTATCTGGCTAAGCATAGCAGAAAGGTAATCTGCTCTGTCTGGAGTTTGGAATAGAGGGTTGTCTGTGGCAGTAAGCTGGAATGAGTTAGAGTCAGGGCTTTCATGAAACTTCGGGTTGTAGGAATAGGTCATACAGACCTTTTTGCAAAGGGAGCTTAGATTAGATGGTAAATACTGAGGGAGGGTAAATATATGTCTACATCACACATAGGTGATGGCCTAAACTCTTTAAAGATAGCTGAAGCAGAAGAACTTGAGAAATGTTGTGGTTCGCTGGAGCACTGAGTCCTAAAACGTCTTGGTTTCTGTTGTGAAATTATGCTCAAACAGCATTTGGATTTGGTTGTAGTACTGAGTTTACGCAAATTGTTTTTTCTAAATTAATTAGAGTTGAAACTTTTCTTCTAAAATGTAACAAGTTTTACAGAGCTATTCCTCTAAAGATTTACATCTATTCTTAGTGTCCACCAGGCATAACTTCCGCAGAATCTCTTTGGAAGAAGTGATGGAGCTATTGGGAACTGGCTTTCTGCGTGGAAGTTGTGGATTTCTACGAGCCAGTGGTGATATGTTGAAAGGGACCAGTTCAGTCAGCAGAGATGTTAGAGTTGGAGTCACCCAGGTTTGGATTATGTTATTTATGATTTTCTGAGATCGCTAAGCATTCCTATAATAACGGTTTTGCTCTCCATGTATCTCTTATTTCATCCTTTTTTGTATCTGTGACAAAATGTGTGTAATTTAAAATAAGGATTTACATCTTGAGTTATGCTAGAAAGAAAAGAAAAAAGATTTCTGCTGTTGCCTATTGTTTACCCGATAGTTTGAAATTTTCAAAATTAGGTATGTATTACTTGTGGAAGCTTCACGTGATATGAATTTCAAGTAAGTGATATAAATAAGTACTTTCCTCAAATTTTTAATTTAAAACTTCATACCTTACATCTAAAAATGAAAGGGGGAACTTAAAAGAATTCTTTGAACTTGGAACAGTTTCCTTCTATATAGGGACATTCCCAGTCCCATTCTGAAAGAATGGTTCTGCTTTGAGTAAGTGTGTGATAAATAAGGAAAACAGAATTTAGTGGGGAAAAACAAAATATCTGGTTTTCTATGTTCCACAATGTGACTAAAGGTGATGGTGAACATTTACATATCAAACAACTGTGATTATTTTAATGTTACAGTCCCCACAGCTATTTTATACGTCCCCTTTGCCAGTAAGGGAATTTTTCAGTGCATTTCAACTTCTGGAGTGCAAAAACTCTGTAAATTAGCTTGAGTTACTGATAGAAGCTGCCAGACTTTGCACTGAAACAGCTAGAAGATGCTCACAAATTGTCATCTTTGCTCAGATCATGCTGGGTGGAAGCATTAACTTGTGGCAGAGAGACCGAAAAGCTGGGGAACAATACTACCTTGACAGCTGTTTGCCTAGAAAATGCATGCCAGACTCCTAATGTGTCCTATATACATGGTGGTTTATAATTTTTCCAGGAATAGATATTTCAGTTCAGTGTTTTGACTATTTGTACTGTTTTTTGGAGGCTGTCTCCTTTTCACGCATTTCTATGTTAACACAGTAGTACCTGTGCTAGATGATACACTCTTAACTGTACCAGAAGAGTTTAAACAGTGCAATGTTTCTATAAGAAAAACTTGAGAAATTGTGTGTATATCAGTGCCTGTAAGTAGAAAATGCTTGCAGTTATAAAATGTATTAATTATTATGTGAATTGCAGCTTATTATAAATTAAACAATAAGAAAAACACTGAAGATGACTTCTTACATATGGAAGAAGAATTTAGATTTGTTCAAGACACATCTAGGTTCAAGATGTAGCCATGGCAATATGACTCTTCAAAAGTCTATTTATCCTGTTAAATTCCTCAGTTTTCAAATCTGTAAAACAGGGGTAATGTACTGGTACATTATGAAGCCTAAGTAGTATTTTTCAAGAGCTATTAGATGCTGACAGGATCTGACAGTACAGTTTCTCTGTCTACAGTACTTCACTTTCTTTCATGTGAATAATTTAGTTGTTAATATTAGACACGAGACTATGTATGAGGCAAATAGAGAAGTTCATTGATATGGATAGTATTTGTGAACTTTCTTATGAGGAATTTTTTGTGTTCCTTTGCAAATTATCATTTTTTGTATTCATTTTTCTTGATGGTAGCACATCTGTTCATTAAAAAAAAATCTAACACAGGCGCATGGAAGACATTTGTAAGGGAGAGTATTATGTGGCAAAATAAATGGTCTTGTGGTGATTAGATTTGTAAGTGACTCTGCGTTCTTTCTCTTTGTTGTGACAAACATAGTCTTTTTATGGTACCTCCATTGCAAGGCAAACAATTAAAATTCATTGATATGAAGAGCAGTGCTTGGGGGCTGCAAATATTCCCTAATTCAAAGCCTATAATGACAAAATTCTCTCAGGGTTATGGGTTATAGTTTTGTAACATAGTAGTTCTTAAAATGCATTCATACATTAAATTTGGGTTCCATGTGCAGAATGTTAAATAGCTGGAAGCTGTTGTTCAGTGAGACCAAACACAATGTTTTACATAACAAGTGCCTGTGCAGGGTAAACTGCCATTTCTCACACTCTGCAATGCAATAACATGGGCAAGCAGCTTGAATTAACTTACAGTCAAAGCAGGCTGCAATATTGCTTGTACAGTTTTGGTAGTAATTTAAATTATTTAAATAGATCCAAAAAACCTGAAGCTACCTGAAGTGAGAATGTATGTGATTTATGGATGCATAAATGTAAAAATAATCTCAGTTTAGTGACGTTCTAGTTGTGGCGATGTGCAGAGATAAAAAAAATTATGTATGTGGGATAGCTGGCAGTGGTTTTCCAAATGATTTTGCTCTAAAATATGGCTTCTTTTCGAATCTCTTCCAGGCATATGTGGTATTTGTCTCTACATTAGGAGCACAATGGCTTGAAAGGAACTTCTCTGCCTTCCTTTCCCATATTCTAGATCTCGTGTCTCAGTCTCACCCTAAGGCTATTCAGAGTCAGATGGATGCTATCGGCTGTCGCCGCTGTGTTTCATTTATCCTTCGAGCTACAGTAGGAGGCCTTCTTGGGGAAAAAGCTCAAATTGCAGCTGCCAAGGAGATTTGTCAGGCCATCTGGAAACTGAAGAAAGTTGTGGGTATGGGTCTAACAAGATTATCCATCTGAGCCTCTGTTTTTCCTTTTTTAAGTGATTGTCCAACTTCCTAATCCAGAGACTGCAGAAATAGAATATATAGTGCTGATTTATTACCATAATAATGTAGAGGGCTTTTGATGGACTGCTTTGTTTTTAACTTGGGCTGGTTATTTGTTTGTGTGTGTACCCACACAAGCATAAACATCTTTTTTTAACACTTCTTCCCTGACAAATATAATTTCAACCAATTACAAATATAATAAAATAATAAACATATGCAGTAATAAAATATAGACGGTATTGTAAAATAAGTTAAATTGGCAGTTAATATATATCTAGTCAGATTCTGCTTTGCTGTTCAGAGCAGCTGACACTACTGATGGTTCAAAAAAGAAGCATTTGTTCCTAATTGACAAAATGAGCATTTCTCCTGGAGAAAACAGATCTCTTGCATGATAGTCTTGTACACAGCTTCCAAAAAAAGCTGCTGATCTCCCACCATCATCCTTGTAGAGGAAAAGAAAGAGAATGCTGGGCATAACCAGTCGTCCTCTGGTGTACAGCTGCATATTGTATCCTAGTTAAATATCTAAATGTTAAATGTCTAAACTGGCATAATCATTTGTGTCTCAAAAGATGAACTTTCAAAAACATCAGATTTTTCCCTCCCTCTTTATTCCCCACCCCCACCATCTCGCTTGCTTGCTCTTACACTATGTCACTCTTTCCTTCCCTTTCTTTTTTCCTACTGTGTAGTAAAATCTGGCAAGTTATATCAAAGCATGACCTCTTCAAGTCACTTTCGGTGAGGCTCAGAATAGCATGCTTCTCACTAGCCACTGTTCCCCATCACTTAAAGATAAGCAATTTGGTAGTTTCCATTTTATCTAGCCTCCTTCCCTCACAGACATTACTACGGTATCCATTTGAGTAATAGAAATGTACTTGTCTCAGTGAAGGTAAACCTTTCTGGAACAGGCTGCCCAGGGAAGTCGTTGAGTCTCCATCTCTGGAGGTATTTAAAAGATGGGTAGACATGGTGCTTAGGGACATGGTTTAGTGGTGGACTTGGCAGCGTTAGGTTAACCGTTGGACTCAATGATCTTAAGGGTCTTTTCCAGCCTAACAATTCTATGATTCTATGATTCTTTACAATAACAGTTTTGTCAATAATAAAAATGGTAATGATAAAAGCTCATTTGGTAATATAAACAACTTATCATAGGAAAATCCTTTTTGCAATCTCTTTGTTTCATTTTGATAATGATTTCATGGGCATCTTCCTATATGGTGTTATCAGATGCTGCAATGAGTGACAGTAACTTGGAAACAAGAATCAGTACAACAGATGTAACAGCAAGTCAGCATGTGCTTGTGTGTGCACTTCAGGAACTCGGAAGTCTCATCCACAGCTTAGGAACTACAGCAGCACCATTACTACAAGACTCCAGTACAGGTACCAGCCCTGAACTATTTTGTGAACCAGAATACAAAATATATTCCTTTTTTCACTGTGATCTTCTCTGATTTCTTATGGCTAGACTGTCAATTCTTTCAAATCTGTTGGGATCCTTTGTCTTCTCCGGCCTGTACTATTATGTTAATTAAAAAAGAAGTATCATATTTAACTCCATTAAGGCTTGTATTTAAAGTCCAACACTTTGTAATGTTCATAGTAAATCAGTTTGATTGAGCTGGGTATCTTCATCTTCCTTCACTGTTTTTATTTAGCTGAAGTGAGAATTTTTTTTTCTGAGTGGGTTCAAGTGGACATCTGTTTCCACTGCATGGATTTCTGCTTCCTTGAGAATACTTACAGATATTTTCTATGCATGTTGGTGAATAACTGCATAATATGTTAGGTTTTCTCCATATTGTTACTTTTCATTCAGGGTAAATTTTTTTTGAAAGTATTGAAGTATTTAAATTTGATAAGAAATATTTCACAATAAAAATCAATAGTACTTCTTAAAGGGAAGTACAGGAACTGGATAGCAGTATGTTCACCAGTCCTCTGTATACATTTTTGCTTGTTTGACAATCTGCTTGCCTATTTCTTATGTATGTTTATGCATTTTATTTTTCAGGAGTTCTGGAAGCAGTAATTTCTGTCATTCTTCATGCCAGCATTTCAGTTAGACTAACAGCAGCTTGGTGTTTACGCTGTATTGCAGTAGCATTGCCCTCCTATGTGTCCCTACTGTTGGATCGTTGCATTGAACGTCTTAGTGTATTGAAATCCTCCCCAGAAGCAGTAACTGGCTACAGTTTTGCTGTTGCTGCTTTGCTGGGTGCAGTAAAACACAGTCCTTTAGGAATTCCACATGGAAAAGGGAAGGTATGGTCTGAATACTTTACTTTTAGGCAGTTCTTTGATGTTTTTGCAGTAGTATTTGCATGTATTCTTTATGACGTGATCGCATAACCCAGCTTACTGATGAGATATTTTCTTTCCTCAAGAAGGGGATTTTGAAGCATACCATAACTCAAATAAGCAAGCGTTTTTCTCACATGAGTCAGGATTGTGAATTTCTCAAGAAATGTCACTAATGACTTTATTAACCACTCATACCGCTGCCTTTTTCTAATGGAGAAGTTTGTTAGGGGGGAAGTTTGTTTGTTGTTTTGGGACAGAGGTCAATTCTGTGGAGCTGAAAGGACTTAAATTGAACAGTCTAAGAAAAGGTTTACCTGGAGAAAACGTTTCTTGAGTAGAGTTACGTTTTTCAGAATTTCAAACTAAATTCTTTACAGAAAGATCAAACCTTCTGCAATTCTGGCCCAGTTTGACACTGGCTTAAATTAGAAAGCTGACATTTCAGCAGTCTTAATGATGAGAAAAGGCTGGAGTACATACAGCTGAAATGTATCAGATGTTGCCAAAAGAAGATCTTTCTTTTATAAAAAAATAATTAGAAGTATACATACAGATCTATTGCATGCTGTGATGTTAGAAATAAGTTTCCTGGAAGGAAACTCATTAAACCACAGATTAAGCTAAATTAATATTTCCCAGGCCAATCAATGACTCTCCAGTGTACAGTTTAGTAAGTGCTTACACCAATAACAGCAATTATGTATTATCTTGAAAATCTTTGGTCAAGTCCAACAAAATCTTGAAACAAGTCCAACAGATACACGCTTTCATTTTGTTTTACAGAATTTAACAGAAACCAATTTCTTGCATTAACATAGTCTAAGATGCTTGTACCAGTCTCTCTGCTAGTGCAGACAGGATATACTGTGCTCTGAACTTTTAGGGATATGCAGATGTAGAAATACAGACCAGGAGAAGCTGTTTCCATCTCAGTGCAAACTTTATCCATGGAGTTACTCACAGTTGGAAAACCATAGTGCCAGACAAATATCAGCAGTACATGCTAATTCTCTAAATAATGTAGAAATTCAGTTCTCAAAATATCTCTTTCAGAGCCAGTGGGCATTGGAGAAGAAGTGGCACAAGGATTGTGGTTTTTTTCTTGTTATTACACTACTGTAAGATTAAAGGAATGCTTTAGTACATTAGGAAAAATGTCCCTTGCAGTGATTCCAGCCCACCCTTTCAGTGTTGAGTACGAACAGTTCCACACCACTCCTTAGCAGACACTGCTAGCTACAGTTCTCAACATTCAAAGTCCCAACTGCTGATGAAACAATTTATAAATGTAAAACAAAAAAGCCTGTTTTTCTTAGCTTTTAAAAACGTTTCCTCATGATTACTGAAAGACCATGGGGAGAGAACAAAATGAGTATCGTTTGCCCAGTTACATAGATAAGAAGTGCCATTCAAATACTATACACCTAAGCCGAGCTAAAGTTTCTATTTAACGGAGAAACATAACTCGTAATAAGGATTTCTTCTAGAGGAATAGAATAGGATGAAATAGGGCCAGGAGGAGGTATGGGAGGGCACAGAAAAGTGTGGGAGAAATACTGTATTCTGTACTAAGCTGGCAGGGGGGAGAACAGAGGAGCTGACAAAAGCCCTTTTCCATTCTCTCCTAGGAACACTGCCAGATTCCAGACTAGCTCCTCTTCTGAGGAGCTGAAAGAGACCAGTGTTAAATAAAGCAGTTCTGAAAAGGAAATATCAGACGTAGACAGTAGTGACCTGGACAGAAGCTGTTCTATATTAATGCATTTTCCTTTGAGAGAGTGGTTAGAGTTGCAGGTGGAACCTGTTCAAGAGAACAAAATCATTTGTGGGTTTGTATATGTTTAGCACTCCGTACTAGTGCTTATACTTCAGTTCAAAAAAGTCCTTCAAAAATAAGACATTTCTCCTAGTACATAGAGCGAAAAATTGTCAGAAATCATTAAATGAAATCCTTTTAGGATGCTCATTTATCAGGTAATTTAAGCATACTAAGCTGTTAGTAATTTTTAATAGTATAATTTAATCTATGCAACTATCTGATATCATTATGGAATTGGGGACGCTAATATTTTCAGGCTGTTAATATTACATTAAGTTTTGGAAGTGTACAAATTTCAAACTTTCATGAAGCAAACTTTCATGTGCAAACTTTCATGAAGTTTTATAATTTTTCAAATAAATAGGAGGCGGCTGTCTATACTGTCCAAACAAATTATAGTGTGCAAAAAAATTATAGGAGGAAATTGGCTATGCTGAGGCCTTTAATGAAATTATTGATAATGACACTTCTTACTTGTAATACTTATTTACAAGCAGTTTGTTTTGGCAACCAGACATAATGCAAGATGTAAGAAATACTTTTTTTGGTATATATGAAACATAATTGAAGCAAACCATTTGCAGAATACTTTTTGAGGTTGTAGCTATACTATGGTAACTGTCCATGGACACAGTGTGTGTTCCTCCGTGTAAATTCTAGGTAACTCGGGCTTTGGTAACAATCGCAGATTGTCACCTTGCATTTAGCATATAATAGTAGGCTCATGCAATTATTGTGGAGAAGGTAAGATAGGATTAATTCTAACTGTACCATACCATTCTAACTTGTTTGTTTAGTCATACCATTTGTTGATTAAAAACTGTCAGAGAGAATGATAGACCTTATTCTAAAACAGGGATCAAAACATCGCTACCCCTTTCATCACTTCTTCTAAGCTCTATTTTGTAGGTCTCATGCTATCCTTTTTCTACATAGTGGCATAAACAGAATATCAGAACGCTTTTATCCTTGCCACACACATTCCTGTGAGAATTATCAGCTCTCATTTTACCGCTGATAAAAGAAGGGGACGAAGCAGCAAAGTAACTTACCTAGTACCCCACAGGAACTGTTGAAGCCATCCCAGACTAGTACTGAAGCTGGTCATTGCAACTTCATGAGCCTGAGTTTCTTGCTATAGAGTGAGAGGAAGGTGGCATTCTATTTGGGGACACTGAAATGGGATTAAGTATCGCAGCAAATAGTATTGAAAAATCATTTGGTAGTTACTAAGATGCTGATGCTCTATTTTTCTCTTTAACTTTGAAGGTAATCATGGCAGTAGCAGAGGATTTGTTGTGTTCTGCTTCTCAGAACAGTCGCATTTCACTGCAGCGAACACAGGCTGGATGGCTGTTGATAGCGGCCCTCATGACATTAGGTAGTAGCTTGCTACAATTTTTCTTAAACTAAATTAAGCTGTTCTGTGTTCTTTCTCTGACTTTAGTTCTTTTGATGTTTCATTTAATTTAGCACTGTGAAATAATTCTTAAAAAACAGTGTAAATTAGAATCTTTAGAAAAACTTTCTAAAATAAAAATGTCATTTCTTCCGAATTTGCTATTAGTTCATTGGGAGCAATGTCAGAATAACAGTGACTGTGTGGGACTGCTATTAATTAAATGTAGAAGATAAATTTCAAAGTCAATCTAATCGAATGTCTTTGTAGTCATGAATCATTACACTGATACTTTTTAAGATTTATCCCAGAACAAAATGAGGTAATCATTTATATTTCCCTCTTGTCAGGCATTTGAAATCTTACAGAAATTTCTGATATTTATTAGTGGTTATATTATTGATTGTGATCACTAAATTACTCATGAAGAATGTATATTATCTGTTTTGTTCATATTTTTAAGGCATCTTTCATGTTTTCAGCTATTACTTCTGCCCAACAGCTCCTAGTTTTTCCTTAGATTAGGGAAAACACACCTTGTACGTTAACCTGTAACAAATGTTTGCTTTTTCGAACATCACTATTTGCTTATTGCTTATTACATCTCTTTTATGCTAGTGATCCACAGGGTCTGTACTTAGCAAAGCAGAGATTATAGTTGGCTTGGTGACATACTTGTAAATGCGTCAGTGGGTATGTAGTTATGTATGAAAATGGAGAACCCAGACAGTAAACATTTGAGAAATTATATATGAGACTGCTGGGAAAGTAGCATGAAGTTTTGTTCACAGCTGTAATGATTTCGTGAACATAGATAAAAGAACCAAAGAGAAAAATTAATTTTATTAATCCTTACATTGGCATGACAACTGTCAATGCTTACAGGTCCTGCAGTTGTCCAACACCATCTGCCACGAATGCTGTTACTGTGGAAGTGCGTTTTTCCATCATCTCCTAAAGACCTAGAAACAGAGAAGACACGAGGAGATTCATTTACCTGGCAAGTAACACTGGAAGGTCGTGCTGGTGCTCTCTGCGGTAAGTGGGATTTACTGTGTCTTTCTCTGCATATTTATAGTTTGGTTATTTGTTTGGTTTTCCTTCTGAAAGAACAACGATACTTCATATTGACTTTTTTTCACTGGATGGCAGAGGATGTATTCACTCCCCAACATACACACTTGTGTATATGTATTTACCTATATATCTATATACATGTGTTTCATTTTTGTAAAAAACAAACGAACAAACAAAAAGTCCAAGAGCATTTTTCCTCTTGTTCTTCTAATCAGTTGATTTCCAAGCAGTAAATGATATCAGGAAGGTTGCTTCTCTTCTCTTGTTTAACACACGTATCACTGTAATGAATGAGGACCCAAACCAGCGTATGTTCTGTTGTTTATACAGTCTTTTATATTTGGTAAATAGCAGTTCTGTTTCCTAACAGCTGACTTACTGTAAGCAAAATAGAATTGGTGAGTCAGTCAAACACATTTGTGAGAGTGGGAAGACTCGGGTAAAAATTACAATAAGGAAGTTGCAATTCTCAGCCAGTAAAGAGTACTATGTATTTGGCTGCTGTCTGATAGGTTGCAATTTTTCATCATGAAATATTGTGAATTTGGGTTTCCAAGAGATGACTCGAGTAACCTTTAAATACTTAATGTGTTTCAGTCATGTATTCTAGAGTACTAAAGGGTCCTTTGCATTGCCGAAATGTAAACCTTAGTATAGTGATCACCCCTCTCTCACACTATTAAAATCTATCGGAAAGTGTGGAATTCAATAGTAATTTCATTTTAGAAGTAACCTAAACAATCAATCTTTAAATATTTTCTTTTCCTTTTGGAAATATATATTCTCTAGATGCGTTCTGAACTACTAACTCAAGATTAATTTTCTGTAAATAATGAAAAATAATTGTGTACATATAAGTTGTTTCTTAAAGTACAGTAATTAAGCTAAATTTAAATAGAAAACTAGCAAAGTAAGCAGTAGGTCATCTGATCATCATCCTTCTCCCATTTTTTCTTTTTATTATTATTGTGGAATTATCATGAAGTTGAGTTATATGCCATCACTTAATTCATAACAAAAAGCAAAAAATGCTTGCATTTATATATGCAATTAAAAGTCAGGGTATGAACGTCCAAGCTGAGGCACCAAAACAGTGCATCTGTAAATATGACTTTTTTCATTTGAGATTTCATTTGAGATTCAGTTTCTTAAATTATTGGTCAAAATACTTTCTTTGCATGCTTTCTTCTACTTTTAAATTATTAATGAGGTAATAATGTGACTACTGCACTAATATGATTTTTTTTTTTTTTTCTTCTCACACTAAGTAAATTAAAATCTTAATTCCTTTTCTAGCTATCAAAAGCTTTGTTTCCCACTGTGCTGGTCTTCTTACGGATGAAGTTGTTCAGAGACTTCTTCCTCCACTCCCAAGTGCTGTTGATTTATTGACACAGTAAGTGTGTGTATCAAACTGTTAAATGACATGCCGTTTTTGAAAAGCTACAGAGTAATCTTCTTGTATTTGATTTAGTGCACTTCCTAAAGAACTTTCTTTTCAAAGTACAAAAATTAGAGTATAGAGTTCAGCTGTGTAGCTGAAGACTTCAGCGGGCATAATGTGTCTTGCAGAGTCCAGTACCACATAAAAAAGCTAGGGAAGAAATTATTGCATGCTTTTGTTAAGTTAGTGTTTTTATTCTACTTTTTTAAACAAACATTCACATTCATGTTTAAGCATGATAATTTTTTATAAAATAAAAGTTCAAGAGTACGCTTGGACAAAAAGTTTTAGAGATGGGTATTTTTTATATTTAGATTCAGAGCTAAGCTGGAAAAGGGGTTTATAATTTTTAAATTTTTGCCTTCAGAATAGGTAGTGATTTAATGTATTTGGGCTCTAAACTCAAATTTACAGAGATATATCCACAGAAAAGTTAATTGTAATAAGTATAGGTACAATCAAAGGCAACAGAAAGCCTTATTTATTTCTCTATTATTAAATAAAAGTCATGACCAGAAATGGAGAACAGAGAGGTTCTGTCAGAACATGTGAAATAAATTGTTTTGCTTCTACTATTGGTAATGGAAATCAAAACTGTACTTATAATATGTATAGATTTTAAAAGTATTCAGTAGAATGGTACAAATGAAATGAGTGTTGCATAATGCTTAAAGTCTTTAACGTCTCTGATGTGCTTTTTATATTTTAAGGCTTTCTTCAATATATAAATCATATGGAAATTCTTTAAAAACATCATCAACAGTTTACAGACATAAACTTTATGAATTACTAGCAGTATTGCCTCCAAAGACCTATGAAGGTGCGTATTTCCGTATGAAGAGATATTTGTTAAAAATACCATGGGCTTATTTTTCAGTTTTTGTTCAACATATAGTCAGCTAGCAAGGAGTAGTTCCACCTCTTCTAATAAACAAATTTTATTCCCTCTGTTTAGATTTGATGAAATTGTAGTGAAGTCACTATGGTTTTGAAAAGCTAGTGTTCATGATCTTTTTTTTCCCCCTCTCCTATTGCAAATGCAGACTTTTGTCCTGTTTTTAGTTGAAACTTGAAGGTAAACAACCTTGCAATTTTAAACTACTTGAAGAATTGACTTACTTTGATGCCTGTTGTACTTTCCATTGAATCCTAAATCCAAAAGGTGTAATCTTAGCATGAACCAATTGAATACAGTCCATTAAAAGAATTTAATTGCTTCAAGTAGACTTAGGTATTACAGATATATTCCTCTGATCCCGTGCAGATAGTGGATAAAAAGTTTGTATTTAAAGACAAATTTAAAAAAAAATCTGGGGATAGGCTTACTTTTCTGTAGCAGAACATAACTAGCAGTATTTAAAATCTAATCCGCTAATCCAATAACTATGCACTGTAGACAGGTCTAACAGTTCAACTAAACCATTAAATACCTTTGTCGTCTTTAAATTGTCGTGTAAATATAGTTTGCCATAGAGTACTGTATGGGCTGAAATAAGGAACCAGAGTGTAACCAGTTGTAAAAAGAAGTACAGGGCATTTCATCAGCAAAGAGAGAATATGGGCCAGCCAGCCACTGAATTGGCTGTGTCCTCTGTACCATGGAGGCAATCCGTACTCAAATAATCTGCTCCATCTAGTGGTAACTGCTAAGTGAATCTTCATAAGGACAAATCCCTGACCTTTGACTTAAAGCTGTCGTCACATTAGAAGTCTGTATATAACACTCGAAGCATAGTATATCATATTCATTTGTGACTTGGACTTAAAAGACTGAAAATGATACCTCCATCCCCTACAGCAAGTTATTTTTTTTGTTCTTTTATTACAGGGGCAATGTTTTATAGAATACGGATATTTGGGTGTGAGTGGTTTTGGCAATTTCATGGTTTGTTTGGGATTTTTGCATATGGTCTAACTTTATTTAAAAATAGACAGTGTTTTACAGTGTGACCTGTGAAGTCTGATTCTTGTGAGAGAGCATCCTAGCTGAGGATGCTGCAACCTAGAACCAACAAATAAAGAAAAAGCTTAAAAAGTTTGTTATAAATAAGTGGTCACCCTGCTGAAAGCTTTGTTAATAGCCTTAGAATCAAAACAGTAATTTGACAGATGTAGTCTCAGAGTTGTTCACCTGTTTGTAATACAGCAATATGAGACTGGGGAAAGAATGGAAATGCATATATTGCCAGAGCTTATTTTCAAGGTCTGTTATATATTTTAACATGTAAGTATGTATCATTTAGGAATGCAAAAAAAGTTCTTACGGTAAAGCTTGAAACAAATACTTTTCTTTCCATATTATTTCCAGTATGACAGCTTCATGCAGAAACTGTGTCTTTGCAAATACTAGGATGTTTTAAAATAAATTATTTGGGAGAACAATATAATATGAACGCAGGGTGGTTTTTTTGATGTCTAATTTTAGTCATTATCACTAGGAAGAATAGTAGATGTACTCTTGTGTTGCACAGCCTGGCACATTTTGTACGGCTCAGAGTGACACACTGAATGAGAAGCTTTCACCAGTTCATGGTTTTATTTCTCTTCTTTTCATTTTCTTCAATCTGGGTAGTTAGCCAGAGGCTAGAAATGTGCAAGTTGCTTCTTTTTGAGAAAATCAGTGATGGGGACATATACTAGGAGTAGTAACTCAAGCTTTTAGTATTTGCAAATAAAGTGCAAAGCTTTTTTTTCTTTAGCAGAAGACGAACAAAACAAAATACCCAGCAAAATAAACAGTTGAAAACAGATTCTTTATCTTGAAAGTTGAAGACAGCCTCCTTCTCAACTCAAACCCTTAGATTTCTGAGGCTGGAGATACTAGGACTTGTTTAGGCTCTGCTTGGTCCTTTCCTGCTCTCTTTCAGCCTCTCTGAGTTTCTCTTGCTGCTTTCTGTTGTCAATGAAAATCGTTATCTGCTCAAACAGCAGAATTATGAAGGCTTACAGTGAGTGTGCATGAGTAGTAGATTATTTTTTGCATTATTTCGTAAATGACAGATATGAGAAGAATGTATTGGATTAACTTGAACAGCAGTGAAAAATATTTAGCATGTTCTAGGTTCTGTCTTCTGTCATGTGTGAATGGTTAAGACTTTGCAATTTAACTGATACAAAGTATGAACTTGTTAAGCTGGGAAACACAGGTTCTGTTTCTAAGATGATTATTCATATTCTTGATCATTTTCATGTGTCGTTAGTTGTGGATGCTGATGTGGTCATGTTTTTGAGGCTAAAACATTTATTTCTTGTTAATATAAAAATTATAATTACTATAATGTCCAATTTGATAATTTCACACAAATCATTTCAGTAGTTTGAATTTTGATTATTAGATTTGTTGATGTTTTCTGTGGTCTGAAATTAATGTGTTTTGTTAGACAACTTATTAGGGTTCTTTTCATTCTTCAGCTTTTTGTGCTTGTTATGTTCCACTGTCTAAACCATAAAATTGAATACAAGCATTCACTTCTCTTTCTTAATAGGATGAGATGAATAGATAGAATGCTGGAACAGTATTCTGGCTCAAAATTTTGAACTGCTTTACATTGGGATGTTATTATTTGACATGTTGAGGATGGCCAAGTGTCTGGGACTAAAATAAATGTTAATTTGGTTAAAAATTGCTGAGTATCTCCACTAAATTTTATTTGAAAAGCTGTTTTCATAAAAAGGGGATTTTTCAAAATTTTTTTTTATTGTGATCTATAATAATTAATGAAAGAGCAGTTTCTTCTTGTTGTTTTTAATTATTTTGTTTTTTAAAAAGACTCAATTTCTGTCCCTTTCACACACTATCTGTGCATCTTGGAATATATTTGATAGTGCTAACCTTTTCCATTTAGATTTGAGTTAAGCGTTTTGGGAAAAATTATGTACTTTCTAATTAGTCAGGGAGGCAGGCAAAGCAACAGATGCCTGCAGGGGAGAGAAGGCCGATGGGGACAGGGGGGAGGAAGCCAGCTTTCTCAGAACAGATTCAAGATTCAGGAAGGGTAAAATAGCTGGTTGCAGCTACCAGCTCCAACTGTACAAATAGTTCTGCTTGTGCTCATGAGGTGCCGATAACTGTGTTGTCCCACTTTTTGGAACTTCCCTGTGTTGAAAACTTATAAGCAACTTTAGTGCCAACGGGTAATAGGGTGATCAGCTAACAACGAAACTGAATGCAAAGAACTGGATATGTGGAGTTAAGTCCCCCCTTAGTGCTGATATTTCCCAATTCATGAGGACTTGACTTTGCAATCTTAATGCTCTGGAGGTAAATTCTTATGTAATATTTGTATAAAGAGTGTGTGTATATTCTTGAAGATCTATTCTGCAATGCTTTTCAACACAATTTACTTATCAGATAAGCCAGACCTTTTTCATCACATGTGGTTCAGCACTGGAAATGTTCTCTCACTGCAGGGACTATTTTAATAACCTAAAATAGTTTTATTTTAGGTTACTCATTTATCGGAATGCCTAATGTTGTTTATGTATAATGCACAATCTTGTCTGAAATATTATGTACAAAAATATGTGAAAGTTTTAACTACCAGTGTAAATTACCATAATGTAACCTACAGTAAATTCCTCATGCTTTTCTTTTTGAGTGCAAACTCCTGAAATAGGGGAGTACATTCTGCAGCTTTTAGTTATTTATCAAACCTATGGATGTTTTAAATTACATCTGCTTGCCTAGTCCAAGTATTCCTGCATGGTTATGGAATACATTCTACAGCATTAATTTTCAGGAAATTTGTAGTAGAAATATGTCTGTGCTTGTAACTACCTTTTTCCCTCTACTTTAACTGTAAATGTAACTAACTTACTGGATTAGCATTTGTGTGGCATTATGCCTTCTGTAAAGGTAAAGGTCTCTGGTTTTCAGCTTCTAGATTGTTCTATGTGCTTAGTTTGCTTATCTTAGGTAGTGCTTTGTTGTTTCCCCTATAGCGAGAGTGTTCTCCAATTAACTATTTGAAGACTTAAGAAAAATGTTAGATGGATGTTGCTATTTAAGTATAACTATCTTACTCCCAAAGTTGCTTGTGGCAAGTAATTAACCAAAAATTTTGAATATTTTTTTAATTTAAAGGAAGCTTCTGTGCTGTTCTAAAAGAGTTAGTGGCTGACTTGACTGTCCCAGATAGCCAGATCGATGCCTCTACGTTCTTGCTTCCACCCCTTTGTCATGAGAATGATCTCCTTTTACTTGGTCCCTTACTGCAGGAGACTGACCACCGATTTATCGAAGAGCAGGTACTTTTTGATCTAGTACAATGGTGGCATTATATTTTCATACAGTTCTAGCTATTTGGGTCAGTGCTGGTTTTGACTTGGTCAAAAATATGGCTATCACTTTTTTCCTTCTTACAGCTCCTTTTAGGTACCAGCATAGCTGGCGGCAGCCTGGAGTATGACCCTTACTCAATTTATGAGAAAGTTGCGAAAGGTGATTCAGTACCTAAACCACTACCTCCTGTATTGTCTGTTATCAGTGCAGCAACTCGTCTTTTTGGAGTTATGTTTTCCCATGTAGCAGAATCTCACAGGTAAAGTAGTAACTGTAACTGTTGGGGAATTTGGGAGATGCTAAAAGATGGTCACAGTGTTTGAGATTGAACACAGAAGAAAATGATTCTGGAAAAATATTGAATTGTATAAGTGGATTCTGTAAACCATCTGAATAATATAATTCAGACTAACAAATTACTAGGCTTTCTGCTTAAAGTTACTCACAATGAAAAGGCACATCCGATAAGAGGTTACTGTCATTATAATAAATTCTGTTGACCAAGAAAAATAATGTTTTGTTTCAATAGCCAGATCAAAATAGAAGTTATTTTAAGAGATATTACACAATTATTATAATGCTTAATACATGATTACCAAATGCCTTAGAACCAAGGAGGGACAAAAGGGGTAGGAAGCTCTAGTAAAATTTAACCCTTATCCTGCCTCATTCTTTGTAAAAAGTGGATGGGAAGAAACAAGAGTGTGTGTCTTAACACAGAATGCTTGAAAGGGATCACAGACTTCTCTTGGCTTTGTGTGTGTGTGTATGTATCTTCCTACTGCACACATGGCATTTTGCTTTGTTTCACATTTGTAAGCACACTGATTGCTGCAGCATTCCTCAAGATTTTTGCATGCTGTTGCTTATTCTGCATGCTGCTGGTAATTTTCTTGAATGCAGCATTAGAGCAAATAAATTATTTTTAATTTAAACAGTTTTATATTTTCAAAGACAGCTGTAGTTAGACCTCAGATCATTATCATTATATGTGGTGATGGTTTTGTAATTCTCTGTAAGGGATGAGTGCTTAGCATGCAAGTCCTGAGTCTTGGTGTCTTCACTGCCTAGAATGCTCCAGATTTAGTGTAATTCTGAGGCAGATGTTTGTATATGAGCATACCTGCCAATAAAATTGCCACATGCTTTATGATACGTTCTTCTGACTTGAATTTCCTTCTTTATTCTGTCTTCCCTGACTGCTTTTTTTTTGTGATTTTTTTTTTTTTTTTCCTGTTTGTCTGGGCTTTTTGCCCCTACTGTCACCAGGTTGCTGGCTGGTTTTCTTCACCTGTTTCTCAAGACCTGAACTAATTACTGCACATAACTGCATTTTCCTTTTCTTTTTCTTTTCCCTCCTTCTTTCTTAATTTTAAGCCAAAACGCATCATTCCCATACACAGTTCCTTTTAATAACGTCTAATGCTACTTAGATATGTGATTATCTGTGAATACGTATGTTATAAGGAAACAAAGGCAAAAAGTTCGTGTTTGTAATTACCTATTCTAATATGGAAGACAAAAATTTTTTGTAGTAGACAGAAATGCCAGCTGAAGGAAAATGGTCAAGAGTTAGGGTAATAGATTTGTTCCACCTCTGTTTCTATAATATATAGGCTTTGTTATGTGTGTTAAAATAAAATAAAAAAGCTTGATTTGTTTCCTTAATTTTTAATTCTGTGGTTTCTTTTCTGGTTTTGTTTAAGGCTCCAGGTGTTAGAACAGTTGTTGAATTCCATAAAGCAAACAAAAGGATCACGGCAACAAATAGTACAGCTTAATGTTGTGTCAGCCTTTTCTACTTCATTAAAGGTAAATCTCCTCTCTTCTTTTGTTTCTCTCCTTTTGTTTCTCTCTCTCTGTTACTAAAACATGGCCTCTGTTGGTTCAAATGCGTCTACACAGAAGTTCTTATTTTGATTAACAGTCAAGGTGAAGATTTCTGTGATAATTCTGCCTGTTTTCTGTGATAATATTTTTTTTGTGATGTCACACTTTTCTTAAGCGCTGAAGAGTCACCTTTTAATTTTTCCCTTTTTTTATGTTAAGGGTTAGGGAAACCTATTCTAGTACACTGTAGCATACTATCATCCATACTAGTGTCATTCAAATAGGAGAGATATGGAAAAATTCTGTTTGTATCATTTCTGTCTTTATCACTGCCTCTTTCATATTGCTTACCATTTAAATAAAAAAGTAAGGATTGGTAAAATAAAGTAATCTCATAATTATCTGCCCTTTGTTGCTTTTCCCTGATGATTTATTTGTATTTTCCTCTGTTTGTGTGCAATTTTCATTCCTCCCTTCTTAGGCTTTCTTCAAACTCAGGCAAAATGTTTTCACCTTTCATTGTACAATATTTGTATTCGGGACATATTAAATATGCAATCCAGATAACTGCTGTAGTTTTTTGCTCATACTCTTTATTTGGACTGGGATTTTTCTTTGTGTCATTATTCTGTTTGCACTGCTTTTCTTCTTGATATTATTTCCTGAATTTTATGCCAGTGTGTTGGTTTATTGTGTTCTACTGCAATCTATCCAGTATTTCTTAAAATCAGAATGTTGATATTATAATGTTGTGCTATGATGTACACTAATCTGGAGTTCGAATTCTAACTCACAAAACAGCAAATAAAAATAGAGGAATTCCTCAGATAAAAGGGGAAGAAAATCAAATTCCTTCTGCAGGTCTTGTAAATTTTGCATGACTGCTGGAAAAACACATTCTGATTGCTATACTGTCTTGCTGTTTAATATATTTGATATCTATTTTTAGTACATGGCTAACTGCAAGGGAAGTTTAGGTCCAGAAGAAGTTAGAAGGTCTGCCCTGACATTGGTAATGGGTGCCTTGGAAAGCAATAATCCACTCCTAAGATGTGCTGCTGCCGAGTGTTTGGCCCGATTGGCACAGGTGGTTTCTGACAGTGCCTTCACTGCTGGATTAGCACAAGTCAGTTTTGACAAGTAAGTTAAAAAAAAAGTTTGGTAAGTTACTGTTGAGTTTATAAAAATGTTTGAGAAATCTACCTGGCCCCTATTATGATAATAACTTTTAATAGCTGGTTTCCTTCATGGATTTGATGTTACTTCAGAAATTAACAGGGAAAAAACACTGCCTGACTTCTGCATGTATGTCTTAGTTTTGCTGATCTTTAAGAAGATTGTCTAAGTAATCATGTAGATTTTCAAATAAATTAAATTGGTTGATGATCTAGCAACATCATTTAAGTATATCTAAAATATTTTTGGTACTTCCTTCAGATAAGAGATGGTAAATGAACTTAGAATTTTGGCAATATAACAATGACTAATAAAATATTTTGCTGATTACATACTAGAAATTCCATTTGTAGATGATTACATAGTATCAGTCTTGGTGATTACACTAACAGCTTTCTTTCCTTATAATTAATAGGCTAAAATCTGCTAGGGATGTGGTATCAAGAACCGGTCATGCTTTGGCTTTGGGATGTCTGTATAGGTACCTAGGAGGAATAGGTTCTACTCAGCACCTGAATGCATGTGTTGGAATCCTTTATACTTTATCTCAGGACAGTACTTCTCCTGATGTACAGGTACTTGTCACTTATCTAAAACTGTTATGTTACAAATGAACTGATTTATATTCTGGAGTATAAGGTTTTTTTCTTGTAAGAATAACACTTCATAACCTCTTAGGCGTACCTCACAGGTGATGGCTAGAGCGCAAAGGCCGTGAAAACCATAGCCCCTGCGCGAAATCCACCTTCCAAGAAAGAACTATGATGAGATATGGGAGGTTCTTATTAATGATCAATGAGGCTGATAAGGCTAAGATATGCTGGCTTCAAAAACAATATCTGATGTTTTAGGAATTGATTAATTTCACATTCACCTGTGTCTTAACCTTCACTACATAGTACCTAGGATTTTTTGTTCGTGTCAGTTTTTGCTTCTGCTATGATGTTTACCTCACAGCATTCTTTATTGAAGGGTTATGTAGTAAATACCAGGGATTTGTAGCCTGAATGCTGTAGAACTTGGTCAATATACTTCCTTGAATAAAGCAAGACGTTTTGAAGACTAATTCAAAGTATTTCTCTGTGGCTAAAACTGTTATCTATCAGAATAGCTTTAAGAGATATCAAATGTATTCCATGTAATTGTCTAAATCTCAGTTAAGGAATTTTTTTAAGCTTCATATACAATATCTTCACACAGAGAAGAACTGTATGTTGATTTGAAACAGATGTGGCTATTGGTGCAAAGTAACTGAGAATAAAACAATATATTGTTTCAGCAACTGTTGTATTTTTTCATAATTGTCTTGTTCTCACACATGAAACTATAAGAAATTTTACAAAGAGTAGAATGTATTTGAGGAATAATAATCACTATTAAATTAATTACTATTAATTTTTTCTTAATTAGCAATGACAGATGTAAAATGGTTCTTTCATTGCAGCACATACAGTTCCTTGTAAAACATTCAAAATGGCTTATTAAGCATCAGGTTCTTAAAGTTTTTTTCTATAACTTCTCCATTTGTCTCTTTGGAACCTAAAAGTGCAACTTCTATTACACTTAATTACCGGATTCCGCTTGAACTATCAAATTTTAAAAAGATCTTATGTTTATTCTATCAAATAGACATTACATGACTGCTTCTTTTATTTTACAGGCATGGGCACTACACTCTCTGTCGCTGATAGTAGATTTAGCTGGCCCCTTGTACCATGTGCATGTGGAATCTACCTTATCTCTTGTTCTCATGTTGTTGTTGACTGTGCCTCCTGCTTACGCTGAAGTTCACCAAAGCCTTGGTCGCTGTTTAAATGCACTTATTACCACACTGGGCCCTGAGTTGCAAGGTATGCAACATACAATAGTGTCAGCTTTGTTTGGTTTAGCAAGAAATTTCTAAACATTGTTTGAATATGTAATTCAAATTTTATCAACAAATAAGTGCATGCTAAGCTTTTTTTTTTCCTCGTTGTAAGACAGTATTTCAAAGGCCATGAGTTTATGCAATCAAGATGACGTTACTGCTAGTTTTCCAAAAATAGTGTCTCTTTTTGACATCTTTTCCTTTGTTTGAACTGGTTCTCCAAGCCTTGCCTTGGGCTGAAAATTCTTACATTTAGCATGAAAACAGAAGGTATTCATATTTCAAGAGTTAGGAGCCAGTCTGTGTCTTAGTTATGATGCAGACATTTAAAATTTGCATCTAAATCAACTTTTAGATAGCTGGACACTGAAATTGCCAGAGCGCAATATGACTGTTACTCATTGATATCAGAGGATAACACAAATATAGAAAGTATCCTTCAAGAGGATGAGAGTTATGGGTAGCTTGGAAAAAGACAGGTTATCATGTTTTGAAAAAAAAAAGTTGATGTTTTAAAAACGAAGCCCTTTTTTCTTTCAAATATAGGCAGCAGTACGACAGTTTCAGCCTTAAGAACTTCCTGCCTCCTGGGCTGTGCAGTGATGCAGGATAATCCCGACTGCCTGGTGCAGGCTCAAGCCATCTCTTGCCTTCAGCAGCTTCACATGTTTGCTCCTCGACATGTCAACTTGTCTAGCCTTGTAAGCTGCCTATGTGTGAGTATACGTTTACTAGTCTACATCCTTGTATCGTAAAACATTGTGTTCAGAAATACTTAAAAAATGCAGATGCTTCTTTAACCAGAGAAACTGATTATTGTGTAGGGGTGAGGTGTTTCATATCCTCCTACAGGCAAGTATTCTCTATTTTTTCATTTTTTTTTTCCCCAGTTTCTGCTTCCCCTTTACAAGATGAGCACATTCTGTAGAAATCTTGGCCTCCTTAACTGCTTGCAACTGCATTCTGCTGCTCTTATTAAGGCCAGTTGTCTGGCAGGATATACCATCCATTACAACTTTGTGCTGGATTTTTACCAGCTATTTTATGTTGGCCAGTTTTTTTCCTCTGCTCCTTTTTATGTCTTAGGTAAAGGATTGATAAAAAAAAATTGTGCGTACTGATTACTGAGAATTGTTTTGTTTGGGGTTTTTTTCATGATGGTGAAAAATTGTAGATTTCTCTGTTTTGTAATTTCTGTAGCACTAATGCTTCAATGTACTGACTTCTTGGCAGTCAGTACAAAAATTTCTGACACACCTAAGTAATAATCAAACTAGCTCTTTCGAAAAAATAAACAAAACTTTTTCAGCCCTATTTGACAACAAGGTAGGAGTTTTTGTTTGTTTGCTGGGGGTTTTTTTGTTTTGTTTTTTTTCCCCCAAAGTCCCTCTGTCTTTGAATAGCTGCTGTTCTGAAACACTTAGTTCTATGAAGAAAGCAAAAGTAATTTTCTGGTAGTTATTAGCCTTGGTGGGTTTTCAGGGGCTAGCTAGGGTTTTTTTAATTTTTGTTTTGTTTTTAATTTTTAATCTCTCTTGTCTATCTGAACACAGTTCTTATTCACATCTTCCCCTGGGTAGCACTTGTATATCGACAGTAACCATATATTGATTTTGTATAAAGTTTGGATTCCTTCCATTCATCTTTATTCAGTTTGACTAGAAACATGATTGTGGGAGCCAGGAAAAAATTGAAGGAGAAGCTCTTTCATCCCCACATTGTGTTAGGCATGGATATACTAGTTGCAGAAGCATGGGAACTCATCTGAAACGTTCTCTCTTTTAACATATACTAGCTATGATTTTCTCTTCTCTGGGTAAAACACAGTTTTTCTTACATTGATAAAATCACAACAAATCATATAAGTCACTGTCTTGCTCAGAAGGTGTATTAGCATTTGGGATCATATGTAAGTCCATGTACAGTCCACTTCCATGTACACTATGATCTCTCTAACTAATAGCAAGTACTGACTAATAAAGAGATGTCGTGATAAAGTTGTCTTGTCTATTAGTGATTTTTATTGTTTTTGCAAATTGCCTTGAAGTACCTCATACAGTGCCTAATGAACTTTATAATATTAAATTACTCAATTAAGAAGCAGCATGGTTCATGGCTCGAGTGTGTGTGTTCATGTATCTGTACACATGTGTGTTCACCTCTACCCCAGAAACGACTGTGAGCTTGATGGGGGAGGAGTCCACCAAAGTCAGTGGCGTTACATGGATGAACTTTTCTCATTCTCTTGAACTTGTATTAGCAACATTACAGCCAATGTTGCTAATACTGACAATTCAGTAAACATCAATATGTCTCTCAAGAGTGTCATAAACAAAGAAGGTTTGAGTGTGTGCTTTGCAGGTCTGTGATATCATTGCACAAGCAGACTTCTGCATTTGTAAAACTCACCATCCATCCGTGCAGTTTCCACCCACTAAATCACTGTCTTGCTAGGGAAGCAGAATAAACTATTGGACTGGACCTGAAATCTGCTCTTGACTGTTGTTGCCTTGCAAGGTGGCCCTCAGCAAGTCATTCTCCATGAGTTTAAATTTCTGCAAGTGGAGAACAAGGTGTGACTGTCCTCCTTTGCAATGCATTTTGAAGTCTTAAGGGGAAGTAGAGTATAAAAGCAGAGTGCTAGATACTGTGGATATTCACCACTGCATTCTTTATTTAAGGCAGAAAAACTGGAGAGACAAAGAATCTGTGGTCAGATAAGTGATCTTTTCCCCTTCCGTCCATAGAAACATAAATTCTCACTCATAAAATCTTGAAAACAAATGTGCAAAGAAGTTTGGTGGGTTTTTTTTAGTAACATTTGAACTTGCCTTTTTAAAATTCCGAAATAGACATTCTCTCTTTTCTCTTCTTTCTTCTCTTTTCTCTTCTTTCTTCTCTTTTCTCTTCTTTCTTCTCTTTTCTCTTCTTTCTTCTCTTTTCTCTTCTTTCTTCTCTTTTCTCTTCTTTCTTCTCTTTTCTCTTCTTTCTTCTCTTTTCTCTTCTTTCTTCTCTTTTCTCTTCTTTCTTCTCTTTTCTCTTCTTTCTTCTCTTTTCTCTTCTTCCTTCTCTTTTCTCTTCTTCCTTCTCTTTTCTCTTCTTCCTTCTCTTTTCTCTTCTTCCTTCTCTTTTCTTTCCTTTTCCTAATAAATGTAGCATTAAGTATGCCAACACAATTGCTGTGAGCAGCTGCAAGCTGCCTCCTCCACCTGTCTTCCCACCCCCTAGAGCATGATATGGTTCAGGTCCCCAAAGCATTTAGACCGTTCGGTTTGTGACTATGCTAGCACTAACAAAACATGACTCAGGCAATGGATACACAGCTTCACTGGCTTGTTTTTTGTTGTGTGTGGGTTTTTTTTTTTTTAATTGTGTACATGTGCCTGGCAAAATCTAGCTTCCCTTCTTCAGCTTCTGAAAGTATTCCTTGTTTGTCAATTGGATCTTTTTTCACGGGGCTTTGCATCTAACAGTAATTCTCTTCCTGTCAGTCAAATTCTTGGCTCCAGCAGAATAGAAATCATATGCTTTTCATCATGTCTAACATTAGCTTTAAAGCTAACTTAGGTGAACACAGACTTCTGAAAAGCTATCTGTGTAAGCTTATGATGTAGCGAACACCAGTTTTCAGCTGCAAGCCATTAAAGATATTTTGAAACATGATAAGTATACAATGTCAATAACTATGCTGTGCTGTTGTCTTGGTACTGTTTAAGTAGTAATTTTAGGAGCAGCTGGCTTGCAATTTTAGTGTTTTCAACATTAAATATAAGAAATGAACTAAGCAAATTAGGGTTTTGGTATGTTTGAGATAAGATTCTGAACTTTAATATATGCTGAATTTACATGTAATGGTTTTCATGTGTGGTTGGTATCACTGTGATATCTATATTTTGGTTTTGTCATGACTGGTTTGTCATTTGTTTTTGTGCAGGAAATCTTGTTGGATAATTCTGTGTTGGTAGGTCCCTGTGCCTTGTTAATCCTAAACTTTTGCAGTTTGCAGTGGTGTTTTTTATTTTGTCTTTTATCTTTTCCTTTTAACCATTTTAATGTAATTTCTTTTAGCATGTCACGTGACATTTGATTGTCATCCTAACCTGACCCTAACTTTCTGCAGATGGCAGACATACATTTCATTTATGTGCTTAGTGAGGCATAATTTTGTTTTTAATGTGTTAAGCACAGAAAGGGAACTGTGTGTTCATTTAAGTTTGTATGTGATGCTTGCATTTTGTGTCTGATATTTAGTCCTGTCTCCTGCTTCGAATGTGAGAGAATGAGAGAGATGAAAAATGTGCATCTTGCATTAGTCAGTAGCCTGAATTGGATCCTCTGTTTTTTCCCCATTAAAAATGAGCACGCAATTTATGCATGTCCAACTTGAAGTAGAATGTGTAGCCTGCTTGCATAAATGTTGCATTAAATCCTCACTTGTTGTTTTTAAAGTTTCAATTAAAGTATCTTACAGACATACTTATTGAGTCAGGTTTCTTTTCTTTTAGAAGAATTGTGCAGAGTGTGTATCTTTGTGTGTATTAAATACGTAATTCTGAGTATTATAGATTCATGTACATGCATAGAAATTCAGAAGACGAAGCTTAGTTTTGTTAATGTAATAAAGCTGAAATTCTGTATCACTTACTCTTTTTGTCCTTAAGTTGTTCTTCTTAACTGTATATTAACAAATATATATTAGTCATTTTGACTAACATAAACTGACTGGTTGCTGACAAATGAGGAGCATGACCTTACTGCAAGGTTTCCCTGCAGCAGACACTCAGCTCTGTCTGTTTTAAGGATGGTGACAGCTAAGGGTACACAATTGCTTAGTTGTAGAGAATAACTTTTTTCATGATAACCTAAGCTTAATTTAAAAGAAGCCACATAAATATTGATGTAGCCATCTTGCCTGGCCACACAGCTGGTTCATTGTATCTTTGGGATTCCCTGCAGAATGTTCTTAAAATTGAAAGCAAGCAAATGAAAATCAGAAAGCTCCACTTCAACAAAACAACCTTGAGGCTATGTCTTGGGTTTTTAAAGTGTTTTTCCTTGTTCCTGTAATAATGAATCTGTTATCGTGTATTTTTCAGTATAAAAAACAAACACTGGCCTGGTGGTGTTAAAATATGGTGATGCTATAAACTTTTTTGCTCGAAACTGTTCAGGAGAGCTGACTTGTCTCAGTGTGATACATTCACCAGTAACTCTCACCCTTCCTCTCACCTTCTCTAAAAAGTAAATTTAATGTAATCTGAGTATATAATATTTTTTGCGATGAAATTGCAGCAGTGTTCTCTTCGCCCTTTCTTATAAACTTCCTTTTGTGCATGGAGTTCAGACTTACTAAAGCGTGATTGACTGTCTCACCTTTGGTTATATTGGCATTTCTCTAGTTGCATCTGAGGATGATTTGAGTAATTTTCTCTTGGACTGAGTTTTCAAGCCCATTATATATATCCTGTAGTCAAAGAATACAGTTAATTGTTCATTGAGACCACGATTCAGCTGTCATTGAAGTTAATGGGGGTCTTTCTACCAATATTGGTGGGAGTTGGATCCATCCCCAAACCAGTCTTATAAGTTACCTTTGGAGAGAAAATGTTAAAAGTACTGATATGTTAAATTGATTACAGGAGTAGCAAAGTCTTTCATTTGGGATTAAAAAGAAAAAAAAAAGCTGAGCAAAAATAGCATCATTTACATGCTTACTGACTTCACAGATTTGTCATAACTGCAATTGTTAAGAAAATACCGGCCTTACCAAGGTATTGCTATAAAGGTTTGTTAGCCATCTTACTGTTTCTTCTTGCATGTTTCAGGTGAATCTCTGTAGCTCATACTTATTATTGAGACGTGCAGTGGTAGCTTGCTTACGTCAACTTGTGCAAAGAGAAGCTGCTGAAGTATCAGAGTATGCTGTTGCGTTAGTTAAAGAGAGCAGAGAAGATTTTACTCCAGGTAACGTATTGAAGTTTTGAGATCAAAGAGCTTGACACATTGATAGTGACTTTTCAAGAAACTCTGCTATAGGTATGAAAACTTTGCTACATTCTTGAAAGCTTTAACTCAAAAAGGTTTTCTGCTTTAGTTCTCTATATAGTACCAAATTAAGGAAGCATCCAAACCCTTTCTTAGTGATAAAATGAAGATACTATTGCTTTTCATATACTGTAGATAGCAAGGGTCACTAAACGAGAAAATGTCAGTGGAGTTCCAGAGAAACCTAAGCCTATCTAGCCAGCAGCTGTTGTAGTAACTGCTTCATAGTCCTGCATTTTACATGCTTATTCATAATTTTATTTTCCCACATAAATCTCTTCTTAAATTAAAAATCTGTCATTGAGAGAAGGTGCGCAAAATCTGTTGAAGAAAGTTTATGTTGACGTTTTTGGAGAACTAGTTAAGTAATGATCAGCTGGGGTCCCTAGAATTTTTAACTTCCTGAAGGTTTGGGTTTTTTTGCTAAAAGGCCTGAGAATGATCACTGGTTCATCCTCATGTGCCTTCCTGTGAGGGGATGGTGGTAACAAATGATTTCACTTTGGATTTCAATTCAAGCTCAGTTAGAAATTTTCAGAAAAGATAGAAAATAGCCATTTTGTAAAACTGCTGATTTTTAAGATTGGTAATATTGGGCAAATAAAAATTGGTCATATTCATCTAACAACTTATTTCCATGTGTCTGGTTTTGAGCTTTGTTGGAGAATAATTTTAACTTCCCCTTCAAGTTAAAACATTGTTTTAGTATTACCTTATGAGTCAGTCTGAGGAATCAGATGGCCAAAGATAATTTTGGCTAAGTAGCTCAGATGCTATGGTGACAGTAATGTTGTGAAATTCAGAGTAGGATTCTTTTTTTTTTCCTTGGGGTAACTTTCTTCCTGTTGTTAGTATGTTTCTGTAAAAGTTGAAAGTTTTGTACTCAGATGATTGAGATATGGTATTAAAGCAATTAATACTATTATTTCAAAAGTATTTCAGGGCTAGATACTTGTTGTTCACAGTATACTCTGTGTGCAACCTTCAGGGGGGTTTCTGTGGTCGTTACTGCAGTTTTGTGATGTACAGCATTCAGCTCACAGACTTTGTTCTTAGCAGATGTTAACATCAGAGAAACAGGCCTGGAGGGGGCATTGCTGGGCTTGCTGGACAAAGAATTGGATCAAAGATTGTGCCAAGATATCAAAGAGACTCTGACTCATATGCTTACTTCAATGGCAGTTGAAAAGCTCTCTTTTTGGCTGAAGCTTTGTAAAGATGTTCTTGCTGCCTCAGCTGGTAAGTCCTAATACACTGTATTTGAGAACACAATGAAAATAAGGCCTGCAGCAGTACAGTATGTCACTGTGGGAAAGTATCTTGTTTCTTGAATGTTTGACGTTTATGAAGTGTATTATTGTCCTTCATATTGAAACACTGGACCCTTTAACTTAGTTCTTTCAGAAGACTTTCTCCCTTCTGATTGCCTTTTCCCTATTGAACAAGTTTTTGTAAACATTTTAGTATGTCTTGCCTGTTCATATTCTTGTTGATTTATAGTCCTAATGTTAACTTATTTCCATATCAGAAATGGAAATGCAGAATACATTTCAGCTTGTGCACCCTGTGCAAGTACCTACAAGAAAAATATTCAGACCCTCTCTTCTATTAATAATAGGAATGATGCAGACCTACTATATCATAATGAAACTTCTGAGCAGATAAAGTTAATTACTGTGCTGAATATTGGGAGGAGGAGGGGGATTTTTTTTTTTTCTTTTACCTGCAGTGCAGGAGGAAAACTTCTTGAATTTAGATTTTTTGATTTGGAAAGGTTCTAGCTTCTAATGTGTCACACTTATTTTAAAGGTTTGGGGTTTTTTTTCTTTCACTTCTTTCACTGCAGTTCTTCATTTATTTTTGTGGTATTGACCTTGTCTTCCAGCAAGTAATATCAACCAAATGCAGACAGTTTTGTTACATTTTACTTTTAATTATAGGATTTACTTCAAGATACCAAGGTTGAAGGGAGTCATAGTGAGTTGGAGGCTAGAGAAGGACTTTGAAGAGACTTTCTTATTAATCCTTCTGTAGTTTTCAGTTACAGTAAGAAAGAATATTACATTTCTTCTCCCCCCCCGTGTCCTAAATACAGATTTCAATACAGTAGCTTCAGTAGATACCACTCAAGAAGAGGAAACTGCCAAAGCGGATGATGCATCTGTATTAACGTCTGATAGCGATGAGAGATTCCATCCTTTCAGTAATCCACGATGGTCTACCAGAGTTTTTGCTGCAGACTGTGTTTGTAAAATTATAAGCCAGTGTGAAAATGCAGGCAGTGCACATTTTGACCTAACTTTGGCTCAGGAAAGAAAACAACGTGATTCAAGAGGTATGTGTTAAGCACTGAAAGAATTTCACAGAATGCAAAGTATGCTTAAAATAAATGTTAGCTGTTTGCATCTTAATGAAATTCATCATAAATTTGTTGTTTGTAACTCTTGAAACCTTTAATTACTCTGATTAGAAGCGTATATTTATTAAGGCATAGAGCAATTTTTATTTGCCAAAATACTGGCATATCACTGCAGCATTTACACTCACTTTCCTGGTCATAGTAACATGGCCTATGCGTAGGAAGCCATTGTTTCTGCATAAGCATTGGCAATCAGAAGTGATAGCTGGCACCAGCCTACAACATCACAGTTTGGTATTGGGAATATAACTAAAAACTCCACTTTTTTCCATAATTTGCATAATTACCCGTAGAAACACAGTGCCAATTTTAAGTACCTCTCTCTGTTTATCTGGAGGTGTTTTCCTGAAAATCCTTTTTTAGAAAATCTGCCTCATACATAAAGATATTTATGCTTTATTCTAAGTACTTTTTTTTTACATTCAAGTGGAAAGGAGCTTAGATCAGCTAACATAAAATGTCCAAGTAAGATTGTTCTATGTGTAAGCTGCCTTAAGTGAATCCTTGATATGTGGTAAGGTAAAATGTAAAATATACATTTTGAAAATGTTGGGAGCAGTATTATAAAATATATTATATCTAAAGCTAAATCTAATAAAACTGTTTTCTTCTTTAATTTCTGTTTTCTCTTCAGATGACTTTTTGGTATTGCATTTAGCTGACTTGATCCGTATGGCTTTTATGGCTGCCACAGATCACAGCGATCAGCTTCGTCTTTCTGGGCTTCAAACATTGCTAATTGTTGTTCGGAAGTTTGCAGCTGTTCCAGAACCAGAGTTTCCAGGTCACGTAATTCTGGAGCAATATCAAGCCAATGTAAGCACTATTGCTAATAACTTAGAGAAGTTTAGAGTTACAGTTAATCACTAAAAGAAATTTGCTTTTTGCAGTGCATAGTGCTAGAGTTGGGTTTCACTGAGTTTGTAACTGAAACTATTAAATTCTTTGGACTTAACTTCCTTAGAAAGCATGTTTTGAGTTGGTATATGTTTTAGCCCCAAAGTTTTTCAAGTTTCAGCATTTTTCCCTCTTCCCTATTTGAGTACTGCAAAAAGAAAATAGAACATTGGGGGTTTTTTGGAAAGCAATGGTTTCAAAGTGCAGAAGTATTGCAAGAAATATTAGGAACAACTATCATTTAAAACTCTGCTTAAAAATAAGTAGCCTTTGCACACCAGAGATCACACTAGATCTTGGTCAATAAACTAGAGGAGGTAAAAGCATGGATTGTACTCACAAGGTCTATTTCAGTTAAGTCTTGGTTGAGACGTACAGAAAAGATGTCCTGATCTGCATCCCAGACTGCACTTGTGTTAAATGTGACAGGCAGCTGTGTTAAGCCTCATCTGGCTCCCATTCTTCAATTTCTAGCAGGCATTGAATAAGTCAGATCACTTTCTCTCATAGAAATGGAGAGATCCTACTACTGAAGACATCCTAACCCAGTTTGATCTTGCTTTTGCTATTAGAATTCTATTCTACTGGCACTTGTTTGTGGGAAAGGAGAAGTGCCTTGGTCTAGTCTGGAACTACCAAGGGAAAAAAAATACACTATTTTTCCTTGCTGTCCAAAACCATGAAGCAGGTCACAAGTAGAACTAATAATTCTCTTTTTAACTTCCACTACCCTTAAAGTTTCTCTGCTAATACTGTGCACATATCTTCTCATCAACTGTTTCATAGAAGTTGAAGAGACATGAAGCAGTTAAATATCTAGTCTTTTTCTTGTCAATTTTTTTTCCATATCAATAATCAGAAATAGATGGATGTAGATTTTCCAGACTTAAGTGTTTCCTGAAATCAGAGGTTCCTTAAATGAAGTCTGAGCTTTAGGTCTTAAAAAACTGTCATTAATTGTCATTAAAAATAACTCCTTTTCACTTATTTTCACAACCTTGTATTTGTAGTACTTGTACTACACTTTGTACTTTCATCCCAAAGAGCATCAGACTTAAGTCTGAGTTCTCAGATATCAGCTAAAGCAGCAAGGGAAGTTTTCAACAGCCTTTAGTGAAATAGCTTTCAACAGTGAGAGGAGGTGAAATCTCTGCAACCTGGTACGTATATGTTTGTGTGATCTTTATTAGGCAAATGGGGTTTGTGCTCTCCCCTTCTTTCACTTTGCAAAGTTGACCAACTTCAGCTGTTTCTTTCCTTAAATCTGTATTCTTTCTGAGTAAGGAATGAGTAAGGAAATGTCACTCATTAAGTGTCTTGCAAATCTTTCATGGTTTGCAATATTGTTTTTTCTTTTGAGGGCATTTCATCAAGTCAAGAGTTCAGGAAGGAAGAGGTTTCTGTTTCAGTTTTAGACTGTGCAAAAAACAGAATCAACTCTGAAGACCCCTCTCAAAGAGAACCATGTCTTCAGTGTAAGCAAAAGAAAACAGTAAAAGTATGACTGCAACTGTCTCCCTGCTCTTTAACCTCACTGAAACAGTTTATGGAAAAATGAAAAGGAAACTATGCTTTATAAAGGAAAACTGCAACAAAGCCTGCTTATGAAAAGTAATTAGTTAATTGTTCACTATGTATTAAATGTTGTATAACTTCTCTTTAGGTTGGAGCAGCACTTAGGCCTGCCTTTGCTCCCGAAACTCCTCCTGATGTCACAGCAAAAGCATGTCAGGCAAGTGTTGAAAATCAGAAGTCTTATGTAATAGATCCTCTGAAATTTTGTTTTTGCTTGATACGCCACACAAGAAAAAGGAAATAAATCATCTAGCCTCAAATCCTCAATGCACACAAAATAACGTCACCCATGTTACCTCTATATTGTAACAACTCAAAGATTTTATGCACTTTAAAATCTTTTGAGAACCTTTGTAGCAGTTGATACTTTGGCTGTTATTTATGACATCCCTCTAACGTTTTTGGCTTTCATTGCTTATGTATACCAGACTGTAATGTTACTTAACATTGATTATTATCCGAGAGTAACTGTATCTCAGTAGAAATTAAATCTGGTTTTCCTAATTTTACAGATGGAGAAAAGAGTATCCAGTGGTGTTTGGCTCTTGTTTCTCATTATTTCTGTTTTACAACACTAGGTATGCAGTGCCTGGATAGCAAGTGGTGTAGTAAGTGATCTTAATGACCTTCGAAGGGTTCACCAGTTGCTTGTATCCTCTTTGGTAAAGGTGCAGGCTGGGAAAGAAGCACAAAGTCAACAATATAATGAAAGCACCTCAACTATGGAGATGCTGGCTGTGCTTAAGGCTTGGGCAGAGGTTAGTGTAACAGTTCTGTAATGATAGTCTTGATATCTGGTAGGTGAGTTAGAACCTTTCAGACAGAATGGTTTCAGGAATATCTTACATGCTTCATTAAATAGAAGTTGCTGGTCCTTTGCTTTGATACTTCTAAATAGTACATGAACTTTGTAAACTTGACAAAAGCACTGCTAGTTAAACTGTTTAAATTATACTATACATTAAGAACTATGTCTAGTACTTAAGAAATATGAATTTCTTAACGTGTTCTAATATTTCAATATTCATTTTAAATTGGCATGGTATAAATGGCTATGGTGATGGTCCACTGAATGTACCATTTTAAATAGGTGTTATTTTTCTCATTGTATATTGGCATTTAATTTCTTACAGGTAGTTCTTGTAAGTTAACAATGTCAGTACAGTACTGCATTGGCTAACTGCCTTAGCCTTTACACGTAAATGCAAGGTTAGAAATTTAAAAATCAAAAATGTGAACAATGTACATAATCTCTAGAAGATATGTCTTAGAAAGCACTGATAATGACCCTGGATGCTGACAGCTGATAACCAGCTAAGGATGAGCATGTTATGTAGTTAATATGATATTTCTGTGTATAACCAGGGAGTTATTTTGAAAGAGAAAGCAGGCAATAGATAGCTTTTATGTGAACATTTGTAGAAAAACATACCAACCTCTGGTGTCCATACTTGAGAAAGGATATTGGCAAAATAGGAAAGCCATTGGAGAAAAGCTAGCAAGTGGGAATAAAAATCTTGAAAACATGCTTACAGAGATTTAAGTAGATTTAATCTCTTCAGGAAAAGATAAGGTACTGTGATCAATTTAAAATCATTATACAGAGAAAAGGTTTTTAATGGCATATAACAATAACCTGTCACTGGTCAGAAGCTGAGACAAAATTCAGACTAAATGTGAGGCTCAACTGTAAGAAGTAAAGATCTGTAGATTGTTCCAGTCTATAATTAAGATCACTAGAAGTCTTCAAAGCAAACTCTCTATAACTTTCTACTGGATCTTGGATATGAGAAACTATGACAAAGTAAACTGGGGATAAGCTTTTGTGACCTATAATTTACAAATATTTCAGGCGGTTCCTTCTCACTTAGGATCTTACCTATTTCTTGTCTCCAGAATTTGAAGGAATTCCCCCACCCTATTGCGGGGAGGAGTGAGAAAGGGGCTTGGTGGGTGCTTAGTTGCTGGCTTGGGTCAACCCACTACAACTAGCAAACTTGAAAAAGATATAGAAATCATAATTGCAGGAGATGGATACTCACAAAAGCTAACTTTAGATTAGTTTAACTGGTCTCCTATGTCTCCTTTATAGTTGAGGAGAAGAGCTTCCCTCCAGGGGTGTTTTGGAGAGACTAAAGAGGGCTGCTGGTCTGAAACATTCTCAAGCCCATCTTTTTCAATAACTAGAGAGGCATCTAGGGCAATTAACCTTCTCACATTGAAGTTAACCTATTGATGGTAACACCCAAAGTTTGCAAATGATACAAGACTGTACTCTTCATTCTTTACTGCTAACACAGAGCAATACATAGTTTTGAGAAGTTGGAAGTGCAATATGTCATTTCAGTTAAAAGAAGATTTAGGAATGATTTGACTGTAGTTTCAGGGTCATGATTATAGGTATATTATTTAATAATAAGTTCTTCAGTCTTGTAGCTATAACAGGGTTTGATGGTTGGAAGCTGAAGCTGGACAGGTAGTATATTCATTTTTATGAGCAGGGAAGTTAAATGCAGCTATGTTTAGGAATTTTAGTAGGTTTCCCTTTATTGGGACTCCTGCATCAAGATTAGCTGGGGGAGTGGATTCAGAAGGTTTAGAAAATAAGTGCTTGTTCACCCATGCCTACTGCACTTGAAGCAGGAACAGATTCTAGGAAACCTCATGCCTGTTCAACAGGCAGTCATGCTAATGATCACAGTAGTTTTCCAAGTTTTAATATTTGTAAATCTCTCTCCAAATATATAAACAGGTGTACATAGTTGCAGTTGAAAAGCAGAAAAACCAAAGTGATGCACACAATCACTGTTTAAAAATTGTGAAATCTGCAGAAGAAAGCTACAGAGATGCAACATCTTCAGCCAGTGGACTTTTGGACTTAGTACAGGCAGATCTTGGAACACTGAGCAAGCTCTGGCTTGCTGCACTTCAGGATTTTGCTCTCTTAACTTTGCCTTCAGAATATGCATTGCAACTACCCACTGAAGGTAAGGTGGCAAATCAATTGTATTTTCATCAGTCACTTGTAAGTGCACATCGTTAATGTCCTAGCTGGCTTGTATTAAGATCACAGTAAGATTAAACTGTATAGACAATACGTATACTTGTGTACCTATCTAAAGATAAAGACTGCTTTTCAGAACAGAGGTTTCACTCACGTGAAAAGTAGTTTGTTTGGTATTCTTGTTTGTTCAGTAATTTTATGGTTGAAAGAAGAAAAAGGTAATTATATTGGATTCTGTCCAAATAAATCTAAATGAAGTGCCCTCGTTAGCCTGAATTTTAATATTGAACATTTAGGAAAAAAGAAACATAAAATATGATAAATATAATTTCAATTAAAAGAAGAATCCCATTTTATAAGAATGAGAAAATATGGTAGTTGAAAATAAATTACATCCTTAAAACTGTAACTTCTCTTTTTGTAGGTGGTACGTTTTATACAGCAGAGACAATTGAAAATGCCAGACCTCATTACCACAACTCCTGGGCACTGATACTTCATGCTACAGCATTATGGCTTACTAGCACAGGTTTCATTGTTGTTGATCCAGATGAAGGAGTTACTAATCTCTCTAGACCTGTCACCCCAACTACCATGTGTCAAGATTCTTCTACCAGGCCCTTGGTGAAATCTCCTGAGGATGTGAATACCGATAGATTTCATCTTATTTTGGGTTAGTGAGTGCATAATCGATACCTAGATGCTATAACCCAAAACATCATTTTTAATAGCTAAAACTGCTAGCAAACAAATATTTAATCATTCACATTTAACTGCATTGTTGAATATTGCATCTCTTAGAAAAATACACAGTCAGGAGAATTTTAAGTCCTAGTGAGAAAATTGTAGAGTGTTTTTCCAAATATGATAGAAAAAACACTCAGTGTGAGCTAAACAAGTCCTAAACAAGTGCTTACTGCTCTGCTCGTAAACATGCAAGTTCAAGGGTGGATTTTATCGTGGTTGTAGCACTACAATTACAGAGTGTACAGTTTAGCATCACTGAAGTACAGTTTTACATCACTGAATAGTGTGTAGGTTGGAAGGGACTTGTGGAGGTCATCTTGTCCACCACCCCCTGCTCAAGCAGGGTCACCTAAAGCCAGTTGCCCAGGACCGTGTCCAGATGGCTTTTGAACATCTCCACAGATGGAGACTCCACAGCCTCTCTGGGCAACCTGTACCAGTGCTCGGTCCCTCTCACAGTAAAAAGGTGTTTTCTTAAGTTCATGTAAAGCTCTATTTAAGCCTCTTCTACTGCTACTGCAGAGGCTGATCAGGCCATTGAATTCAGTCTCAGTTCTCTAACCTTACACAATTGGGCATTTATGGTTGTATTTTTTTTTTTTTGGTCTCTCTTTTGTATCATTCTTTTGTAATCCCTTTTTGGAGTGGGTTTGTATGACCCAGATGCATATGGCTTCTTTTGAATCCCAGTCTTCCTGCACAGAGCCAGCTTCCTTTTGAACTCCATTGCTCCCTCAGTTAGAAGTGGGACCTCTGATACAAAAGCTGCCCATTTCCCTGGCTTCCTATACTACTGGAATAGTGCTTCAAATTTCATATACTTTACCATGGACACCTGGCTTGTTTATTCTGCTTCTGAACCTATTCCACTTGTTCATTTTCACTTCCTACAGGGAAACTGAAAGCAATTTAAAACATAGACACTTTCTGTTGCACAGCTGTTCTTTAATGTACATTGATCAGTTTCCCAAGTCATCGCACATTGTGGAATTACAGCTATACAACTGAGATGAGAATATGGATCACAGTTTATATGAAGTTTATCTCCAGTGTCATAAAATATCATCTGAAGAGTCCTGAAAGCTCAGAAAAAAGTGATTGTTTTTATCTGCTCTAGGATTTGCAAGCTTAGGCTTCACATAATTTACTTATTGCTGGTGATCCAATTGTGGTAGCTGCGATCTTTAGCATTTTTGTAAAATGGGAAGATAAAGCCTCAGCCTTTGAGTTTGTGAACTATTATTACTTTCTCCATTATTTCCTTCTATTACATAAATCAGTCTGATTAGGCAAATATTCTGCTACATACTCATTATGAATTGTCTGCCTATTCATTGGATCTAGAGTTCAGTGTTTTAGTCAGAAATTGCTCTGGTTTTTTTATTTATTTATGTTAATAGCCAGTTATAACCATGTCTTATACTGTCTAGAAGCTGAACTTCTTTCATTGTTTTGAGGGAAATAGAGTTCTTGCCCCAAGATATTAGCAATAGAAGATGAATTCACTTAATATAAAATGCAAATGCTATTTCTATGTCTGCTCAACCTACTGCTAGGTTACTTAGTAATTGACAAAATTACTTCTTAAAATTTCAAGCATATATGGAGGTTTTTTTCTGATGCTTACAGGAATTAGTGTGGAATTTCTTTGCTCTCCTCGATCTGATGCAACAATGGAGAACATTATTGCCTGCTTACGTGCCCTGCAGGCACTCTTGGATGTTCCATGGCCGAGGTCTAAAATAGGTGGTGATCAGGTAATGTCTTAATGATCAAAAGCCCCCCAGAATTAAGGCATAATTTTAGTTTGAACAGTATCTCTACTCTCTACTTTATATCCAGGAATCTTCAACACATAAGCAGTAGGTGAATTATATGCTTTACCAAAATCCAAAGCTGTAGAGGGAGGAAAGAAAAAGAGCACAACATGCAACCTGTAAGAAGACAGTGAGGGACAGAGAACTTGAGGACATTTTGTCAGGAAGGAGTCATTAGATGAGTAGGATGAGAGCCAGGTAAAGACAGAACGCCAGAAAAAAAATTCTCTTACTCTCTATCAAGGGACAGTTCAATTAATTCTGTTGTAAATACTGAAGATGATAAAAGGAAACTGGTCAAAACTAGTGGTATGGGGAAAAAAAAAGCAAAACCAAAAAAACCCACAACACACCAGTGATCCTAAAAAGAAATAGTAACTTCAAAATTCCTTTTTTTTTTTTCTTTAAATTAAGGTTTATACCATCCTGTGTGCCATGCAATTGTCTAACACAGCAAAAGTGATAAAGCCTGTGGACATGTCCAAGTTCTGCTGACTTGGTGCTCTCTCCAAGAAAATGCATATACTGTAGGAGGGAAACAATGTATTATCCCCCCCTTCAAGAGTTAAAAAGCCATCAGATAAAGGTCACTTGGGATTTTTTTAGTAGTTTTAATTGCCTTATCTCTAAATTACTGTGATTACTATTTTGTTGGGAGAATTGAGCAGGACTGCTGCTACTGGGAGTTAGGAGCTAGACATTGAAGAAAATGCCAGCTCCTGTGATTTTATCAATTATACTGTGTTCGTTAGTGAGATTAATAAGAGTAATACTGTTGGCTTTAACAAGTATTAACAAGTTTCTAAAACTTCTGCATTAAAATGGGAATATATTAAGCATTTTTCTTACCATAGGAGTTGGGTGTAGAGCTGCTGAATGTTTTGCACCGACTGATACTGACCAGAGAATCGCCTGATATTCAGCTTGCTGCCCTTGAAGTGGTTCGGCTGATTCTTTTTGCAGCTCAGGAACATGTGAAGGAAAAGCGGAGAAGTGCAGAAGGTACAGTAATGTATGAAATGTTGAATACATATTATCAGGGTCAAAGCAATTCTTTCTTGGAAAACTGGATTCTTGAAGGTGGTATTCCAAGATGTATCTTAATTGAAATGTTTCAGAGTTGGTGACTAATCCTGGTTTACTTAAGTCAGTCTAGGTGCCTGCCATAAGAAATTGGGGTGGTGTGATAGATAGCAGGTGGGTTTGGTGGTGACCAGAGGGCATGAAGTGAGGAGGAAAACTGGAGAAACTGCAGTTGGGATAGTCTTGCGTGGTGTCAGGGAGGCAGGATTCTTAGTGAAAAGCTGGGATCAGCTGCAGTAGAGCAACGGAGGGGCTCAGCAGACACAGCTGTTCCAAGCCAGACTCCACTAGTTACTCTGATTGTAACTTCCTAAAGTTCATTTTCTAAAAGAAAACAAATGGGAGAAAAATCAAAACACTTATATCAGGTGACGTCATATTGGCATGGCTGGTGCCTCAGCACGTTGTATGTCTAAATCTACTGCACACACTTCTGCCTTTTGACAATCAGTGCGTAGTTTGCTTATTCAGAAGGATGGATGTTTGCCAGTAGAACTTTGAATACATATGCATGCACATATATATGTGTCAAGATTGTCACTTGGTGATGAAACAGTCTTAAGAAGTAAACTTTTTGGAAATAAGGTACAGCCTGCAGATTTCTACCATATTTCTTCTTTTTGTTTTAGTTGATGATGGTGCTGCAGAAAAGGAAACATTACCAGAATTTGGAGAAGGCAAAGATACAGGAGGACTGGTGCCTGGGAAATCATTAGTCTTTGCAACACTGGAGTTGTGTGTTTGTATTCTTGTCAGACAGCTTCCCCAGCTCAACCCTAAATTAACTTGTAGCCCTGCCCTTCAATCTGGAAAACATCTGCTATTGTCAGAAGATGGAAGTAGACTGGTAGCAGCAGCATTAGTTATTCTCTCTGATGTTCCTGCAATCTGCTCTCCTGAAGGTATGCTGTTTCATCACAAGAAAAGATTAATGAAAGAATATTGGGCTCTTTTGAGCCCCCTTGTTATTACCTAATTTTCTCAGCTGGATAAGTCTGGCAGCAAGTTTTGTTGATTTGCTTGTGACAATTTCCTGTTCTAATTATTTTTTTGACTGTCAGATTACAAAACAAGTTACAAAACTGAAGCAATTAAAGGAGTAGTTTTTCTTTTCCTCCCACATGTAACAGTGCAATTAATAGATTCATTTTGTACAGGGAAGTATATGATAGCTACATGATTATATTCTACTTGAATTGTGTATTCTGGAATTTATAATGCAGACATAAATTAAATTTAAAAGGGAAATGTATCATGCTACCTTTCACTAAAAGCCATCATTTGAACATTAGGAAACCACTGTAAGGAGTTACGGCTGATTTCTCAGATTAGTTGCCTTTTACCCATGATTCATTTTGGATTCACTCCAAACTTTAAGATGGTTCCCCCCTGCCACCCCCCAATATCGTATTCATATGTATGATCTTTCAGTACTGTTACAACCACCGCATAAACCATTTCTGCCCTACTCCTCTGTTCCCACCTTAGGTATCTCTGTTACACCTTGTGCAAATTTTTGCATTTCCTAGGCCTGGAAATGTCGTCTTGTTTCTTAATTTGTTCTCTGTTACAAGATTCTTCCTCGGTGGATAGCATACTCCAAATGGAATAGTAGGCAGTTCTTGCTATCATTTTAGGGTGATGACACGATTTCTCTTTTCCATCTGCAACTCATTATTTATCAGTTCAAAGTAAAAGGAAACATAGTATCACTTAGATCTGAGGGCAACTATCTTGTACGAAAAATAATTTGTGGTTTTTCTTTGCTCACTGCAGTTCTTCTTGTCTTTAGCTATTCGAGTTATTCCACAAACTAACAGCTTGCAGGATCAGACCAGATGGGATGTTTACCCTAGAGAACTTAAGCATTTAAGTCAGGTGACTAAAATGAGGAGCTTAAGCTTGCTTATACAGTCAGTTGAATAAGGCAGTATCTCCAAAAGTCAACTCATATAATCAAAGAGAAGCGAATTCCTATGTGGAATTGCATCATTTTTTCCCCTTTAGTAGGTAACAGAAGTTATAGTCCTGTGACTACCATGTCTCTTACTTCAGGCACCTGTCATGATATGTATGCACAATAAAATTTTCAAATAAATGATGCTCATGAACTGCATTTCCTACCGAGTTCCAACAGTCAATTTTCAGAGACTTGAGTGTTTAAAAACAGAAGGTAGATGTCCTCAGGTTCGGAAAATACTTATGCATATGTCAGAGGACCTTATTATTCAACAGGTCTCTCACGAACATCAGTATATTAAAATCTTAAAAACATAAGCATTTTGCCGATTAGGGAGGGACATAAGCATATTAAGCCATATGCTTAACTCTGTGCTTTGCTGAATCAGAACTTAAGATAGGAGCAACACATAAGTATGCAGGTTTCTAGGTTGTCTCCAATATGTGCAGAATTCTGTATTACTATTAGATTCAAAGACATAAGAGTATGCAAAACTGCTATGCCAAGTTATTGCTGTGATTTTTTTATTTTTTTTTTTAATAGTCTCTTATTCTGACAGGTCAACTATCAGATTCTCAGGGAGAGATGAAGATCTGTTCAGTAGGCTGTGGGACAATCTGCTGCTCTCCTTAGGTCTCCTCTTTTCCAAAATATTTGTTAAGAGTTTTTTTATTATAATTCTAGGAATTTTTGTTAAGCATTTTTAGTCTGAGATCCTCTTCTTCGTAATCTTACTAAATTCTTGACTTTAGTGATTTCCTGGAGCAATGACATCCTTGGCTAACTACACATCATGTGGGAGAAGTATTTCCTCGTACCAGTTTTGAAATTACCACCTGTTAATTTCCTTCACTGTATTGTCTTCATTGCAAAATATGCTTAGATGCTCATAATTTGTTTTCTACTATTCAGTACTTTGTGTACTTCTGCTCCTCAGTGTTTCTGATCGCTCTGTGCTTGCTTTTCTCTGAACATGACATAATTCCACACTTCATATAATAAAATCATCTAGGAAAAGATATACAATGCTAATTTAAAAGGGGAAAAGGTTTAACTTCACTTAAGCAGTCCGACTCCCTGTTTGCAAGTCACATGATATTTCAAATCTTTCTTCAAATTACCAGTGCCTCCATTCACATAGGTGATTAAAAATGAGAAATTATAAATAAAAAAGAGAATCCAAGAAAACTGCTTCAATTTATTTTAATGTAAAAGGTACCTGAATTTTTTTAACTTTTGTGAAATTAATTTGCTTTGTTTTACAGGAAGTGTTTCAGTTCTTCCTACTATCTTGTACCTAATTATTGGAGTGCTTAAAGAAACTGCTGTGAAATTGCGAGATGGCCAGTTACCTTTGACAGTTGCTGCATCCCTACAAGCTCTTAAAGGGCTCTTGTCTTCTCCGATGGCTCGAGCAGAGAAGAGTCGGATTGCTTGGACTGATCTTCTACGTAGTGCTTTGGTCACAGTGCTTGACTGTTGGGATCAAGGTAAGCACAAATTTTGGGTTTGTGTGCTTAAAAAACAAAACAAAAATGTTTGACTGAAAGGTTGTTTGGTTTTATTTGAATTAAATTCATGCACATCTTAAAAAAAAAAAAAAAAAAAAAAGACTAATATCTTAGTCACAGGAGCATTAGTTGGCTACAAGTACTGTTGAAACTATAGTGCAATCTTGTCCCTACAGTTCGTATGAGAAGTCATCATCTGTAAAAGTATAAATGTAGGATTGCAGGTTTACCCCTGTATTATGTAGTGCCACGATGTAGTTACATGGTACAACGGAATAAACAGGAGTTATGGCTTCAGTGTACAGTTGAGCATAAAAGACAGCTGTACTGCATGCAGGTTGTCCACAAAGAATTAGTGTCTGTGTTGAAGCAAAGGGTATTAAAACAGTAGTTCAAGAAAAAATATTTTTGTCTTAAAGTTAGTTTTCTGTGTGCTGCTGCTTCAACTTCCCAAGTTTGTAGTACTTTTATCATTCCTTAGGTTTAATCTCTAAGTTGTAATTTGTTGTTGGAACTTTTGTTTATAGTGCTGGTTTTTTAAGTCATTGCAAAAGAATATATGTTCTTAATGCAAATTTTATATTATTCTCAAAATAGGTTGTACCCTAATATGTCATACCAGCTCTTCAAAGATATTTATTGTATTTTATACATGGGAACAATGGAATAGGAGTATGCTGTTATTTCTAAATATGCATATAACCACCCCTGAATTCCCAGTTTGGCCTTGGCTTTTACTAAAGTAAAAGTCCATAACAGTGCATCAGAGTTTGTCATGTATTTGAAAAAAGAGATTCCTAAAGAAACGTAGACATTGATATTTCCGTTCCACCTCTTTGTAACACTTGAATTCATAGAATTACTTTTTAATGCAAATCTAACAGACTGCTTACTTTATTGACAGTAGATGGGCTTCTCCAAGAACTTGATGAAGTTAGCCTGCTTACTGCTATTACAGTATTTGTTATGTCTACCAGTCCAGAAGTTACTACCATAGAGTGCCTTCAAAAGCGTTGTATTGAGAAGTTTAAAATAACACTTGACTCAAAAGATCCTCTTGTAAGTACTGGCTAAGTTGTAAGAATATCAGTATCATATTAAATGGATTTTAGCTTATTTTCTTTTCAGTTGTTTTGCTTGTCCTGTGTATTGATTCCAGTTAATTCTGTCCTGACTATATCTGTTGTATTTTAAAATAGAGTTTGAACAAGTTAGCAAGAACATGTCCAGCACTGCATTTTATCATTTTTTATTCTGTATACAATTCTGTATTCCTATGATTTCTTTTTTTTTATTGCATCAGACTCGGAGCTTTATACATTGATAAGTACATGATACGGTTGTGTAGTTTTTCAGGCATCTGTTTCATTTTATTCGTTCATTTTGTCTTCAGTACACAGGTACTATCTTTTGCACAGGAAACCCCTCAGCTGTGGGTCTTTGGGAGCTGGAGCAAGTACTACTACATAACTTACTGTCCCATAAGCATCAGCTCCTGGCCACTGCTGGAGGCAGCATATTGAACTAGATTAATGCTTTGTTCCGACCTAGTATAAGTATTTTTACGTAGTGGCTTTAGATTGTAGTGTCACAGTTCATCTGTTACTATTCTTCATCTAAAAAAACAGTGTATCAGGAAAAAAAAATTGTATTTATTATCATTCCAAATACAAACAGCTTTTCTAGGAGTTGAGACTTCCCTACTCTGAAAGTCCAGCTCTGAAAATAACATGCATTAGATTTCATGTTTGACTATGAGAATTCACTGTAAACTGGTTTTCTTGCATCTTCTCTCTATATATTCATGTAGTAACAAAAAATTAAACAGTTACCTTTACTTGAGAAACAGCTGTAAGAAGGTACTTTTTATATATTAATACATTTCTAGTATTAGAAACATTGGTTTCCACTGATAGGAAACTGGAGATTCCAAATATGACTGCAAGAAGATGGTAGTATGCATTTGCAAATTTTATCCAAGTGTTTAGGCATTTGAGCCTCTCAGAAATTAAGTAGGACCTTGACAGTTTCAGTCCTGTTGACTTGCAATGACATGCAAGCTACTGCACCATTTGAGGCTTTTTAAAATTGTGCCTACAGTTTGACAGAGGTAACCATGCTTACATTTTAAGCACCTATTTTCAGTCAACTGTATTTTTGCAAAAAAGAGTATATTTTCAAAACAGTACCAAGACATAATCTTCACACAAAAATAATATTTTTTCCTTTACTCAAAAATGTAGGGAGATGTAGGACTCGGTGGAAAGAAACAGGAAGCATGATCTAGTTCCTCTTAATAATTTGATTACAAGTTATAATGCTCCTATAAAGTATTAGGCATTAGCAGCCTGCAACCTGATGAATTTTCACGCTGTGAGGCACATTTTTGCCCCTCCCTAAAATTTTATCTGACAAGCTGTGAGTTTTAAAACACTCTGAGATGTATTTTTAAGTATAACACTTTGTAACTGCAAATTTGATTTTCCCTTTAGGTACAGTATAAGTGCTACCAGCTGCTACACTCCATCTTTCAGCATCCAAACAAAACTGTGTCATATCCTTATATTCATTCTTTAGCACCATCCATTGTGGGAAAACTGCAGGAAACAGAAAAAGCAAAACCTGAAAATGCTGCTGAACTTCAAGTCATTCAGGAGGGAATAAAGGTGGTTACAGCTCTTACAGCCACTGCTGAGGAAGAGCACCGTAAGTTACTTCCATTACTAGTATCCAAAGCATTAGACGTGCTGAAAGTTGCCATAAGTAACAAATAAAAACAAAATGACCACTAGGAATCCAGTCCTGAACAGTAATTGCTACCAAAATTGCTAACAAGAATGTTGGTTCTTTTTACCATACAGTTCAAATAACATTTGCAGCTTTATAGTTTGTGTTAATTGTTAAGTTAGACAAATGCTTCTAGTTAGAATTTGAAGCTGTTTTTTAAATGTATATGTTTAAGTTGTGTTTTCAATGTTTATAGGTGCTCATTTGGTGGCCTGCCTTCTTCCCATCCTTATTTCCTTTCTTTTGGATGAAAATGCCCTCGTTTCTGCTACAAACTCAGCAAAAAATCTACATGAGTTTGCTTTGCAAAATCTGATGCAGATTGGTCCTCAGTACTCATCAGTTTTTAAAAAACTAATGGCTTCCTCTCCAACTATGAAAGCCAGGCTTGAGTCAGCTGTAAAAGGCAATCAAGAAAGCATCAAAGTGAAGACTGCCAAACATGCAAAGAATCCTGGGAAAAGTTCAAGCATTCAGCTAAAGACTAATTTTCTTTAAAGTCTCATATTGTCATTTTACACACTTTGATATCAACAGCAAAAAATGTCCCTTTTCCTTTCTAACCAGAGTAGGACCACTATGAGTCAATCTCATATATTTCAGTTTGTACTGAAGTATTACAGAAAGCTTTTAGAGAAAGCAAATCTCTAGATAACTTTCTGTTAGTGTAAGACTTCTTAAACATCTCTAAACACTATGAATAAACCTATCAGAAGTCATCTAATCTGTATTTTTGGATTATTGTGGACTAAAATACCAGAAATGCACCTGCCTATATTAAAAAATTATAGTGAACTTTACCATAGGTATATTTAGGAGCAGTCCACACTTAGCCATTAAGTAAAATTAATTTTGTTTTAAATCAATGTTTGTCAAAAATAAGTTACCCTGATTGGTTTTTGGATTTAACTGGGACATAAATTTACTTGCAGGTTGTAATCTGTCTTAATTACTAATTTAACACACTGCATCATTAAGGAAACAGATTAAATATCCTTGTAAGCCTTACAATAGATTATTGTTGATCTCAAAAACTTCAACTCAATAAAGGTAATATTGATAGCTTTAATCCTAATAAGTTCTTGAGCTGGCTGAGATTTAACAAAAGCTGTTAAATACAGCTCTGCAATGCTTCTTCACTGAGGACTCCGTAGTGCTTTCCACAGTGGGGCTGTTATGCATATGTAAGTATTTGCAGGCTTGGTGCCTTGCTGCTTGACACAGTCTCACTTTTCAGGATGTATACTTCTGTTAATTTTGTATTAGACTAGCCAGGCAATTGAAGCTTACATATCTTGTCCAGGATAGGACAGCAATTTTAATATACTGTGCCTCGATTCAGACATCTACTCTATCTGGATGTATGTTTCCTGATCTTTAAGTGATCGGTTATATATACGTGTAACTCACCTAAATTTATCCATCTCTGCAATGAGAGATGGACATATTTGAAGTCAGCTTGTCTTGTGTCAAATAAAGTGCAACAAACTCATAATAAGGAGTATTTAATTAACATTTTTATCAAGCAACATATTTTAATATAGAAAAATAACTATCAAAATTGCAATGGCTATAAAGTATTTTCTACATATAGTGGTTGACTTCTTTCTTTATACCAGTATTATCTAAACCAAACACTATCAAACTGAGGATAGTATTTACTTCTTGAATCTAATTACTTTAAAAAAAAGGGGGGGGGGGAGAAAAAAATATTTACAGAACTGAGAAACACACTGTGACTCAGGAAAAGTGTGATGTACTGTATTTTATTATAAGTTTTGTATATAAATATAATTGTAAATTGTACAGAATTAACCATTTGACCAAAGTTCTAACAATTCATTTTTCTAATTTACATAAATAAAGCTAATTTTCTTCACTTAAGATTTGTCTTAGTCATTTTACCCAATAGCAGAGGAGCTCTAAGGACTTCCATAACAGAAAGAAAATGTTTGTATGGTGCCACAAGGAAACTAATAATAAATGTCTGGGCTGGATGCACCAAGGTCTGTGACTTGACACTGCAGTCTTCCTCTGTTCTGTATAGCACAGTGGGTAAATAAGTACAACCAGGGAGACAGACTTTTTATGTGTAAATACCTGTTCTGTGCCAAATGCTGATATGTATGAATGATGGGAAGATGGTTGAGATGCCTTCCATCTTTCCTTGGAGAACCAGAAGTTCTTTCTTCATTCCACCTCTTCATTGCAGTCAAATCCGTAGTTCTTGGCTGTGTTGAAAGGGAGTTACATTAAATTTGGCAGTTACTCATCTTTATCTCATTAGTAATTTTTTATCTCATTATTTTTCCCTTCAAAGTTTACTGGGTGCATTTCCCTCTCCTTTTTTTTATTTTTTCCCCCAAGGCCACTTCTGGAAAATCATAGAGATTCTGTCAAAGTGGCCAAAAATATTGCTGAGAAAGTTAGCTGCTACAATAAGTTTATGTGGCTACTTTTAAGAAGCATGCACAAGTTGCAAGAGCACCAAGCAAAGCTGTTAAAAGCCAAAAATTAAAGTTTAGAAGAGCTTAGTCCTAGATTTCTTAGAGGATCTCATTGTAGTAGCTCACATCCGAGTCACTGAGAAGTGCTGTAATTATGTGATTTGATGTTTCGTGGTCAAGTCTTGTAGCCATATGTGGAAAAGCACCATTTTCAACATATGTGTATTCTAAATGCAGAAACAAAAACTAGATTCAATAAAGAGAACTATTGCTAATTCTTAATGCCTACTGTAAATTAGGATATGTGTGTGAGCTTAATTTATCCAGATAATTAATTTATCCACATAGTAAAAATATCTGTGCCCTGAGTTGTGCTTTATTATGTACACCTAAGACAGCAAGTTGGATCATGTGAATAAATCTACTCATTTAAGATTTTATAAATGGGTCTTACAGATATAATCTTGTTTCAGTTATAAAAAGAATTTGGCTTTTAGATATCAGATATCTTTGACGCAGTCTTGTTTATTTACAAGGAACTTGCATCAATTTCATTTTTCCTGAAGACCACAGAGCAGTTTTTGTTTTAATGCCACGCTGCTTTTTTAAGGCATTGCTTGGCATTCAAGCCCTTAATGTTTAGCCAAACAAGAAAAGCCAGACGTACATTTAGCCACAAACCAAAGTTCCGCTTTTACTGCTGCTGCTCCCTGTGTCCCCTGCCTCCTTGCTGATTGTTTTCCTTGCCGTTTCTCCACGAGCACCAGTAAATTTTCTTCCAGTAAATGGTCTTTGCAATGAAGCATGTGGCCTGCATGCATATTGACTTCGTATGTTTCCACTGTTTATTTTAAAAGTTTAATGGTTTTGTGTGACAAAAAGTCCTGCCTATGCCTAACCTTAAGTATATATGTATAAAAATATGGGTACATCGCAGAATGTAATATTTAACTGCCGTGCAAAAATTATTTGCAGGAAAATTGCTGTTGACTGCAACAAAACAGAATTAGTCAAAATCATGCAAAAGCATCACACAGCTGAGATGTGGCTGTTTTCAATCGGATACAAGTCTGTAGCACTCCAGCTGAATAAACAACATTTCTAATCGTCTCGCTTAGGCTGAGACTGATCTGGTGTGTTCCAAGGTGCAGCGGTCACCTTCAGGCCGAGAGATTCATCAAACAATGCATGTATCACTACAAAACAGGAATACCAAATGCACAGGAAGGAGAGCAGGGTTTTATTAATTAATAAAAGTTGGTTAATAATTGGAATTTCTAAAGGGATTTTTTTTTCCAAAACTGCCACAGCAGTAACAATGTGAGTCATTGCAATTGCAGGAGGGGTGGAGTGATCTAGGATAGTTTATCAGAAGTAATAGTAATACTACTTAGTAGGGATCAATGGAATGGAATTTCAATGGAAAATAGATTCAATGGAATTTCAATATAGTTTTAAGTTGAATGAAGGTGGACGTATCTGAGGCAATACTATGAGGGGTCGCTGTGACAGTCTCCTCTAAAGGTTCATCCCTAATCTCACCGCTTCGTATAAACTTTTTTGTTTTCAGCTTCCTGAAATGTAACTCTGTTTTATCAGTAAACAGCAAGTCAGCAGCCCTGATCCTGTGGGCATTCCTCGACACTGCTTTTTGCACACAAGAAACCTGTGTGGCTTGATCGCATGGTGACAAGTGAAGTTTCTCGTAAAATAAAGACATCATGAAGCAGTTGTTGAGTTGCAACCTCCAATCCTTAAAAATGGCCAATAAAATAATTTCATGCAGCCAAGTGTTAAAAGCAGCGCTCAGATTTGTCCATAGCGCTCTCATCCGAGCAACATTGGAGCCGTTGCTGTAGATGACGTTTCACACAGGACTCCAATTCAGTTAGCTGAAGTATGGAACAAGCAGTTCATTTTTACATATACTGCTCAACCTATTTAATGACAGTGGGGTATAGCTTCAAAGATACAAAAATTAAAAAGCATATTTGGCCAGATAAGACATGCTTTACCTGCCCCTAACATTTTTTTAGATAATGAGTACTGAAATTGATTATGTAGAATAAAATCAAAGATTCATTTGATACATTATATTGTCTGTGCAAGGGAACACTAAAGATGCCAGTGCTACACAACCAACCTCTCCAAAATGTTGTGTGGTTCTTATTTTGCTTTTGACATACAGTTGTAGATTTTTCTTTTTTTCTCCCTAAAATGTTCTCTGGATTCTCTGGAGAATGCATGGTTTATTACAAATAACAATGAAAGGGGAAGTGACATCTAAGTATAGCAAAAGTAGGGCTGAAGATTTTGTTTGAGAAACAGGTCAAAGCAAAAGCAGGCTTCCAAAACCTCCTGAAGTAATCTGTGGTATATTAACCCAAATTCACTCACTCTGCAGCCAAATACCAATTTTGCTCTATGGTCCAATCCCACTTCCATAGTCCCTGTCATCTGAAGTGCGGAACCAGGTTCTAGAAGGTAGAACGTGGCATCAAATCCCCTTCCTCCGTGCTTGCACTCCAGCTGCTTAATGGCGGCACTCACAGGTGAAAACAAATTGGGCTGATGGGCACCAGCCACAGCAGAGCCTGCTCTCGGGGTGCATTGTTAGTACGTGTGCCAATTTGTCCAGTTATTGCACAGAAAAATGTGTTGTTTAGATATGTAAAGAAGTTAGCAGATGAGGAAAGTCTGTTTCTAAAAGTTGCTGGTAAGAAGCTAAATTTAGTAATGGCAAACATTGATAAAATCCTATTCTAAGCTACTGCCTTATGAATTGCAATTGTCTAGCCCAAAATTAGATTTTTTTTTTAAACCAATGTTAATATTCATGTATTAAAATTTATGTGAATTATCTCACTCCCAATGAAATGCAGTACAGAATTGCTGAGATTCCCTATTGCTACTAGTGGGAATTTTTTTTTTTATTAAAACCTTCTCTGGGGAAGATTTTGATTTGATTTGATTTGATTTGATTTGATTTGATTTTTGTAGCATTTTTTTCTGCCTAGTGCCTCAGTTCTCAGTATCCTTTTCTGAAAGAAAAGAAGAAGGTTTTGTATGAGCCATTTTCAGTGGAAGTACATGCCTCAGGGATTGTGGAAACAATTTTGATTTATATCTAAAAATAGAAATATTATGCAATTTGAAAATACAACCTATCATTATGAAGGCAAATGCTCTTAACCTCATCCTCTCTCCTGTAAGGTTCATGGCAAACACCAAGAAAAAATTGTCACAGATGTATGCATGTTTTACAGGAAACAGGTACAAGGATAACTGGTTCAAGCTGTTGCCACCAAATTTACCTGAAATTCAGTTAAAGGAATAAAAGAGTTTGCCTACAGGAAAAAATCAGGTTTTCTTTATGATACTTCATCAAATATATTTATCAAATGAGCAAGGATGGGATGAAAAGGGGTAACAGAAGAGACAATGAAAGTAAATGTTTTTTCCCTTCCAATCTGAGTTAGCTGCCAGGGAGTCAAGTGACAGAGTAATGTGGTCAGGGAGAGGGTGAGAGGGTAGATGGGTTTTTTTTTTAGTCCATATTCCTCCTAGTTCCCTTTTGAGGCCAGCTAATCTGGGAATAATTCACTTTTGTAAAATGAGAATTCTCAGGCTGGTTGGAGAGAAGTACTTGAGAACAAGCGGTCTTGAGTAGGAGCCAAAACCCATCCAGAGTTCTAGGCACCCTCTGAACCATAGAGTAAATACAGATACATACAGACCCTCAGGGCTTGAAGGCTTGCCACCTTCTATCCTGATTTTCCCACATAGCCTTGGAGACGTGGCAGAAAGGCTATAGCCCTACCCTGTAGATCCAGGGAGCAAAGACAGTCAGTGGGCATGGTATGAGCTACCAAAGTAGTTTTCTATGTCTGAGGGCAGCTGAACCTGGGGAAGCTATGAGTGAGTATCTTTTTCTTCCCAAGCAGGCAATTTCCTACCTTTCTAGTAGGTTTCCTTAAGTACCTGCTCACACAGGCACCTGTTCTAGGATCACACTGGACCACGCAGCTACCACCACTCAGGAACGCTAAGTTGTGTGTATGTGTGTTCCTCAGCAACTGCCAGTGGCCTGGATCCGTGCTGAGACTGTTGGTAGTCAAATGCAACTAGACTTAGTGGATAAATCCAAACCATACATAGAAGCGAGCTCTCCTTCATGTTGGTCTGTGCCATACTGCAAGCATGTCTCTCCTTGATGTCCTTCAGAGCAGCAGTTGCTGAAGCCTGTCATCGCATGCGTACTTGTCCATGCAGTGTCCTGCTCAGTTCTGTGCACTTGCAGCAACATGCAGAACCATGAACCGAAATGATTTAGGATAAGCAGCCATCATTCATAGAGACTCCTGGAGCTTTTCTGGCCAAGACAGATGGGGAAAAGCTGTTGGATGTAATGGCTATAGAGCAGAGAGACCACAGAAGCAGATTTGGAAGACGAGATGACTACTGCAAAGCTTCTGTGACCAAGAAACGGAAGAGGGAGCAGGGACTTACCTTCTTTGTCAAGCTTGAAGTGACAAGCATGGCTGCAACACCTCTGCATGTGACAGACCACCTTTGTGTAGTTATGTGATTATTTTTTCCATTGTACAAAATTTGCCAAAAACTTCCAGTGGCTTTGATATGCATCAGTGAGAGGAGAGAAAGCAGCTCACAAAGTGCCTGCTACTGCCTGTGGACACTGGCTGTTCCAGGCTGCGGTGCATCTTGCCTGGATCAACTTTACAGCTGGTGGTGAGGATTCAAAACTGTATTCTTCACTGGCTTGTTCTGGACATTAACTAAAGGAATAGCTTTCAGTGCCATAATTTTCTCCTTCAGGAGGTAATGAACATATTAACTGTCAGGGATCCTCCCCTGACTTTCTAGCTTTTGAAGCTGTACCTAGACTACACAGTATGCCCTCAAAACAACTGAGTCTTTTTTACTTTTTTCGTATCTGTGTATTTCTAGTAAGTGCAAGAACTGAGGCAGACAAGCAAGTATTTAGAATCCAGTTCCTGTTCATGCTAATATCCCAGAACTACGTGCAACTCACTGTTAGAGAGCTTTTCTGGATGTCTTCCTTACCTTCAGGTAGCCAACACCCAGCCACAACTCGCTGAGTGACTTCTGCTGGGTACACGTGCTAGAGAGCAATATGCTCCAGAGAGTGAACCAGGAGAGATTGCTGGGAAGACGGGGCAGGCCAGAGGGAAAAGCAGCAAGAAAGGAGCAAATACAGAGGCTGCAGAGGAAGCAACAACATTCTTGAAGGATTATTTTTCAAATCAAACAAATGCTGAAAAATGGGTAGTGATGTAATAATAATTACATCAGTTACCTGGTTGGCTCATTGCTTCAAAACGGCCTGTGTGAGATATCATAGCTTAATAGTTGACTGGAACCCTATAAAATATATTACAAATGAAACTACTCTGATTTGTAAAGGTCACACAATTTTATGATACATTAGCTTTGCTTGTTCTGTTTTGCACTGGCCATTTTTTATCATCAGGAAAAAAAGAGACTGCCACCCATCCATGTAAATCAAAGCAAAACACTTTGTACTAGCAGCACAGGATGAGACAAGTTAATGACATTACTATAAAAAGTAATGCAAAGTTACTTGCATGCAATACTGGGAATCTATACCTGTTAACAACATATGCAAAGCAGCCACAACTGGATCACATTCTATACCGCCTATAAGTAAACCATGAAAACAGTCACCGCAATGACAGAAACTTCATCAGAAAGCACTGTTTGTTCCACACGAAAAAAAGAAAATTATTAAATAGTATGCAAAGTAGGAAGACAAGTTTGAAATGATGTAACTCATCAACTGCTACAGCAGACGCGCGCTCCAGTTTCCACTGCCTTCTCAGCAGTGGTTACAACACCCGTGCATACACACTTCGTATGTTTTCACTAAAAGATTTTGAAATGACTTATAAGGAGTTGAATTGCAAAATTGTCACCACTGTTCTTAGATTAGGATTTTGACCTAAACCAGTAGGTAGTCTTTGGAAATGACAACCATTCCTTGGAGGGCGTTCGGAGGCCAGAAAGAATGCAGAGGGAGTTGGGAAGGGTTTGCCACTGTTCGGTGGCAGAGGAGTTTTTCTAGGGCAGGTAGACGGGACCCGAGTGTGCTTGCTGGTTCCTGGGTATTGTGATCCCCCGGAACGGCTAACTGCCTGTAATTGCTGGCAACAGCTCATTTCCTTCAGGGCAGGGAAGAGAGGGTAAATACCTTCAGCCTTTAATTATAACTTGTTCTTACTCCCAGCTCTGAAGCAATGGAAGCTGCTGATAACACAGTCTGCACAAAGTAGGGCCTAAGAAGGAACTGGTTTTCAAAAGCACAAATAAATGTGCTTGTCTCCCTTTTGGGGAGAGAGGGGAAATGGAAGCAAATCATGGAGGTGCCAGAGAAAACATTCTGTGAAACCTGAATATTGCTGTGCCCTTGTTTGTGCCCCCCATCCCAACCCCACCTGAGAGGGTCTAATTATTCGCAAGTGCCAGCTTTATTGACCTTTATAGACATATATTGAGGTCACATGGACTACTGGCATGCAAATAAGATACTTGTGGGGCAGGTTATCTGGTTAAGAAGTCCGAACAGGTGCTCAGTAGCAAATGCTCTCTAGAAATCAAAGCCTCTGAATTCATTCACAGCTACACCAATGCCAATGAATTGACCTTGATAACAGAGTTGTTCCACTGCAGAATGATGATTATTAAGCGGTTGAACTTTTAAACTTTTGCCATTTATAAACCCAAGATTATCCCATTTCTTAGCTGAACTATAGTCCATCCACTGTTGACTCCTACTAACTAGATCACTACAACTGGTGAATGAATTCTCAGTAATTAACATTGTAACAAGGAAAACAGTATTCTGAAAACAAAATCACCACTGGAAACTGCCAAAAATTTAATAACAATTTGACAACACTATTTGTCAATTGAGAAATTTGGCTATTTGTCACTCTCTGGTAAAGTGTTTAGAGAAGCAAAGTGTAGGGAAGCTTTTCTTCCTGCATTGTTTCTGGTCTAAAATCACACTACTCCACTTCTTGTTCAAAATAGATTAGAATCAAAAAGACAGAGGGGATACTTTCATGAAAGGGTGGTAATGAGATTAACTTCATCTTTTTACATTTTCTCAAGTATTTGTCATATCTGATCAGTCACTGATATTCTTTGGTTTTCAAGCTGAAGTTTGTGGAACTGGTTTAAGCATTGAAAGACAAAAATGTGTTATTCTTTTTTTTTTTTTCATGTAGGTCCACCACTTATTGCTCTCTTCAGACATCTTCTGGTCTGGTCTGAACTTTGCCATGAGTCTGTGCATAAGGTTATCCTACAAAGAGCATTCTGATCCAATGGCTCTGAAAGCTGAAAGCAACAGCCGGAGCAACACTTAAGCACGATTTAAATAAAATCCAACCATTTTGGTAGCCAAATTTTGAATTTCCTGGAATTTCAAGTTACTTTGCATGTAAGCCTTAGTCTGGAGTGAAAATGGGAGAAAGGAAAGAAAAAAGATTGGACAGACTGCAAAGGAAAATTTTGAACTTAGTGCATATTGGATTTAGACATGGCATTGTTTCTGGGAAGAAAAAAAAGTGCTAGAGGGGGCTAATTTCCAGAAATGTTATATCATTGGTATTTAAGTGGTTTCATTTTTTTGGAGAAGTGTTTGCAATGGCCTAGCAGGGAGACACGGCCTGCATTGCTACCCCCACCCCAGGCCTGAAGGTACGGCAGGGACCCACTGAGCGATTATCCTGCTGGGAGAGGAGGGGGAGCAGAAGCATCTGGGTTTGGTGGGAGAGAAAACCTGGTACCTAGGTGTGCCTGTGAGATGGAGGGCGTACTGCGGTACTCCTGGCTTCTTCCTATCAGTTCTGCTTAATCTTAATAAAAGAGGTTTACGTGTAGGATGTGTCTGTCATTTAAAGGGTGATGTGGGAGAGGTTTGTTTGAAGGATGAAAAACCCAACGAACTATTTTCTCTATGTAAGTTATAATTTTGGAGAAGAACTATTTAAGGCACTGCAGAGACCAAAATGTGTTTCCTTAAAAATCTTTTAAACTCCTGTGAAAACTCTGCACCAAAAGAAAAGCTGGTGTTAGTGGTATCAGGTGTGTGCAAAGAGAATGGGAAGCTCTTTCACGGGAGTGGTGGGGTAGGTGTTGCTACAGTCCCAGAAATGCTCCACATGTGACATGAAAGGGCCTGAGGAAACAAGACATTTTACCAGTCAGGACTGGTCTTAAGAGTGGCTGTGCCAAGTAACTCTACCAATAGAGGCTGCCTGAAAGGAAACCCAGCAGCATCATTGTGAAGTGATACTGAAAGTATCCTTTTCATTTACAGAATTTGTAGTAAGAAAATTAATTCAAATATTTAATTTCACTTGCCAGTCTTATCTATAACTATGTCTAAGGCCATCAGACAAGAGAATCCTCAATGCCCTTCTCTAATGCAACTACATATTTCAAGATCAGTAGTCCAGGATATATGTTTTGCATGATTTTATAGTCTGCTATTCTATGTTTTTCTAAATCACAAGTTGTACTGACAGGACCACTTTTAATATTAATTATTAGGTTTGCTTTTAGTCCTCATCTGTGATTTGTGCTTGCTCTAAGAGCGTAAAGCATCAGGCATCACTGAGCAAAGCCAGGAAGCGTCAGTATGCACCAGCGCTGTGCTGGCTTCTGCCAGTTGCAAAAAGCTGCTTAAATTTGCTACAGAAGGGGGGTGGGGAATGAAACAAACCTGGAGTGAACACAGAGTCAGCACCACCTTATATAGAATTCAGCCATATTAACGACGTACTAACCTAGGGTGCCAATTTTTTTTTTTTATGATAAATGTGCAATGTACCTCATGGTACAATTCTAATGAGCTATCTTTTCATCAAAAGCGATGTGCAGATGTGTGGTAATGGTGACAGTGTTTTCAAATTCTCTTGTTTTGGAATGTCCCTACAAATAGTCAACTATGATTTACAGATTAGAGTTGAAAACTACACAAACTCTCTTTATATTCCAAATTCTGCTGCACCACTAAAGCAGCCATGCAGGGTGTCTAAAACTGCTGTGTCAGAGCAAATCATCCTACAATAGGTACGGGTTAATGCTGGAAGACAGTAATGAGGCAGACGTTTAGCTTACAGGTCAGACAAAGTTGTGTATCACTTTACAGCTAAGAATGTTTTCATGCTTGCTTCTTCTTACCGTTTTAGGAGATACCAGGGTATCAGTCCCAGGATCCTGTTTCCTACCATAGTTGTTAATCAAGGTAAAGAAGAAAAGCAGATGGGGCTACAATCTTGAAGTCTTGCATTATCTTTATTATTTAAAACAGGATATCCTGTTGCTATAGCATAGCTCTTGCTGAAGTATACATAAGGTGCCTGACCCTGAACACAGAATTCTCATCTTTCTTACCTAACACCATGGGAGGAAGTCTCAGACTTTCGGATGTGCTTTTGGGCTAATTTCTGCCCACAGTTACATGCACAAACACCTACTGATTTAATCCTGAATTTCATACATCGGTGGGGTACGATATTGTGATGGAGGACACAATTTACCTCTAAATGTCTGCCTTAAGCCTGCTTCCTGAGATTACCTGCTTGAGATAACTTGCAAGTATATGTGCATATGACTTCTGTGGCCAGTAATCGACTGTTTTTCTCAAAACATTGCTTATTACTTTCCCATTGAATTATTAGTAATGCTAAATGTTGGGCAATCTCACTAGGCAGAGGTACCGGCTCTGCCTGTGAGACAGGACTGGATTCTGGCTTTGATTTGTAATCTAGGTTTCCCAATAGGGAAAGAAGCTCTGGGTTGGTGCAACGCTGGGAAGGCCAGCTCCCTTCTAGCTGTGCTCCTGTTCTTTCCAGTGCCGGGACAGAATCCTTCCCTCAGGCTGCATCTTCCTTGTCTCGGCGGGTCACCCCTGGGCCAGGAGATGCAGGCTAGCTTGCAGCCATGATCCATATGAAGTGCAGGTGCCGAACTGCTGCTGGTTCCCTCTTGGCTTTCTTTGCACAAGGAAAAGAGTTAGCTCAATATAGCTGGGAGACCACTAACAGGTAGAAGTGGGGATATGGGACTTCAGAGTTAAACTACTAAGCAGCTTATCAGTATGGACTATGTTACTCTCTGATCTGCTCTGTAGCCTTTGTCTGAATTTTCTGTTTGCTGTAAACTCTGGGGTGGAGATGTCTTTTATCACACATGTACAGCGAGGCCTGAATCTCAGTCAGGGCCTTTCAGTATTTCAATATTAAAAACTCCTACCAGTGACACTGAAATACACTCCATTGAAATACTTGGGAATCACTAGCATAAGATTCAGCAGCCCCAGGCTATTGCTTCTCTCATCAGGGTCAGAACAGGGACTGGGACATAGACTAATTGTTGTAGTCAAGGAGCTGTAATTACATACAAACATAATTGTACATGAAATGTTACTGCAAAAATGACATAGAAAAGTATTTCTACCAACAGTAACTGCTGACAACATCAGTGCAGCACACCACTTACTACGACAACACATTGTAAGCAGGTAACATTTCTCTATCAAAATAACTCTGTTTGATGTTCCCTAAAAATTAGCTTGCAAGAGGCAATCTCAATGCTGCTTCTCATTGAAATACAAGCAGAAAGTCTACAAATGCACTATCAGCTCTTTGTACGCTTTAAATCTGCAACTTGCTGCTCCTTAAATGAAGAGATGAGATCTGCCACTGGATCTGTTGAACTTAATTCTACAGAAGGGAACTGTACTCTTGATTCAAGAGTTACCATATGACACGGACTCCAGTGGATTAATCTTTTGTTGGAGATAGACTAGAAACAAAATATCTAATTCAAGTGCTTCAGTGTCTGGGTCTCACCTTAAAATGTCAAGCCAGCTAAGAATCTTGTACAAAACTTTATATTTCTGGAGACTCAGTTTAGCTAAACTCTTATAATAGGTGCTAGTATTTGAGCCAAATTGCCTGCTGGCCCAAACTGGTGAGGCCTTACTGACTTCAGTAGAACGGCATTTCTTTACAAAGATAATTTGGCCTGCTGATTTTAAGGCTGGCACCATATGAAAAAACTGGGTAGAGTACATTCTTGCTTTGATCAGGCTCAGACACACAATACTTAGTCATTTTAATAAGTTACCTGTGTCCACTGAGATCAGTGTTTACACAGGAATTTATACAGACAGCAAAACCTCAATGAGCTAATGTTTTACAGTATAAAAATATAACCCTATAACACAGAACTGATAGTAAAAGCATGTACAATATGCTTGCATAACAAAATAATGCTGGTGTCTTACCATATATAACTAAGAGTCAACGCAAACAGGACACTGATATTAAAAGCTTAGCTGCAGCAACTTGGGCTGGAATTAGATCGTAACTACTTCACAGCTAGCCTCATTTTTAAGGTATTGATACCAAGTACACAAGAACTGAAATACAAAATCCTGTGCAGTAGTTGGAGTAATTTGTGACCTGTTCATGGAAATCCCATCTCACCAGCATAAGTCAATGGGTGTCCAAAAGGTAAAATGTAGTGTACAACAAGAAAAATGGGTATGAATCATTTATCCTGTGCTACTCACTCACTCATCATGTGGATCTCTGAACTCCTATGGAGTTAAAACACAGGTGAAGAAACTTTAAAAAAATGGGTCAATAACCATGCATTACGTGCCTTAAGAAGTAAGTATACTTAATAATTTTCCTTATGTTTGTGTTAGTTAATTGCAAGCTCTTAGGCAAATAATTTGGTATTTATACCAATTTTGTCCCGTGGCCACTTTTCTCCTACAAACATGTAGCTTTGCCACAAAGCTCTCTACTATCAGATCAAACGAGAGGAAATGGCCTCAAGCTGCGCCAGGGTAAGTTTAGGTTGGATATTAGGAAAAACTTCTTTACTGAAAGAGTAGTCAGGCACTGGAACAGGCTGCCCAGGGAAGTGGTTGAGTCCCCATCCTTGGAGATATTTAAAAGACGGGTAGATGCAGTGCTTGAGGACATGGTTTAGTGGCGGACTTGGCAGTGGTAGGTTAACGGTTGGACTTGATGATCTTAAGGGTCTTTTCCAACCTTAACAATTCTATGATTCTATGATTAAACAGACTTTCTTTAATTGGCCTGGGTGACAGTTTGAAATGTAGTGAGCAAGGGTAATGTTTTGAGCCTTCATCACTGTATATCCACGTTTTTCTTCTGCCAGAGGTGCTGTTTAATCCCATACAGCCTAGTATAAGTACATTTGAGATATATGAGTTTCTCATTCAAAACTTGCTTCTTCTAAGACGTTTTCTAAACAGGAATGTATTAATTTGTTTTTAATGTCCTGGGAAGCATTGTATTTCTCATCTTTTTCCTTACATTCAACATAACAGAAGGAACTTCAGGGCTCTGAGCTTTGGGGGTTACTTTTGCTCTTTTAAAAAAATATTTCTGTTAAGAAGTTCAAAAAAAGTAGAGTAGCAAAAGGAAAACCAAAGTTATGAAAACAGGAGGAATCCCCCCAGCATAATTTACTGCATTCACTAGCAATGGGCAAAGAATGAAAATCAACCCTGTTGCAATTAAAAGTCCTTCATCTCTCTTTGCAAGATCATTTTCCCATTTTCAGCCAGTTCTATTTAATACAGTTTGTAGCCTGGGAATAAGTCCAAAGGTTACAGTGAAGGGTAAATCCCAATACATGCACAATGTGATCTTCGTTTATTAATAAAAACTAATTAAGAGAAAATCAAGTACACAGTTTACTATCATCTGTAATATATTCCTTAAGGAATGCGTATACTTTCCTTGCAGGAATATAGACTTGAGGATCTGCAGAAACCTGGTTTCATCTCACTACTGCAATTCTAAATAAAGTCATTTCATCACTTCTGACAAAGATTTAAGTTGTTTGAATGGCACCTTTCCTAGAAACGAAACAATCCAAGGCTTAATTGAGCTTGCAGAGTGCACAGATTATCTTTCTGAACAAACCAACCATGAGTGAAATACAGTACTTTCCCATTTTCCCTAGGAGCCGCCAGTGGGGCAAGAAAGTTTTCCTGCTTCATTAGTAAATGATACAATTTTTTGGTGCCTGTCTCATGTGCCCTAGGATGGTGCTAGCATTGAACTCTGCCATGCTCCACCACAACACTCTGTTGATTTTTCCCGGTTTGAATGAAGGACGTAGCTCTTTCCAGTTAGCAACTAATCCAGAAATTCAGGTTTTAGGAGCTTGAGACTGTTTCTTCTTTTCGCATGTCAAGACATTCAACGGTGGTGAATAGGGCATAATTTCATGACAAGAATAGTAAAAGGCATTAGTAAGCTTTTAAGTCTGTAAAAATTACACTCTTTACAATAAAACTAAGTAGCTGGGGTTTTTTAATCCCAGAATATAGAAGAATCATTTGGTGATTAAGACACTTTCTTCTTATTGTAAGTCTTCTCATCAGTACAGATCACTGAAATTCATTTATAATACTTCATTGAAATTTTGGGAGCCACATCAGACGCTTGGTAGGATTACATGTGTTTTACTCCCATAACAAGGGAGTAAACCGAGGAGGAACAAATCCCAAATCTTGATTAATCTTCTGATTCAGAAAGTTATAACCTAATCTGTGCCATTAAAACCAGCAAGAAATACTGTGATCTGAGTCACTGATCTTTCCTTGCACTTGTCTTGGATTGATATTTATTGCTGTTGCCTATGTTACTGGTGGATGGGGTACAGCTAACAGCCTGAAATAGGTAACTGTTGCCTAATTTCTGCCTTGCTTTTCCTTTGACAACCGGAGGTGGAAGGAACATGAGTGAGGGCAGGCTGTGAGGACAGGTTACTTTCTATTTTATGTCCGAGTAAGTGATATAGCTGAAGGTAAACTGAGGTAAAAGGAGTTAAGTGATATAAAGTTTACCTACTTCTCACGCCGCAGCCTGGAACACCAAAAAAGTAAACTTACGCTTTAGAAACAAAACCGAAAAAACCCACAAGGGTGAGTCTACTTAGGAAAAAGCACTATAATGTGTATGATTTTGAACAATAATTTCAGAAAGAAGAAAAGGTAATTTTGGAGTATTTGCAGTTTTCTGAAAACCATGCTCTTCCGTACATCTCCATGTTCATTCACTGGGCTCTGAGGATAAGAACCTTCCAGGGAGCTGACGCTCTCCCGAGGAGGAGTCTAACAAGAAGAGCAATGACTCAGCCCTATACCTCCATAAACACCAGCCGCCAGCATGTCACTCACACATGTATCACGTCAACGTTAGTCATGCGCTCACCACATCAACACGTGTCATTGCGACACTTGGACTCCCAGAGGGGCAACCTCTCCCACGGCGCCCGCTACAGCAGCTCGCCTACGACCGCACATCGCCAGTACGCCGCGCTCGGCAGCTGGCACAGAATTGCTCGGTGATTGCCAGGCCTGCAAAAGCTGGCACGTACTTTTGGAAAGGCAAGATGCTGACACTGTGTCTGCACTCCCCAGGCTTGTGCAACAGTAAAGCAGCTAAGAAGAGACCATGATAACATAGGAGGATTTAAATAAAAAAGCTTTTACCAACTGCATTTTATTTATGAAAAAATAAGTTTTCTAGAAGAAAATCTTTTTAACAATATGCTTAAAAAGTAAATAAGTTTAAGTAGCCAAATTCTGTGAAACTAAACCTTGCCTGATACAGCAAGCGAGTTTCTGTAATGTCTGACCTCCTTGCTTTGAAATGTGTAGTTGACACTTATTAACTTTTTCTTTAAAAGTATAACATTCATCAAGAAAATGAAATGTGTATGGAATTATTCATATTTTGTTTCTGGAGGAGTAGGAACTTTCAGTGTTTTCTACTACATTATTGTGTGGGTGGCAGAGAAAAAAGTGTTAAAGCAAAAGGATAAATAATCCATAAATATCCCAACTGTTTTATTTGGCTGGGCGCAGCACTGGTCTTTAGCATAAACTACTCAATTAAATTTGTGGAGGTGTTCAGGGTCCGTTTATGTCACCCGCTGATCTATTTACTCTAGAGGAGGGATATTTTTGGAAACATCAACTTGGCATGTGTACAGAGGTGGGCAGTACAGCTAACAAAATCATCAATTATACTGGGTTCTAGCTTCTGTATCTATTAAAAATATACAAAGGAATCTGAGACTTCTTGTTTTGCTTAAATTGTAGGTATATTTCAATTTGATTTTTGGCCAGAGTTTTGTATTTTCTGTAACAAAAGCCCAATCATTCCTATCTGAAGCTTACAATCCTTACTATCATGCTGTGACATCAACAGTATCCATGCCAGATTTTTCCTTCTGCTGTCAGCTAAAACCACAGAGAAAACACCAGCCTGAATATAATATAAAAGCAGTAATAAATGTTATTTTTCTTTGATCTAGAAGTGAAAAAACATTTGTGGTTTTTTTTCCATCCCGAGAAGATTTTGCAAAATTCTAGCCAAACATGACTTCTTTTCAAACAGAATCAAATCCTTTTGAGAACACCTGCAATGTCTTCTTATCGCGCAGCTGTCTCAAGCGGGGTGTCCTTTATAACATGGCTCAGAAGCTCTCTGCATCCACAGCCCTCCAATCCCTGACCCTTGCTACCCTCCATGGCAGATTTCTCTGTGGTTCATATGTCCCTGACATAATATTACGCCAGTAATTATACTGATGTTTTCTCTTTTAAAGCCAGGTTTTAATTTTCAGGTAAATACACAGCAAAAATGCTGGTCATTGGTCAATATCACGCTCTACAAAGGTCAATCCACGTTGACCCTATGTGACCTAATTTCCAAAAGCATCCTCAGTCACTTCCACGTGTGGTCTGCTCAAGTGGAGTCATAAAGGGGAATTCTGTTGTATTATTTAAGACTTAATATAGTAACATGCCTCAGCAACTCGCAGTTCCATAAATGCTAAGACATTTCTGACTCCAGCATTACTATCTTGTTTTTTTATAAAGGAGGAAACAGAGACGTGCGGTGATTAAGGGATTAGGCCAAGGTCATACATGAAGTGTGTGTCAGCTGCTGTTAGAATTTAGGTCATTTTCTAACTGAATGAATAATATGTACATTGCACAAGTATGGGGAACTGTAGTTCTTTTTGCAAGTTTCACACAATGCTTAGCGCGATTTTCTTCAAAGCAACTATGACAGTCAAGAGCCATTACTTGTCACTTCAGTACATGGCATTACTTGCCTTCCTTGTCTGGCTGCACTAATCCACATAAAATCCTCCCCCCTCAATATGCTTAGGCCTAGCACTAACCAAATGACAGCCACAGGCTGGAAATTTGGGGGTCTGAACAGAACTTTGTCCATATGAAAATTCAAATGAAAGCAAATAATTCTGTAAAAATGACTGATGCAATTCTTACGCCTTTCTTATCTGCTAACTGTACTCTTATTTCCTAGTGATTTCCTTATTAAATATTAGAGAGCAGTCACTTTTGAAGAGGTAGTCTTAGTCTGTATCAGTGCTGTACACAGAGGGCAGAGGGAGCCTGAAACAGTAACTTGAGGGGTATCGCTTGCTGTGATGTATTTCAATGGAGTACTCTCCGACAACTGGCGAAAATAATTTGAATGCCCAGTCAGCACAAGAAGTGGAAAAAGTATTAATCAGTCCATGAACATATATGTTGTAAGAAGTATATAATCAATAAAGCAGGGATTATCTAGTCAGCACATAATTTCTTCTTTTTCAGATTCATTCTGGGGACAAGAAATCTTGTAATGAGGAACAAAAAATCACCAGCAAACTCTTAAATATTACAAATGTATCACAAAGAAAAAAAAAATCCTGATTCATGACTAAAGCTGTAATACATTACTTGATATACTTCCTTTAATACAAAAAAAAAAAAAGGATATATCAATTTGGGCAGTTAATGCAACAGGACATGGAAGTATTTATGTTTATCCATTTAGAAATGAAGAGGTACAGCACTGAAAGCTATTATTTCCAGTATTTTAAAATGTTGCACTCCTACTTAATAGTATTTAAAATCCACGATTTGTAGTCTTTGCACGTACAATATTTAAACTTTCGATTTTGTTCCTAAGTTGATCTATATTTTGATAACCTCATCTTCTCCATGGATAACCATGTATCTGTCCAGAGATACCTGAAGCAGTAGTGCAGCCTATGTACAAAGAGTGAAACATTTGTTTGATTTCAAAGTTTTTGGTCTTTACAATTGAAAATTAGCATTTGGTTTTGGTCTTCAGAAGAAACTCATAACGTTGCTTTAATTGAAACCTCTCTTCACAATAAAAAGCAAAGGAAACTGTTCTAGCACCGTGCAACAGGAGTAAGGTCACTTAGCAGATCAGGTTCTTGTAAATTTGGCCTAATTCTGCTGCTGCTTCTGCACCAGTGAAAGTGAAAGAAGATCAAGCTTCTAAATTTAAAGACTGCAGACTCAGTCCTCCTACTGCCTCGTGTCCTTAACTTTAAGCATATAAGAAGTCTTGCTGACCTCTGAAGGACAAGCATAGGCAAAGGATATACATGCAAATCTCAGCAGGGCTGGAACAAGTGGCAGTTAAGAGAGACATAATATGCTAAGACAGAAAGGCTAAGCTGCCTTAGAAATAGAGACAAAGGAACTACTGTTCTTGTATTCTGAAAAAACCTACAGCAATAAAGATAGCACTTTCTAGAGGTGTTATTACAACAGTAAACAATAAAAGTTTCTGCATTTGCAAGTTTTAACCGAGCATGACTGCTACTGCCTTTTTGTTCAGTGTGTAGTTTTAGCCTCCTAATTACAGGAAATGTCTATGAGGTACATAAGATTGACATTCAAGTGTACAATAATCTTATTTACTGTACTTATATTAATAGGCTTAAATTCCTTAGAAAAAAGCATGTCATCCTACAGAGAAGGAAATTGTTTTGAAGACCTTCGCTTTTAGTCCTTCATTAAATTTATAGTAGTTTGCTATAAAGTCCTTTTAGTCCTTCATTTTCTATTTCTAGCAGCTTGCTTCCTTTATTTTTTGATCACATGCAATGTACACAGCATTTTGCATCATGTGTGGCAGGGGGCTGCTCTGCTGCAAAACATGTCTAAAGCTACACAGCATAGGGGCAGTATCTCAAATTCACTACGTGATAAGGGTAAGTCAAAACCTCTGCTCTTAAAAACCCATTACTGCGACATTTAAATCTGCTCACCATTGCCCCTTTAATGGAGGTGCTGGAAGTGGATCAGTGTTTCCAAGAGGGGGCCCAGCAAGGTATGAGCCCCCCCTCCGTATATATAGACTACTATATTGAAGTAAATAAACAGAATATGGCATGAAATAAAATGACCTGTAATCATTAAAAAAAATCCCCACGCAGCCAGGGAAAGGCTACCCAAGCCTGGGGCGAGCCGGCGGACACGCTGGCCATCCCCGACTCCCGCTCCTCACTGTCGCGGGTGGCCGGGCTCCCTGGGGGACCGGGACACCCCCCCCCCCCCGCCAAGGCTGGCGCCTGGCCGAGAAGGCCCTTGCGGGGCCGGGCCGGGGGAGCCGGGCCCGAGGCTCCCCCCCACGCGCAGGGATCTGAGCTGGGGAGCGCGGCCCCCGCGCCGGCGGCCCCGGCCCCTCCACAGGCGGGTGCGGAAGCGCGGGCCCCCTCTCGCCCCGGGAGGCCGCCAGGCCCGCTGCGCCCGGCCCCTCTCGCCCCGCGAGGCCGCCGGACGCGGGAGACCGCCGCAGGCGCAGGCCGGGGCGCGGCGGCGGCTCCACCAGCGGCAACACAGGGGGAGCGGGACCGCCAGTCGCGTCGCACCGCGCCGTGCCAGCAGCCCTCGGCCGCTTGACCGAGGCGGGCCCCCGCCGGGGAGGCGGGAGGCGGTCGGATCGCTCCCGGAGCGCCCCCAGCGGCCGCTCGGCCGGCGCCGGCTCCGGCTCCTCCCCCCGCGGCCACGGCGCGGCTCCCTTCCCCCTCCTCCCACCCAATCCCGTGCCGGGCGGAGCGCCATGGATGCCGCTGGCTGCCGCCTGCTGCGGGGCTCGGGCTGCCGTCGCCGCCTCCTCGCCTCTGCCCCTGTCTCCCCGCGGCGCTGAGGAGGGGTCGGCTCCGGCGAAGAGGCTCCAGGAGGCCGAGGTGAGCGGCGGGGGCGGGGAGGGTGCAGGGCCGCTTCTGCTGGCGCTGGGGAGACGGTGCCTTTCCTGAGCCGCCAGGCCGGGTCACCCTGCGAGGCCTGCGGCTCGCCGGGAACTCGACCGTCGCTGCCCGGGCCTGGCGGGTCGGTGTGGGCAGGCCCGGAGGGAGCGGGCCGGGAGGCCCGGCTGCGGGCCGAGGCCCTGGACGGGGGCGGCGGCGGGTGCCGGAAAATCTCTGGGTGGGGGCTGAGGGGCAGAGCGGGGCGGTGCTGCCGGGGAGCCCCTCACGCCGCCGGGCCGCCTGTGCGCGGCGCGGAGAGGGGAGGCGGTGCGGGGGCCTCCCTTCCCCGGGAGGCCGGGCGTGGGGAGGGGGCCCCGCGCGGGCCTGGGCCCGGGCCCCTCTGGTGTGTGTCTGTGTGGGTAGGCCCGGGCGGCGGGGGATGAGTTCAGCTGCGGCCTGGCCCCTTTTCTGGCGCGGCTCTCCTGGGAGCCCCGGCTGCTCGCCCTGCTCTGTTTTCTGCTCGGTGGCTCGTTTCCGTCTGGTTAGAGCTCGTCTGGGGTGGAAGAAGAGCAGGTGCCTGTATCGAACTTACGCCACTTTCGCTGTCTCTCTTAATTTTCTTGTTTCTGTTGCCTTCACGCTTTCTTTACTCGTTTCTTCCCCCCTCCCCCCCCAACTGAAGTTAATCATTTAGTCGCGTTAAGGAGACGTACTATACTTACAATATGATCCCATTTGTGCTGGCTGAAAGTAGTTTTATTTAGTCTTGGAACAGGAAATACAGTCTGTAAACATCTCAGAGGGTCACAGGCATTGTTTAACGCACAGAACATGAATTTAGTAACATTTGAATTACTTTTTACAGCAAGACTGCAGCAATAACAAAAATATATAAGCGGCAAGCAGTAATTGAGTGATCTGTAATGTCATTGTTGTCCTAAATTATAAAAAATCCATATCTGTCGTACTTTCTTATCTTCTATATATCTGTCACATCTTTGAGTTCAAAGCTATTGTGAAACAGCACTGCTCATTCAGTGTACGTTTCTCCATATAATACCAATTTCTGATTCCCTTTTGTAGATGTGCCCTTGGTGGAGTTATTTTTTAACTATTAACTCATTAGCAGCAAGTAAACAAGTAGGCAGACTTTGTCCGGATTGAGCGTCTCTCTTCCCCCCTGCCCCCCAATTTGTGGGGACACTGTCCAACATTTCATATTTATATGAGAGTTTGGTAAACTAATTCTTTTTCTGTAGGCTATATTTAAAAATTAGTAAATTTTTTTTCTTTTATGTTTAATTTGGAGAGATTGTTTTGTAACCTTTGTTTTAGCTTTTATATGAAAACAGTCATGTTTGCTGTGTTCTTAGGCATGGGAGGTGAATTTGATTATTTGTTAGTAAAACACAAAGTAAAAAGCAAACACATAGGTCAAAAATATCTCTTAACATTTTAAAGGGACTTTTTTGGTCTTCAGCTTGCATGTACAACTGTGGCATTGGGCCAACAAATAATATTGTTTTCCTTATATGTACATGAATTATTTGAATTATTTATTGCATTTTTTTAAAAGTTATGAATTAGATACTTTTTTTTCTAAAAAAAACCCAAAGCAACAAGCCTCTAACTCTTGAAAATTGAAGTGATTCTTAAATTGTCTTTTTTATCCTTTGACTTAAAAAGCTTGTTTTCCTTATGTTCGAATGCTATTTTAAAAGATGAAGGATTAATAAAACTTTTGCAAACATTTTCCAAGTCTGTAGTTGTGCATCTCAATTTTTTCATTTTGTGGGTTTGTATTTAAAATGTAACATTTGATGTCTCTCTACATTTGAATGCGTTAGTGAGGAGGTAATCCATCTTTCAGAAAGTTGGACACTATTATAAAGTGATATTAAAGGAAAGGAGACAGGCAAGACAGCACTATTTGTCTTTATATTAGCTTTGAGAATATACAAAAGGGTTAAGCACTGTTTTTCTACTTAAGTTTTAATTTTGAATTATCCTATAAATAAGAGTAGGTTCTAAGTCTTGCTTGATTGTCAGCGGGAACTAGAGATTTATTTCCAGTGAAACAGAACCAACTCATTACTGTTTACTCATGTATAAAGCTTGAAAAAAAAAAAATTGCTGGTCAAATATGTGGAAGTTTTCTTAATGTCAGCCCAAAAATATACTCTACACTTTAGAGAGTAGCAAATCCAAAAAGTTTAAAGACAAGATTGTGATGATGATTTTTTTTTTTTTTTTCTTTCCAGGTGAAAGCTGTAAAAACCTGGGGCTGGCTGAAAAGAGACGTTGATTGTGCTCAAGCTAGTGTGGCTTGAACAATTAAAGGATATTTTTGCTACTTTTTAATTTAAGTGGAGGCAGCCTGTTTTTTTTTTTTTTTTTTTTTAAAAAAAACCATGGCAGATGTGGACCCAGACACGTTGCTGGAGTGGCTGCAGATGGGGCAGGGAGATGAAAGGGATATGCAGCTAATAGCACTGGAACAGCTATGCATGCTACTGCTGATGTCAGACAACGTGGATCGCTGTTTTGAAACGTAAGTAGTTTTGACTTTCATTTATGGAATGTTATTTTCCTCTCTCTCGGTAGCTGTATATAACATTTAACATTGCTAGAAACTTTCAGCCTCAAAAATGTTTTTACAGACTGAACTTGAGTGTAGATCGCTGAAATGAGAGTTTCTGTTAATGTTGCGTGAAGTACAGTTGTCTGATTGAAAACATAGGGCTGTGTGAGTGACCCGCAGTGCCCATTCTGACACATGATCTGATTGTTTAATTGAAAGAAATGTATTCAGAGTTGCACTGTGGCAGTGTTGGGTTTTTTTGTATTGTTTTTAATGGTAGAGAAAAACTTTTTTTTTTTTTTCATTAAAACTACAATGATCACCTAGATATATTTACGCATCCATGATCTTTCAACACTTTTCTCAAGAGGTACAGTAGCTTTTTCTGAGCTCTGTAAATCCAAACAAAAATCACAAATGTTAACTACTGTTCACACAAGTATTTTGCCCCTTCTTTAAAGAATGTTGCTGTTCACGCCACCCTCCTTCTCAACTGTGTTTGTACACTTCATATAGCACAGTCCCTGCTCTCACTCCTTTTTATATTTCTACAGCACAAAATGCTGATGTCACCACTTCTGTTACTTAAGTGTTGCTGTGCCTGTGTCACACTACTTCCTGTGAGGGCCTGCGAGTAGTATGGAAGGGAGGTAGCAAAAGTGTAAACAATCACAACTTCTAAATCTGACATCGCTTACATTTTTTGGTGTTTTTGTTTGTTTGTTTCCCCAGTTCTTGTTTTGACACTCTTGCATCTCTCCTGTTTTCCATCTTTTTTCATTACTCTCACTTCCCTTTTCTTTTGTATCTCAGAGCAGGGCTAGTGTCTTTCTGATACATCCTGCTTCTTAGGAGTGTGGCTTTAGAAGCATTTAAGAAGGTAGCTGTTACAGTGTTTAGTTTTGTAGCCTTGAAGAAGAGAACAGTTTTCAGGCTTATCTCTTAAAAGCTGTTCATCTTTCACGGTTGCTTTTATTACAGGCAGAGCAAAATTCATACATCTCTAAAATGTGGATTTGTAGTAGTTACGTAACAGTGAGCACAGTTTTGTACACTGCTTTAGAATTTGAAATTGCCTGATCTTGGCCTTGATGAGCTTGCAGATAAAATTTTGGCTTGAAAGAGACTTAACTGTAGGGAGGTGCATTTGACTTCCCTGTCTGTCCCTTGTAGTAAGGATACTGGTGGAGCACTATGTTTTTGGCCTCAGAAAAGCTGATTTACTGACTTCTTAATTTGCTGCTGTAGAAAAGAATTTGATAGTTAAGAGTCAATTTTTCTGACAAATGTAGGTGAACTTGCTGCTTCAGTATATTCAGTATAGAACAGAAGTAGAAGTTTGGCTATAAGTATTTGTAAGGATATCTTCTGGGTATTTGAGGACCAGGAACGAAATGTCAACTTCTAAAATATAAATCGGTTGTGGGTTTTATGCATTTTATTTAGAACAGACTTTCATCTCAATATAAATGAACTAAATAGTCCAAGTGCTTTTTTCCCCTTAAAGTATAGGTAATGAATGCTCTATTATTGCAGTGTTGTGGTTTTAAAATTAGTTTTTATGTCTGAAGGAAGAAACATTTAAAATACCATTTTGCATTTTAATTTTTGTTTTGAGCCTTGGTATAATTTAATTTTGCTGGTCTTCTAAATTGTTGGTCCCTTTTGGTGTTGTACGCTTCCCTCAAAGACATACAGAAGAGATTAAGGTGTAAAATGGGAAAAAGTTATCAAGGTTCCCTGCCTGTTCAAGTGATGTTACAATAAAGTTAAAACTGCTACTTTTACTTGGCACTGTGAATACACTGAAGGTAGGGTTCCATGGTATTTGGTGAGCTGACATAGTAGCTCATTACCTTCAAAAGGGAGAGCTGCTACTTCCCATTTTTATCACTCACCATTTTTATTCCTCCCAGCCATATTCTTTCTTCATGCCAGCTTCAGGGCCTACTGGGCTCCTCTAATTGACTAAAAGAGCAAGCTGCTTTTTAAACTCACTGAAGGAGATGGCTAGTTTTCTGCTATTACAGCAGATCATAGAGGTCTCTGATGAGCAGTGGAGGTAGAACTGCATAACCTGAAATATGGGAGAAGCAGCAAAAGGTACAAACTCTTCAGTGGAGAACTTCTCAGTGGATTGTCTCGGGCGTCCGTGGTATTACAGCATGCATTTCAAGGTGACTTACTTTATTTTGAAATGCTCTGTAAGAAATAGATGATGTCTTGAAAAGTATTCTTAAAATCTTTCCAAATGACTGTTCAAGTAGCCAAAACAGTCACTTGCTGAGAAAGTGTAAATAAATAATCCTTGATTATATTTTAAAGTTGCTTTTCAGCTATGTTTTTAAAGGAATTATTGCTTGTCTAAACAGGAGATCTACTATGTGACAGAAGGGTTGCCAAACACATATTTCAGGAACTAATTTTGAAAATGGTTTCAGTGTATGCCTGATTTATTATGTGGACATATTTTTCTGTTGGTAAGAAAACCAACTTCTAGACTTTACAACATTTTTTCATCTGTTAAGCAAGAAGAGTATTCCCAAATTTTTGTATGCTGTGCAGATATTATTTCAAGATCTTGGAATTGTTTATTGCTATTAATTATGTTGACTATGAGAATTTTTCACCTGTGGAATTCCAAATTGGAAGATGGAAGGTGGAATCTTAAAACAGTCAATTTCTTGGAGATTGAAATGTGATGTTTTTCAGGGATCAGTTAGAGTGACTTTGAATATTAAGTGTTAGTCCACTTTTACATAAGAAATGATTTGCTCTTATGACGTTAACTAAGAAAAAGCTCATCACTTTAGCGAAGTACATCTGGTGATTAAAAGCTGCATATGGTGAGGACTGGCAAAGCTATGAAACAGAGACACATGAAAAATATTGACATGAATGCTATGCATTTTCCCTAAAGCACAACACTGTTTCCAGACTGATTTCTTAAGGAGTTAAAAGCAATACACATTCTCACCTAGGAAAGAAAGATCACAAACTTGTGTGTGGGGGGTAGTATTGAAATGATGGATTCAAAATCTTGTGCTTCATTATTGTAGTAAAGTAATAGGGTTACTTTGCAAACAGTCTCAAGGAAATGGTATGTTTTAAAGCTAATAATTTGTTTCTGTACAAGAGTAATGGATATTGAAACTAGTGTTTCAGATCAAATCAGAAAAACGAAAGTAGGCACAAATGTATGGTGGTGTATTTCCTAGTGTTCCTAGTGTGCTACTTCTTTTCTTTTGGCGGTCCTGAAGGGCAAGGGAGTCCAGGAAGGCTGGATGTTATTCAAGAGGGAAGTCTCAAAGGCACAGGAGCAGGCTGTCCCCATGTGCCGCAAGTCGAGCAGGCGGGGGAGAAGACCGGCCTGGCTGAACAGAGAGCTCTGTCTGGAGCTCAGGAAGAAAAGGAGAACCTACCACCTTTGGAAGAAGGGGCAGGTGACTCAGGGGGACTACAGGGATGTGGTGAGGACATGCAGGGAAAAGATTAGAAAGGCGAAGGCCCAGCTAGAACTTAAACTGGCCACTGCTGTCAAGGACAACAAAAAATGTTTCTACAAGTATATCAGCGACAAAAGGAGGGCTAAGGAGAATCTCCCTCCTTTGTTGGATGCGGAGGGAATCTTGGCCACGAAGGATGAGGAGAAGGCTGAGGTACTTAATGCCTTCTTTGCCTCAGTCTTTAATAGTCGGGCTGATCATCCTCAAGGTTTTCATGCCCCTGAGCTGGGAGATGGAGATAGGACACAGAATGTAGTCCCAGCTGTTGAAGAGGTGGCAGTCGCTGACCTGCTCCTCCACCTGGATGCCCACAAGTCTATGGGGCCAGACGGGATCCACCCGAGGATACTGAGGGAACTGGCAGAGGAGCTTGCCAAGCCACTCTCCATCATTTATCAGCAGTCCTGGTCAACCGGGGAGGTCCCAGATGACTGGAAGCTAGCAAACGTGACACCCATCTACAAGAAGGGTCGGAAGGAGGATCTGGGGAACTACAGGCCTGTCAGCCTGACCTCGGTGCCGGGGAAGGTCATGGAGCAGATCATCCTGAGTGCCATTATGCGGCATGTGCGGGACAACCGGGGGATCAGGCTCAGCCAGCATGCGTTTATGAAAGGCAGGTCCTGCTTCACTAACCTGGTCTCCTTCTATGACAAGGTGACCCGCTTAGTGGATGAGGGGAAGGCTGTGGATGTTGTCTACTTGGACTTCAGCAAGGCCTTTGACACCGTCTCCCACAGCATTCTCCTGCAGAAGCTGGCTGCTCACGGCTTGGACAAGTGCACTCTGAGCTGGGTTAAAAACTGGCTGGATGGCCGAGCCCAGAGAGTGGTGGTGAATGGAGCCAAATCCAGTTGGCGACCGGTCACGAGTGGTGTTCCCCAGGGCTCAGTGTTGGGGCCGGTCCTGTTGAATATCTTTATCAATGATCTGGATGAGGGGATTGAGTGCACCCTCAGTAAGTTTGCAGATGACACCAAGCTGGGTGGGAGTGTCGATCTGCTGGAGGGTAGGAAGGCCCTGCAGAGGGACCTGGACAGCCTGGATTGTTGGGCCGGGGCCAACTGTATGAGGTTCAACAAGGCCAAGTGCCGGGTCCTGCACTTCGGTCATAACAACCCCAGGCAACACTACCGGCTTGGGGAGGAGTGGCTGGAAAGCAGCCTGGCTGAAAAGGACCTGGGGGTGTTGGTTGACAGCCGCCTAAACATGAGCCAGCAGTGTGCCGAGGTGGCCAAGAGGGCCAATGGCATCCTGGCTTGTATCAGGAATAGCGTGGCCAGCAGGACCAGGGAGGTGATAGTGCCCCTGTATTCGGCACTGGTGAGGCCCCACCTCGAATACTGTGTTCAGTTTTGGGCCCCTCACTTCAAGAAGGACATCGAGGTGCTGGAGCGTGTCCAGAGAAGGGCAACAAGGTTGGTGAAGGGTCTGGAGCACAAGTCTTATGAGGAGCGGCTGAGGGAGCTGGGGTTGTTTAGTTTGGAGAAGAGGAGGCTGAGGGGAGACCTTATTGCCCTCTACAACTACCTGAAAGGAGGTTCTAGTGAGGTGGGGGTCGGTCTCTTCACCCCAGTAACAAGCGATAGGACGAGAGGAAATGGCCTCAAGCTGCGCCAGGGGAAGTTTAGGTTGGATATTAGGAAAAATTTCTTCACTGAAAGAGTAGTCAGGCACTGGAACAGGTTGCCCAGGGAAGTGGTTGAGTCCCCATCCCTGGAGGTATTTAAAAGATGGGTAGATGCAGTACTTGAGGACATGGTTTAGTGGTGGACTTGGCAGTGGTAGGTTAACGGTTGGACCTGATGATCCTAAGGGTCATTTCCAACCTTAACAATTCTATGATTCTAGCAGTATCACAACAGATTGTGGGGTATGCAGCCAATAACAGGTAGTGGTGCCAAATAATTGATGTTTCTTTAGTTCTCCCCAGATTTACATACTATATCTGATTAAATTATTTTTAGTGTTACTCCTATGTTAGCATTACAAAAATCAGCAGCATATTCATCTTCTGGTGATAATGAGTCACAGACACTGTTAGTCACTTAGCATGAAGAATGGCTAACATTTTACCAGCAGCAAAAGCCAGTAGCTTGAACTGCAAAAACTTAATGAGCGAATAGAAGTGGATCTGTTAAGTAGTTGAATTGGAGTAAAATAGCTAAACTCAGTGTGATTATAAGAGTTAGTCCCAAATTGTAGTTAAACTGTATACTATTAAGTAAACTTTAACAGGAGTTTTTAAGTATTCATTTTACATAAATGTAACTGAAATGATATTTTTAGTGTTTAAATTGTTACAGATAATTTCAAAGACAATGTAGAGGCTGTTAGTTACAATTTCATGTTATTAATATAGCCCTTTTCCATGTAAGTGTTTCAATTTATCTTTTTTGCCCTGTCTGATAGTTTCACGTTATTTTTGGTGAAATAAATGAGAACTCCTCAGATCTGGGCTTTGTGTTGCTATTTTCTTTCCCTGTCTGCCAGAGTAAAAGTATTTAGCAAGGAAGATTTTATTTAATTATTTTCCTTAATTACAAAGAAGACTTGTGGAACAAAGCAGTAGTAACACACGTAAAGTAAAACCTGAGTAAAATCTTTTCTACACTGAACAGATGAAATAAGCCGTATTAATGCTCAGAAGGAGAAAGCATGTCTTCCCCTTTGGCTGTGTCCGAAGTCACCTGTGTATATTTAGCATTAACAGATTGGATCAGCAAAGAATTATCAAGAGTTATCATCTTACTTGACAAATAAAAACAAAAATTATACAAAGGATCAGAATTTAGGGTTCTAATGTGTAAAATAGAAATCCTTTCAGTTTATTTTTTGGATCAAATAAGTTTATTTTAATTTACATTAAACCTTGTTCTTTCCTAAGTATGTATTCACTAGAGAAAAGGTATATCTCTACCTTGTATTTGCTAACATGTAATAACAAGCATAAGAAGAAATTCTGGTGAACCAAAGACTGTGTTGATGTGAGCTAGTGAGACTTTAGTAGAATAATGTGGAACAGTTTAGCTTTACCTCCACCTGATTGCTTAAAACTACAGGCTCCTGTGTTTATCAGGATTGTGTAACTTCAGTAAATCAAAAGTAGATATAGAGAGGAAAACAATTTTTCTTGTAGAGATAGGGATAGGAATCCAAAGTAGTGGTTTTCAGGCCTATTTTTAAAGTTTGGGCTGACTTTAAGAGTGTCTTTGTAATTCAGACAGCGGTAAAGTGCCCTTTAACAGATCTAATAATCCTGATAAAACTAACAGGCTGAGAGGGCAGCTTTGAGGTGGTTTCATGTTGTGTGTCCTACAGATTTGCTCATTTTGTTATTTTAAGGGGGGGGGGAAGGCCATTATTACAGTTCTGTGCTGGAGTGCAGCCATGAGTAAATTAGGATAAGTATTGCTGTCAACAACAGACTACGGTTTTCATTATTTTAAACCATGCAAAACATATGTTCTTAGTGCGTTATTGGTTTGGGCTAATGCAGACATCTTAATAAATGAAATTTTGTAAGCTTTACAATGGCAAGGCTCATGTGATTCCTACTAAGTTTTTTTGTCTTTTAGTGAAGGCAGAGAGTGTGGAGCAGTAAAATGCCAGCACTGGAGTCATTCACTCTGTGGACTCCAATACAGTGGGATCTTCAGCATCCTATAGAGTGCTTTTCTGAGATGGGAGTAGTGGGATGTGCTGTTTTTTTTCAGGGAGCTATCTTGTTACAGAATAATGTTTAGAACTGTTTCTGATTTTTAAGGCTGATTGTTGTTGGGTGGTTGGGTGTTCTGCGACGGTAAGAGTTTTTACACGCTAACGTCTTTCTGGTTGCTCTTTGTAAAATGGGAATTATGGCCTCATTGTCACGGGTATTATGGAGATTAATTAGCCTTGTCTGGTCATTTTGAGAATCTTAATGGTTGCAAAGGCCAGAAGGGAAGATTAGGTCATCTAAATTGACATCCTCGCTTCTGTCGTAGGCTACTGTATTTTACCTCGTTATTACTGAATTGAGCATCTTGTTTGATACAAGCATAATGTGTAGTTAATGCTTCCAATAGGGCATCCTACTTAACTTTACCCCCTGATTCGCTATTTGATCTGCTGCCTAGTTACCTTTGTTGTTGAAATTTGCTTGTCCTTTTCTATTTGGAGGGACTTCTGCATTCTGTGATGGGCAGTCAGTGCACCTTTTCCGATTGAATTAAAAGCCAATACTGTTGTTACTACGAGTGTACGTGCACACAAATATCTTGTCAGCTCCTGATCTTCTGCGCCCTCTCCAGTTCTTCAGTTTCCAGGTTTTTCAGAAATATTTTCCAGTGTTGGTTTCATTCATGCTGTTTATAGTAGGACATTTAACTGTTACCAGTTATATATCCCAAATTTAGTTAGATGTTTCCAAAACATTGCACAAGAATTGTGATTTTAATTATTTATCTTCAGAGTTGCTTTCCAGGATATGATTGCTCGCTTCTTAGTCATGGCTTGATGTATTACATAGGCTAAGATCTGTAACTTGGCATTTGTGTGTGTTAAAACACATTTTGTTTTAATGAGCCCATGCCTCTGAGTAGTCCAGACAATTCTGCATAACTCATCACACTGTCTTTGCCACTATTTACTAGTCTGTCATTTTTTCCATTAAAGTATCAGTAGTATCATCAAGTACCCTTTGTTTTGTTCAGGGCTTTGTGTGTGAGATAAAATTGAAGTGATTCTTGCAAGTACCACACAAGATGGGCGCAGAATTTTAAGGCAGCGCGTTAATGACCCTTTGAAAGTTTCCATCTCCTAATAGATTGGATCAGACTGATAAAATAGGTGTTACACAAATTTCAAATAGTGGGCTTCCTTTCTTGAATGATTGTATTAGTCAAGTTATTTTAAATATTGGCCTCTTACGAAGGGGCTATGTACAAGCCATAGGCAGCGTAGGTGGTCAGTAGATTGGTAATGGGGAAACAGAAGTTTTCTTATTTAAGTTGGTTCTCTTTTTGAGCACCTGGAAATCCAACAGAAGCCAGTGGGGAGGTGTGCATATTTAGGCACGTTTACAAAATCACACTTTTTGTTTTAATTGTTTATTTCATTTTGAAATGTTAGCAAAGGTAGTGTGTACTCCAGCCATTATCTGTTTGCACAATTGAGGTTGCTACTAGTGGAAATCATAGGCAGAACTATCTATAGTTTCAGGTTCTTTAATTTATTCAGCTATTGTGGACCAAGTTTCTGCAAAATACTTACAAAGTGCTGGAGACAGGAGAATAAACATGTAGAATTACTACCCTGAGGCATGGCATATCTTTTATAAAAAGATAATGAAAAATGCAAAAGGCAGCCCAACACATCCTTTGTAAATTCAAGAGCAAAGCTAACGATAATTTATTTAGAAATATAGAAATTACCTATCCTGCAGAAGCTGTTTCTTGTTGTGCATTTTTTTCTTTTGTTTCATTTTACACATCTGATATTTATTGAATGTGTAGTTGAGTGCTTAGATGATGTGTTCCCTCCTAATAGTGAACTCTCAGAAGAGGATTCAACTGTCTGTTCTTTATTTTGCTAAAAGGAAGTTTGAAAGTGTTTCTAAATGTCAAATTTGAATTCTAAATAAATTTCTTTTAATTTCTAATAATGCAGAGTTTCTGCTGGAATAGATACAGGATGGAGTTGTTAATTCTCTAGCTTGATTTTATTGGCCAGATCTGTGATTGCAGTTAAGACTATAGAGGTTCAGAGTTGTAGAAGTTTAATATTTTATAATTGTGGTGAGAGTTCCTACATTAGCAGTTAATTTTTAGTTGCTTCTTCCTCGTACCTTTAAAATATAGCATAGTAGCTCTAAAGCCTTATACATAGGTGGACATTTTCTGGCCTTTACTTGTTCTGTAACAGCATTGTAAGAAAACAGTGTACAATATGTTTTGTAAAAGGGTCCAGAAGAATAGATGCAGGCAACGCAGGTGTGCGGGCGGTTCTCTTGTGGATGATCTTGATTGCTCTGCTGCTGTTCTTGGTTCATATGTGGAAATAAAACAGTATTTCAGCAAAAGAAGCAGGGAGCGTCTGAAGTCTGAGATTTCCTTCCATAGAAAGAACTACAGAAAGGGAAAGCAATTATTAATCAAAAATAAGTTGGAATTACTATTGCTTTAACAACAAATCAGTTGTGCAGGATGTATGTTCTTTGAAACTTTAAAGTTGTGTGACGTTGCTGTAAATATTTAACTGGTATATTTTTCTCAGAAATGGTTACTAATGAGGTTTAAATTCAGTATTTTAATTTTTAGTTATTTAAAATTATTATATATTAAATAATTATTCAGTAGTGTAGGCACATGTAATTCCTTATTTCCCAACTTTTAACTGGTCTGAGCAGATGGTATGCATTACAGATCCCGCACAAGTGCTGGCAGGCAGCTGAGCTCGGTTTTCCGCCACCAGTCACATGCCTTGGATCAGGCCCTGAAGCCGAAGGCTTTGTCACATGGCAGGGGCTCCCATCCACGGAATCCAGCGGTTGCGCTGGAATTGAGTGACACACCCTAATGCTAGCAGTAGTTGTGTTAACCATTTTGGGGATGAAGTGGGGTTGTCTTTTTTTCCTTATTTTGGGTTTTGTTTAAACACAACAGTAGTCTTTAAACAGCCATCATTGTTGCTGTCTAGCTCAGGCTTTTAAGTGCATTTAAAATATGAAATGTAATTACAGAAATGAGTTTACAGTGCCTATTTTTACTTCCTTGGTATCTTTTTACACTGGCCAGCTGTAAAATCAGCTGAGTCACTTCGAGTTTAAGGGCTTAGCACTGGCAGGAGGTTACTGCTGTAGCTATTTAAGAATTTTGCATCCCTATGGATACTGCTGTTCCTAAGGGGGGGTGGGGGGTGGGGAAGGAAAGACTCAGAAACTAATCATCCCACATTATTACATCTTATCTTGATATCTCAGCAGTTTTGACAACTGCAATTTACTGTTCAGCATATCACATCATTACATTGGATTTCCTAATTTCACTTCCTCACAGCTTTTTAAAAGCATGTTACTACCAGTTCACTGTCAGTTAACCCATCACCAGCATTTTCTGCTATTTTTAATAGAGATATTCTAGGGAAGACAATTTTTTATTCCGGCTTCTCCAAAAGCTATCAAAAGAATGAATTGCGCTGCTGCTGTTATGCCCACAATCGCTACCTAAATTGCCATTCTGAACGTGCATGCAAAATGACCAGGTAAGAATGATGCTCTACTTTGCTTTACTTGGAGCAATAATATTCAGAACAAGAGGAAGATGTACAACCTACATGCGAAGAGCTGCTCTTACTGAAGGTCGCAAAAGAACTTTGACCTTGGTTCTGCAATAAATGGTTCTGTAATAATTAGAGATACATCCTTTGCAAAAATATTTGGTCTAGGCATTGGAAGATTTGATAGAATCAAGAGCAGGAGATGAATAAAGGGAGAGGAAATTTACTGTACTAGATAAACCACATGGACTGCTAGAGTTTTAAACAGAGAGATTAACACACTTATGAAACATCCTCAATACAAAGCAAAAAACCAAAAAAAACTTCAATTTTCTGTAGTAAAACATCACTGTATTTATTTCATGGTGAAAACCACAAACTACCATTCCAGTAAACAAAGAACCATCAGTTACACAGGAACTCTTAAACAGTGCACACAGATTATGTTCATAAGCACACACATGCCATACAGATAAGTTCAGATTCTTTTTGCCTCCTGAAGTCCACTCGAGCCTTAGCAGTCCCTAAAGTTCCTGCTAGCGAGGGAACAGAAAGTACCAGTTCTGTCATTCACACCCAGTCTAGACCAATGATTGAGCCTGTAGTAGCAGAGAAGAAGGGCGTACCAGCACATCCCCAGTGCTCCAGCCATAGTCTTCTCAAACAGGTGGCTGGAATAATTACAGCATAAAATCGTACAGCTGTCATTTTGCAGAACTTCAGTCATTATGCTGTAGGTAACTTTTCTATGCATAACTGTGTTACAAACAGAAGTACCAGGTCAGCTTTATAGAGATCACCCTCTAATCCCAAAATCTGCACGAAGCTATTATATAGGTCTCTCATGGTCGAAACTATTAAGTATCTGCTCTACATGTCTCAGGGACAAGAACATGCATGTGAGTAGTGCCAGAGAAAGGACTGAAAGGGGTAGACGGGAACACCAGCACATGATAGGAGATGGGATACAACACTGTCACAGCCACATAGCAGGTGTCCAAAGCACATCCCTCCATTCTGTCACACAGCCCCACTGTGGATTTCTGTGTGCTGGCACCTGACCCCTAAGAAAAAGGGAAAGTCTTGCCCTTACTCAGTGGATGGTCTCCACATCTCAAAATTGTGCGAATGGGCTTTCAAAGTAGTCCTTGAGTTTTCACTTGATCCAATCCTGAGTAAAGGCACCTTGTCACTAAAGTGTAAGCAAAGGCAGCACAGGGAAGAGAAATCCATTGCTCACCTGGAAGTAACTCTAGCAACCAGGTCCTGAGAAGAGTGCTTTGTGAGGACCAGCCTCTCTTTTCAACGAAGCACCAGGTAAGCAAATATCGTCAACACCAGTAGGAACCAAAGAGTGAGCCAGACAAGCTGTGTTATGTATGTGTCACTATTATGCCTTAAGTCCAAGGTAAGTCCCTACTGGCTTCCTTAGGCAGGCCAAAATAGATCAAAGGGACCTAAAACTGTCCCAAATATTTGCTATAGAAGATCAGGTCCCCTCAGTAATATAGAAGACCCTAATGATGTTCCAACTAAGACTATGCTTAGAACGAGAATATACTTTGACAGGTAGCGAAGAAAAGCATTTCAGGAGCGTCTGTACCACCGTGGCTGCACGTTGGACTCACCTTTACAAAACTGTCTACATGGGAAAAACAAGGCTGCCAAAACTTCCCAGGACAGCAGGGAAGCTGAGGGCAGAACTACAGCACTGAATGAACTGATATGGCAGGACGGCAACTGATGTTCAGCTTTTAGTACACTTCCATCTACTGACAGATGACGCTTTTGATTTCCAAGAGGAAAGAACACAAATAAACCTTTCATCACTGCAGGCCTTGACTCCCACCAAGGGAAAAAAAGCAAAGTGCATAATTTCTGAACTTAAAACACCCCAATACCAAAACTAGTTTCACTCTGTTGCTTTTATCTAGACCATATACTAACTAAAAGGAGTAATACATCTCAGAAAAAAAGAAATTATGACAGCAAAAAAAAAAAATTTGTTGCTGTATCCTCAGAGTTCGTGGGGTGGGAATCACTCTGTTCACAATGACCTGCTGGTAGTGGAACAAACAAGATAGTAGCGAGTTTGTTTTAATACAGAAAAAATAATATATTCTTTTAATAGTTTTTATTCTTTCAAATTAGAAAATAATGGCTAATAGGAGCTAATAGGTAGCTCCAAAGTTCAGATTTCTGTTTAGGCATTACTCCTAATGAATATGAAAATTAAAGGAAAATATTTTGAGATTTTCATTTCGAAGAAGCTATATTAACATCACATTGGGCACTTCCTAAAGTACTTTAAAAGACTCCTCTCAAGAAGAGTGATTAGGGACTGATTTAGTGAATTAACGAGGTTACTCTGTGTTACTCCTTAGTGAAGACCAACTTCCAGTGAGTTAATGAGGTTACTCTGCAACCAATGCTACAGCTCTTGCTAGTTACTTTAAGTCTCTCAGTTCTGGATATCCACCCAACTTCACTCCTGTACTCCCAGGATAAGCACTTCTGCTACTTATTATCTTGCGAGTCTTCCACCCACCATGTTTCAAAGATCTTACTGGAAGACAGGTTTGTAAATAACAGTTTTTAAAAGGTCTGACGTAAGTACTAGTCAGTATCAATATTTACCCTTTATACTCTAATCCATTAAGATTAGGGTAGTAGACCATTCTCTGTTCCCTGTACTGACCTCAAGAAAACAACTAGACCACGTAAAAAAGTGCTGATTCTGTGTAGTTTCTATTTAAAAAAAAAAAAAAAAATCATGCTTTCAGTGTTAAAATGAGTTTATTAGCTTGTAAAGACCAGGATACACAAATTCTTTAATATACATTCTTCCTCTGCAGAAAATTTAATTGATCTAAAAACATTTTCTAAACATCACAATCATATTGATAAGATGTCAAGAAAAGCTAGGGAAATTTATCAAAATAATTATATTACTACAGCACTTACAGCATTATACTCAGCATAACTCCACATGCTGACTTTTCTGGATAGGAGAAGACAATGCAGTGAGAAGTTCAGAGCTAGTCATGAGTGAGGATCAGTTTTGATTTACTGTGTCTAATAATCACAGGACTGCAGTAAGTTAAGGTGGGAAGAAGGCAATATTTTAAACTTGCAGGCTATGCGTGTGTGTATGCATTCCTGCCTGCTGGCTTATGTGATATTAATGAAGGGCAGTCAATTACATTTGTCCACAAGAAGCTCCTGCTACTGGATTGTTTCACTTAGTTCAGCATAGAAATTTACCATCTTATTAATCAAAATCTCCACAATTGGATTACTGTTTAAATTTGGGGAAATAATTTACACGTACTAATATGTTTTTTTGTCTTGTCTCAAACTCTTCATGCCCACAGAGTAAAAGACTATCTGAAGAGGCTTGGGCACGGCTTCTTGAAGATGTATTTGAGAAGTGCATACAAATATAACTTGATAATTGTGTTTTCATAGAATTATAAAAGGTCTATAGCTGATCAGAAAAGCTGTTATGCATGAGTAGTGAATAACCTTGTATACTTGGCTAGCATAGTAGACATATTTTTTTTTCTGCTGGTAATATCATCACAAGTTCAAAGTGTTAAGGAACTGTCCTGCTTAGAACAAAGTGTAGCAATGTATTGGCCTGAAATAATATTACAGAGCAGTGGACAAGATAGCGTAGAGGTCCTATCTAGGCAAATTGGTGTGTGGTGGAATGCGTTGGCCAAATGTGTCTTTTGTATCTGAGAATACAGCTGATTACATGACGTTCTTTTCAAAGTCAATGTCAGTGTTGTTATCATCCTTTGGGGCTTGAAAAAAACAGGGTGAATCTCTTGCCAGCTGTGACCTCTCTGGAAAAGTAGTAGCTGTATATAATAGATTGTTAAGGCAATGTTCATAAAACAATAATAAAAATACTTTTTGACAGTCTCACTGGCAGCGTCTCAGGGCTGATAGAATCCAGGTCTGTCTGTTTTGCTTTCCTCAGAAATACTTCAGACTTCTGCACGCATTTTATTACCTGGTATGACTTTAGGGATAATAACTTAATTTGTATTACTGTACTGTGTAGAACTTGAACCAAATTGAGTTGAGAGAGACATGAGGGGAAGAAAATAACACAGCTGTACATATTGTGAGCTAAAAAAATATTAAGAATCATTTGCTGTTTTGGAGACTAAGACAAAAATCCTGGTTTGATTTTTTTTTTTTTTTTTTTTGCCATGTTCCTGATAACAGTGTCTGAGAAAAATGAAGTTTACACTTCTATTACTTCTAAATTTGTATGAGCTGTAATAACAATCAAGCTTTATATTATCTTTATATGCATCATTGTATGACTGATGCTTCTTCATAAACCATCTTGGTTTTCATCTTTTTACTATGCATTGGCTATGTGATTTGTTAGATTATTTTATAGTTGGTCCAGAGCATTCAATTAGAAGGCTAGACTTTTTTTCATTGTTAGGTAACAGGCAACTGTTTAAAACTATTTAATGAGTTCTGCACTGACATATGACGAATTAACTTTTTAGAAGAAAAAATATTAAAGATAATATGCATCACAAATTTTAGTTTGCAGTAAATTCGTGTGTACTGGAGTGGATAGTGCATAAAATTTCATGCCACAAAGCCGATGTGTTTTGTTCTGTTTTACTTTCAAGCCTGTGATTTTGTGTATATTCATTCTTGATTTGCTGCATGAGGAAGGAGGGGAAAAAGAATTGATTCCTTAGCATTAAGTTAAAGCTTAAGCATTGCTTTTTTTCCCCTCCTTTTTTCTTTTCAGTCTTCGTTATTGTCCTTAGTAAATCTTTATAAAATATTTCTGCTGTCTCTTCTACATGGTGTAGTCTAGCTCTCAACTTCCTGTTCACTAGCAATATCCAACAAAACTAAAAAAACCCCAACAAAACCAAAACAAAAAACCCAAACCAAACTGTGAAAAGAAACAAGCATCAAGTACATAGAGCTCAGAGGTTGAAGTAGCTTGAAAGAATTGTCTGTGAAAGCTGTTGTTAAAATTAGATCAGTTGCTATTTTCAGAAAGAATAAATAATTTTATTTTTTCAGAACAAGCAAAGTTCTTACTATTGCTGCTTTTATAGGAATTCCACATGCATTACCATAATTTACAAAATTAGTTGAAGTCTGGGTAGCTTATTATTTTGAGAACCAAGTAATTCCCACAGGTTAAGTGTATGACAAACCTCCAGTTTCTTCCTGAAACCTTATGATGCAACTTGGTTTCCTTATTGGAGGACTGGAAATCATTCCCCTAAGTCAGAAAACAAATGTCCTGACAGCAAGTGGAGGTTGTTATTTGCCTCCTAATTGAAAAAGTATGGTCTCTGGCTAATGTAGCTAGAGGTTCTGGCAAAAAGTCATTTAAAAAAAATCCAAACCCTTAAGTTTTTGCCAGTGAGCGGTGCTCTTAGAAGAAGAGCATTGCTGATACAGTGCACTGGCATTTGTGTGCTGGCGAAGAATTCAATATAAATGATAGGCTCCTAGTAACTTTGTATTTTTGCTGTATCTGCTGGGTAATTGGCTCTCGTGGACAGGTGTTTTAAGGACAGGAATGGATTTCTTCCAGTGTTTTAAATTTCCATTTTCAAAAAATAGATCCAAGTTCCATTTGTGCTCTGTCTTTTTGTAAACTGTTAAATCATAGAAAAAATGTAAATGTTAGATTTGATAACTATTGCTTTTAACTCCCTGTAAATATCTACAGGGTTTTTGCTGCTGCTGTCTTTGGAAATCTGAGAAAAATGTTTTACTACTACTTGCTAGTATTACAGTGGAGACAGTGGAGCTCCTTACCTTCTACTTGGTTTTATGTGTGTGACTTTGTTTTGTTTGGTTTTTTTTAAGATTTGTGTTTATTGGTAATTTTTTTTTCTTGCAATACAATATTTGAAGAACACTGTTCATAGCAATGTTTTAATGATCTGTCTGGTGTTGCATAAAATTCAGTGTAAAAGATCCAACACCAAAACACTGAAACAAGTAGCACTGTCTGCTTTAAATTTCAAGTACTGAAGTGCTTCTTGTGTTGGTAGTCATCTAATAATGAGTACAAATTTCAGACTTTTTTTTCCAGTGGATAATGTCCTTAAAATGCAAAGTTACTGTGTAAACTCTGCTTCAGAAAGATGTGGAGTTAAATAGCAAATTTCTTAAGAACAACAGACAGTATAGGCTGGGTAGGCTAATACAAGTATTAAATATGTGATTTGGCTTTATCAAAGGTTCAGTTATTAACTTATGTAATTAAGGATCATTGGGTAATGTATTTATTTGTCAGGCAGTATTATTTAATTACTTCATAGAGCATGGCCAGATGTTCAAGGAAACTATTAGCATTTTGCTGTCCCAGGATTTGGGGCCTGTGTATGAGTCACTGTGCGTACCAGACGGGATACTGAATGACCTCTGGGTTAGTCTTCAGGGTGATTCATCAACGTGTACTTCACCTGTCTTCCAGACCAAAAAGTGTGCTATTGCTTTTGTTCTTTCTCTTTTGGATTTAGAAAAGTTTTAGGCCTTCTTTTGCAGACCAAAATGCTAGTTTTAAAAAAAGTTGCAATATTTGCCTCCTGTAGATTTAGTCTGATCATCTACATCTAGGGATGAGGTATCCAGTTATTTCAACTACTGTCATAGCATATATCCCCTTCACTCTATTCCCTACCACTCCATTGGAAGTCTTCTGCCACTGCAGTGAACAATCATTATGTTATTTATTGCTGAGTAAGTATGCTATTGGAAGATAAATTGTTTTAAAGTATAGCTCCATGTCTTAGAACCTTTGATCCAAATCAGTCTTAACCACAGCTGCCATAATAGTGAGAAGCATTATTATGACCATCCATTTTGGTTTGTATCCTGTTAAGTCAGAGGGATAGAAGAAGGACTATTGCAGCTTGCTTATTTTGTTTTGAAGTTTTGGGGATGTTCTTGACTGTCCTTGCATATGGAAATGAAGCTAACAATAAAGAAGAGAGTCAGAGGCTACTGAGGCATGGATATGAAGAGAAAATGCAATAGAAGCAAGCTAAATGAATTAAATATGTTCTCAGTGTGGTTAGGGAAAAAGAATGAGGCAGGGAGGAGGAAGCTGAAGTAGTATAAAAAGACTAGTGAGAATGTTTATAATATAGGGAAGAAGGATGCTCAGAGAATTAAATTGTGTAGCAAAACCAAAATCTTTAGTCTTTATATTGAACATAAATAGTTAACCATGAAATATTATCATCATGAACCTTGCAGCTCTGCTAAGAAAAAATGCATTCTATTTGGTGATGTGAGGTTAATTCCTGAAATAATTTCCTAAGAGGATAAATTTTCCCTGTATGATTGTAAAATTTCAATAATTTTTTCTTCTGCTGGGTTCCTCCCCTAATACAGCCTCTCTTCAGATTGCTGATTTGAATTTTGGGGTGTGTATGAGATGCTTGCATCTTAGCGTTCCCCGAAGTGAATACTCTGAACCAACTATAAACTCATCAAGCAAATCATGTCAGCATGAAAAGCATTAATCTGTTAATGTGAAAGTGTATGAAATTACTTAATGTAGAGAAACTTGCACAGCTTAGTAATGTGTTGTGGTTTTTTTTTCCTGCAGATGCCCTCCTCGAACTTTTTTACCAGCACTGTGCAAAATTTTTCTCGATGAAAGTGCTCCAGACAATGTATTAGAAGTAACAGCTCGTGCCATAACGTATTATCTGGATGTATCAGCTGAATGCACCCGTAGGATTGTGGGAGTTGATGGCGCTATCAAGGCACTTTGTAATCGTTTAGTAGTTGTTGAACTTAACAACAGAACGAGCAGAGATTTGGCTGAGCAATGTGTGAAGGTATGTGTACTGAAGAACCTTCTATTTTTAAGAAGGAGCTAAAAAATTCGCTGTTTCTGAAGAGCTTCCTCATATTCTAATCCTACTTATTTTATTAAAGTGTGAAGCAAGAACATAGAGTGTGATAAAAGTGTACATGCCAGTGATGCTGCTTATCTTTACTGTTGGTTTGGTGCTCTTCAAAGCTGAGATTCCTTTAAAAAATATAGAAAAAGAAACAAAAAAATATTAGAAAAAAGTTTTCGTGTTTATCTTACATGACTAGAATGCTAAGGGCTAATTTTATGCTAAAAAGGGAATGAAGAATTGCTCCAGATATAGATAAATTACCTGCTGTAAAAAAAAAATTGTCTGCTGTCTCTTCAGTAGCACGAGACACAGCTTCTTTGCACCCTTGTGAAGTTTTCAGAAAAATTTACAAGACCCTTAAAATCTCTTGTTTAAAGTGTAACTCATGGCCATATGCTAGCATATAGTTCGAGTCACTGATTACCATGGCATCAGACTTTATGCATGTATTTTCTATTTACTAGTTCTAGCCTACTCAAAAGTATATCACTGAAGTACTGGAGTAACAGTACTCTTGGAAGTTTCAGAGCTTTCCGTTGTGTGTTATCCAAAGACTTAATTCTCCCAGGAAAAGATACTATTATCTAGCTGTCTCTCATGAACATCTGTTATGACCATGCTATTGGGGGATATTCTTGTATTCAATCCTGTATTTTTAAAGAAAACTGTAACTACTAGAGTACTGGAGGCTTTGGCCTCTTCTGGGTGTTGAGGAAGAGAAGTTTCTGGGGTTTTTTTGTTCTGTTGTTTTGTTTTCTTAACCAGTTCTGTAGATGGATATATACAAGTAACTGACTTTTTATGTGTACCTCATTCTAATTAAATTTCTTTTTGTCATAGGTGTTAGAATTAATCTGTACCCGTGAGTCAGGAGCTGTGTTTGAAGCTGGAGGGTTGAATTGTGTTCTGACATTCATTCGTGACAGTGGACACCTTGTTCATAAAGATACTTTGCATTCAGCTATGGCTGTAGTATCCAGGCTCTGTGGCAAAATGGAGCCTCAGGATTCTTCCTTAGAGATCTGTGTGGAATCACTGTCTAGTTTATTAAAACATGAAGACCATCAGGTAATGTAATAGTTGGCTCAACATGCTGTGAATTTAACTTCCATTATGTTTAATAAATGAATGGCTATGTGTTTTTATATAGCCTCTGCAACTATATGTTTACATAGTAGTTGTTATATTTGGATATTATGATAGTTTCCTTTACAGTCATGATAACAAGAGGATAAAAATACTGCTTAGCATTTGACTTCAAGCACTGTTGTGTGAATATGATCTTATTTAACCTCTGAAAACTTTATTGAAAAATATTGTGTAACTTTTTTCAGTGCATTTTGAAATACTTTCTGAAGTAATTATTGTTCTATGTCTGCACCTCAATCGCTGTTAAACTGAGCATAAATAAGAGACAAAAATCAATTTGGCTTGTTTTTCTTTCGCCAAGCTAAGAGAAGCAATAAAAACATCCACAATCAATGCTAAAATATTACATTGGAAGCCAGCTTAAATGGTACTACTATAGATGTAGCACTACTTCTTTATTGCACTTTTATTAACTTGAGATGAAGCAGTCTTTGTAAAATGTAGAAAATGAACCCTACAGGACTTACCATCCTACTAGTAGAATCCTTCATGTATATCACACTAATGCTTTGCAATATCTGTTTAGCCAAATTCTTGCTGTACCCTGGCCAGGTTTCTTGTCCATACCGTTCTCAGTCCCTGTTTCACCCTCACCTCTGTCCTCATTCCTTTCTCTACACTCCCCCCACCCCCCCGTTTGGTTTATTAAGTACATCATATTTGGGAGACTAAATCTTTTTGCCTGTGAGTGAAATTTTTTAATATATTTTTAGATGTTTTTGAAAGACCCAGTTGGCAGGGGAATGTCCCAGTAGCCATTTCAGAACAAGCTACCATGTTTTTTAGATATTATGTAACTTTATTAATGCACTGATCGTCTCAGGAAAGCTAATCCTGAAATTTAGACCGTAAGTCTGTAGTATTTTAACTGTTTCCCAATGTATAATGTGCTTGAAAGAAAGCAATTTCTGGGGCTGTTGGAGATTGCAATGAGAGTTCAAATTAACTTAATCTTTTAGCAGTTAATCTTTAAGATAAGTGTGCTTAAGATAGGAGTAACCCAGATGATAATAAGTAAATCTGTATCCTTGAGAAACATGTTTTGTGTGAAACAAGCCTCAGGATTTACAATGAATGTTGATGCGTATTAGGGATTTGCACAGTAACTTCTTTTGTAAAGTTTTCTTGTCGTCCCCTGTGCCCATCCTTTTACACTATTGGATTTGGTCACTTTCTGTGTGGGCCGCTAGTTAGTAACATCCCTTGAGGGAAGAGTTCAGACCAGATGAATGTGGCCCAAGAACAGCTTATCTATAAGTTTGGTTTTTTTAACCTTTCTACTAAACTTGCAGTTTGTGAGAAGAAATGTAAATACCTTCCACAGTACTCTCTTGCTTTATAAACTGCTGCCACTAATGTGGTGTGTTAAATAAGCTGAACCTTTCTTGTGTATTTCTGACAGAGCTGTTCTGGTAAAAATCCATAAAGGATATACAGATTACATAAAGATTGGCAGAATTGTTTATCCATCGTGCTGTCAAAGAACTGGAGCAAAATGCCAGAGGACATGAGTAGCGACCGTTACAAGTGAAAGAAAAAATCCCTTGCAAAAGAGTACTGATAAATCAGAATGCTTGGCATGCAGGGACCATGCCAGAAGTTTAACATGCTTTGCGTTTATTCAGGAGAAACTTTGTTTTTCAAGTCCTGGCAAACTTAATGGAGATTTAAGATTTTAACTTCATGAAGTCTGGCTGATACTCTAATCTTGTTCTGTGTGTTGATGAGTAACTGTATTTAAGCCCTTGGTATGTGACAGCTGACAATCATTTTGAAAATGGGCTGCACTAGAAGTTGATGACATTTCACAGAGTAAGAACTGTAGTAATTTAGAGTTTGGTAAAGAAAAGGTATTGCTGTTTTTTTGGTTTGTGGGGGTGGGTTTTTTTACTATTTCTTGACACCAATCTGGTTTGCTACTGCACATCTACGAAGGCAAATGTGCCAGAAGCAGCTCATCTTGATATCCCTATGCAAACCTCCTGATCTGAAGGATGGAGACACTTTTAGTGTATAGATGAGAGAAATGTTAAAGACAAAACCTCCTCTTCTTTTCAACACTGACATGAAAAGAAGTTGGATCCTTTCCTGGGCAGTTGGCCAGCAGTATTTTTTTTGCCGGATTGTTAAGAGGATCATCAGTAAGCCTTGTTTCCACAGTGTCACTGTGGGTTTTGTTTTTGTTTTTCTTTAGTGACAAACCTAAATTTGGGAGTTTGTATTTTATTGTCACAAAAATACTTGCATATCCCTGGGTCAGGTGCTCAGTGGACAATCTGGGTTATCTAAGGGTAAAATTTGCTTTTCTTAGTTTGTTCTATTTTTAGGCTTGGTCCAACTGAAAAATTTTTTTTACTTATGAGAAGTATGTAGACCTTTAAATACAACTTTTAACTACCAAACTTCACTGTCAGTTTAATACTTTGGGAGATCTGAGTTGGCACCTCAGCTAATGTCTTGTTTGATAGTATTTCTTTTAATAGAAAGCACCAAATTAATATAACATATTTTAACATTAGCATAATATTAATTATAAATATCAAATTATGACATATTAGAATATTTTCTGTAAGTATAGAATACAAAACTGCAAAGAAATTTTTAAATTATCTTCATTGTCCTTTGAGGAACAAATTTGACATTCAGTAAATGTGTAAAAGTTAGAAAGTAAAACCTCATAGTGCATTTTCTTGGTGTTTTGGTTTTTTTGGGGGTTTTTTTGGGGTTTTTTTTAAGTTTTATTATTAGAAAGCTGCTTTAACAGTTTCTGATACCAGAACAACCAGAAGGTTAAGCACTCCATATTTCAATACCAAGCTGTGGGTTGGTTTTGGTTTTTTTCAAACTGTTTTGTCAGAATGGACAATTGCTAGTGGGGATTATAAATAGTTGCGTTTCCTGTAAGACCAACATCTGTAACTAAAATCTGTTTTAAAAATATGCTTCCAACATGTATTAATTTGGCAATTTGATTATTAAACGTGTTTTTCTAGATTGGTTTGGGGTTTTGCTCATATAGTTAAGGAGATGCTCACAATGATGAACTTCAGACAAAGAAAATAGTTTCCTTCATTTCTATATATCATCAATAGAGAGGAGGCAGGGGGGAAACCCCAACACAATACAGTCCTTCAGTGAGCATTTCAGAGCGCTGTTGGGTTCCAACTCTGAGTTTCTGGCTTAAAAAGCCTATCTCCTCCGTCCGTTGACTTTGAAGGGAATCTGGGGAAATCAGCTTCTTTTGTGTGTCCTGTATTCTTGTGAATATTCCCTTAGCACCTTCTCATCTTAAGTAACAGATTTTTCATCTTCTCTCTTGCACTTCTTTCTTAGGTTTCAGATGGAGCTCTGAGATGCTTTGCTTCATTAGCTGACAGATTCACACGGCGTGGAGTTGACCCAGCTCCATTAGCTAAGCATGGATTAACTGAGGAGTTGTTATCTCGCATGGCAGCTGCTGGTGGGACAGCATTAGGACCATCTTCAGCTTGCAAACCTGGACGGAGTAGCACTGGAGCACCATCTACAGCTGCAGATTCTAAATTAAGTAATCAGGTGTCAACTATTGTAAGCCTGTTGTCAACCCTCTGTAGAGGCTCTCCAGTAGTAACACATGTAAGACATCCTTTTACGCTACAGCTTTTTGTTCTCATAGGGTTTTTCCCTTCATGTACTTCAGTATATGCAAGATTTGTGTTGCTATTTTATATATAGATATATAGATTTTATTTTCTATATATATATACACACACACATACACATAGGTTATTTATAGAGAGGGGAAAAAAGGAAACATTTCATATGGAAATGAAACCCAGTTCTGATAGTATTTTCTAAAGCCCTGTATATTTTTTATTGTTCAGACTTTTAATTATTTCCAGGATCTCCTAAGATCTGAACTTCCAGATTCTATAGAAAGTGCGTTGCAGGGTGATGAGAGATGTGTACTGGATACCATGCGGTTAGTAGATCTTCTTTTGGTGCTACTGTTCGAAGGGAGAAAAGCCCTGCCAAAATCCAGCGCTGGATCTACAGGCAGAATCCCAGGATTGCGAAGACTGGATAGTTCTGGGGAACGTTCTCATCGGCAGCTGATAGATTGCATCCGCAGTAAGGATACTGATGCACTAATAGATGCTATTGACACAGGAGGTAAGCAAAAATACTCTGAAAAAGAGAATGAGATAAAGTATCTTTTTATTTTTATAATCTATTGTGTTGTAACAAATACTTAGGTAGTACCTTGAAATTCTTTATATACAAGTTCATGTATTTTGTTAAATACACAACAGGTCTTCACAGTAATAATTCCTATGCTACTTTATTGTTGTTTTTATTATTATTGCAATTAAGGGCATAAATGCTTCCCTAGAATTTTTGAGGATGCTTAATTTTTTTAACACCTACTGTTTACTTAAAGAACACTGATGAAGTTTAATTTATAATTCTGTGAGCTTTAATTATTTTATTTAATTGTATCTTTCAGCTTTTGAAGTAAATTTTATGGATGATGTAGGACAAACTCTTTTAAACTGGGCCTCAGCTTTTGGAACTCAGGAAATGGTAAACTGTTTTACAGAATCTTAAAAACTTAGGTTCTTTATGTAAAGAAGGAGATGAAAAAAACTAGTTTCCTTTTTCTTGTTTAACAGGTAGAATTTCTCTGTGAAAGGGGTGCTGATGTTAACAGAGGTCAGAGGTCATCCTCACTACATTATGCAGCGTGTTTTGGAAGACCTCAGGTAGCAAAGGTATGATTTAAACTGACAGTGTTAGAAAGCTTTACATACTGACTTTTTGCCTTGTTCTGTACAAAATGTCTTTGCAATATGTTTAACGTGCACTGTCAAATATTTACATGCTGTTTACAGTGTTTATCAAAATACAAATTTTTTGTTATGATATGGCAGTAATATTAATAAAAGTAGTTTTATATTAGCTCTACAGATACAAAAGGCACGTAATGTTCTAACTGCTTATAAGTATGAGAAAAGTGTGGGAAAGATGTATGAAAAACATGTTTACTACTTTGGAAGAAGGAATCTTACTTTTTTTTTTTCATATTTAACAATATTTGTTCTCAGACTCTCTTACGACATGGTGCAAACCCTGATTTGAGAGATGAAGATGGGAAAACTCCTTTAGACAAAGCTCGCGAAAGGGGGCACAGCGAAGTAGTAGCTATTCTTCAGTCTCCAGGTGAGTGCAGTTTTTAATCCTATACCCTTACTAGTAGAAATGCTTATATATGTTCAGTAATTCAATTTTAGAATTTTATTCTATTAAGATTCATTTGAAAAAATAGTATTTTGTAACCAACCTTCCTTGACATGCAAAGGACGTATAAAAACCTTAACGTTTTAGATGTCTTTAAGGGATGGGGATTTCCGAAGAAACTGCTGACTGGGCACGAGCAGTGCCAGTGGTCCAGTTCTTCAGCTATGGAATGGCTAGACTGGGATTTTCCTGTGGGTTCAGAGGATGTCAGCCCTGGTAGCTTCTCTGTCCATCCTTTCTTTTTATAAGGGAACTGCACTTCACCTGTTCATGAGGCTTTTGTAGCACTGGAGCCACAGGTGGTTATGTGTTCATATTTAGTTCACTTTAAGGACTTTGAGCTTGGCCTATTAGCGGTCTTTGGTGGTACTTGTTATCAAACAGTTTTCTTCAAGAAGTCTTGCACATGTAAATTTTTTTTTTATATTTTTAGGAATGCATATTCCAGTTCGGGTACTTAGATGTTAGTAAAGAAAACTTTTACATTTGTGTGAAGGGTTTTTTTTGGTTGGTTGGTTTTTGCCATTAAACATTTTGGGGAAAAAATATTTTCTAGGGGACTGGATGTGTCCTGTTAACAAAGGAGATGAGAAGAAAAAGAAAGATGCGAACAAGGATGAGGAGGAATGTAATGAACCCAAAGGAGATCCAGAAATGGCACCCATATACTTGAAAAGATTATTGCCTGTGTTTGCACAAACATTTCAACAAACTATGTTGCCTTCAATAAGGTAATAGACATGATAGACAATTTCCCTGCATATTTTGAATTCCTTAATAGACTCTGTTAAAACAGCCAAGGTGGAATTCTTTTCAGTAAAAATATAACATCTAAAAGTTTAAATAATGCAAGTGACACGTAAAAATATTCTGTTTGAATGGAAGTGGTGGTTCGAAAAGTGTTGCAAGTCTAATTTTTACTTAGTATGTTAAGTAGCATTTTTTCCTTTCTGGGGAAGTGGTGTCTTGGAAAAAATATGGTCAGAAGTGGGAGAGAGAAGCATACTCTTGACTATAGTAGCATGATGAAAGAATACTGTGTTCATATGGTACCTTGTATAGACGCGTACACTGTGTATTTGGTTACAGCTGTTTGTAGCCACTATAATGAAAGTACTAATTTAGGAGAGGAAAACTAATGAAGTGGTATCAAGATACGTTCATTGGAAAACTAGAAAGACTGGAAAAAGCTGTTTTAGAAGGCTTCCTAACAGCTTAAATGTTAATCAACTGGAGAAGATGCCTCTTACTGAGAGAACTAAAGAACGTAATCTAATTTAGTACTTAAAAAGGAATACTGTGGGTGGCATAATGGTTGTGATAAATTGCTCTGACCATAACCTCTCAGCCTTTTACACTACAAATATAACATTTGCTTAATCTCTTATTTGTGTTCCCAGTGTTCATAAGTACTTTGAAGGGTGAAAATACAAGATAAAAAGGGACTCTAGTGGAGAGAGACTCTACATGAGCTGATGATAGGAAGCTTAAACTAGGTCACTTTAAATGAAGGAAAGAAGAAACTATGTTAACAATCTGTGCATGATTAACTGTTGTTGCAGATTGTGGAAAGAAATAGTTGGCTCTCTGTATTTTAAAGTTTTCTTTATGAATTAGGTAAATCATGTTTTTAAAAGTCAGTCAAATAAAAAATTCAGCTTTAACCATACAGAAGTGATTGGCTTCCAAATTAATTGTAGTTCTTAATATGGAAAGCTGCATGATCTAATGGTAATTTTAGACTTTAAAACTCTAGGGATCTCACAAAAACATGGGAAGTATGTGACAGAAATGGAAGGCTGGATACCTGGGAGTAACACGAAGTGTGCAGAAGTGAATTGCCATCGCTAAGAGTGAATAAAGACAGAATGTAAATAGGTTTACCTAGAGAAGGGTCGAGGAGAGAAAAATGTTAGACTCATAGTGCTGTAGAATCAAAAAAGATCAGTAGGTGAATTATTCTTAGAGATAATCTAGGACTTATTAACAGTAACCAATTTTAGTTCCAATAACAAGAACTGGAACTCATTTAAAAAAAAAAATCTTCTGTTTTGAAAGCATGCATAAATGTAGTGCAAAAGCAGTTTTATCTTGAACCTTTTTATTGTTTTGATTACTGCTTGCTTTATCTTTGTAAGAATCTTTTTTTTCCCTATGATCTTTTTTTAAAGGAAAGCAAGTCTTGCCCTTATCAGAAAAATGATACATTTTTGTTCTGAGGCGCTGCTGAAAGAGGTTTGTGACTCTGATGCTGGCCACAATCTGCCCACGATACTGGTTGAGATAACAGCTACAGTTCTTGATCAAGAGGTAGGAAGAAAGAAAATGTTGTCCTTGTATGAAACCAGTGCAAAAAAGGGGGTTAAGCTCATTGATTCCTTCTACTTATTAATAACTAACCCTGAAGTGTTTATAGCATCCACTTGTGACTGCATGTGAAGTTCAGCATGTAAAGATATTTTTAAGTAAAGAGATCTCCTTTATTATTTCTTTTCCATCCCAATGTGTTACAGGATGATGATGATGGCCATTTGCTAGCATTGCAAATCATAAGGGATTTGGTGGATAAAGGTGGTGATCTTTTTCTAGACCAACTGGCTAGACTTGGTGTAATTAGTAAAGTGTCAACTTTGGCGGGGCCGTCATCTGATGATGAAAATGAAGAGGAGTCTAAACCTGAGAAAGTAAGTACAGAATTGATAGCTTTATTTGTTCCTGTAAAACCAACACTTCTAGTACAATTTTCACTATTATGAAAATGTCCAGGGGAAGGTAGTTAGATAGGTTATTAAACTAATGCTTATTGTACACCACTTGTTTCAATTGTTTTTGTTTTGTTGTTGTCTTCTGTAACTTCGTTTTCTGTTAGCACGTTATTATCTGCTGAGTTTTCCTATTCAGACTTACTTGTGGTCAAGTTGATTGACACTTGTTTTTGTCTGGTGTTTTGAAAAGGACTGCTAAACGCAATTCTTTCTGAACAGAGGGCATCTCTTTCAATGTATCAAGAAATCAAATATATGTATCAAATAATTGCAGATGTTTTAAGCATTGTTATGGAATATATTAAAAATATAAAAAAGAAAATAATTTTCTACATAATGAAAACCATAAGTGCACGTTGAAGTTATTTACCAATTTCCAACAGTCATATTACTGACTGCTCAGATGAACTGAATGGATAACAGACCACTTCTGTTATCCATTCAGTTAAGATTTATAGTTAAGCCTTAAGCGTACAGTTAAGCGCTTTTTTAGTGTGGGTTTTGGGTTGTTTGGGGTTGGTTTTTTTTGGTTTTTTAGTGTTAAGCTTTTTTAGTGTTTAGATACTGAAAAGCCACCTGGACATGGTCCTAGTCAACTGGCTCTAGGTGGCCCTGCCTGAGCAGGGGTTTGGACTAGGTGGCCTCCAGGGGTCCCTTCCAGCCTCAACCATTTTTTGATTCTTTTCTCACAATACAAGTTTTGAACAGAGGTGGATGTCCCAGTCAGTAGGCTGCTGTTATTGTTGGGTACGTAAATCTGTATCTGAAAGGAAACTTCTTAAAAGTATCTTTCTCTATGAAAGAATACTTTTACAGATACATTTTACAGACAGAAGTAGTACAGTTCCTATACTTTTGGTTTGAGTAACTCTTTTTCTCCTCAAGCCTTTTTAAAATGTCTGTTTTGTGTGTTGGTTTTTTTGTTGGTTTTGGTGTTTTTTAATTGGTTGGGTTTTTTGTTTTAATACAATTTTATTACAGGAGGATGAACCACAGGAGGATGCTAAAGAACTGCAGCAGGGTAAACCGTATCACTGGAGAGACTGGTCAATCATTAGGGGAAGGGACTGCCTGTATATCTGGAGTGATGCTGCAGCCCTGGAGCTATCCAATGGTAGTAATGGATGGTTCAGATTTATCTTGGATGGAAAACTGGCCACAATGTATTCCAGTGGCAGCCCTGAAGGAGGATCTGATAGTTCAGGTAGTTTCTTTACAATTCAAGTCCAAGTTAAGTTTTGAGACTGTTATATTTGTTTATATAATTTGATTGGAGCTATTTTGTTTTGCAGGAATTGGCTTACTAAATAGTAAAGGATGTAAACAGGTGGAAGGTGGTCAGTTAATTGTGATGTTTTTTATCAGATAGCATGTGACCATAACTTTACTTCCTTGGTGAATTGTGTTAAGTAAACATCTTGCCAGTAAAAGTGTATTAACTTTGTTTTGTTTTGATTCTTCTCCATGCATACTTAATTTTTTCACCCCAGTCATTAAAAGCACTTTGTAGTGGCCGTCCCAGGAAAAGCAGGTTGAAATGGCAACTTGTTGTTTGCTTCTAGCTAGCAGAATGAAATTGCATGTGTTTGAAGACAAAGTAATGGAAAGTTTCTCATCAAGATTGGGAAACAAATTACAGTGTCTTAATTGTTTGTTGGAGAGAGGATAAGGGAACAGACCTTATGCACTGGCAATGCACAGGTGGTTTTAATTTTCTGTACAGAATTGTACAGAACTTGTTCTGGATGCAGAAACAACCCTCCTTTATTGTTTCATCTTTTTTGCAACAGTTCATGCGTTTATGAACCAGCAGACATAAAATGCTTTGCAATATTACTATGTTTTCAACAAGCCATTGAGTGAAATAACAGAACATATTATGATTCAGGATAGAAATGAAGTGCTGATGACTTTATCCATCAGTTTGGGGACATGAAGACAAAATGTTATATAGTGTGTTTTTAGGTTATAACACAGCTGGAAACCACTTCTAGGGGTTTTTTTGGTCAGAAAATGTGTCCTTGCATTCTTTTTAACAAGGTTAATACCTTAAAAGGTAAACAATCTTTGTGTTGAGATACTTGTTTATCATACGATACAATTTTAAGAAGATCCATGAGGTTAATGTCTTAAATCCTCATAGCTCCTGGATGCTAATTCCGCTTTCTTCCTTCCAAATGTGTGGGTGTGGGGATGAGACTTTACTATTTCTGTACAAGATGCGCGGAATGGGGACAGCTCAAATGAATTTGGAGTGAAGAGAATTTAAAACCAAAGAAGTCAGATTGAGAATTTAAGAAGATGTGTCTCTTCATATCAGTTTTTTAAAAAAGATTGAATAAAGTTTTTGAACAAGATACCTAGCATGGATATTATGGAAGGGAAGGAGCTGAAGTAGGATTAAATGAAGCTTCTTGCAACTTTTTGTTAGACAGACATCTACTAAGAGTGCTGGCATTGCAGTGTAATTTGCCTGAATTTTAACCATTAGCTCTAAGTATGTGCAGCAGCCTCTTTTACTTAAGAGATAAGAAACTAGTATTTGTTAAGTTTAACTAAAATTACTACAATACAGTATAGACTCAGAGTAATATCTTTAAGTCCTGAACTATACTATATGTTCTGCTGTCCTAAATCATTACTGATTGATCTCATGATATACTGTTTAGTAACTTCATGACTGGCAAGAATATAGAGGGTTGAGTAATGGAATTTGCTAGTGTGTATCGCATGATGAAAGTTGGAGTGGGAGGGGGAAATATATATACTATGAACGTTTTTGGAAGGTCTGTGCTCACCCCTCTCCACATTAGCTGAATACTTGTTTTGTTTGAATTTTTAGAAAAAATAAAAGTTCAATGCAAAAATTGAAATTTAATGGTAATCCTGAAGCTTTAAGTGAGTCTCAAAATTCTATCTAAGGGAACCCGAAATTATTCCCAACAGTGTATATCACTGCGCTTTCAGTGTGACATGCTATATAATAAATTTGTTAAAATGTAATTATGGAGATTTAGAAAGGTTTCATTAACAGAATATTAATTTTGCATATGAAATTTCAAAATTCTTCTTATAAAACTTCTCTCTGGCTGCTATGAATTTTAAGCAATAAAGAATGTTATGCCTCAAGAGTGCACATTTATTTTTGCATAGAGATTATTTATTTTTATATTATACAACAACAAAAATGGCAAATTTTAAAAACCTAGAGCATAAGTCACTGCAGCAAAGGGAAAACAGCAATTTTACAAGTGCATGGACTACAAAAGTTGTATTTATCAAATCAGTATGCTGAAAGATGAGGATAACTTTGAAGTTAGGATGTAATCTTTACATTAATAGGTTATTGCATTTTTATTTTATATGGAATTTTTATTTTTTAAATGATGAACTCATCAAATTTTCTGGAATTTGCTAAGTAACATTTCAAGTGTAGTGTACAGCCTTTTAATTACTAAAATATCAAAATATAATTTAATTAAAACTGACATAGTTGTTTGGAATAATTTCAGGCTAGATTACCTACATATCCTAAAAGTAAGATATGATCCTGTTTGTCATCTATTAAATATCTCCATATATTAATATTAGCTTTTAATCGAGTTTCATGTGATGCCATTAGATTTTTTTTTATTATTATTATTATTTCATGTTTTTCTCAGGGATATAGAGGTCCTGAAAATTTTTGTAATTACTAAAAAAGGAATAGGAGGATCTTCATTATAACTTGAATTAGCGTAATGTCACTGTATTAAGTAACATAATTGTGGCTTTCTTACTTTCTCTGAGGTGAATGTAGAGGTTCTACAAAGGAGATGAATAAAAATTTTAGTATAGCTTATAAAACAATTTTTTTTGGGTGCCTTTGTGACACTTAATCTGAGTAAATAGCTATTATCTCAGCTCAAATTTGCTTTTAGCCCATGTTGAATATCAGACTCTATTTAACTTTTGTGAAATTTTTTTTTCAGTTTTTTATATGGCTTCAACATCTTTTCTCCACTTGTTTTAAGCTATGAAATTGATTGCTGTTTTCCTGTTGGAGGATTCATTTAATTTCCTATTTCTACAAACTCACTTTTGAGAACAGTTCATGCTGGCCATAATGAGATAAATTATTTTTGCAAGACTAAAAGTTTATCATGGATTTCTTTGATCTTCCTATTATAATTGTAAAGATAAATTATTACATCTGTCAGTAGCACCATTCAGAAAGAGTTGCATTGTCCACTTTGATGAGATCATGGAATAAATCACTGTTGAAGTACAGAAATATACTGGGAAGAAATTTAGAACACTTTAAGACCCTTAATTTCAAACTTAATTTTGCATTGAATGTACTCAGTTGTTTTGCTCTTGCAAAAAAAAAAAAAATTGCTTGGGATATATGATGGTAGAATCAATTGTTGGAAGAAAAAAAAATTCTTTTGTTTCTTTTTAAATAGAAAGTAGGAGTGAGTTCCTTGAGAAGTTGCAAAGGGCTCGAAGCCAAGTAAAACCATCTACCACAAGCCAGCCAATTTTATCGGCACCAGGGCCAACTAAACTTACTGTGGGAAACTGGTCACTCACCTGTTTAAAAGAAGGAGAAATTGCTATTCACAATTCTGATGGTCAGCAAGCTACAATACTGAAAGAAGATCTGCCAGGCTTTGTGTTTGAATCTAACAGAGGAACAAAGCATTCGTTTACAGCTGAAACCTCTTTGGGTAAGTATGTAGGTATGTATTAATGTGCAGGTAGGAGCAAGTGTGAGGTAGTCTTTCTGTTTGTTGTGTTTTCATACCTGTGAGCAATTGTGACTTTTCTAAAAATATGCTGCAGGGACAGAATTTGTGACTGGCTGGACAGGCAAAAGAGGAAGAAAGCTGAAATCTAAACTGGAGAAGACAAAACAAAAGGTTGGTGAGCATACATGAATTTTATACTTAGAATTTAATTGAGTTTGGTTATTTTATAACATGTTTATGGACTTGTAGTTTCCTCTTAGAGGATTAAAATCCCTGATTTCAACTAGACACAATTTTATGCTAAGCTTGAAGGGGAAAACTTCACTCAGAACAAAGGACTTCTGCGGGTGCTTTTATCCAACAGTCTTAGTAAACTCTGCTCTTCTAGAGGAAAACACATTTTCTTTTAAAAATGTAAGGAAATCCAATCCACCTGACCTATATTTGTATAATTCTGTAGTTTTTTCTTTTTCTTATGCAGAAAGAAAAGATGTTAATGATCAATACTACTGTTGTGTCAGAGGCATATGTTATTTCTATTCACTATGTTCTGATACTAATTTTAGACTGGATAATGTGACAGGGGGATGGAAGTGAACAGTCTGTATTGTAAGAGTTGTGGTAGTGAAGCAAAATGTGTAAATGCCCTCATTTTAGACTTCTCTAAAATTCTTCTTTCTCTTTTCAAACTGAGGGGAAAAAAGAGGAACTAAGAAATCAAGTATTAAGCTTTTTACAAAACCACAAAATAACAGTATGTGCTGTGGCCAGCTGATGCCAAGGGCTCAAGCTAATCTTCAGTCTTGACGTCTCTTGCAGTTTCTAACAGGGCAGCTGATACGTTCTGTACCAAAAATCTGCAGCATGTAGGGACACCTATGTCTGAGGAAATGTGACACTAAATTGAAAATCAAAATACTGTGTGAATGAGGATAGGTGGAATGATAAAAGGAAGGCAAGGCTCTTTCATACCTGAGATTACACTGTGTAGCTCCAAAGCTCATGAAACATTTTACTGTAGGACACATGATGATAATGAAAAGGAAAGATTTTTGGGGAAATTTCTTACAAACAAAATGTTGTTTAATAAGGACTTATTTTATCAAATCTGTATCTTGTGTGATCCATACTTTGTAGAAAAAGTAATTCTTAGTGTAAGGTCACGTAAGGACTTTTTGTGTGAATTGGTTTAAGGAATGTGACTAGAGCATTCAGAAACCATATTAAACCCCCTTAATCTTACCTCTAAAAAGATTAGCAGATCCATGATGTAGTTCTAAAGAAACATATTTAAAGGTTGAGAGTCCTGTCTTTTCTCCTACCTTTGTGCTGTAATTTAATACATGATGATAAGCTTAGTTTCTGTAAGTTTCAATAAGATTCTCTGTATTTCCATGTATTTCTCCTGTACTTTATTCTTTCACAACCTTTGCATTTCATGATGTATGATACGTTTCAGTTCTTCCCTGTTTGTTTGTGTCTGTCATGGACTTCTTTAAAAAAGATGACCGAGTTTCTAGTATCTTGGAGAATAATAATATTCTCATTACAGTAAGGTATGACTTCTCATTAACAAAATCCATTTGTAGGTACGCACTATGGCAAGAGATCTATATGATGATCATTTTAAAGCTGTTGAAAGCATGCCTCGAGGAGTAGTTGTAACACTGAGGAACATAGCAACGCAGTTAGAGTCTGCATGGGAACTTCATACAAACAGACAGGTAAGTGTACCTCCTTTAATTTATAATGTGTAATGTCAGTGGAAATCACATAATAATACGCTTGTCCATAAATTTGCATGTCGAAAGCAGGGCAATGAGGCTGGTGAAGGGTCTAGAGCACAGGTCTTATGAGGAGCAGCTGAGGGAGCTGGGGTTGTTTAGCCTGGAGAAAAGGAGGCTCAGGGGAGACCTTATCACTCTCTACAACTACCTGAAAGGGGGCTGTAGCAAGGTGGGGGTCAGTCTCTTCTCCCAAGTAACAAGCGATAGGATGAGAGGTAACGGCCTCAAGCTGCGCCAGGGGAAGTTTAGGTTGGATATTAGGAAAAATTTCTTCACTGAAAGGGTAATCGGGCACTGGAACAGGCTGCCCAGGGAAGTGGCTGAGTCCCCATCCCTGGAGGTATTTAAAAGATGCGTAGATGTGGTGCTTAGGGACATGGTTTAGTGGTGGACTCAGCAGTGCTAGGTTAATGGTTGGACTCGATGATCTTAAAGGTCTTTTCCAACCTAAATGATTCTATGATTCTATATTCAGACTAGTCTGTCATGATATAAAGGAAAGTCACAATATGTCTGAAACATGGCGTTTTTTAATGCATGTAGTTCCTAGTTATGTACTTTACCGGGACATTATTTTTCAAATAAAGCAAGTGGAAAAACTGTTACCTTGTTTCACCATTATTGTCTTTTTGTCTTCCAGTGTATTGAGGGAGAAAATACTTGGAGAGATTTAATGAAGACTGCTCTGGAAAACTTAATTGTACTATTGAAGGATGAGAATACTATTTCTCCATATGAAATGTGCAGTAGTGGCTTAGTTCAGTCATTGCTTACAGTTTTAAATAATGTGAGTTTATAGAACATAAGTCGCTGAAGAAAACTTCCTAAAAAAATGATGTAGGCATGTGCCTTAATTGAAAAAAATCTATTATAAATGTGGCTTTTTCCCATCTTGATGAAAATCAGGCAGACTTGCTCCAATTAGTGGTCTATCTGTTGAATATATGCTATCACAATAGATGACTTTAGTTCGAATAAGCCATTAAAAATGTTTAAATCAACACTGGTCAGTTCTAATGGCTGATACCATTTAGCTTTTCACATAGGGATTTTAAATAGGGAATTCAGTGAGACTAAACAGATATTTTTGCCAGTATTAAAAATTAATAAAATGAATATATTGCTTTGTATTAGAAGTAACGTATGTATTTTTTTTTCCTCTTAGAATGTCGATTTAGATGTGAAACAAGACTGTAGTCAACTGGTAGAGAGAATAAACGTTTTCAAAACAGCATTCAGTGAAAATGAAGACGATGAAAGGTAAAAACAAAACCAAACTAAAAAAACCGTTGCATCTGTGAAGCAGTATGGTATGTTTAAAATAATTTAAAGAGAAAGGAACTGGTTTTTCCAGTTCAATTTGTCTTTCTCTGGAATAGAAAAATGGTCTTAAAAGAAAACATCTGCTATTGAAGTAGCAATTTAAAATTTTACTGAATTACTTCTATCTGTAAGAGTCGACTATGCTGAATGTACATCTCTTGACAAATATAAAGGTGACTTTTGTTCATTGCTTTGCAGATTCGTATTTTCTCTTACTGTGCTGTGACCATGTGAATAGAACAGATTATATCAGTAGAAATAGCATGCTGGGATATTTGCTACAGCTGGGTACTATTCTCTGAGACACTGTAGATTATTTTTTTCTCTTTGTTGTTTAGTAACATAGTAACTGTTCACTTTCACAGTCGTCCAGCAGTTGCATTAATTCGGAAATTGATAGCAGTGTTAGAATCTATCGAACGTCTACCTCTTCACTTGTATGATACACCAGGATCTACATATAATCTTCAGGTAAATGTACAGTGATAACAGTATATCATACTGAGTGATACACAACTGAATGTTGTATGTGAATTTCAGGAAAAGTTACACACGTTAAGTCTGTATGAAGCGTATTCTTGTAAAGGTGGATAGAATTAGGTGAAGAACAACAAACTTTTTGGCATTTATTTTCTAACACTTAACCTAAACGTTTGGGTGTTCCTCTACTGTCGCTTTTACACTGTGACATGAAAGTAAATTTTGATTGAAGAGATAATGTGTTTGTTCTTTCATCTTCAAGTATCATTCTCTTTATATGGGAATATGCCCCCTAGTAAGTATCCTTACTGCTTGAACAAGCATTTTGTTGGAGACAATTATAAGACATGTTTATTTGTGATGACTAGGGATGGGCTATAATGGTTAAAAGGATCACTTCCAGGGCTGTGTGCTCATTTGGTAATACAAGACACTTGCAGGATCAGCAGCTTCTTATAAAGGAAAGCTGCAATTTGGCTAAAAATAGTACTTGTTTTTGTCCGGTTTCTGTGGAGTCTTAATTTTTTCTATTTGAAAGCATACTTCAGGATTTTGCAAGATGGCAGTGAAGTCTGAATATTTCTGTTTTGATGTTGCAGAAAGTAGCAAAAACACTGCTGCTATTGAATATTTTGAAAAAGCATTTTCAGTTTTTATATTATTGTAGTTGCTAGTCTGCAAGATTTGGAAATCAAAGCAAACTAGGAAAACACATGAAAAGTGAGAAAATATTAGCTTGAATGTGTAATTGATTTATACATTGACTGTCATATTAAAGAAGTGTTTGGTTAGTTGAAAAAATGGAGTACTAGGGAATTACTTTTTAAAGCATTGAATTAGAATATAGTTTGCTTAAGTTGCGCTTCAAAAATGCTTGATACACCACTAAAACTGTTGTAGTGAAATATATTGCTTTTCTTAAAATTATGAAACCTAAACAGAAAAGCCTATATTAAAGTTTAGCTACTCTTTCAGATATTAACAAGGCGCCTGAGGTTTCGTTTGGAACGTGCCTCAGGGGAGACATCTTTAATAGATCGAACTGGTAGAATGCTAAAGATGGAGCCGTTGGCAACTGTTGAATCTCTGGAACAGTATCTCCTGAAAATGGTGAGCAACGTACCACACACAGAGTTCACAAGGAATGGTTGCCTTCTGCATCTCTAATATTTGATTTCTTTACGTTCATATGTAGGTAGCAAAGCAATGGTACGACTTTGATAGGGCCTCATTTGTTTTTGTACGAAAACTACGTGAAGGCCAAACATTTGTGTTCAGGCATCAACATGATTTTGATGAAAATGGAATTATTTACTGGATTGGAACAAATGCAAAGTGAGTTTCTTCAAAGCTAAATATTAGGAAGTCAGACACAATAAGCTGTGATCCATGGGGCAGGGTGGGGAGAGAGAATTCATAATGAAATGAAATCTGTTATAATTTTTTAGGAGTGGGAGGTATCTTTCCTTTTAATGTTGATCAACAGATTTACATTTCTTTTTGCTCTATTTAAATAATAGAAAAATATGAATCTCTGAAGTTGTGTTGAGAATTTATTTGTATGCTTAGCTAAGAAATGAAGGGGTGGAGAAGTTTGGGTGTTTCTTTTTGTTTGCCATGATTTTGTTTGGTTTCATTTTGTGGGTGTTTGTTTTTTTTGGGGGTATTTTTTGTTGTTTTGTGAGCGGGTGGTTGTTTAGTTTGTTTGTTTGTTTTTTTAACCACTGTAGTAAAGGGATGTGTGGAACATCTCTAAAGTTATTTAATTATCTAAAATTATATCAATAATTTTGGCTTGCATTAAACTCAGCTGTAATATACAATTTACAGTAAATGTCAAATGTTACTGATATGTGTTTTTTTAATGTAAGTAATAATTGAACAGTACATTTCTCTTTTTAATATAGAACTGCATATGAGTGGGTAAATCCAGCAGCCTATGGATTAGTAGTGGTTACATCCTCAGAAGGAAGAAATCTGCCTTATGGCCGTTTAGAAGACATCCTAAGCCGTGACAGTTCAGCTCTCAATTGTCATACTAATGATGATAAGAATGCTTGGTTTGCGATAGATCTTGGCCTTTGGGTTATACCATCAGCTTACACGTTACGCCATGCTCGAGGTTATGGACGATCTGCTCTCAGAAATTGGGTTTTCCAGGTATCTAAGGATGGACAGAACTGGACTACTTTGTATACTCATGTTGATGACTGTAGTCTCAACGAACCAGGGTATGTCAGTGTATTTTATCACTTTTTATAAAACTGAGCTCAATTAAAAATGTACTTGGCTGTAGACTAATTTCATGTGTACTGTAGGTATAATAATGTAACTATGTAAAGAAATGGTAGGTGACCTAAATTATCAAGAATGGGCTGGAAAAGAAATGATTCATAAGTTCTCTGTGTGGTTCACATAATGGCATTTGTGCTTTTCCATCATTGTAAATTTTACATTTGATATTTTTTTGAGAAAATAGTAACACCAGCACTTATCCAGAGTTTTTCCCTAAAGTGAATAGGTTTTATGTATCTTGTATTCTTTGCAGTTTTCTGATTTTATCCATACATGATCAGCATTATGGTTTTGTTTGCTTTGGTACTAAGGCTTTTTGGTTTTGCTATTTTTTTTTTTTTTTCGTTTTCTTTTGGTCCCCCACCCACACCTTCTTTCTAATAAATTTAAAGGTCTACAGCAACATGGCCTTTAGATCCTCCAAAAGATGAGAAACAAGGTTGGAGACATGTTAGAATAAAACAGATGGGAAAGAATGCCAGTGGGCAAACACACTACCTCTCCCTGTCTGGATTTGAACTTTATGGCACTGTGAATGGAGTATGTGAAGATCAGCTGGGTAAGAAAAAGAATATGTACATCCTGTTTGTTCTCTTAAAATGCTAATGAACGCACAATATTTTCAATAAGTGAAAAAGCAGGTTAACTTTTGCAGTGGAACTTGCTTAGAAGCTTAAGCTCAAAATTATTCCCCATTCAATACTTTTAAGTCTTTTCATTTCAATTTACATTTCTTGTAGGAAAAGCTGCTAAAGAAGCTGAAGCAAATCTGCGAAGGCAGCGACGTCTGGTCCGTTCTCAGGTGTTGAAATATATGGTTCCAGGAGCTCGTGTAATCAGAGGAATTGATTGGAAATGGAGAGATCAGGATGGAAGCCCACAGGGTGAAGGCACTGTTACAGGAGAATTGCATAACGGTGAGCATAAATTGCCTGGATTTGTAAAAGTCTGTAGCATGACTAATTCATGTATAATGGGTAGCATTAAAGTATTTCCTTTGTAGTGTCTTAAAGAAGTTGATAACATTTAAAATATTTTGGGGAGAAGGAACTCAAATACTACAACTGTTGTCCGTTTGTGAAATTCCATTTTAATGCATGAAAAAGAATTCTTGCTGTAAATGAAACTTTTGTAGAGCTTTGCTTAATTAAAATACCAAATTGTTACTAGACATCTGTTACAAAGAAGAAAAAGTATATGAAGTTGATTGATGGAAACTGATCAATTAAGCTTTGGGCCTGCAAAATCTATAATTACCTTCTTCATTTCTTCTAGCTTAGCATTTGCAATATTTTTCTTGACTTTTGTTGTATCCTGTACCTTTCCTACCTTGCTAGCTTCATTGGGATCAAGTTGTTATTTTTTTTAATTAAAAGCATGAAAAGTAATTAACTAACGGAGCAAAATAAAAACCATCAACAGCCAGGGTAGTCAGTGCTCAGGAAGCTAAAATATTGAAGGGGCTTCAGAAGAGGTGATGATTTTGTCAGCTGAACATGCTTTCCACTGTTTTCTCCCCTGTCCCCCTATTTAGGGGTATACAAGACTTGCTTTGTTTCTGAAGCATCTTCAGCCACTCTTAGGCTCATTCTTAGTCAGATGTTAAAATTTTTTCTAGTTAGTTGAATTGTCAGCTCTCAAACATGGAAAAATGTCCAAAGTACAATGTCATAAAATGTTTTGAAACTTTGAATCTTATTTAAGCCATTCCGTATAGCTTGTAGGGAATTCTTCCATCATCTGTATATTGTTCTTATCAGATGCAACAGTATCCATAGCTACATTCTCACTTTGAAGACTTTAGGTATTCTTGGTGAGTAGTATTCTGCTTAAATCAGTGTTTTCGTTCCTATGTTCCAGTACAACTTTCCCATTTAAGCATAGGTGAAACTGAGGTTCATTTATCAAATGGTGATGCCAAACAATGTGAAACATGTATCAGCAGACTCTTAGTCCTGCCACAGTTGTCTTTCAAATAGAATTTTGAAAATAGTATCCCATTGACTTTTTTGTCATTATTCACAAGTTTAGACAAATCTTGAGCTGTTTTAGGGCTGCAATGATGGAGCAGTAAGACTCCAAGTAAATAATATGTATTAAAAAATGGTCCAGATTTAAAACTGTTTGTAAATAATATTTTAGGGAAAGGAACTATACAAAACAAGAACAGTTATTTAGTTAAGCTTTTACAAAATACCCTGTTCAGGTATTCATGAAGGGGAAAAATTATACTGTTTAACTACAGTATGGAACTTTCTTCTTTTTTTTTGTATTTGATAAGAAAGGCAAATAAACTGTAGGAAAGAAAAAAATCAGACTTGCTTCACAACTTTACCCTTCAAAGGTTTAGTGACATGAAGCTACTCAGATATAGCTCATGAAGATGGAATAAAATCATACAAGAATAATGTGATCTAAACCTGCTCATGTGGGGATGAAATGTCTGTCTATCAGATCTGAAAACTTCATCCATTTTTAAATACTCTTCCTCCAGAGTGATATTTCTAAATAGAAAATTGCCTGTGATCTTCTGTTTTGGTCTAGAAGTGATGACTTTTGGATAGTTATAAGGTAAAAGTGCACGTGACAGTATTAAAAAGAATATTTTACTTCAAATTTGCTCTCTTCTATTTTATTAAAGAAAAATATATGTGGACATCTGGACCTGACATCTTGTTTTGAATTTCTGTCTAAGGTTGCAGAAGATGACTGAGCTTTAGAGATTTTATTTTTAAAGAAAATATGTATCAATTAAAATAGTGACACCAAGTTTTGTTACAGTTAACATACAATAAGAAATACTACAAGGAATTGTTTTAGGTGACTGACATTGTGGTGCATACTCAGACAAGCAAAAAGAAATTGTTTTGCCCCTATTTCTGTCCTAGTTAGCTAAATTTTGCATGTTACCCTCATTATTGCACATTTATTACATTTAACTGTTTAAAAAATACTGGTACACTAAGTAATCATTTAGTAAAGGAATCGAAGAGTAGCATCTCTTTTCAGTGTTGTTTTGGTCCCAGTATAAAGTTTCATTCTATGAAACATACTCTTTTTGCATCCCTGAAATCTTACTTGAAGCAATCCTTACCTGACTGCCGTAAGACTTTTCCGATGAATAAGAAATGTTTGAGTCTATGTAAATTATGAAACTAAAAAGCTGAGTATCAGTAAATGAATTTTTTCACTTCATAGGGCAAGAATAAGATGCCCAAACTAACCAGTTTCATAAAATGTCTTCTGTCGGGTAAATATGCTTATCCGCAAGCATCCAATAAAGAAAAACATTATAGAATGTCCTTGCAAGAATTATAATTTCTTGACAGATATTAATAAAGTTATGATGATACATTTTAATATACACTTCTGTTACTAGAGAATCTAATATTAAAATTTTGAGAGATCCTAGTAGGTCAGGTTCCTTCCTGAAGGAAACTTTACTTTTGGCTGGATTCTGGGACCCTGAAGATAAAGGCTGATCATGCTTGCTGCCTCAATGCTAACAACATTTTAAAATACCAAATCGTTTAGATTTAAACACTTCCTTTTTAATTGGCATTAAGGGTTATTTAGTGATTTTATTAATTCAGACATGCAGCCCTTATGAGAAGCTGATCCCACATTGTGGAGCTACTGTCTGACACGCTCCTGTCTGCTTTCTGCTGGATCTCACAAACTCCTGTCCCTTTCCAGGCTGGATTGATGTCACCTGGGATGCTGGTGGCTCTAACTCTTACCGTATGGGCGCAGAAGGAAAGTTTGACCTCAAGCTTGCACCAGGGTACGACCCTGATTCAGCGGCATCACCCAAACCTGTTTCATCCACTGTTTCAGGCACAACGCAGTCATGGAGCAGCTTGGTGAAAAACAACTGTCCAGACAAGACGACTGCTGCTGCAGGCTCCTCAAGTAGAAAAGGAAGCAGCAGTTCTGTGTGTAGCGTGGCCAGTAGCAGCGACATCAGCTTGGGTTCGACCAAAATGGAGCGGAGATCAGAAAGTGTAATGGAGCAAAATATAGTTTCAGGCACTGACGTCCATGAACCAATTGTTGTTCTGTCTTCCGCTGATAGTGTGCCTCAGGCTGAAGTAGGGTCATCTTCCAGTGCAAGCACCAGCACCTTAACAGCGGACATGGGAAACGAAAATGCAGAGAGGAAGTTAGGTCCTGATAACGCAATACGTACTCCTGGGGAGTCCAGTGCTATATCCATGGGAATTGTTAGTGTAAGCTCTCCTGATGTGAGTTCAGTCTCCGAACTGACTAATAAAGAAGCAACTTCCCAACGACCTCTAAGCTCTTCAGCAAGTAACAGACTCTCAGTCAGTTCTTTGTTGGCTGCTGGGGCACCAATGAGCTCTAGCGCGAGCGTTCCTAACTTATCATCTCGAGAAACTTCCAGCCTGGAGTCCTTTGTACGAAGAGTGGCAAACATAGCACGTACCAATGCCACAAACAACATGAATTTAAGTCGAAGTAGCAGTGATAACAATACTAATACTTTGGGAAGAAATGTCATGAGTACTGCAAGTAAGTAAGCTATGTTCATTTTTAGTTTAAGCTTTTGTTGTTTCTTTGGCTTTCATTAGACTTAAAGAAGTTTGGATTCTATTGGCCTAATAGAGAAATGAACTTAGCGCAGCCTCGACGTTGTGTGTACCTGTAGAACTCATGAAGAGCTCACAGAGTTCACGTCAGCTGGAAAGTGTTACATTGCCCTGTGGTGTCAGATCAAATATGCCCTGTGGTACCCATCAAATAGAAAATAATTTGAATTTGATGTCTATTGCATGCTTAGGAAGAGAGAAAGTATGGTTTAGATCAAGAGGCTGGAAGACTGGCAACAGTAGCTAATGTGGGATACTCTTGTTTTCTGATCTGTATAGATTTTGTATACTCACCTGGTATCTGCCTATTTCTGTTATTTTTCCATTTTCCTCAGGAAGGCAGTTTGTGCATATTGTGAAGTCTCTGATCTTAGGAACTAAGAACACAGTAGAAAGAAAAAAGTCAACTGGAGTATGATGAAATTTCAGTAGATTCCTGCATTTGATCAGACTGAATCACTGAATGTACTCTAATACTGTGTATGTTTTCTAAAGATGGTATGGTCGTTAAGGCTTAGATTTGGCAAACTGTTCAGGCATATTAAGTGTAAGGAAGTTTGTAGTTAACAATGATTTAAATGGGATTTTGTACATGCTTTAATATTTGCATGTTGTCAGATTATGTGTAGGATCAAGGTATTAGCAGGTAAGTTGTAAACCTGCTTGTTGTAAGCGAGTTAGCTCTTCTGAATTTTCAGCATGCTCCCATCAAGAGTTGTTACTCAGCCAGCCTTGTTAGGTATTTTGTTCAGTGATGGTGATAGTATTTTAACCTGCCTTTCACGAGGTGGGCAAGTTAGAAAAAGTAAGATTACCTAAACCAGAAAGAAGCACTCAGTTTCTTGTTAAGCTTTCATGCTTTTCTAGGACTTCTGTGCTTCCTTATTTAGAAATGTGGTGTTTGCTTTTAGCATTTCTAATTTTTTTAATAGTGTTTTCTTTTTTGTTGGGAAGATTTTTTTTTTTATGTATTCTTACATTCATATTGTGATACTGGGGGGGGGGGAAATGTTTGCAGCCTGCGTTAAAAATGTAAATAAGATACTCAAGGGAAGATTTCCAGTAATTGATCCCCTTTTAGGCAGATAGTAATGGCTCTGGTTCTGAAGCAGTTTTGTGCTGGGGGGAGAGAGAGAGAGCACCTTTGAAAAACATAGATACTTCAGTAGCATGTGTAACAGATTTCATGAATGTTTGATATCATACAGTGCTAAAATTGGAAATAAGAATGTGGCAAATTAAAAATTGGATTTAATGTTAAAATATATTCATACTTTAAAATTATCCCTCATGTAGGAGTTATTTTGTTTTATACATTTTATATAAATAGAAACTGTGAATGGGAACTTGTGCCCCAAAAAGAAATCAGAGACTAAATTTGAGCATTCTCACTGAAGTTATATTAGAGCATTGTAAAAAGCTTGGACATTTTTTTTCCTTTGGCCTGTCCAGGTTTTTAAAAAAACAACAAAGAACAAAAAAACCAACCAAACAAAAAAACAAAACCCCCACTAAGAAGTCAAGTCTGAAACCATGATTAGTGATACAAGTCTCTTTGGATGTGCTGTAGTGGTTGCATTTAAAAACATGAGTATTTGCCAGGAGTTAAGTGGTGTCTAGGGTCACCAGTTTCAATTTGTTCTTGAATTCAGAGCAAATGAAATGCTGACTCTTAATGGCTTTTTCAGTTTATTGTAACAGCAAAGAGTTTACTGTTATTAATTAGAAGTGGGTGGAAGATATGAATACCGAACACCTTATTTTCAAGTTCTTAAACAAGAAAAGAAAACCCTGTGGATTGGAAGATGTCCATGCTTTCACAGAGATGAGCATAGGCTTATTAACAACCCTAAATGTAAATTTTACTCTCTCCCTCCCCACGCATAGAAATTATTTCAAGCACTATACCTGCTTGGGTTACCTTTGCTGATTTTTTTTTTTGTTTGCATTTTTGTATTTTTATTTACAAACTGTTACTTATGTTCCTAAGGAAAAAAAAGAAAGGACTTTTTCTCATTTTTCTCATAAAAAAACATTTAGTTTTCTCAGAAAGCTACCAAATGCACTTAGGGGAAGAATCTTTGTTGTATTGTATCCATCTTCAATGGTAGTAATTTTTGCAAACCTCAATAATAATAGTCTGAAATTCAGAATTTAGATTAATTTTTTTTTAAGAAAGCAGTGCCTTAGTTTACGTAAGCTGCAATAATGAAAACGTTTACTTTAAAACTGCAAAACTTGCATTTGATAAATTTTAGAAAAGGTAGATAGAAAAACATAAGGTTTAAATTTAAGTATAGGTGACCCCTCAAATTTGCACATGCAAACATGTGATTAACCTCCTGTGTTTGAAGATAAGCATGTGAGAAAATGTTTTTAAGATTGGGATTTAAATGTGTAGTTGCACATAGGTATAACATACTCAGTTATGTACACTACCTGAAATTCTTTCTATTGAGTTTACAGTGAATTCAGTCTTGTTTCAGTTGTTAACTAAAATGCATTTATTGTGCTTTATTTGAATGTGCAGTAAGGTAACTTCTTACTTGTTGCTTGCTTATTCTGAAAATTATTTATATAAATCATCCAACATAAGGTATACAGTCACATGTTACGCAGTACTGCCAACTCAGGCTTTTTGCCCATCATGAACATATGTGCTAATAGTTATGTGAAAGATAACAAGTCAGAGCTGCTTTGAGAACTTCAGAAAAATGCACAAAAATCACAAGTTTCACATTTGTCTTGTTATGTTCTGTTCTCAATTCATTTATATATAAATTGTTTTCCCTGTATAATTTTAATTATATTGCTGTTTAGAGATTAAGCTACATTTTAGGCTTAAAGACAGACTCAGTATTGGAATAATAGATTTCAGATATACTTTTCATATGTTGAAAATGAAGTGAAGTAATTTCAGATTTACAGTGGGATTTGGGGATTTATGTAATAAAATTATTTGTTTTAAATGTATGCAAGGGAATATAATCAGAAGTGAGCATCTGCATTGTAGGGCGCACTTTTGCACTGGGAAACCCTTTCCCTTTAGTCTGTTATTCTTTATTGTAAAGTAACACATTACATCTGATAAGTTTTCAACCCCAAATATATTTTTCAACACAGGGCTCATGCATGTAAATTGTATTCTTCAAGTCATCAAATCATTTATTTTATCTTACCATATCTTTATCTATAGCTTCTCCTCTTATGGGTGCCCAAAGTTTTCCTAATCTGACTACAACTGGTACCACATCAACAGTGACCATGTCTACATCCAGTGTTACTAGCAGCAGCAATGTAGCTACAGCAACTACAGTTTTATCTGTTGGTCAGTCGCTTAGTAATACTCTAACTACTAGCCTAACATCAACATCTAGTGAGAGCGATACAGGTCAGGAGGCAGAATATTCTTTATATGGTAAGTTTCATTTTTAAATGAACATAAGCAGACTTCCCATTAATGATTTTTCCTTTTTTCCCGTTGTTATGATTTTCTCATGTAGTAGTTTATTTGCTGAAAAGTATTTGAAAGTTGAGCTGTTCATATGTTACTAGTTCTGTAAGGCAGTAGGTAAAATAATGTTAACATAGTAGTATTTCCTTATGTTTTCAAGTCTTTATTTTCAGCAGTTTCTATCCCACATTATTATTATTATTATTTATGGTATAGTTTATTTAGGCACTTCATCTTTTCCTTAATCAAATGAGTTTACTATCTAATGTAGTCTGCACAATGAACCTCTAATTAAAATCAAAATGTTATTTCTCATTGCGTTGTATAGTCATGCTACATGCTCAGTGTGAGGTACCTTGTATTACTCAGTGACTGAAAAACATCCGCCATTAGGCACAGTATACACTTAAAATAGTATATGAGGTTCCAGGTATCTCAATACTATAATAGTAATTGCAAAAAAAATTGGAAAGAACACAGAAATGAAAATGACATGGAGAATGGAATTATATGATTTGAGGAACAAAATCCAGAGTTCCATGGGCACTATACACTAGAAACAAACCTTAGGACAGAAGTTATTTGCAGGACGTGAATACTGTGAAAGAAGAGTGTAGTTAACTAGGTTGATAATATCTAGGAATTAAGTTGATGAAATGAAGTCAAGAAAAACTTGGGCTAGATATGGGAAAATACTTCCTAATGTAAAGTTTATTGGATTGTGAGATGTTCTTGAAAGAAAAGATACTTGATTTGTTTAAAATTTGATTGGATTAAGATTATGTTCTATTTTGCCTCTCCTATAGCCTATTGAAATTGCTTGAAAAATATCTGGTAATTTCAATGGATATTGGAATTGAGGTGCTTGGAGGCAGTCGATTAAGATAGCTGCATATGCCACCTTTATTCTTTTAATTTTTAAATCTCATTTTGATATTTTGTTTGGGTGACAAGTCTTAAAATATATCATAAAGAACTGGGCAAATAGAGTTACCTTAAAGTTTCTGTTGGGGTGTTGACAACAATTCAAAGAGTGTTTGGGTGGTATACATAGTTTATATGTGTATAGAAAAATGTAAAAGTTCAAAGGTTCATCCCAGTCCACCTTGGGTGAACTTTTCTGTTTTGAGGGGTTGGTTTTTAAGTCTTAGTACTAGGTGAGTGAAATTGAACTTTACATCTGTCTTCACCTTCTTGTTACAGAAATTAATTAGCAATTGAATCTTTAAAAATATCACTCTTAAATGTTTATTTTAAATGTCCTTTACATTGTAATTTTGAGGTCTAAGCCACACATTCTTAGTGGAAATCACATCACTAACCTGTTTTTAAAATTAATTAAACATAGAATCAGGCAGTGTACATTTGTGTACCATTTTTTTTTTCAATCTTTTGTAATTTAAAATAAGTGTAATTATAAAATGTTTGATATAAGCAAAGGAGAAACTGATCGATCTTGCTGATCACTCTTAATTATACAAATGTTAAGTGCTTCTTTTGTTAGTTATGCTATTGACTTTTCCCTGGACTTTTTGTCAGATGTATGCTTTTATTACAGCTTTTAATCTTATTATGCCATAAGCAATGTTTTTGTTCTCTCTGGTTTAAGTGAGATTTGTTTTTTCACTCTTCCCAATGCTCCTGTTCTTTAAGTTTTGAAATTTTGCTTTAAAAGTTATTCTTGTCTTTTGTTCTGTATGTAAATATGTATCTGTATTATAGATTTTCTTGATAGCTGCCGAGCTAGTACTCTGTTGGCAGAGTTAGATGATGACGAGGATCTGCCTGAACCAGATGAAGAAGATGATGAAAATGAAGATGATAACCAAGAAGATCAAGAATATGAGGAAGTTATGGTACTGTATAGTTAGCATAGATGATATCTTAATTGACTAACAGATGCATTAAAAATCCACAGGTTTTTGTTTGGTTTGGTGGGTTTTTTTTTATTTCCTTCCCCCAATCTGGGGTCCTAGCTATAATCTTTCCATTAATTAAATGTATTTAGATTTAGGACTACTCATTTGGAGTACCTATCCATTAAGACTCTAAATGATAATGCCGAAGTTAAAATCATGTTATACTTTTCAGGGGCTGCAAAATGGATACTATTTTACAAGGACAGTTCATTGTCCCTTTTCTCCACTCTTGCGTATATTTTGAGTATTAAGAGAGCTGTTGTCTCATGCATTCAAATCGGTGTGATAAAATTGCAAGACCTCACTAGATAGGACAGCTAACAGGGCAGTCCCCTTTCTGTATAAATTTGATTGTACCACCTTCAACATTTATTCCAGAGAAAAGTGGTTTTGAACACTAGCACACCTTGAGACCTTATAGGTCAGAACTAACATCTTAAAAACAACCTGGGAACAAGTTGACAGACAGTAGAAATGATGGATCACTAGTTCACGGGCTGATGAAATAGTATAACTTTGTGGGTAGGCTGCTGAATTTTGTAATGATATGGTTCTGGGATGTGTTTAACTGTAGGCCTGTGTGAAGCAAACTTAAATTAAGTATGCCAGAGGAAGTATCTCTTTAAAAAAAAAGGGGGGGGGGGCAAGACAAAACCCAGCAGATTAGTCCACATGGGTCTTGCCAACATTATTGTGATTTCTGGCTTTTCATTTGGTTCTTCTGTAGTGATATGATGAATGCTTGGTCTTCTACCACCATTGAAGTGATCAGAATGGATATTGCAAGGTCTAAGAGGAAAAATATAAGACTTCACTAATGATAGCTTAATGTTTATTGCATAATTCCATAAAACAATATTTACGTTTATAGAAACTCCCTCTTGTAATTTATACGCACAACTTCTAGTCATTTGAACCAAAGTATTTAGCACTTTCACCTACTGTGATTATGCTTTTAATAAAAACTCAAATACATTGCTAAATACTTTGTTATTTCACCTTCTGCACAAAGATATGAAGTTAGGAACGGAAAAGCCAGTACTACTTAAATGGATCTACAATGCAAACAACAACCTTTAGTTTGTAGATTGTTGATCACTTTTCAGAAATTATTAAATGGAGTTACTCTTGTTGTTCATGGGAAGAAGCAGAAATAGCTAAATTTAGTCCTTGCTTAAGATTACACAACAAGCATTGGATCTGGAAAAGAAAATTGGGTTCCAGTCCTGTTCCCTCTGATATACTATGTATGTATGTAATTCTTCTCAATGAGGAGTTGAACAGATTAAAAACTTGTAGAAAAGTCATAAGCAATTAATACTTGCTAAGGCTTATTGAAAATTAGATTTCTTCCCACCATCATAGTTCCAGTATTTTGGTATTTGCTTTAATCTCTGGAAAAATGTGTATACAATATATAACAATATATGTATACACTTTCAAAAAAATACTTCTTGATTTCAGAAAAGTTAATATGTTTATTTTGACACCATTGATGTATTTTAATCTTTCATATTCCAAAGTTTGTGGAATACACAAAATATCTACACCAAGTTTGCTGGTCTACAATACTCTTTATTTCCCTATGTTCTGGTGCTTCATGGAAAGTTTCATTCTTTCCAGAAATTGTAAATACACCTGTTGTAAGGTTAGCTCATTTATGTTGATTTCTGTATGTCTGTGGTGTTGATAATTCTCTTGATTCCTGCTTGACTAGTAAATGGAACTAAAACTGTTACGTGCCAGCTTTGATATCTTTTGTGTCAATTTTAGTTTACATGACTGTTCTATTCCCTAGGTAACTATTAAATTTTTGATCAAATGATTCTTTGTAGCAGAATCTGAAAAACAACTACTTTTTTTAGGAAGAAGAGGAGTATGAAACCAAAGGAGGCCGTAGAAGAACATGGGATGATGATTATGTATTGAAACGGCAGTTCTCTGCTCTGGTTCCTGCTTTTGACCCAAGACCTGGTCGTACTAATGTTCAACAGACAACTGACCTGGAAATCCCTCCACCGGGTATGCTGACCAGACATTTGTGATACTTGATCTGGCTTTAGGATGGAGACTCACTGTTTAGGGCCCTTTGTGCTCTGGGGATCATATCACTATTAACCAGTGTGACACGCTTCTGTGACTGTGTAGCTTTTCTCTGTCTGAATAAGAGTTTCACCTACCTCTGCAGGTCCAAGCATTATTGAGGGAAAAGTAAATTAAATGCTGTGTAAAATAAGTATAATCATGAATTTTACTTGGATTAGTGATAAATCTCTTGCTATGTCTGGTTCTACCTGCAGGGAGTAATCTGTGTGTTGAGCTACCCAGAATAGCTTTGATTGGAGGGGGCTTGTTGAAACAGTCCAAAGCAGAGGCAGGGGGAAAGCTAATATAGTAATTGAGCAGTCTGTACGACCAGCAGCACAGCACCTGATCTTGCTCCTTAGTTCATTCTTGATCAGCAGTGTGGGTGTAGTCAATGTTCGTTACAGAAAAGAATACGTAGGTTTAGCTTATGTGGAAACAAGCTGTTGTTGATTTTGATGAACTGAAATGAGTTAATACAACAGGAAGATACTGTGTATGAAAAGAAGAATGCATGTGCTGTGATAATAATAAAGGGGGTGTTATCAAGACATAAGGATCAATAGGGATTTCAGAAATGCCTGTTAGCTTTACTTGCATAGAGAAGTGCTGTAGTTACAGCCCATAGATATAGTTCATAGTTACAACTCAGTATCATCTCTTTGGCATGTGTGCAGTCTTCACACTTCCTTATTGAGCAACTTTATTAATGTTTAAGCCAACTTGTCATGCGTTATATGTTTTGTATTAACGGCTTCTCAATGATGTTTCACATGCAGGTACACCTCATTCAGAACTCTTGGAAGAGGTTGAGTGCATGCCTTCGCCACGTTTAGCACTTACCTTGAAAGTTTCAGGTCTTGGAACGACTCGAGAAGTAGAACTGCCCTTAACAAACTTTCGATCTACCATCTTTTACTATGTACAGAAATTGTTACAGCTTTCCTGTAATGGCAATGTGAAATCTGACAAACTTAGACGTATTTGGGAGCCAACATACACGTAAGCTCACAAGTTTGTTATTCTCTGCAGAGAACACTGTGACCGATTAGGAAATGGGTGTGACACAATGTTAAGGTTTTTTTTTTTTTCCTTCTCTGTAGGAAGCAATGCTAGAACTAGTTTTTCTTGCATTTATGTCAGGATGTTCCTACTGGTTTTAAAGCTAGTGCTGTGACTACAAAACAAAAAAAGTCATAACTTCTAATCCTCAACTGTGACTTGTTAATAATATTTCACAAGTCAAGCAATTGACCAAGAGAGCAGAATTTGGTCTGCTCAGGGATCTGCTTGGAAGAATCACATGGAGGTATAGTCCTAGAGAGAAGAGAGGTCCAGGAGAGAGGATTGATTTTTTTCAAGGATCACTTCCTCCAGGTTCAAGAACAATCTATCCCAATATGTGGGAAGTCAGGCAGAAGGAGTAGGAGACCTGCATGGATGAACAAGAAACTCCCAACAGAACTCAAAACACAAAAAGGAACCACGCAAGAGATGGGAGATGGATCAAGTGACCCAGGGGAAATATTAGAGACATTGTCCTAGCATGAAGGTATGGGGTTAGGAAAGCCAGAGTTCATCTGGAGTTGAATCTGGTGAGGGACGTGAAGGACAAAAAGTTAGGGAACACTTAAAGAAATAGGACATACAAGTCCGTGGGACCCAATGGGATGCACCCACAAGAGCTGGCCACTCTTAATCGTCTTTGAAAGGTCATGGTGATTGGGAGACGTTTCTGAGGACTGGAGGAAAGCAAGTGTCACTCCTATCCCCCAGAAGGGCAAGAAAGATCTAGGAACTACAGGCGGGTCACTCTCTCCTTCATCCCTGGAAAGGTGATGGAAATAGTCCTGGAAACCATTTTCAAACAATGAAGGCCAAGAAGGTGATTGGGAGTAGGTGGCATGGATTTATGAAGAGGAAACAATTCTTAATCAATCTGATAGCCTTCTAGAATCATAGAATCATTAAGGTTGGAAAAGACCTCTGAGATCATTGAGTCCAACCTGTTAACCTAACTGCCAGGTCCACCTCTAGACCATGTCCTCTAAGCACCACATTCACATGTTTTTTGAACACTTCCAGGGACTGTGATTGCACCAGTTCCCTGGGCAGTTTGTTCCAATGCCTAACCACTCTCTCCGTGAAGAAATTTTTCCTAATTCCCAATTCTATGATGACTAGCTCAGTGGATGAGGAGAAAGCAGCAGATGTTATTTTCTTTGACTTTAGCAAGGCTTTCAACACTTTCTCCCTCATTGACAAAATAATAAAGTATGGACTAGCTAGTGTCTGAAAACTGCCTGAACTGCCAGGCTCAGATGGTTGTGATCATTGGTATGAAGTCCAGCTGGAGGCTAGTCATTAGTGGTGTACCCCAAGGGTCGATACTGGGTCCAGTACTGTTTAACATCTACGTTAATGAACTGTATGATGGGACAGAGCAGACCCTCAGCAAGCTTGCAGACAAAACAAGACTGGGAGGAGTCATTGTTGCACCAAATGTTTGTGCTGCCATTCTGAGAGACCTCATCAGGCTGGAGAAATGGGGAGACGGGAACTTCATGAAGTTCCACAAAGGGAAATGCGAAGTCTAGCAGCTGGGGAGAAATAACTGCTGGTACAGGCTGGGGCCCAACTAGCTTGAAAGCAGCTTGGCGGAAAAGGCCCTGAGGGTCCTGGTGGACATTAAGTTGAATATAAGCCAGCTATGCACCCTGGCAGCAAAGGTCAGCAGCATCCTAGGCTGCATTAGAAAGATTGAGGGAGGTGATCTTTCCCCTCTGCTCAGCACTGCTGAGACATATCTGGAGTGCTGTGTCCAGTTCAGGGCTCCTCCGTACAAGAGAGACATGGACACTGGAGTGAGTCTAGCAAAGGGCTGCTAGGATGATTAAAGGGCTTAAAGCATCTGTTATACAAAGAGAGTCTGAGAGGTCTGGGACTGTCTAGCCTGGGGGGGAAAAAAGGCAACTTTGTATTTCAGATTTCTGCAGTGCTTGTGCGTTGCACCTGTTTTCTGAGTTGCCTTGTGTCAAAAATTGTCTGCTGTAGCAAAACTGTTTTCTAGTTAAAAAGCATGAGAAATAGTTGTAAATGTGCATATCTCCTAAGTTAATACACAGCAAACTACCCTAGAACTTCAAAATTTCAAAGAGCTGGTGCATGTGTAGTGAAGAACCTAAAGTTGGTTTGGGAAATTTGCACAATGAAAATTGTTTGATTACTCAGACCTCACTTAAGGAAAAATAAATACTTTGCAAGATAAATATCAACATCATGAAAATTAAATATGAGTTTAAGAACTTTGCTGCATCAGGGTATCCCAGATGTTCTGTGCAGCAAAGAGCAGCTGCTGTTGCTGGTTTACATCAAGTTATCTAAATGTCATTGATGTCTAACAATTTGATGTATAACTTCAGAATTTAGAGGACGTGCTATGAGTATGAAATATTAACTCATTGTTTTGATATCTAGAATCATGTACAGAGAAATGAAGGATTCTGATAAGGAGAAAGAAAGTGGAAAAATGGTAAGACATCCTTCTGTGCCTTTGTGTGTGTTCTTATGGCTGTTTAAACAAAAGCAAAACAAATCTTATTGCAGTTTTTGAAATGCTACTTTAAAAAAAACTAACAGTTTTCAGTTACTTAAAGGATATGAGTTGAGTGTATTTGTAAATGCATGCTCCTTTAAAAAAGACAATATGTAATGCATGTGAAATCTTAAAGACTTTACAATCAGGAAAAACCAACATTTGGTGGTTCCTGTTGTAGGGTTGCTGGTCAGTAGAGCATGTGGAGCAGTACCTTGGCACTGACGAATTACCAAAGAATGACTTGATAACCTACCTGCAGAAGAATGCAGACTCAGCTTTCCTGCGCCACTGGAAATTAACCGGCACTAATAAAAGTATTAGGAAAAACAGAAATTGTTCCCAGCTCATAGCTGCATACAAGGTATATGTCGGCATCCAAACTTTTTTTATTATGTATGGCTGTGCGCTTTGTTTTGCAGCTTTAAAGATTCTTGTGGAGGAGCGATATGACATGGATAGGAAAGTTGAATGTTCACATGCCAATATCAAGTTTAGTTGTTGCTGCTCTTTTTTTTTAATGACTTCCCTTAAATATAGTCGTGTTAAAATGCATTTGAATCATGATTTGAACGATCCACAATTTAACTAAGTGTTGAGGTTAAACACAGTAACCATTCTGATTTTTCAAATCATTAACTTGGAGGGCGCAGTCCTAAAGATAGTAACACACACAGTTTTCGTTCTTGACAATTCTTTTTTTACAGGATTTTTGTGAACATGGATCAAAATCTGGATTAAGTCAAGGGGCCATTTCTACTCTTCAAAATTCTGATATCCTTAGTTTGGCAAAGGAGCAACCTCAGGCCAAAGCTGGCAGTGCGCAGAACTCCTGTGGAGTAGAAGATGTTCTGCAGTTACTTCGCATTTTGTATATAGTTGCCAGTGACCCTTACACAGCACGAACTTCTCAAGAAGGTTAGTTAGTTACCTAGCAGAGCTTCTTAAATGTTTTAATGAAAACAAAATAAAGGAAAAATTTTCTCTTGATATTTTCAGAAGGAGATGAGCATCCTCAGTTTAACTTTCCACCAGATGAATTCACAAGCAAAAAAATTACGACAAAAATTCTGCAACAGATTGAGGTATTACATTAGTGTATTATGCACAATATATATATATGTAATATTGTTTTTAAGACTATTATGCTCTTCCTTACTTTGACTGTTTGAAATTATTAGCTTTTTTGCCATTTTGACTTTTGAATAGTGTCATACGATATATACTTCCTTATATTCTGGATGAGTAAATTCTGTAAGAATAGGCTAATCTGAATAAAAACATACCAAGAAAAAAGTTGTAACAGAATTGTATCTTCTGGTTATGAAGAATAATTTTTCTGCACCAAACATCGATGTTACCATGTGTATTTATGTCTGCCTGATGATATTGTAACAAAGGCAATTAATTGTGTCAGGGTTCATAAACATTTTATTGTTTATACATTCCACATAAAGCTTTCAAAAATCACATTGAGAAAACACATTCTTGGTATTAGGTCAGTTAGCTGCATTGAAAGGAAAACTTTAAGATGTAGTTCTTCAGTAGAACTACATTTTCTTTAACAGAGATTTAAGAAGATGAAGATTTTTGACTTGCTCAGCTCTTGTGTGCTTTTTGAGATTTTTTTTTTTTTGGTTACAGTTAAGTTGTCCTAATTATTCACTAAAAAAAAAGTTCAGTTTTTCATGTTCTTTTAAAGGCTTTTCAGGCACCCTGAATATCTTTGTAGTAATAATTTCTGCAGTCTTTTTTATTATACTTATATTTTAGAAGGCACTAGCGTAATATTTCAGTGGGGATCATCTTTACTGCCACCAAGTTTCTTTTGTGTTTTCTGGTATTGAGGAGGTAGTATCTAATCACTTTTGGGCAACACTCAGAAGTAATTCTCTCCAGGTAATTGTATACTTGGATCTCCCCACAGTGCTTTGAGTAGTATGTATCCCAGAGGTTTACTACAGCTTTTAGTGTGTTTGTGCCAAAGCACCCTGTGTCCACCCTTGAGTCCTAGAAACTCTGTGAACTTCTCATTCATAGCATTCAAAAGAATAAAATAAAAAAAAAAGTAACAGTTGCTGAGAAGGAAGGAACTTGCTCAAGCACAGGTGAAAACTCTGTACTTGGGTGTATTGGGTGTCTATGTACTTAGTTACAAACTTGTTAGAAAAGCCTGAGTCTAATATTAGAAACACTTTGGTTTTTTTGTTTTTATCTTGCATTAAACTACAGGAACCCTTAGCACTAGCAAGTGGAGCTTTGCCAGACTGGTGTGAGCAGCTAACAAGCAAGTGTCCTTTCTTAATTCCATTTGAAACAAGACAGTTGTACTTCACATGCACGGCATTTGGAGCATCAAGGTAAAAAAAACTAAAAAAAAACTAAAAAAAAAAAAAAAAAAATTAAGACTGCTTCTTTTTTTTTTTAAATATAAAAGGTTTTTTAATTGCTAATTCACAGAAGGACCTTATCCTAACAAGACAGATTTTGCTTGCCAAATGTAAAGCATTTTAGATAGTAGGAAAAAAGGGAATAAGATGGAAAACTTCAGAAAGACTTTTAGACACTTGAAACATTTCTTGTTCATTGTGTTAGAGGTTTATGATGAGTAGCCTACCTTCTGTTTGATATTACTCAGGAAATTCCTTTGAAGAAATTTTATTTTTCAACTTTAGCTGAAGACTTGCTTGTGTACCTCTGGCTAGGTTATCATATCAGGCAGTAATTCAACTGGGTTGCAGTTCATTGCATAAAGAAGTAAGAAACAAAATTTAAAAATTCTGAAAATAAATGTGAATTAAATGTTTTTTGAAAACATACACCAAAGCACATATCTTTTATAGTTTCTACAGTGGTTTGGTGATTGTTTGTTTTAGTTCATTTATTTTTAATTTACTAAAGCCTTAACAAAATAGACAAAATCTTATGAATAGATGCTATTTCAAAAGTTAGTACTAGCTGCATAATGAAACTGTATCAAAACCAGACATTAAAACATTTAAGCGTACCCTGTAAAGTGTTTCCTTACCTAGGAATCCTTAATATTTTGATTGCAGCAGTGGTTACCTTGAGAGTATGTAGACAGTGTAAACCTTTTTGTCAGCTTACTTTTATGTAATGAGAAGGAAGAATTAGTTTTTGTGGGTTTTCTTGGCTGGGTTTTGTTTGTTTGTTTTTTCCAAAGAGGAAGAAAACTGTGGACAGTGAGTTGCAAAACTTACTGTTGTGTTTAATACGCAGTAGAAATGCCTCATGAGGAGTGTAAAATGAGGCATTTAAAAAGAAAGAAAAAGGCAGAGAAGAAAAGGTATTGTCTTGGAAGACATCAATTTAAATCTTCCTAATGTGGAAAAATTGAACTTCTATGGGAAACACAGTCCAGAAAACTGGACCATGTGTGTTTGGGTTTTGTTTTGGTTTTGTTTTGAAAAAAGGTAATATTTTAGAAAAACGGTGTTTTAAAGGGATCCTTCAGGAAACATTACATGGTATTTAGCTTAAGCTCTTAAAATATTGGAAATAGTTCTTAAAACTCATATGCTGTATATGAACTCTCTGTGTGTACACACACACGGGCGTGTACACTCTCTGTTGGTGTGTGTCATGACACTTGACCATACTTGCAAAACAACCAACAGATGGTAGCTTTATAGATAGTTTATTGCTGCATAGATGACAATACATACAAGAATTTTGAACTTTGACTTCATGTAAGTACTGCTATTAGAGGCGGCTGTTCTTCCTTCACTGACATGGGTCTATATGGGTATGATTGCACTTCAGCTTTGGTTCTATGTTTCTCTAATAAGTGTGTAAGTAAGTAAATCTTGCTGTAAAACTTGGTCAGTTTCAATGGGGTGATGTACAACTGCCTTGCAGTATATAATGGAAGTTGTAATAAATGTCTATAAACAGTTTTGAGCATCTGTGATTAAAAAGTGCTACAGTAAATGCTACCCTCTGTTCATTCCACTGTAATATGAAAATTATAGTAATTCAGATCAAGAATTGTATGTTTTCATTGGTGCGATCTGTTACATCAGAAGTTATGGCTGGACCTTCATAGTAACTAAAAATTATTTAGTTTGCTAAACTCATAAAATACAAAGCAGCCCATATTTAGGCATTTTGGATACTTCTGAGAAATACTTCAGTATATAACTTTAGAAAAAAAAATTAGGAGGAGGTAATTAGTACTTAACAAGGTAACTTTTTCTTAGTGGCTACTTTCTAGTTTTTGTGCTGGTAGACTTCAAAGTTTTAAACAACTGGGTTTTGTTTTTTTCCAGAGCAATTGTATGGCTACAGAACAGACGTGAAGCCACTGTTGAACGGACAAGGACCACAAGCACAGTGCGACGTGATGATCCAGGAGAATTCAGAGTTGGACGCCTCAAACACGAAAGAGTGAAAGTTCCGCGAGGTGAATCCTTGATGGAATGGGCAGAAAATGTCATGCAGATTCATGCAGACAGAAAATCTGTTCTAGAGGTAAAGCATATCCACTTAGCAGAGCGAGGTTAGATAGCTATTTCTAATGTACTGGCCGGGATATTGAATATCCTGTTCCATAACCAACACTGAACATTTCACTAGGGTTTTCTTTTATTGTTAACATTCCTTGTTTTTCTAGGTTGAGTTTTTAGGGGAGGAAGGAACAGGCCTGGGTCCTACCTTGGAGTTTTATGCATTGGTGGCAGCAGAATTTCAGAGAACAGATTTGGGAGCTTGGCTTTGTGATGATGACTTTCCAGATGATGAGTCTCGCCAGGTATATTTCAATTTGCATTCTAAACTGAGTACTTGTATAAAAGAAAAATGAGCTAGATATCCAGGAAGGGAAGAACAAGCGATCAGTGAGCAGCCGCTCATCATGGTCAAGAATGACCAGTCTGCTTCACAGCTTGCTTTCTTACCTGTTCTCTTTTTAACAGAGAAGTAGAGTATAATAAGTTGAACAGCACAGGTATATAATTGAATTCACCTTTAACAATGCCAGCTTTTTTTTGTGTGTCTCTTAAATCAGGTTGATATTGGTGGTGGATTGAAACCCCCTGGCTACTATGTACAGAGATCATGTGGACTCTTCACAGCACCATTCCCACAAGATAGTGATGACCTTGAAAGAATAACCAAACTCTTTCATTTCCTTGGGATTTTCTTGGCTAAATGCATTCAGGACAATAGACTTGTGGATTTACCCATTTCTAAGCCTTTTTTTAAACTCATGTGTATGGGGGATATTAAAAGTAACATGAGTAAGTTGATATATGAATCACGGGGTGATAGGGACTTGCACTGTACTGAAAGTCAGTCAGAGGCTTCTACGGAAGAAGGGCATGATTCCTTGTCAGTAGGAAGTCTGGAAGAAGACTCCAAATCAGAATTTATTCTTGATCCACCAAAACCTAAACCTCCTGCCTGGTTTAATGGAATTTTAACATGGGAAGACTTTGAATTAGTAAATCCACATAGAGCTAGGTTTCTAAAAGAAATTAAGGACCTTGCAATTAAAAGGCGTCAAATTCTAAGCAACAAAAGTCTGTCAGAAGATGAAAAGAATACAAAACTACAGGAATTAATGCTGAAGAATCCATCAGGCTCGGGGCCTCCACTTAGCATAGAAGATTTGGGGTAAGAGTTTTCATATTTATTTATAAATATGAGAAGAGTGTTGTGTTAGAGACAAATGTCAACACGTATAATTAAAAATGAAGATTTCTTCATTTTAAATAGTACCGTTGCAAGGGGGAATCATTAGAGATGCAGCAAGATCCAGTTTGCCATCTGTAGCTATATTCTTGTTTCTTAGTTTGAGGATTTTCTGTTCTTACTTGCTCAGTTTCCTAATGTTTGAACTTAAATGTGGCTGCACTGCAATGCTGTATGACTCTCTAGAAACACCCAAATACTTGTAAAGACCTTTAGAAAAGTGTGAATTGGTAATTTCTTTGCTATGATAACTATTGAAATTTATCAAGTTTTTTGGAGAGCTTTTGAAGAGGACAGATTGAAATTTCAGATTATGTTAATTGACGCGCAGTGCGGTGTTTTTGAATCCATGTTAAACAGACCATTTGTTAACTTTTAGCAAATGTTAAAGACATAAAAGTGCTCATACCTGTGTAAACTTGTGTCAGGATGTGTAGTTTTAAATTTTTTCTTTTGAAACAACAGTAGCTTTTCTACCATTAATATTATGGGTTATTTGTCAAGCTCATGTTGTGCCACAAGGATTGCATAGTCAGAGTTCAGTAATTGCTTATGGCCTTGCGGACTGTAGCATGGCTTGTAGAGAGAAAGCAGGTAGCACCATTGAAGGGCCTAAATGTCTAATATGTGAAGTGGCTCTATAACTGTTAGTGCTGGAAATTAATGTAAAGGATTTTTTGAGTTTGTGAACTGCATGAAGCAGTTTGAGTAGTTTTGAAGCTGATAACCTAAAGATATCAAACTCTATGAAATTTTCAAGGGTTATCAAATTCAAATAAATAGTGGGTGAGTTCACGCATGTGCATACCATAGATTTGAAACGTGTATTATCTGTGTAGTCCATTACTAATTGTAGTTCTGTACTGTGGTACCACTGTTCATGTATACACAGAATGATCCACAAACAATGGTTTGAAATGTAGTGAGATGCTTTCGGGTGTGTGGGGTGCAGTTTATAAATCTGATGTATTTGCAAAAGCAGTAGCAGACTTGTTTGCAATTACTAACTATCTTTGTATTTTGAAGTCTAAATTTTCAGTTTTGCCCTTCGTCCAAAGTATATGGGTTTACAGCTGTGGATCTCAAGCCAGGTGGGGAAGACGAGGTAAGGAAACAACCTACCTTTACAATTTAAACAGTGGTTAAATTTTTACTGTCTCAGCAGTAACTCTAATGCAAAGTGAGTTCTTACAGTGTTTATCTGTTGTCTTTGCAGACTATAACAATGGATAATGCAGAGGAATACGTAGATCTGATGTTTGACTTCTGCATGCATACTGGTATACAGAAACAGATGGAAGCATTCAGAGGTAATTCTAAATATGGCAGAAGATATATGCAGTTAGGTGGACTAATTGGTGTTCAGGGTCTGCTGGTTTAAGGTGGTGGCATAGAATGGCTTTCAAAAACAAACTTTTAAATTAAGAATGCAATAGATCAGATATTAATTTCATAACACCTTTGCATTAGTTATGCCATTTTTAACCTTGAAGAGGTTCCATTTACCTTAATTAAGAAACTGTTCATTGATTCTGGTTTGATTAAAATATAATTGAAATGCTGACGTTTATTTTATAAACAATCTTTTGACTTATGTTTATAACTGTATCTTGTGTAAATTAAAGATGGCTTCAATCGAGTCTTCCCAATGGAGAAGCTGAGTTCCTTCAGCCATGAAGAAGTTCAGATGATTCTTTGTGGAAATCAGTCACCTTCTTGGGCAGCTGAGGATATCATCAATTATACTGAACCTAAACTGGGATATACACGAGATAGGTACTTACATTCTGAGTGACTTGAAAATAGCTAAATATACGTTAAGTAACAAAATGTCCAGAATGTTCATTAGATGAAGATGCCAAATTGGATGGGATTAGTGGTCACTGAACAGCAAGTGATTGTCTGAAACTACATGAAATAATTGTGTGTGTTACAACGGATAGGTTAGAAGGCACTTGGTGTTTTTGTGATGAGAGAGGATAAATATTAAAATGTGAACAACTAGTGGAAATTAATGCCAGCTAACTAATACAGGCTATTAAAAGTAGCATTTTAGAGTTTTTACTTTCATCTTTGCTGCTCGTTATAATTTCTGTTCAGCTGGGTATAGTTGTTATTTGTCCTGTATTTCTTTCTCATCAAGTCTAGTTAAAAAAGAAAATGTACTGTGCAGGGGACAAATATACTGGTGATTGGCTGTCAGGAGGTGGTCTCGATGTTTTGGGGTTTGATGGGTTTGGGGGCTTTTTGCTGCTTGTCGTGTTTGGTAGCGATAACACACAAATTGCTTCTGGAACTGTGTTAGTATAAGCATGCTGAAGGGTCCTAATCAGTCCAAGATGCTGTGTGGAGTGATTCCTCTCTTGACCCTGCCCTGCATGCAATGATGCAACGGAGATTACAGTGCCTGATACCCAAGGGCCTGCTTCAGCAGGCTGGGCTTTCTTCATGCCCTCCCTCCCCCTCCTTCCCTGGGCTGGTATGGATGAAAGCAGTGGTATCTGGAGGATTCCTTGAAGATCTATTGTAGTCGGTTACATTTTTTCCTATTTTTTTGCATGAAGGTCTTTAACAGGATAGAAATGAAATCATATATAAATTGAAGTGGCTTTATACTGCAGAAGTGGTACAGAAAAAGTCTTAAGATTATAGTCAGTTGGATTCTTCTCATAGAATAGGTTTGAGCTCCGGCTACTTCTCTACCCACTCAAATGCAAGATACACGAATAACCCTCCAGGATAAGTATGGAGAAAAGATCTTATTCACCTACATTTTTCTGTGTAGAAAGCAAGGAGATAAAGGAAGTATTTTGGGGTTTATGATGTTTTATGCTTAACTCAATACTGAACAGGTAGTAGAATCTTACAATGACTGCTTAGACGTGACTGAAGATCATAATTGTATTGTTGCAAGGGAAATTAAAAAAAACGCTCTCGTAATGTTATCGTAACTAATTATTTTAATTTATTTTAAGCCCTGGATTCCTTCGATTTGTGAGAGTCTTGTGTGGTATGTCTTCGGATGAAAGGAAGGCTTTTCTCCAGTTCACCACTGGTTGTTCCACACTCCCACCAGGAGGACTGGCAAACCTACATCCCCGGCTCACTGTTGTACGCAAGGTATGGCGGCTTCAGATTGCCCTCCAAACTGGCTGTTTTGGCTTTTGAATGTAATCGTTGCTACATTAAGAAATAACACTGACTTTTTGTGTTTGGTTTGTGAGTTGGGGTTTTTTTTTGTTTTAATTTATGACACTATGCTAAGCTTTCAGTACTAACCTCTGTTTCAGGTCTGTTCTCTGACTTCATATTTGAATGTAAAAGAATTAACGTACATATAAAGTAAATATATTTATAAGTTGGTCTGTACCTTTCCTGATGCTACCGTTTCTTGACAACTGGTGTTACATATGCAGTAAATGCCATGAATTAGAGGACCTTACAACTTTTAACTTCCATATTGAGTGCTGTGAACAACTGCAGTAAAAACTGTTCTTTCGTTTCCTCAGGTTGATGCTACAGATGCAAGTTATCCATCTGTGAATACATGTGTGCATTATCTAAAGTTACCTGAGTATTCTTCGGAGGAGATTATGAGAGAGCGTCTGCTAGCTGCTACAATGGAGAAAGGCTTCCATCTCAACTGAGCCGCTGACTGCAGCATGGGACAGGAGAAAGTGGTTTTTGATACTAGCAAAGCCTCTTGTGTTTGTGTGCAAAAAATATGATCTCCACGCTGTGCTCTGATGAGACTTGCCTTTTTTTTCACCTGTGAGGCTTTAGGAACATGTGGAATAAGTTTGTTAGCTGCTAATGACAAAATAAATCCTTGTAACTACACAGCCAGCAAGAAATTGGCACAGAACACTGTGTGATGCTTCAAGGGCTTGCACAACTGGAAATTAAGGTGGTTCTGTTTGACTGTTCCAAAGAACAGATCATCAGATTTTCAGTGTTCACTGATAAAAATTTCTAACTGTATTTGTGTAAAGTTTGTCATTTAATACCTTGTACACTACAGTTGCCATCACTGATTCCTGTTTTGCTGGCTTTAAGCTAACTGGTCAGAAACTTGCTTCCTTAAAACTTAGAGTTAATGGGCATCTCCAGCTTTTTCTTTTTTAATGGTGCCTGCACTATTGGAGTATTTTAGTGGGTTTTTGCATATAATCATGCACAACCTTTTTTTTTTTTCTTTTTTCTTTCAAGTGGGAATATATTTTGATTTCTCAAATGCCCTGCTATAAAGATCAAATCCTTAAGTGTGTTTGTGCAGCTCAACAATAAAGCTATTAAAAAACACTGGTTCCTAGTGCAAGGCACACTTAAAGCAAGTTTTACTTTCGGTTGTATTTTCTTTGTATATTATAAACATTTATTTAACTTGTTGCAGTTTGAAGTTTAAAAAAACACCCAATGTGTAAGCTCAAAAGTAATCATTAAAATGTTTGCAACATATTAAACTGTCTCCTCTGAATACTTCATTAATACTACTTCTGTTATTAAATCTCTGCACGTGTTCTGAACAATCATCTGCCATCCTTTTTTCAAGGTTTAAAAGAACTTCATGGCAATAATTGATCTCACGAACTCATCTCTCTGCTCAAATCTTTTCAAAATTACACAGTGCAACTTCCTAAGGACTAGTCTGGCAGCGCCAGCGCTGCACGTGGCAGTTGTTGGTGCTCTTCAGCAGGCCCATGTGACCTGCGGTTATAGTTCTTCACTACAGGGGAATAAAAACCGGGTCGGATGATGCAGCTGATTCAGCTTTACTTGAGATGGAGTGCCTGTCTTGGTTTCAGCACGTGCTGAGGTATTTATTGGTAAAAAGAGGCTTACAGTAAGATAGAGTGAGATGGCAATACGTCTTTAAAGATATTTAAGTACTTGATACCAGAAAATTATTATTTTAGCTGAATCTGTGTGGTAAGTTTTGTTCTGTGCCAGTGCTCTTTGGTAACAATCTTTGCTTGGACCACTGCTGAAGGAGGGCTTGCCAAAAGATTCTGCCTCTCGCCTATAAATCAGGTGGATTTCTTTTCCTAGCAGTATTCATAGGGCTTTACAGGCATCTTTGAAATTTTCCCCAATGCACAATTGAAGGGGAATCTCCACCCCCCCACACTCCTGTGACCACTCTGCTTCAGCAAACCCATTGCATAAACCTAGGGTACAAGTAGCTGCTCCAGAGCCAATGTCAACTTGTTTTGCCGAATGTGTTACTCTTTTAAAGCTATGTGGGCTGCTGTCCCGCACACCACTTCACTCCCTGCTCCTTAGACCCCGGTTTCTAGGTGCCATTTAGATGTGACTGTTGCGTGCTTTCACACAGAGAGCTCACGCAGCGTGTGCTCTTTCAGTGTCAGGTTATGCCTAGTGTCGGTGCGGCGGTTGTGAAGAAGGAGCTGGATACCTTCAGTCTAGAAAGGGAAGTGAAAGTAAGCTCAGATTGCCGACTCTGCAGTGACTTCCAGTGTAATACAGAGGTGTGACTCAGCGTGTCGTATGCCTGGGAATATAAGTTTGCGTAGGTAGCTACATCCTCCTGCTCCAGAAGGAAGGTTTGATTTGGTACCTAGCTGGTACTGAGAAACTTGCAAATCTTTTGTTATTCATCTTTTGTAAACGTTTTAATCGTGCTGCATGGATAGAATATACAAGAGGAAAAAATACACTGGTGTGCCAAAATAAGGAAGATTTAGTGTAATTTATGAAGCCAACATGATAAAAGATGATCAAACTTTTAATTATCTTTTATTAATGTTATGATATTTAAGTGGCAAATACTTCTAGTTACAACTTGCACCGTATGCGGGAATACTAAATACATCTGTACTTCTGTTATTTACATTTCTTTCGTAACCATGACTTACATGGAAAAGGGAGTGAAACCAGCTTTTTGATGAAAGCTGAATCTAGTTTAAAAGTGGTCATAAAAGTTACAGAACTTTAATTTACAGTACATTTGTATGAAAATAAAAAAATCAAGTCGGTGCTTAACAGAAGCACTGAAACTCAGTTTGAATTTATATTTCCATATTTTCTGTCTTCTCCTAGGTCTGGCACAATGCTACGTAATTCAAACTGATACCTAGATGGTCACTGTAAGTTTCCATTACTTTATCCCCAGTCAATTTTAAAAACTGTTGACTGTTCTAGAAAGATTTCTGCTGTGTCAATAACGCTGCATCTGAAATAGAAGGTTCCACTTTTATGTTTAGCTGTACCATTAGGTACGTAGGGTATAGGAGAAAGAGGAAACATTTGCCAACTAAATCTGAATATTGCGTGAGTCAATCTTACGACATCAGAAAACTGCTGTTGGTACACTTGCAATGGTTTTGCCGTCTTTTGGAAAATGCTGTAGTCAGTCCTGCATCTGTCTAGCTTTCTCCCACTTTGTCAAGCACAAACAGAGGGGCAAGAATTCGGTTCCTGTTTGTTTCCACGATGCAACCGTTTAGCACCATTTCATCCAAAATGATGTGCACTCTGTCCAAATTGAACATGATCTAGAAACATTTCAGGTTAAGTATAGTTTGAACACCATGAAGATAATTCAGAGAATATCTTAGGCACCTTAGTCTTTAATCAAAGTTAACGAAAATAGGTATTTCTTAATTTATTCTAGTTTATTTGGCTGTTTATTTTAATAGAGCTAGGGAAACCGTTCAACTGACACTTTTTTCTGACCACAGAGATGTCAAAAGCTTGTAGTAGCGAAGTTGAAGCCCCAGCAGTATCCCGTCCTGGAAGATGACCACATAGTAGTAAAAGTGAGGTAAACTTGAACTTAGATGTAGGTGGTTAATTTTACTGTCTGCCCAAGTACCACATATGGCTTGAATATAAAATGTTACCAAGGGATAACAACCTTGAATGTGAAGATGCAAATATTCTGCATTTCTTAGAAAAGTAATTGTCAGTCAAATTCTTAAAATTTGATTCTCAAATTTTCATTACCCTAAGTTACTAACACTATTTGATCTGATGGAAAACAGCTTAAAAGGAATATGCTGATATGTAAAGTTGAGTCATTGATCTAGTAATAGATCTCATCAAGAAGAGCAAAAGTAAATAAATGATTCATATTTTAAATACTTTCTAAAAGATATTTATAATCTCTAATGTTCACCTAAAGGAAAATAATCTGAAACAATACGAATCTGTACTGTTGTGACACATGAAATTTGTCCATAACCATGTCTGTCTTAACATTATCTAACAGCATCTGTCTCAAAAAAAAAAAAAAACAAAAAAAACCCGATGACAGGCCTTACTCCGGTATTAAGTGGTGGGCATTCTGCACACGAGTGGTTTTTGTATCCACTGAACAACTGCACAGGGTTATTTAGTGAAAAAAAAGACTTATGTTGCCATTTATCACCAGAACCAGAAATGGAAATAGGCATAGCAAAAAAGCCTGCTGGGTACATCTGTTACGCCTAACTGCCGTACATGTACAAACGCAGAGGCGTGAACAACCCTTCATCTGCCATGCTCTCCACCTGTTGCTGCTCTGTAAATGTGTTCTGCCCTGTGCTCAACAGATCAGCTTTGCCTTCATTTTCCTCCTTCTAGTTCTTGCCTGTGTATTGAGGACTCTCGCAGCGGAGCTAGCAAGGTACATCACAGTACCTTCTAAATCCATCTTTCAACACTTTTTTCTAACGTTGATGTAAGTCTCTTGAGTGCCTCCTCTGCCCATTATGCTATTTTTGATGCTCAGGAAGATGGTCTGGTTTTGCTCTAGTCCTTCTATTTATATTAGTGGACTTCCGTTCTCATCAGTGGAGCTGCAGGAGCCAGGTTTTTGAAGGCATCAATGTTTTTCTCTGCTCAGCATAATAAAGCTTAAGTCTCATTTTTTGAACATGACTTAGGCATTTAAGAGGACTATTCCATCTCACAAGTTCTAGTGGATCTATCGACAGCAGTCTGCCCTACTGCTCTGCCAAAGTGCAAGAACAGTGGGAGTACTGAGCTGTATAGGACAACAGCTGAGACGCACATTTGTATGTATTTGTTCCTCCTAGGTGGTAAATGCAAGTGGTGGGGAGACACTGCCTTAAACCACCAGAGCTGCAGTGACACGAGCTCATGACAGCGAACCGTCTCAGGTCTGAATTCAAGAAATGGATTTAAGTAACATTAAACATTCCCATGCCTAGTTTTTTAGCACCTGGCTTTGAGAAGGGAATTCCTTGATCTGAGTTAGGTGCCTTATTTTCCCTGCAATGCGTGGTGAAAGCCAGACCCATCAAGCAATTCACAGGTTCTAGAGAACCAGAGCTGAAGCCAGGACTTGGGAATGCAGAGAGGGATTTTTCTGCGATCCCCTCTTGAATTCAGAAGCCCAAGTCATTACTTCAGGTAACAATGACTGGCTCGGTCTCTTAAAATGTCACAGTAGAGATGCTGCCTGCCTGAAACCTGTAGAGGATGGAGGCTGAGCCTGTCCTCAGCCTGGGGGATTCCAAACCCACCTTTCTCTGGAGGCAAGCTCAGCTGAGTTGGTAGCAGCTGCACTTGCTGCCTTCTGCTTAAGGTTCTCCTGCTGTCTGCAAAAGTCGTTGAGTACGATGGTCTAGCCTGGCGATGAGAGAAGTTTAATTTTTTGTCCCTGTCTTGGTGCTTGCTTCTGCTGCATATGTTAAAGCAAGAAGAGGGGTACAGAATATCTCATGTCAGCCTTGTGTGTGACTGCTCTTCTAAGAGATGAAAAGTAGAAGCTTGAATTCATTCAGGCTGAACTGTTGGGTGAACCTGTATGTTCAGTTGATGAGAATTCAGGTAGCAGGCTGTCACCTTCCTCTGCCGTTTCAAATTGCCTTGAGTGCTCTGGGCTGAGTTCAGTGCTACCGTCTATTTGTGCAGAAGGGTAAGCACTTGCATCGCTGTTCCAACAAAGGCGTTCTGCTCGACCAAGAGCCCAGCATGTCTAGGTATGTGTAGCAGCAGAATACAGGTCCACAACTAACTTTACTACTAGTTACTGTTATGTGAGGAAGAGAAACTACAGCTGTCAGTAGGATCTTGGGTATGTCCATGGTTCATCAGATAGATAGCTTCTAATTTGCTGGCCTAAACTTAACCACCTAATTTAATTCTAAGTTGTATTTTAAATACCAGACTTCTTCCTGAGTCTGACTGTGGGCCTAAATTGCTTCTAAAAATTAGCCTTGGGCCTTTCAATACTGGGGAGCAGTACTGTCCTTAAACCTTCAACAGCCTCAGTTACTAGGTTCTGGAGACAAAGGCAGTTGTTTTACTTTGCTTGGCAGATTAAAGACACAAGACAAATTTCTTCCTGTGGTATACTTTTTTAGTCAGTCTTTACACAAATATTTTAATCTGAGAAGTTAGGATTTCTTTATTCCAGTAATGTGAGACTTTTTAGGAAGACAGCTCCTCTATTGCTGCTTAGTTCACCTCTGGCACTGCTGTACGCAGGGCAAGAGGATCTGTTAACAAAGTTAGATAACATTCCATTCAGGTTTCAACAAGTGATAAAGCCAGCTCCTCCTGGCTTCTAATTTTTACACTCTAACACTGATTCACAGTGCTCCAGTTCCCACAGTAGAGCAAGAGCTCCCGTCTCTCCAGGCCTTCCTCTTCCTTTGAGAGTCTCAATGATTTCAAACACAGACGACTGGAGCAACCAGGATCAGTGATGATCCTGCCTTATTTTTCTGCATCACCTTGTTTGAGAAAACATTTAAAACACTTAGCACTGCTCTCTCCCCTGCTGCATTTCCTAAAGAGCTGATACCACATCAAAGGAAAACTGCACACATACCAGTAAGTATCTTGCAGCTGCTCCACTCAACCCAGTATGGTTAAAGGGGACATCAATTCGCCTGCGGGGCCATTCCAGGTTATTTCAAAATTGACCTACTCCATTACAGAAAACTTAGTGGCATGATTTCTGTCTATCTATCTGTAACCTGTTAATCTCTCAGTCATCAGTCCAGAAACAGTGATTTCACCTGCAGTTTGATTGGGGATACTAATACCATTCTGGAAAGATCTCTCATCTTGATTTTTTGGAAGGTCTCAAAGCATTCTTTACCCTCAACCTAACATCCAGGCTTCCTCTTTCAGTTCGCTTCCCACCTCCCTCTGCCATGCTGTTCTTGGCAAACAGTCAGATTGCACAGGCAGCAACTTTGGCTTTTTTCCCTTTCCTGTAAGTCTCATGACTATCCTCTACAGTTACACCTCGTCATACAAGCGCTGCTTAGCCATTCACGTCTGAATGCCCTGCCCAGTGAAGGATATGTATCTCTGATCCTCAGCAAGGCTCATCCTCCCCACCTGTCACTTGTTTGGCAAGTGACCCCAAATTTCAGGGTTTAAAGCCCTGAAGTCATAGATCCACACCCAGCTGAAAAGCAGCAAAGCAAACCACTTCGAGCAACTGGCAACAGGAACAAGCACTGTTCGGTGTGTGCGCCACCCAGAGCTGTCAGTTCAGGCCCTGCTTCCAGTAAGAATCCTGGCTGCCCACAAAGGAGGATTAAGGGACTTTCACTAGATCTGTGCAGAGGCTAACAGGCATTTTTAAACAAGTATGCAGAAGAAAACCTGTATTAATCTGTGCATTTGTAGATAAAAGTCTGTAATAAGAGTTTTCAGAGCACCCAGATAGGAAATACTCCTAAGTTGTCAGCCTAGGCAAAAGGTGAGCCCTTACCGTCTTCAGTTTACGGATTTTAGTCCATGCTGTTGTGGCTGCGTACCCGGCAGTAGAGGTAAATGGCACCTACTACAATTGGTATTTAAAAGTTACGCTGGCTTTTGGTAACTTTAAGAGCTGCGCTTATTAAAGACATTAATGGTACTTTCTACTCTCACAAAGAGTCTTTATGGCACATACCTACTAAGAGGAGGTAAACGTGACACAGTCTTGTGTCTCCATCCCCAAAACATTATATAGGCAGATAGTTAAGCGGGGGAGAGGGGAAGGAGAAGGCAAGGAAAGGAAAAAGGCACGTTTAAGACTTGCATGTGATAAATAACTTCTTCATATAGAGACATTTTAAGATATCTCAGGATTTTCCAGGCAAGTAATTAAGGGTGTGTACAGGTTTAAGCGATGATAAAGTGCAGCCAACACCTTGTGATCAGGTAACACACCCAGGAGCACAAACAAAAGCTTTGTAGATTACAGCAGGAGTACTAATGGGGTAGATGGTTTGCTACTGAACACACAGCATTACAAAACTTTGATTTCCATCCTGGATGTTCCTCTTTAACTAAAGATTAGTTGGAGTTGCTTCTGTTTTTAATCTAGAGTTGCGCATTCTGAGTTTGTCTTGGCTAACATTTGCTTTAAGTAACTTTTAGTCTATCTAATGGTAGGCAAATTTTAGGCACTGAAACCCATTTAATGCTTTCTGACCATTTCTTCCTCAAACAACTATGCTGACATTAAACAGGAGACAAACTGTGCCTTCAAGTTCTGTGATATTCTAGAATGTTTGCTCCTACACTGAGGCGAATTTCTGCCGAAGTTTGAAAGGTGGCTGATCTGCCTGGTGTGGGTACATGTCCCCTACATCGCAGACCTAGAGGGGAACTCTTCCCTTAATGAACAACAATTTTAAGCTAATCCTTATAGGTTTCCATTTCATCCACTTACTTTACAGTACAAACTGAAGTGTATCCTTATAAATTCTCAGAATAAATTTATTATTCAATTTTCTTACTACTTAAATGCAGTGTATTCTGAAAGTGTTCTTCCACCGGGGCCCGAAGAATACAGTTGATTCACATGAAGTATTCCCTATATCAAAGTTTTTTATCTATCCTAGGAGCAGCAGCAGCTAGTTGCAATGAAATGTAATGTTTTTTTTGGATCAAGACAACATTCTTCAAATGCTTGGTCCTAGAGCACCCTGTCTTCCCCCTCCCTTCCCACAAGGGAAACATAAGTATCCGTTTCTTCTGTAAGTTAATAATGTGTCTTCAAATAAGCTTTGCTTCACCAGTTCAAGCAACAGAGAAATCAACTTTTCGTAATTTTAGAAACTCCCATGCTTACCAGCATGTTGTTCCCTACCAAGCTGCTGTGGTAACACTTGGCGTTTTTATAGTCTCTCTGTCACCATCACACCAAGAAAGTAGCTCCTACACCATCCAAGCTGGAGTTTTAGAGCTACGTAAAATCCCACCCACCTCCTTCATACACAGAAGGAGGCTCATCTACTGCTATTAACACCTTAGGAAGCCACACCCCTAAGACAATTTCAGTACTTGTTCATTCAACTGGCCCAACCACACTACTTATGGATAATTTAAAAACAAACCAAACAACTTTAGAAATGTTACCTCACTCCCTCATGGGTACCCTTAAGTATGTGACTGTCTCCCAGAATGAAAGTGGACATCATATAATGGATAAATGCTTTACAATTCACACATAAAAGCTTCTGTAAAAAACAAGGCTAATCTAAAGTAGTCACTTAATTGGCTAGTAGCTAATCGGTGTTCACTTTTGCAGTATACATGAGATAACTTTGCAATTGTTCATGCATTGTTTAGCATCACACTCACCTATATCATACATACATACAAGTATTATATATGAATCCTCTTGGGCAGAATTCAGATTGGACCCAGTCTCTGCCTTGTGCCCAAGGTGCCCTCCTGACAGGGGACTCCAGGCTCAGGCCGTGATGCAAGCTAGGATGTGGGTGCATTCGGGTGTTTGGACCTAAATGAAAGCTGGAGTCCTGCATTAGCCAGGATATATATTGCCAGTATATATACATGTACATATACATACATATATATTTAAGTTCAGTAAATGAGACAGAGTTGTAGCATGTAGCAAGCATTAAAATATTTACAAAAGTGAAACTCATTATTTCCTTTTGGGTTTTTTTTTTTCAGTAAAGAAGTGAGAACAATTACAAGAAAAATTACAGAATATTTCTATGATGTTCTTCACATGTACTAAAATAAGGTAAATAAACTAAATTACTTTAAATATTTGATTCCAGGCTGGCAGCTGTATTTCAAGTGTATAACTGAAACCTCTTTGTACCAGTAGATCTGCATTTAACCAACAACAAACATAGGCATAAGGATTGCTGGAGTAGAGTGAACAGGCAGTGGGATTGGCAGAACTGAGGAGGAAAACGACTGTTTGTGCTACATTTTCCTGGTTTAATTTTCTTTAAATTCAGTATTGTATTTTATTTACTTGCAATTTGTGTTTAATTATTCAGGACTGTATTTTAGCATTTAGTATTTGTTTGTATTTGGTTTATTTGGTTTTAGTTCATTTTTTAAATTATATTTTAGTTAATACCCTGCAAATCATACACATGAAAATACAGCCGGGGCAGGGGGGGGAGGAGGCAGGGAGAAAAAGGTATCTGTGGCAATGCCTGGTTTCCTAAATTTCCTCTTCCCAGGCCCTTCTCTCTTTCCATTGATATAGGAAGTAAAACTCACCTAGAGTTTCATGAAGCAAGATCAAAGCACAAACCTAATCTTACAATGATGCTACTGCTATCTGGCTCAAGACACAGCTGTAACATTCAGTTCGTATTACTGCAGTCATTTCAATATCCATTTTATTGTAAACTTAAAGAAAAAAATAAAACCCTAAAGTAATAATTAGTTAAGCCCGAAAGTTCCCCCATGAATATCACTTTTCATGTCTAGGTGTTAATGGCACTTAGTTCTCTCTAAGCAAGCTTTCCCTGTCTTACTTTAAATAGTACCAGGCTTATCTTAATGACTGAGGATTTAAATAGGTGACCCTCATGAACATCAGCCATGCTTTCAGAAAGGTGCCAAAATGATGCTACTTACTCTAAGTGCAAAATTTGTGAAACCTCTGCATTGTCTTGACTGTTTGACAGTCAGTGCCATGAAGACAGTATGAACTGGAATGGACACCAAAAAAAGACAAATGGATTTCTGATAACTGAAAAGGATACATCTAATTCACTCTGCAAGGAAAAGAGATAGACAACCATTAGTTACAGCTTGATCTCTCATCTCATAGTCATTAAACATTACACATCCCTTTAGAGGATAAAGAAAATCTTCAAAAAATAGATACAAAATTTTAGGGCAATTCAGATTTCTGTTTTGGACTGTACAATTACATGCTCTTTCCTGCAACACTGCTTTGCCTCTTATGTGTTACCTGCCTCCGTAACAAAATGTCCTGAAATTTTTCCTTAGAAAAACCCACTGAGGTCACCCACAAGTAACAATTTGAATATACACAGTGCCATCTGAATGAGTGGGTGGAAAACCAGCATCTCTGATCACGGCAACTCCAGCCCTATATTCTCTCTTCCTCCTTCTGCAAAAACAGCATGTTAATGCCAAGTTTACAATTTATATAAAAACACAGTTAAAAATGTTGCTGCAGATCATTTCAACAGCAAAATCTAGACATTGTATATACCCATGGTTGTGGTAGCCATGGCTGGATACATTAGGAGAGGGAAGGTAACGCCAAGCCTTTGGACCCTTAGCACTTCTAACTATTGCTCCAGCCCCAGCAACACAATTCTTCACACAGTCATCATTTCCCTTCTAGTCTTGGCCTAGATTTACCCCAAGTAGTTTTATTCATTTAACCAAAACGTCTGAGTTAGAAGCCCTTGTGGTCTCTCTGCAGTCAACAGAAGAGATGGGTTTCTTCAACAGTTGACTCAGCACACTTGAGGCATGACTCACTTTCTCGAGATACTCATCAGTCTCCACTGCCGGTAATGGGAGCTTAGGATGACCAAACTTCTAACTCAGACGCCTCAGTTAAATGTCTAAATTTAGAAACAATTAATCACAGCCTCAGCAGTTAAGATCTTGCACAGTTAGGGTGCAGCTTCCCCAGCCCCTGCTGAAAGAGGGAATCTTTATCTGCTACCGAGAGAATTTAGTTTGCTGACATGGTTTCCATTCACAGTCTAACCCTGGAGTTTTAGGCAGAGTTCCCACTGGTAAAATTGCTACTACTTCTGTGGTCTAAAGATGCTCTAAACTGGACTAGTTCCAGTCTACAGGCCTCCACTGAGTGTCCCTGCCATTCTTCAATTAGAATTTTTTTATGCATCACAAAAAATTGTATTTTACGAGCCTGATCAGTTTGCGTTTCCTCAGCATTAAAAAGTAGTTGAAAACATTGCAGTACGTATTCTGAACAGTATGCAGTTTTCCCTGGGTAGCCATTATAAAAGTGAAGGGGACTCAGAATTACATCTCACAAGCAACTTTGAAAGCTTTTTCCCTAATTCTGTTAATGTTCTGATATTTGAATTCAAGCTCTGTAAACTCCATTAGATAAAAATAGAGTATGTGAGAATGTTTAAAGCTCACAAGCCTAAAAATAATAGATGACAAAATGTCCTTCTAGAGCAGGACAGTTGTTCTTTCCTTTCCCAGAGTTTTGTCTCCGTTGTCATCATTATAATTTGGGATTCTGCTAAAATTCTGCAAATCCTAAACATTAATCCATCATAGTACAGACTTACACTTTCTTGCTCTGTGGCTTCTGCCAGAAACCCCAGCTAGAATTATAGCCCTCTTCTCCAGTGCTCTGCCGTTTATTGTGTTATATGCTATTAAAAATAGAACCATGGAATGACACGAGATTTCTTTAACCACCCCCCTTTTCGGTTCCCCTAGTTTCAAACCTTAAATGCTACAGAAAATACAAAAAACTCTGGTATGATGAATTCAGCAAATTTCTAACAACTGTCAGTGGTTGGGTTATGTATGTGGTCAAGGAATTAATTATACATACTACATTTATATGCATAAGAACTACATCTATTTTTGCTCTGCCTCAAATGAAGAAAACAAAAGTTGAGAAGTGGTTTGCAGCTATTAGCTCAATTAGATAAATAAGATGTGACTAAATTTTATTGTGCATTCCTGTGCTGCTGGGATCAAATTCCATTCCTGGTTATCACTGCTTAGGTTGGGACTGCAATCATAACAATTTTAAGAGACAAATTCTGAACTTAGTACAGTCAGAAAGGGATATACTTAGTACCAGCAGTTTCAACAGGCTGGTGCGATGTTCATTGAGATAACAGCCTAAAACCTTCGCCAGGTGTCTGAATAGTGAAGGGTGCAGATGACTTTTTCAAACATGTCCCTGAATTCACAGAGGGAGCTCTGCCATGTCTGCTGTGGTACTAGTACTGGGAAACCAGTTACAGACCCTGCATACTGATCTCTTGTATGTGTAATTACCAACGTAATACCCTCAAGCACATGGACTATGGAGGAAACTCTATCCAGTCCTCTTTTCTGAGAGGGATAGCCAAGACATTTCAGCATAGACAAACTGAAATTGTGCCCAAATATGATTTCAAGCAAATTTGTTTATAACAAGATTATTACAAATCCTATAGTGAAGAGCATATGTTCTAACCAGGATTATAATGCTGCATTTTCAAACTTTGTAAAAACAAACAAACAAACAAACAAACAAATCTCCCACCAAAAGGAGCAGTGTCATTTTAACTGGAGCCATGTCTGATGTTGAATCCTGAACAAAATGACTATCTATATAATAGCTGTTTTATCAGATATCCACTGTTGCATGGCAACAATACGGGGAGCACAAGTACAGACTGGTTTTTGAGGTTTCATATGCTCCATCCCTCTGATCTTGTTCAGTGAGAGTGATGTCAGCTCCCTGCTTAATGCTTACACCATCTTTATTATGAATTAAGTGCATTTTGGGGATGTAATGCAAAAAAGAACTGTAAAGAAAAACCTCTTCATTTCTTTAAAATGTAAAAATACCAGTGGCTAATTTAAGAGTAGATGACCCAAAGAAACCCCTCAGTATAAGCACATAAAAACATGCTTTTCTAACAGAAATATTTCTGGTATTCCTTGTCTGATGATTTATAACCCACATATAATTTTACTTCTCTGAAAAATCAACTAACACTGCTTTTTTTCTTTTTTTTTTCTTCTTTTTTTTTTTATCATGGTAATATTCATGCTAAAGTATTCAAAATTCTAAATGAATATGAAAAAAGTATTTTCTCCTTTGATTTATTCCCTGAAATGACATATTCACTAAAGCTTTGAAAGAGAAGAAATATTTCATAATAGATTCAATGTCTCACTTACCACTCTGCTGAAGTATTTGTCCAAAACTTCCACAAAATTATGAATTAGTTCATATACTGCCATCTCATTCTGAAATTAAATTAAAAACAAATGAATATTAAATGAATAGCTAGACAATGTAATAGTATCCTTTGTATTATTTCAGCTTGTGGTGTATGAAAAGCAACTAGAAAATATAATAAGACCTACAATAAAGTGCACAAGCTCAGGCCACCATAGTGAGAGGAGGTGTGGTTACCCAGCGGAGGTACCGAGAGCAGGGGAGTGCTCAAGGGCAGAAGCTTCAGGCCAGCCACACAAGTAAGCACTGCAGTACCCAATGGATTTGTCTTGCCTGGGCTGCTGCCATCCCATTGCATCCTTTCTTCCACCATCACCCAGGTTAGATACAGCTAATCAGGCTATGCCTACCCATGCTGAAGTCACACTGGTCAGCTGCAGCACAGAGCCAGGCTATGCTGCAGCAGTATAGATGGGCAATTTTTCTGGGGTGTAACAAAGCCAAAAGGATTTGCCCAAAATTGCATGCCATTATATCCCTGAGCTGAAGACACTGTCGTAGTCAGCAGCTACCTTCCACACCACCCAATTAAAATTGCCAATAGTAAGTTTTGAATTAATTTCTGAGAACTGGGAACCAATGTAAACACTAAAGCCTTGCAGGCTCAACTCGAACAGATGAAATAACAATACTTGCCAATTTTCAGTCAGATACCTTTTTTTTTTCTTTTTTTTTTAATACAATAAATTGGCATCTTTCTAGCTGACAGTATGGGAATTTTTTCTTTGGCTGAGGAGGTTACAAGCAGTGAGCAGTTGGGAAGTCACCGCAGATGAGACAACTGATCTGGCTCTAATGCTAACATTTGTTGAGAAACCTCACCCTACATAAATCTGTTTAATCAAACATAAATTTAGAAAACAGAATCAGTATAAGGCTCATGAAGACTACCTCATGATAACAGTTCAGTCTACTGCTATAGAATGAAGTCAAACATACATTTTCTTTTATACCTCTTTCCATTTCACAGAAATAAAAACATCTTTTTGCAATGACTCCTTGGAATTCTGTAATTGCTATCGCAAAATTCCATGCTGGAAAAAGACTTGAGTTCTTGCCCATGACTACTACAAGCTCTCACTTCAAGAGTGTATATAATTTCTTACCTCTGTCTCGTTGATTCCAACAACCACGAAAAGGGCTGCATACTGTCGGTATACCAGCTTAAAGTCCTTATACTCGATGAAAGAGCACTAGGCAGAAGCAAAACAAGTCAAACATAGTAGCTGCCATTAAGCATATGACAGTATTAAGCACAGAGTGCTCAAAGAGCCTAAGCTTTCATGTTCGTAAGGCCCACAAAGAGCAATGGATTTCCCAAGATCCACCAAACAATTTTGACTTGAAAGAAATTTAGTAGGATAACTATTCCACAAAACTTTTCATCTACTGGCAGAAAACATCCTACCGCTTTCTAAATGGAAAAACTGGAACATACAGAACAGAAGTTCAGGGGTTTAAGGCAGTCAATACATCCCCTAAATTTTCATTCGGAAGCACTTCCAAAAGAGACAACCTCAAGGTAATTTTCATATTTAAAAAATTATCGATGTTTTTATACAAGAATTAAGAGTATTAGATTTCCAGACCCAGGGGGAAATTCCCACGTCTTTCACAGTAAGACAGAAGCCAGCAGATGGTGCTGTTACACACCGCTTTACAAGTCACCTCTTTTTTTCTTAAGTATCATTTTGTTCCGTCCTTGAAATGGCAGCATACCGTTAGCTCTTTTGGTGAAGTGGCTGTTTGGAGACACTCTTGCAAGCAGTATGGAGGAGGTTAATTTCTTTAGTCACTGCCAATGTTGTGAACTAAGGTACTTCGTAGAAACTGCTATTTTTTTCTGAGGTTTTTGAGAATGAAATAGGAGGACCACTGTTCAAGGACACAATTAATGAAAAATAAAGCAGCTGACTTCAGAACAGAAACCAAAACATGCCACTCACAGTCCAAGTCACAGATTTCTCCTCCAATGCAAGTCAACGTGCTCAGAAGTTTTGCTAAGTTTGGTACTTTTCTTAAAGAACCAATGGCTCAATTGAGCAAGCCATGAAAATCTCAACTTTCATCTAAGAAATTTTCCAACTTCTGAGTTTTCTTTCTTACAGAAAGTGTGAACACATTTTTTGAATAAAAATGCCTAAAACAGAGGCCTAAAAATTTGTGTTTCCAAAACCCCCTGGGTTTTAGATAGTATTTTCATGATTTGGAATCCTCTCTCCAAAGTTTTTTGTTTAAACTTGGAGCTGTCAGTACTATCCCTACTACCTTCTGGCAAAGCAGCAGTAATATCTCTCTATCGATCTCTACCAGACAAGCAATAACAGGAAAAAATAAATTCTTCCTGGACTTCTGAGCTTCTTCAAACAAACAGGAGAAATCTTCATGACAGTGATACACAAAACTCCCAAATCTCTGTAAGCCTCAGAAAAACATATTTATTCAATGCAGAATAACAGTTCAATTGACTGAACCCATAATCTAGAAACATAATCTTTTTCTTCATGGGTACAAATGAAATAATGACCTGCAATGGAAACTGATGTGTTTTCAGAATTGTTGACATGAAAGATATAAGCTGTTGATAAAATAAAATGACTAGGGGAAAAACTACAAAACTTACCTGATCCTTTGAACGGGAGAGACAGTTTTTGATTACTTCAGCTTCCAGCATTGTCCGTTTATTAATTTCTACATGCTCGTAATACCTCGAGAGCCTTGTTTGACCTTGTTTGTTTACCATAAGAAAAAATTTTATCATTTCTTTTTTGTTGATCTCAACAGTAGATTTGAATATGGGGTGGAGGAATCAAGAGTATTTCTGTGAGGGAAAAAAAAAAAAAGTAGTATACATAGGAGTTATAAAAGACTTCCTAAAATCTAGCCAGCCCAGATCTGCATATATTTAAGACTGAGTTTATTGCCAAAACATAGAATATAGGAAAAAAATCTCTAATCTTTTGCATGCATCCCATGAGTAAAACTCCATTTTCTTCCCACACAAATAATCACAAACTATCTAATAAATAATAACGTTCACATTATCAGGCAATTTAATTTCTTTCTAGGATTTGGGAAATTGGAGGAGTAAACAATTACTTCTTCAAAACCGTAAATCTACTCGCCGTTTTCTTCCCGCATGCTAACTGGTTTGAGAACATTACCAGAAATTTGCCCAATACCAAAACATAAGATTAGCACAGCTCAGAAGAGCAAAATTGGCCTATGAGCACCTTCCACGCCCCCCCCCGACTTGTATTTAACAATTTCATTCATACCGTCCTGACATCAGATTGAAGGTAGAGGACAAAAGGAAATGCATGGGCCACAACACATGACCATTTCTTTGATGATGAGCCTCCTAAATATTTGGGTATCAGCAGTATCAGCACACATCTTGAGCTGGACCAGGAGCCACTGAAATCTGTTTTCTCCCATCTAAATTCCCACACTGACATGAAAAGTAGATTCTGCACTTAATGAAAACTAAGTGGGGGTCTTTGATAGCTAAGGAGAAACCTGTTCATGTTAATTACTCAAAACAGCTTAATCTCAGTCTAAATAAATATTAATCCACACAATGCCACTGAAATATAGTTGTAGAATATAAATATGCCACATGCAATGTACAATGAAAAAGGCTATTAAAAAGAGCACAGCATATATCTGAATCCGCTTGCTAAATAACTTCATGTTTTGAAAAGCATGCAACGAAAGGTAAGCTGCAGATGTAATTTTTTGAAATAGAAGTTCTGGGTTATTTTCTTTAATTCCAGAAAACAGAAAACAGTCACTGTAATGTTTTCCATCTGACTCGCTATTTGGATCACAGATTTACTGACCCAAATTCTCTTGAGGTTTATGCACTGGAAATGCAGTAACTACTGCAAAAGCTATTTCTTCATTCCAGTTCTGAAGAGTTGCTCCTTGCCTGGTGCAAATATTCTCACAGTTCCTGTGAGAAAGTCCAAGCTGAAAAAAAACACATCAGGAATCCACAGAACAATACAGTGTAGCTCTTTGTGTAAAAACAGTGTATCTTAATGCAGAAAAGCAAAAGGGGAAAAAATACAAAACCCAAAATAGGTCTCTGAGGCAGCAACCTCATAGACATTTAAACATATGCTGATTTTTTTCTAACAAGGCAAGCTGCATAGGTGCTGCCTCATAGTATTAGCAACTTGAATAAACTGGCTATATACCATTCATGGGTGATAACATCTAAATCTTTCATGACAGTGATACAAAAAATCCCAATACATTGTGCTGACATTAATTATTGCTTACTTCTGATTCATCTTGGTCACCTAGTTATTTTCTGAAAGAAAAGCCACCTCTATTATCATCACTTGGATCTCAAGAAAGCGATTCTGTTTTCCTCAGTGTACTGTGGTTTACTCCATATACAAAGAAGTTTAGATTTCTATACTAAATGTGTCTTCACTAACTAGACCTGATACTGAGAATTCATTCCTTAACTAAGTGACACCTCCCAGGAATAGGAGTCCAGGATCAATCCTCAGGACGACAGTCCATTTGACATTGTGACAGTCTCAGAGCTTTCTCACCTCCACCAGGCACGGCGAAGTCTCTTCACGCCCAGAACAGGAGCGCACTTTTGTCGAATCACTCCAACAGAAGAGTCATGGACACGGGTCAGTGCTGCTGTGGTGGTGCATGTGGCCTGTCCACTGCGCCCTGGGCTTCTGAACTAGCACAAGTGAGTCTCTGAGAAAGAAAGAACCAGGTAATTAAAACAGAAAAGGGCCCATATGGAAACGTATGTTGGGATCTTCACTGGTGGATGGCAGCTTAGGCTGACGTTTATGACTAAATGGAAGAGTACCATCTATACAATCTTTTCTGCACTTAATATGTGGCTCTTGTTTTCCCCTATTCTATTTTGTATTGCTGCTTGAAGTTACAGTTGCAATAAGAAGAGATGTCTTAATATTTTGAGGCATAAAGAAAGGTAAAACAATGAGATGACTTAGTCATTTTTTGAGACAAGCCTTCCAAGAAGTAAGGATAAGAATGAACAACTCCTTCCAACTCAGAATGAGGCACTCTAGCAAGGGTCAACCTCAGGAGTAAAAGAAACCTGAAGCTTTAAAGCTACATAAAAAGGGTTGTGGTCTGAAAGAGGAACAACCTAAGAAATGCTGCCCAACGTTTTAATAAAAAAAAATAGCAAGCTCAGACACAGGAGACCAAAAGCTATGTATGTTGTTCCTACCAACTGCAAAACATGTCTGTTGAAGCTAAACAGATGACAGTGACATAGACAGCTTTTCTTTTTTCTTCTTAGTTTTATGCTTCATCTTCGTGTTTGGTACTGCTGAAGCACGAATTAATAGTCTTCTGTTTTTAACAAGTTGTTTCCAAGCTATTTTAATAATTTCGTCATAAATGGTATTGAGGAGCGTAAGTCCTGTTCTCAGAAATCAGCAAGTTGCACAAACCCACCCTAGAAGAGTAAAAACCTGCGGCTTAACATGTCTGCAGATATTCAAGTGGGACCTGAGAAAGGGAGGACAGTAGAATTACCCCAGGAGCACTGACAGAGCTGTTGTACTTTGAGTTACTGTTAGGCAGTATGTAACAGAAAAAAATATATGAAGAATTGATATGTATGGATCCTGTTGCAGGATTTGCCCCTAATCCTAATTATTCCTTAATTAACCTAATCTTTCTACACGGTTAATCCCTTTCTGATGTTATGACTATTGTATCTGCGTGTATTCTTATGAATGGCCTGCATTGTTTTACATAGGAAAATACTTTAGACCAGATTTTTTTTTTAATCTTCACAAATGCTCTTATCCAGAATAGATATAAAAAACCCAAATCATGTTGTAACAGAGGTAGAACCACAGTAGCACTCAAATGTGTTATCTGTAATTTATGAGACAATCATTATTCACAGTATTAGAACAGATGATTAACAACTGTAGGAAAGAGGTCTGCTAGTATCACTAGTCATTTCTGTATTTTCCCAACAGCTCCAAAGACAAATAAACATAAAAAAAATTAAAAAATAAAGATAACTCTGAAAAAAATCACTTGTAGAAATTTGCTTGCACAATTTAGGCAAAAAAAGGAAATTACTAGAGTTTTGTTTCTAACAAACAAAGTTTATTTCTTCTACTTTGATCTTGGCTTTCAGATACAGACATGTTAAAATTAGTTTTGCATATATAAGATGTAAAGAAACCTGTGAAGTATAATAAACAAACAAAAAGCGTATCTGTGCATGCTGATGGGTGGAGAAACTCCCATTCCTTCATCAAGTTCTATGTATTTGAAAAGCCACCTTTTATGATCAATAATCGGTACTCTACTTACGAAGATAGCTCCATTTCTTCTGATACAACTCTTACGTGCTTTTCTGTGCATTCTCACGCACATGCCTGCGTGTATCCATGCACATACGCACAAATTACGATGCTTTTATGCATACAGAATCAAGTGGTTCAAGGGAATTGGTGACAAGATGCAAGCCTTTCATAACTCTGCCATTATTTTTCTCATTTTAGTAATGAAAAGACATTACTATCTGAAGGCTGTTTGTCAGAAATGAATAGACTGTCTCATTCCAGGTCACTGGACAACTATCTGCTTCACAAATGCGCTTAGGAACAGAAGACTGGAAGGGACTATCCAGATCCTGATGGACTGTCAAGTCCAGCTCTCCCCATCAGAGTCAACCACGCATTAGGAATTTTGTCCAGAATAGCCTACAGTATATGCTTTGTGCATGCCTGATCTACCAAACACCTACAAAACTCTGTGACAGAATGAAGACTCCCTAGAAACAAAAACCTCAGAAGGTATCACTTCGGGAAGATGTAAAAAGTCTTGAAATTGCAAACTTCCCTTCAAAAGAAATTACCTTCCGGAGTGCCCGACTAGCACTCTCCTTTATTTCCTTTACAAAATATTTCTTCTGTAAGGATAATCTGGCATGTACACAAATGACATAGAGTTTAACTACTGTGATTTAAATATGTGTTGCTACACTGTATTAGATCTCAGCCTCATTAAAGTATCTCTCGCAGATAAATATCTGAGAGAAAACTGGCATCATGACTGGCTTGTGTGACTCACACTGGTGGATTGATGGAGTATGTAGTCATTGATGACTTACAATACGATGGCTTTAACTCCTTCTAAACCAGCACATACGCAGAAGACTGAGGACCCGGGCTCATGAAGAGAGATGCTTCTTGATTGTACTGCCCCCAAGCAGGCTCATCCCCCCCTGCCGGTACAGGTAACTCCAGCCTTGTATTTCAAGACAAACTGAAACCTGCCTGGTTTGCTTCACAATGCTGAAACAGAAACCATGATGGTTCAGGAACTGCTTCCAGGACATGCCGGCTGTGTAGGCTGCATAACCACATGAGACACCTCAAAGTAAGCTGTCCCTGTTTGTGAGTCACACCCCTAAGTGCTGTCTTTTCAGATACTCAGTTGAGACCTCTTAAGAGTGGCAAAGCCTGCAATACCTGTTCTGTGGATAAAAAGGTCTTAAATCTCCAGCATGGCCAACCCAGCAGATTCTATATGCAGTAATGTAAAACATATTTTAGACATAATTTTAATTACTCCTCTGGTAGATACAAGCACTTGACATTAATTTGTCAAAGATTTCACCAATATTTATACACACTCTGACACATAAATTATAAAAAAAGAAACACAACCTGAGTTTGAGACTTCTTGCAGTACAGTTATCATTCAAATTAGATTTGTGTCTCTCAAGCTAAAACCACCCTAGTCAATGTCCACAGATATAAAGCATTTTAGTTATTGCGCTATAACAAAGTTTTACAACATTCTAGGGCGCTCAGCTAAAATATAAATAAGAGATCAAATCTAGCAAACAAGAAATGCATGACTACATTTTTACAGGTCTGCTTCACCAAGAATTAAAAATAATTGTTAGATAGAGCTATGAGTCAATAATTTGCTGCACTGTCCGACTCTAAACAAGTTGGTTTTCTGGATGCAGAGGTCTAGTTGCACTTTATGTGTGTACTAAATGTAGAACAAAATGGGTTAAACTGGAATTAAAGCATTAATGAAAAGAAAAAAAAATGACTAAATGGTAGAGGCACAAGCAGGTGACAGCATGAGAACAAATTAGGCTATTGAGCTTCCTGGCTATGAATTTATTGTACAGAAGTATGTTGCAAATGAAGACTGCTCCCATTATCAATACCCTTGCTCTTCCTATTTTTGTTCGGACCATGGACAAGGCTTTAATATAAATCACATGCCGTGTCATTAATATTTATCCATAATAGTAACTATTTTTGTATTCTAGATCTTATTACTGTACACATCATAATTCATCCAAAGATGAAACAACTATGTCTATGTGGCTTTAAAATAAAACACTGTGTTCAACTTCAGGATCAGGAATTTTAAAAAAGCAACCTTATTAATCTCGGGAAGTCAGGGAGGAAGGAAAGAGTAAAAAAGTTTTCCTTTGCTGTTGAGTTGTCAAAATGCTGGCTGAATATAGTAACGGAATTAAATTGCAGTAACTCCCATATACTCAGGAATGAAGAATGTCCCATAAGATTGGAGCTAAACAAAAGGCTAAACTGGTTATGACATAAGTCTTAATTTTTAGTAATGATTTGATACTGTCAGTAGACAATGAAAAAAATCAGCTGAGGTGGAAAGGAGTTGGATTTAGATTGGCTAATCTGTATGGAATCAGGAAGACTGTAGGATGACTTTTTAGCAGGAAATGATTTAATGGAGAAGAAAGGAAGGACTGGATAAACCAACTGAAATATCAGTACACACCTGAGGAAAGATTAGCAGAGAAAGGAAACACCAGTACTGAGACAAGCGGTATTTATTTTTTCAGTAATTAACAGAATTCCAGCTCTGTAAAGAATGAGCCCTGTTTAGGAAACTATCAATTTTCTTACTAAATGAGTACAGCACGTAAATATTTTAAAGAGAGGCAAACCCAAACTCCTACCTTACTTACAAGGGGTGACCTACAGATCGTTTCAAATAGGATGTGATGATAGTTTGTAAATATTGCATTTGAGAGCAATATTGTGCAACTGAGGTAATTTCACTGTGTCCAAACTAGAGCATCAAACACAGCATTGCTATCAGGGACAAAACTGAACCAGACAAAATAAACCAGTAACTTCCTGCAAAACCTTCCTCACGTGGAAAAGACTTCTGAGTAGCAAACATCGTGCAGTCTCCCTTCTCATCAAGGAGGGAATACGTTACACACATCCCTTACCGTTGAAATACCACGAAGACGACCATTCATTTAAAAAAAGATTAGCCAACTTCCAGAGACATACCATAAATTTAAGAAAGCTATTCTAAAATCACCTCCTGGCGAGGCAAATTCAGAGCACCATTAAACCGCGCTCAGTTTGAGAGACTCGAGCGCTTTACACCCCGATTTACTGTCTGCACGCCGGTTCAGGCGGCAGACCCGGGCCCGGGCCCGGGCCCGGCCCAGCGGCACTCCGCCGGACTCTTCCGAGGGCGTCTGACACCCCCGAGGCGCGGAGCTGCCGCGGCCCCGGCGAAGCCAACCTCGGCCGCCTCGGCGGAAGGCCACCGCTTCTGCTCGTCCCTTCAGAGCGGACGGGAGCCGCCCTGCCGCCAGCCCCGCCACCGACCCACCTGGGGCCGGGCCGCGGGCGGGGCGGGGCCTCCCCCTCCTCACGGCGGCGCTGCCGAGGGCGGGTTGCCCCGGGGCGGGCACGACAGAGAGGGAGGCAGGCAGCGGCGGCTGCCCCCCCGCGCCGTGTGCCGCCACCTCAGCCCCGAGAGGGAGCTCGAGCTCGAGCTCGAGCTCGGCCCCAGCCCCGGCCCCGGCCCCGGCCCCGGCCCCGAGGCACAGCGCTCACCTCCCCTCCGGCGCATGCGCAGCGCGGCGCCTTGCCCGTCCGGGCAGAGGAAGCCGGAGGGCGAGGGGAGCGACTTCCCGGCAAGCGCCGCGCCGCTCCCCCCTCCCCTCCCTCCCCGCCCGGCCGCGGGTGGGTGGGCCGACGGCTCGGCGGCTGTAATGGCGGCTGGCAGCGGCTCGGCGCTGCTCTGACACCCGGATACTGCTCGGCGCAGACCCCCCTCCCCGCGCCCGGCCCGCCCCCCTCCTCCCCGCCCCAGCCAGCTCCGCTCACCCCCTCCCTGGCCCCTGCTCCAGGCCCCCGCCGCGGGACGAGGAGGAGGGCTCCCCGCAGACAATGGACGAGCACCCCGGAGCCGGAGGAGGCGGTGGGATGGCGGCCGCCCCGAGACCGCAGCAGCCGCCGCCGCAGGCGGGTGGGAACATGAACCTGCAGTCGGGTGGGGGCTGCGTGGGGGCCGGAGCCGGCGGAGGAGGAGGAGGAGGAGGAGGGCAACAGCAGCAGCCCCAGGGCCCCGCGGCCCCGGCTGGTCAGGAGGCGGCGGGCCCCGCCGAGCTGTCCCGGCCCCAGCACTACACCATCCCGGGGATCCTGCACTACATCCAGCACGAGTGGGCTCGCTTCGAGATGGAGAGGGCGCACTGGGAGGTGGAGCGGGCCGAGCTTCAGGTACGGGGGGCGAGGGCGGGCTCCCTGCGGAGCGAGGCGCGGGCTGGGACCGGCTCGGTGGGCTCCGGGGCCCGGGCCGCGCTCGGGGTGCGGGAGCGGCGCTGCCCGGGCGAGCGGAGCCCGTTGGGCCCCTGAGGCCGAGCCGGTCGCTGTGGCTCGGGGACGGCACCTGGGCGAGGTTCGGCGGGCGAAGCGGCGTCGCCGGGCGGCGGGGCCGGCGGAGGCGCAGCCCCTCACGGCCTGAGCTGGGCTCCTTTCCCTGGGGCAGCCATTTTGGTTTTTAGCATGGCGCCCGCCTGGGCTCCTGGCTCCGGAGGCAGCCCCTGCTCCGCAGGCCTCTCGCTCCGGCCCGCGTTGCGGGGCCCGGAGGAGGGCTGGGGAGGGGCGGGCGGGCGCTGCCGCGGCGCGGGGCTGCTGCCCCTGCTCCCCGCCCGCCCGCGGCAGGGCCAGCGGCGCCTTGACAGCTGCGATCGTCTCCCGCAGCACAATGACTCCGGGGCTCTCCGGGCCGGCGACCGCCGCAGCCCCGGGTGCGGGTTATGGGGAGCAGGAGCCTCCGGGCCTGGGAGGGCTGGCGCCTCCCCGAAGCTCCCCGAGCGGTTGCTTTGGGGCGAGAAGAGGGAGTTGCGAAGAGGCAGGAGTGCCTGCCTCCCGAGTGGGGAGAGGACGAGGAAAGGGTGTTCAGGTAGATCTCGAGTAGAGGACTTGGCCAGGCACTCTGGTTTGAGACAGGTCGAGCATGTGCTCGCTTTCCTTCTGTCGCGTTTCTTTGGCGATTTCGTGTGGTCTCCCATGCAGCAATCGCTGAAGAATAGTGAGGAGTTGATGGTCTGCAGCATGGACATTTTAATATACATAAAAGTATGAACTTCATCTCTGGAACAAAAACTGAATAACTCCTCAGGGTAGAGAGCAAGTGTTGGAGTTCCAGGATGGATCTCCTGCCATTAATGTTTGCTTTTAGTAATAGAAAGGATACCTTTACTAATTACTTTTGCACACAAAAATAAAGCCATGCATAGACTGTTACAAGTTTCTGTACAGATTACAAAATCCACTGAATGTGAGGTATCCGTGTAGGAGTCATTATTCTTTTATAGGACAGAAATGTAGACAATAACAGTTAACAAACTTTATTGCTTCCAAAGAATTTTTGGTGATTTTTGTATTGAGTGAAAGTTTACTGTCTTGAAGCGGCATGCCATCAAATTGCACTGTAATTAGTGTTTTTAACAGCATGCTGCAACAGCAGCCAACGTTCGTGAGGTATTTACTTTCAGATTTCAGAACCGAGAACTATACCTGAGCCTGGGCAATTCGTTCAGGACTTCTCAGCTCTATAACAAGCATGTAATCTGCACTATTTTTGTTACAACTATAATTAAAGAATTTTAAAAAACCACCAAGGGAAACAAATGAAGAGGTTTCACTGTTTCCTTCACTTACTGCCTGTCTTACCATTTTAAGCCTTGTAGAACGGCTGTTTTTAAAATCAGTTTGATGGACATTGGTGGGCATTTTTAGTGGAGAACAGTTGACTATTTCTTTTGTTTTCTCTAGTGACTTAGTAATATAGCACTATGTTTCTAAATAAGTTGCTTAGTACTGTTCATTAGCAAACAAAACCATCTTGACATATTTGTTTTATGTATAGGCTTGTTTCTTTAAAACGAAGTACCACATTCTGTACTCTAATGTAAAGCTCAGTTGGGAGACTTTGAAAGCTCTGTTTGACTGAAACAGTGCTGCTATGAACTCATGTGGCCTCTAGACACTGTGATGTGTTCTTGCCAAGTCTGCTGCTTCTGTTTGTAATTGCTGTTTGTCATCCGTGGCCATAGTGTTTCAGTTGCTTATTTCTGAAGGTACCGTAGCAGTTCTGACCCTGGCTATATATGTGTTGATTCACTCTACCTCATGGGGCAGAGCCAGCATAGTCACCGCACAGTGCGTATGCATGAGGGTGGGTTTTTTTTATAACTTTGGAAGCCCAGGATAGAAGAGGGGGAGGGCATTACCTTTGGATTTTAAATGTCAACCTGTACAGTAGTGAAGATACAGGAACGTGTTCAGAATATTTTTGGAAGAGACGTGTTTACCAGGCCAGTGGTTTTTTTGTTGTTCTGCAGCTCAAGTTGTGAAGTCCCAGTATATTTTGTGACTAATAAAGCCTTAATAGTTTGGACCCCAAACAACAGTTTTGTCTACTGAAACTGCTGAGAATGTTATTTATCTGTGTGATACTATGTACAAGCATGAGTTTTTTGATGATTGAGGCCTCCTGGGTTGAAGGGGGAAAAAAAAATCCATAGCATGACAACAGATAATTAATATGGAAGTGCGAGAGTTGGATGGTTTAGGTGCAGCTCTCCTCATGCACGTAATTTCTTCCTTCTTTCAACATGATGGTAAACTCTCTAAACATTGTTTCTTAGTGCTGACAATTACAAGTTCTTTCTAAGTTAACTCGATAACTTTGCAAACGATGCTTTATAAAAAGTATGTATGTGCAAAACCAAATGACGTAGCAATACGTGTGATTTTATTTACCTGTTCTGAATTTGACTTTTATTCTTCAAAAAAATAAGATACTTCCTTACCTATGGTATGAAATGAATGGGACTCCTGAGTGATTTACCCACCCACCCCTTTTTTTTTCCCCTGCATAGTTCAAGTGACTGGAAGAATTGCCCACCCCTAGTAAGTGCTCTCTGCATACAGAGGTGATGGTGCAGGGAGAGATGATCTGCAGTAGCAGGTTATTCTTTCTTGGATCTTGTAATGAACTTCTTGTTCTATTGTTCTACCTGTCTATGGGACTCATTTTTATAATTAATTTAAAGTACACATTACTTCATTATCTTGGGGTTTATACCACAGCCATAATGACTGACAAAGGTTCTCAACCCTTTGGATCTGAAGAAGTCCTGTACTAGTAGACTTAAGTCTATGTTCACATCAGACTTTGAATCTTAAGTGTTAATAACTTTACACCATCTTTTCCAACTATTCAGGTGCGTGGCTGTTCTGTCTGTGTGCACAAGTGAAGTAGCATAATTATTTGCCAAATCTGTGTGTGCAAATCAGTACCAAGTACAGAAATGTCAAATATCAGGAGTGTGGTACTTGAACCATAGTACACTTTTAGCCCTTCACTTGTAATACTGGCTGCCACAGTAACTTCTTTAGCATTTACTCACCACTCTGTTGAAAGTAAATAGTCTGGCCTCGCGTAGTGTTTTGATCACTTGAAGTAATAGGCTGGATCTGTTCCCTATTCTGTGGACTAAAAGAATGATTTTCACTGTAACAATGTTGTGTAATTGTAACTGTAACTTTGATCTGTCAATGTAATGACCTTGATGATGGTAGCTGTTATACTGAGATAAATTCAGTCCGTGTTTTGTAAGACGTTTATGCACTTTAGAGGAGTTACAGCAAGCCCATATTGTTGGATGTTATGTATTTGTTAGAAATAATTGTTTCCTTCGGGAAGTAAGTGGCTCTGTGGTCTCATAAAAGAAAAAGAACATGGATGGGAAAACACTTTGGAGATGCACTACAGAAACTCTCAGAGAAGGAAGATAAAGTTGTGTCAAAAAGGAGTATCATAGGAAAACTTGAAACTTTTTTGGAAGAATCAATAGAGTTCCACTTTCTTTTGGGGCTTACAAGCTGATAATGCTTGGCTGGAACAAAGGTCTTAATTGTGCAGTTTCTTCATGTTTTCTGAACTAGATAAAAATGAGATTGGGTACTTGCTGATACTTCAAAATCACGCAAGAATGTGTTGAGAGAGAATGCTACTTCCAAATGTTTTAATGAATAGGAAGAATAATTAAGAAACATAAATACTCAAAGTATATACAATTTCAGTATAAACAATATGCATCCTTTTAAGTAACTCAAACGTGCATAAAGCTTAATATAGTTGTTAATACTTTTTCTATCATATAAAGTGACAGCTTTAGTGACATAAAACTGAAGTTCCCAGTTTATCTAATTTTACATGGGCTCTTTTTCCCAACTATTCAGTGACATTATGGGAGCATTTTGTTATCTAACATTGCGTTATTTACACACACAAAACCCCACAGATTTCAGATTTTACTTGCATGCTTCTCTTCTGTTTGCCCCTCCCCCCCCGCCCTTTCTCCTGGGGGGGTGGAGAGCAGCTCATTAAAGGAATTTTATGAACTTTGAGAACCTTGTAAATATTGCAGAATTACATCCCAATAGGACATTCTTTAAAAAAAAAAAAATAATAAAGGTGTGTATCTTCCTGGGAATCTTTCAGATTTGAGGTGATTATCTAAATTAGGTACTTTACATGTAATTGTAAATATGTAAGCATATGTAAATGTGTTAATGTCATGAAGTGGATGAGACCATGTTCAGAGTGTAGATACACTTGTGCAGTGTTTCAGCATTTTTCAAAGCTTCAGTGTTTACAAAGTGTAGCAAGAATCAATTGCTGAAATATTTGGCTATATATAGCTTGTTTTACTTTGTTGCAGATTTGAAGGGGGGATAATGTTGGGAATGTTTCTCTGAAAACTGGAGGAACAATTCTTCTGATAGCATAGACTTCACCTTGCTTTTGGCAAGCAAATAATTCGTTTTGATGATAGATTGGAAGTGAAAGCCGTTATGAGGGTTGTAGAATGGTCATTAGTTTATTAAGGAAAGAATCAGTGTGTCTCAGTCAGCAGCTAGGAAGCACGAAGTAAAATTAAGTATTTTCAAAAAATCCCTGGCTCTTCAGGAATTAGTGGAATTTTGCGCAGGGGGCTATTGCAGATGCTAAAATGTTCTTGGTTCAAAAAGTGTTTGGATGAGTTTATGGAAGAAAAGTCCCTGGGGATGTCTAAATTCAAAGATACTACCTCTGGCTCAGGATACTTTCGATTTACAAGTTTTTGGAGATTGGAATGTTTTCTGAGGTTTATTCTTCTGTTTTTATGCTACTCCCATGGACCTGCCTGTTTGCCCATGGTTAGAAGCGGCATACTGAGGTTGGTGGTCTGTTGGTCTAACCAGACATAGCCATTCTTACATTCTCATGACCATTGAGGTAGCTTTGAAATGCTTTGGTTTGATTGTTTGAAAATACACTTAGTGCTGTTTTGATACTGTTTTGCTTAAATAACAAACCCTGATTGATATCAGGGGCATTAATTGTGATAGAACATACAAAGGTTACGGACAGGAAATGCAGATGCTGCAGCTGTGAAATGCACAGTGTATTTTAACCACATGCATTGTTTGTCGATTGTATTCTAGATAGTTGGAAAATAAGGATGACTGATAAACTGCTATTTCACTGGGTCTTACAGGTGTATATCAGTATTTTTTATGAAATTAAGCCTAACTACTAAAGCAGTCCTTAAAAAAAAAAAAAGATACTTAATCAACACTGACCAAAAAAAAATGAAGTATGTTGTAAAAAGTTGATAAACATTCTTATTTGTGATACTTGTAAATGCTATGAGGTGTGTGGGTAATATATACATCTGAAATGGCTAATTTCTGTTCATGCAAGTTGTTAAGTGCTTGCTGTAGCAGGGGTGCAGAAGTACCTCTTTGTACAAATAAATAATGTTTATTCACATAATAAAGTATTTGAGTATTTAATACCTTTGTTTTATAATGAAACTTTTTTCAATATAAACCAGCATATGTATAGAAGTTAAAAACCATAAACTTCTGTTCATTAATTATTTTTCTAAGCTAATGGTGAAAACAGCTACATATTTTGTAGAGTTAAGTCCCTTTTGCAATTTAAAGCACTGAATTGAGAGTTCTGTGTATTTTGGGTAGAGGGCAATTAGACATAATCAAGGCTTTCCCTACTGTGGCTTTCCATAAGCTGTTTAGTCAACTGCGTTAGAGGCAGATAGCCTCTGGTAGAACTTTAGGTGTCTGTTTACTGAAGGTTGAAAATCTGTTCTTCTCTGTGTGTGTAAATCCTGCCTTCCTCATACGCTTCTTGGCAAGACTTCCAAATTGAAAATGTGCAGAGCTGCTTCCTTTTTGTGGATGAATAACCTATATAGAGAAGACCTGATTGTAAATTAAAAGGCAGCTGCTATATAGCAGAGCTTACCCTAAAAGATATGCACACAAATTTGAAGTAAGGACATTTCTTGACATAGTTCAAGGTAAATAGGAATAAGGAGATTCTCCTGCAAAAAGAAGGTAGGTACATTGTTAATATTTCTTTCACTATAAAATTGAGGTACTGTTTGTGTCGCTAAAGGATTAGAGTGTTCATCATAAAAAACCCCAGTGTTTTCACTTTTCTGTTTCTGCCCCATTCTTCCAATTTTATTTTTTAAACAGTTGATTTAGATATTTAACATTTCTATATAATTCTCTTGCAGTGTTCACCTCATAGAGGCAAAAGACAATAAAAGAATGCAGGACATTGAGTTACATAAAGATCCATGTAGAAATTGAACAGGAAATACCTGGGTAGCAATGAGGTTTATGTACAGGAAGATATTGATCACTATAGTAGTTGTGTAATTTTTTCTGGAGTATTGTTCCTAAATAACTCCCTTCTATCAACTGTCAGGATAAAAGTGTTTTTACTGTGTAATAATTGCTCTTTCATAAATAATAGTTGGAATAAAGTCACTCTTACTTAGAAGCGGTGCACAGAACGGTTATTTCATAACAGTTACACTGGTGAGGTTTTCTTTTAGACACAGCCTAAATGTATGTGGCAGATAAGTTATATAACACTTCTTGGTGAAGAATTACTTTTCTTTTTTTTTTTTAACACTGGACATGTATTTTATTTCTTAGTTTAATTGCCATCATGTCTATGTATATTTAATGGCTCTTTGAGGAATCTCACTTCGGGGAATTTTTTTGGGGAAGTGAAGTATCTGGTGGCATAATAGTTTCTTTCACACCAAAAGTAGGTTTTGAGATAGTGGTGGGTGTTCTTCATCCTTTTGTCATTTAAGAAGTTGGGAGAAAGTGATAATGATTTTTTTTTTCCCTAATTGATAAAGAGAGTGGCTAGGGAAGTTGGATCTCCACTGATTTAACAAATCTTCAGGACAAACAGTATGACCTGCAAGAGCTTTGTTTGTGTATCTGATTGTTATTTTTTGTCACTCAGACTGTTCGTGAATTATCCTAAGCAATGGCTCAGCAGGATATTGAGTTTAATGATATCTTCTGCCTTCATCTGTGCAACTCCAACAGGTATTAAGAGCTAATTATGAAGTTGGCTGTTCTTCAGGACCAGTCCTGAACCTACAATGTGAATTCGAGCAGTCTGTAGTTCTTTCTGCCACTACAGTATTTTTATAAAAATGGCTGATTACAGGTAGCCTGCTGTTAGCAATTAAGGGTAAAAATAAATTTTTCTGGGTTCAGGATAAATTCCGTTTAACGTTACTGAGAGATGGAGTGCATTCTTAGCTTTTTTGAAGGTATTGTGCATGTTTATGTATATATTTGTGTTGAAAAGTCCTGCATATGTTGACTGTAACATTCTGAAAAACTGTGCTTCTCTGAATGCTGATGAAAGCGTCCTGAAATTGGGAACGAACTTCAGAAATTCCAGATGCTTGAAGTTCTTTCTGATTATCTTTTTTTTTTTTTTTAATGGATTGTTTGCTGTGAAGTTTCTTCCATTTGCTCACCTTGGTTTCTCTTCACCCAAAATACAGCCACTCCTTAACTGCTACCAAATTTGAGGTTGATGATCCTGTAATACTCCTTCTAGAAGAAAAAAAAACAAAACAAAAAAACCCCTTGGCTTTATACCAGTGACCACTATAAGAAGCTAGAAAATGCTTGATTCTAGTATTTAACTCAAAACTGTGGTTTGTTTATGCAAAATAATTTTTATCTCGAAATACAATTTTCCAGGTGAATACTACGATCTTTTGCTTGATACTAAGTTTACTAGCAGACAGCTCCAGTGCATTTGCTTGTATGTCAGATATCACCGTGTATCAAAGTAGAGAATAAGAAGTAGTAACAAGTCAGATGAGTTTAACTCTTTAAAACACTTGGTGATTCAAGAGTTGTGAAACTAAAATTGTTTGCTTTCTTTGAGGACAAGGTGCTTTAACTCCCAGACCCTGGGGTGCAGGAACAGAATCTTGGGATACACTTTGAGACCCTAGGAAAGGAAAAGATCCTACTTGGGCAAACAGGACTCTCAGAAGTATTCAAGGAGAACATGTAAACATGTTTACAAGTTTCATAAGACCTATTCTGTTTCATAGCTTCAGCAAGATTTGTACAGTTGAATTGGTAGAAGGCAGGACTACTGGCTGTGTTAACTCTGATAAAGCGATGTAAATTAGAGAGCGCTGGCATTATTATGTGCCAGGAAGCTAGATTAACATTTAGGAGGTGCAAAGTACCCATTCCTCGTCAACTTTCTGTGATGCCTTCCTTAAAACACTTTACGTTATACACTTGTATTTTAACTGTCTTACTCTTGTTTTTCATGACTTGTATTTCCATGAACTTGATTGTATTTGATTTTGTTATTGTCAACATTGCCATTGCCTTAATGATGCAAAGCTCTTTAAGCTCTCTAATACTGTATTCTTTTATGTATATATAAATGGCTTCTTATATTCTAGTTCTAACATTTCAGTAGTTTTTGCTTTCTTCTGTCTGTTCCTTGGGAATGTGTTAGTGACCTGCAGCTGATCAACATTGACATGACTGTTCATCACTAGAACAGTGTAGGTCAGTTCAGGTCACTGTGTTGACAGTCTGCTGTGGGTTATACTTTCCCCTTCTATATTCCTAAATAATAAATAGATGTTCCTGGTTTTGGAAAGGAAGTGTATGTTCTTGAGGATGTTTGCCACGCTGCAATTTTGCCTTCCCTTTCCACTCTACAGTGATTGTAAGGACCTGCCACACTATAAAGTGTATAACTTCACTCTAATTTCTATGCTCTTGTACTACAACTACTGGTAATAATAAAGAGAATAAGCTTACTATTCTTAGTTCTATTTAGTGTCTAACGAAGCTTTAACTGTGGCACTTCATTGTTAGCTGTATAACTTAACAATGTAACTTCATCTTAATGGAATAATGCACCAGTATAGTGGTGCTGACAGTAAAGATATTTTTAATCTTATTAAATTAAAATACTGTGTTTTGGTGTTACTGTCAGTGTATAATTAGTCTTCCTGGTTGTAGTGCTGTCTTTCTTGGAAAGAAAACTTTTTTACTAGCTTACATGTGTTCCAAAAAATGCCCAGCAGTTTAAAAGACTGTACGTGAATCTTTTTAGATAGAAGTGGGCGAAGGTGTGTAACTATTTTTTAGTTTTTAAAAGATGTTACTTGCAAGGTTCATGCATATAGGAGAAATGTAGAAAATACAGATCGTAGTGACAGAATGAGAAACTGCATCTGCAGATGAACTTGTGCTGAAATAAACATGCTGAGTTGCTTTCCTCCAGGACTGCTGTGAGTTTCCTGCTAAAAGAAATACATAAACCCCCTGAATGATCTGTGGCTTTATATGTGAGAGCTATAAATATAGAAATTGGGAAGTGATTTCTGTCTTGTGATCTGTGCAGAACTGGCAAGGTCAACATTACAATATAATGTCCCATTCTTTAGTAGTAATTTTGAAAAGAATGCTGAAAATTTGACATAAAAACAATTTGAGGGCTGGAAATAACATCTCAGAGTGATCCGTTTAGAATTCAGTCTTGTTGGCTAATCAAAAAGAAGGCTGAGAGGTAGCCTTATTAGGTGCCTCCCTGGGTTTTAGACATATTCAGATGCTTTTTAATTTAAAGTAGAAAATTGTTTAGTTTAAGGGGTATGACACAGCAGACTGGAACTTCATCTTAAAAGAAAATTATCCCAATGAGAGGATGTAGATGGTGTGACAGATACACGTGTGAAGTTGGGTAACTGCTTTTTTGGTGTGGTGTTTTTGTTTGTTTGGGTTTTTTTGTAGAACAGCCAAAGAAATAATCAGGGAACAAGTGTAAAATATACTGAAATAATTTTTGTACAATGAAAAATTATGAATCCTTTCTGCATGAAGACACAGAATATAAATGGATTCAAAAAAGCCATATGTTACTCTGTAGTCTAATCTACTGCTATTAAGTTTGTGTGTTCTTTCCATGCTTTTTCTTAAGGCATCATACTTAAACGAAGAACTGGCTCCTTGGAATAAGCTACTGAGAGAACTAGGGGATTTCTTTCTGTTTTGTTGGGTTTTGGGGGTGTGGGGTTTTTTTTTGTTGGTTTTTAAATCTTAAGTCAAACATTTGATTCAGTACAAAGGTAACTGAATGAAATATGGTCTATCTAAATGTTAGACTGCTTTAATTGATCTTCTTGTCTTTTGAATCAATTTTATTTGCATCTTCGTTAGTTCAAAAACATGTTTTCCTAGGTTCCCCCACTCCAGTTATCCTATTAGAGAAGATGAAAGACTATTGTTTTTCCTTCTGGAAGATAGAGAATTTATAAATGTATTTTTAGTTGACTGCACTGGTCTTGTGTAAAACTAAGTTTCCAGCACCTTGACTTTGAGTCACACATGAATCTCTTAATTATATGATTGAAAATAAAAAGTGCTATATATTGCCTACTTTGGATGGAAACAAGCATAGTCTCCACATTAAATTCCAGTAAAATCTGTGTGTGTATATAAGTACATACAGCCACACAAATGCATCGTTTGCTTATTTTCAGTATCACTCCTTTGGCTTTGTGTTTTCTAATCCAATTACGGAGAAAACTGCAGTAGTAAGCAGGAATTTGATCCTGAGAGTACTGTAGATTAATCTTACATATTCACAGTATTGAATGGCTATCTTAAATGAAAAGGAAGCCAGCTCTATCTGTACTGTTATAGGTGAAGTGCACTCAACATAGCTAGTTTCTGCTAAGAAAGGCAATGACCTTTTTGTTTATTAACTAAAATAGAGACCTAATCAGATTACCGATAGCCAGTATCAAAGTACAGTAGTTTAGTAGTTTGTTGGTGGGTTGTTGAATATGCCTGCCCAGGGCTAGAAGCTGTTTTTGAAAAATTAAAATCAGAAGAAAACTTATAAGAACCCTTGCAGAGTAAATTCTAAGACTCGCAGTTGCAAAATAATCCTGACCTTTCTTTAAGAAGTTCTCTTAAAATTGCTCTGGTTGCACTGCACTTCAGTCTGTGTTTTACAATCAGTTTGTGCTGTAAGTTAGAACCATTACATAGCGTTGTGTGTAAACTGCAGACCTGTCTATAGGCACCCTTATATCTCTATTTCAGTAATGTAGAGAGATAGTACAAGCATGTTCAACAGTTTATTTTGAATCTCTGATTATTGTGGTATGCATAAATATATATGAGAGTTTGGGTCTGAGCAGAAAAGTACTTCAGAGACTTCAAAGCTGAGTGAAAATCCTTTAGGGATTATTTTAGCATTAGTTTACATAGAACATTTCATGAATAAACTGACATCTTTGATGATGCTAAAAGTCTTCAAAATACTTGCTGTACTATGGTGTCATAGCTGTGATGATCAAGAGTATTTCTTAAGTGGTTAAAACACAATCTAATCTGTGGTTACGGTGTATTTTGCTGTTGCTTATCAAACCTGGTGATTGGACTCTGGCTTGTCCATGAGTTTTTCTGTATCTGTGTTCATTAGTTTGTCCAAAGAGAAGATACAGCTCAAAAGCTTTGCTTCCCTTAAGCATTTCTTACTGGGATAATGTACAAAATGTTCCAAAATAGAAAGTTTACATAGGAAATACTATATACAGTCTTGTTAATTGAGGGAGGGAATACTTACAGTTGATAGCTGATATTTTTGGCAAGAGTTCAGCTTTTGGCATGGGTGTTGCAATTGTGTTGTGGATTTTTTCCAGCACAGACATTTGAAAAATACCATGACTTAATTGATTTGAAAAATGCAAAACTTCAATAATTTCTTACCAAACAGTAGTCTAATAAGAATTTCTTTCCATCTGTGAAAAAAAAAAATAATTTTTGGCTGCTGTAGGTAGCAAAGAAAGAATGTAGTCTGCAAAAACACAGGATGTTGTCATGGTTTAACCCCAGCTAGCAACTAAGCACCACACAGCTGCTTGCTCGCTCCCCCTTGGTGGGATGGGCAAGAGAGTCGGAAGGGTAAAAGGGAGAGAACTCATGGGTTGAGATAAGAACAGTTTAATAATTGAAGTAAAATGAAATAGAACAGTTAAATAAGTAAAGCAAAAGCTGCGCATGCAAACAAAGCAAACCAAGGAATTCATTCCCTACTTCCCATGGGCAGGCAGGTGTTCAGCCATCCCCAGGAAAGCAGGGCTCCATCACGCGTAACTGTTACTTGGGAAGACAAACGCCATCATGCCGAACGTCCCCCTTTCTTCTTCTTCCCCCAGCTTATATACTGAGCATGATGTCATATGGTATGGAATAGCCCTTTGGCTGTGCCCCCTCCCAGCCCCGCCCCGTGCACCCAGCAGAGCATGGGAAGCTGAAAAGTCCTTGACCAGTGTAAGCACTACTTAGCGACTATTTAGCAATACTTAGCACTACTTACCAAGAACCGAAACATCAGTGTATCATCGACATTGTTTCTCATCCTAAACCCAAAACACAGCCCCATACTGGCTACCAAGAAGAAAATTAACTCTATCCCAGCTGAAACCAGGACAGACGTTTATTATGTCCTTTATTTATTCCCAGTGTTTTGTGAAAGATTGTGTGACTTTATAAAAATTATTGAGGCAGTGAAAGGACTAGGCCAGTGAAAGACATGTTAAGGAAACTGGTTTGTTTAGGTAGATGCTCTCAACTCTGCTGTGTTAAATGATAAAGAAATTTGGGAGGTTTTTCCTCCCTCCCTTGTTTACTCTTCCTTCATTTGGTAATGTGAGTGAGAGGCTTTCAGCAGCAATCCATTTTGGACATTAACAAAAGCTAACTTTGATGTTTGTCCTATTGTGAATATTGTGGCAGAGACCTGCCAGGTGGTTTGATAAAGAAACACTGATTGGAAATGAATGTAGGATGTATTTTGTGTTAAATTTTGGCATTGACCAAACTATGTATTGGCAGATTAAACTGCATAACTCGGGTTCTTGCCGTTTTCTGTAGTCTCATTGAAAGTGACCATATGTTAATATGTAAAACTATTTAACATTCTGTATTAACTTTTTTTCTGTAAAAGGCATATGAACACTAATATTCTTCCTTTATTTATTGGAAAAACTGATGTGAAACTAGTTAAAGTTTCATAGCAAGTCTGTTAAGAAAATAGATGTAGGATTCTTAGTTTTATTTTACATGACTTGATCTTCAGGAAGTACATCTTAAGGAAGGATACTTATGTTTTCAAACAGTCCTAATTGTAAAGAGAACTTAGTTTCATTTACATTTGTTTGCAGAGCTTTCTTAAATTATTATTAGAAACATGACTGCCTCAGAGTCTTGGGAGCTATTGCTCAAACGTGTTTCATAGATTATTCAACCTGCTAAAGGAATGCAGTTGAAATATGCTATCCAGGCTCTTCATAGAATAATAAGTGTTTATGAGTAGTAAGAAATACTTTTGCTGCTTATGTTTTACTTGGCAATTTACTTGGCTATTTATTTACTTGGCTACTCAATTGTCTTGAGTGATGGCATTCAATTTGATGTTTGAATGGGTAGATTGTAATTTCTCAGTAGAATTATATTGATATTGGTGATGATAGAATAACTTAGAGCTAAAAATGAGTGAGCAGTTTTTGAGGTCAAAATGAGCATTTGTGTCTGGTTAGGTGATTTAGTACCTCCAAGCATTCCTGTTAACTGTCAGTTGATTAAAGACATAATTATGGCTGTTTAACAGCTTTCAGCTAAAATTTGCTGGATCTTGGGTCTATTTAGATTGCTGATGTTCTTGATGATTTGCATGTGAGGTGCAAATGCCAGTTTGCTAGTGGAGGAGTCCTCAGTGATGCTAAAATAAAATGCCTGCAGAAATTGTCAGGTGTGTGGGGAGAAGGAGAGCTGGCCTGTTAGGGGCAGTGGCTGATATTCTGACACTGTGGCGTGGAGCATTTTAGTAGTTCTCTTACAGTATGTTGATGATAATGACCAGATTAACTTCACTTTTCCTGAAGTTAATGTAATCATTCAGTCTTACAGAATAGGATCTTATTCCAGGAAGATGACAGTTCTTTTAAAAATTCCTAGGCAGGAACTTACTTTTCTGCAGGATTGCATCTGGGACTGAAATTGAAAAGAAAAACTTATTTATAAATTAAACTGTGCTCAGTATTTTGTAAATTTTTAACTGAGACAAAATTTTAGAAGCCTGTTGTTGCATAAAGAACACTTGAGTACAAGAATGGTCAATGAATGATAAACTTCTAAGGCACTTACATTTGTTGTTCCAAAAAAACCATTTTATTTAGTTTCCGATTCTTAGGCATGTGTGTTTTAGTCTTTGAGGAGAATGCTCTTTGTAACAAAGTTTGAATCCATCATTTTTAGTGGCTTCTAACTTTTTTTGGACTTGTCTCAATTGATTTTTTTTTCTCTTTTTTTCTTTTTTTCCCCTGCTGCTGGCTTTTGTGTACTGGATAGAATCATAGAATCATTAAGGTTGGAAAAGACCCTTAAGATCATTGAGTCTAACGCTGCCAAGTCCACCACTAAACCATGTCCTTAAGCACCATGTCTACCTGTCTTTTAAATACCTCCAGGGATGGGGACTCAGCCACTTCCCTGGGCAACCTGTTCCAGTGCCTGACTACTCTTTCAGTGAAGACGTTTTTCCCTAATATCCAACCTAAACCTCCCCTGGCACAGCTTGAGGCCGTTTCCTCTCATCCTATCACTTGTTACTTGGGAGAAGAGACCAACCCCCACCTCACTACAATCTCCTTTCAGGTAGTTGTAGAGAGCAATAAGGTCTCCCCTCAGCCTCCTCTTCTCCAAACTAAACAACCCCAGCTCCCTCAGCCGCTCCTCGTAAGACTTGTGCTCTAGACTCTTCACCAACCTCGTTGCCCTTCTTTGGACATGCTCTAGCACCTCGATGTCCTTGTTGTAGTGAGGGGCCCAAAACTGAACACAAGGTAGAATAAAGAATATAAGTATAGAATATAGAATAGAATACAATATAGAATGGAATTCTATGGACAATTGGTTTACTTAGTTTCCAGACCATGAAATTTAGAGGGTGTTAGTCTTTAAAAACACATTCACGAGTTGTATGAGTTTTGTTACTCTAGTATTCCTGAATACCGTATTGGTTAGGAGAGTGGCTATAAAAATCCTAGCACAAGAAAAAATGATTCCATGAAAAATTTCTAGTAAGGAATAACGACAGAATGAAGGCAATCTTATACTGAGTTTAAGTTGTAGCTTAGAAGTTTGACTCTAGGATAGGAGAGGAGGAAATTGAAGGCTGGATTTTCTCTAAGTTGTTCAGAGAAGCTGATGGAACTTGACAATACTTGGCCTGGTAGTGAAATGAAGCAAACTTTGAATGACTGAGCATCACAGCTTACTAGAGAGAGACTCTTGCTTGAGACTTTAATTTGAAAATAAAGATTGATTTATATATATATATATATATATTTATTTCAAGTAGTCAAGGTATATTCTTTCAGTCCTCAGTTGACAGTTTAAGGATTAATTGTAATTGTAATAAATGTATAGACATCATAACCAGGTCTGTAAGGATATGCTAAAACTCTTCTAAGTGCTTAATGCTTTTGCATGCATGATGGTTTAGATGTTCTGAATGAGATGAAGTTTCAGACTGTGTTTGTTGAAAACTGAAGGTGAAGGCTTCCCCTCTAATGTTCAGTTTCCCTTTTGTGAATGGGAACTAGGACATTAGTAGCTACACAGGTGTGTCCACTCTTAAATTACTGTTATGAGTCAAATCTTCCACTTCCCCAGTATTTTTTAGTTTTCCAAAACAGTGTTCTGCTTCATCTTTGGCATAATAAACATCTAAAAATGAAGATTAGGTTAGTCTTTTTGTGTGATAATAGTTTTGTGATTAAAACAAAATGTTTAAGAAAAATAATCTTACTGTTGTTTTGAGTTTTGTGACATGCCCTAGCAGGATAAGCTCACACTTATATGCGCACTGGGTATGTATATTCAAGCTGCTTCAATGTATTGCATTTCTTTCAAAACTACTGCAGGCCTTTCCTTCCTTCCTTCTAGAAGTCTGAATGGACTTTAGAAAAACAAAACACAAGCATCACATTGCAGCTGGCATTGCTTTACACATAGTTGAATTTTTTTGAAATACACTTCTAGAGTCTGAGAGTAAACAGTGTTTACAGCTGAAATGGAAAGAAGGTATACTCACTTACTGAGCGTGTTCCTTTATTGATAAATCCATTAGAATTTGATTGTTTGAATTGTACAGGAAAGTGTTAGTGTTTCAACAGCGTAAGATAAGTCCTTTAATCAGTCTTACATGCTTTACCATTCAGGTTTCATGCCTCTTTCCCTTTGATATGTTTTGCTACATTTGAGATGTTGGACAAATATTCCAAATGCTGCATATCAGGATTTATTAATAAAATAAGACTATGAAATCCTATATGTAGTTATTATATAACCTTTAGGCTGCATATGCAATTTTACCTGCCCAAACTGCTGTAATAACTTCCCTCCTTTGTCCTCAATGGCTAAGACAAATATGTTTGATCAACATAAAGATTGTCTTTAAGTCAGGTTTTCTGTGCAGTTGAGGCAATAAAATGCAGTTTTAATACGAGTGCTGCTCTTACGGGTAGTGCTGTATGAAATGTAGCACAATAATTCTTAAGTTTTAGGATCTTTCAAGCTTCTTTAAAAGGAAGGGGGGAAAAAATCCTAATTTTCTTCCCAGAAAACATTTTTTCTTTAAATTTTGATTTATCAGCTTCTATGTAAAATGCAGTATTTTTAATAATTTAAAGTTATGTGGAAGTTCTCTAGTAAACTACTTTAAATCTTCTGTTACACTTTGATCAAGCAGTGTAATTGCATGCTAGGGATGTGGAGTGTCAGTGTAATCAGTGATTTACTTATTCCTACCGTTCAAGAAAAACTTCAGTTTCATATTTGAGATCTTGGAGTTTTTTGAGTGAAAGACTATTGCCTGTTTTGCACATGGTCAGACATCCTATTTAAAAGATAAAAACCCTTCCAGCTACAAAATGTAGTACATGTATGTCTGAAATGCAACATGCCATTAAAACAATAATAAGTTTACAAAGTCTAGAATATTAGATGTTAGATATTTTTTTTGTCCCCTTCTATATGCGCGTTCTGTAGTTATTTAACCTCAGACAGTTCTTTTTTGTGGGAGCCATACTATTCAAGTAGCTGTTCAGTAATTCTTTTTATCCTTGTATTCTATCTTGCCTAGTTTCAGGCATTATTTCATGCATCCTTGCACAAATACAAAGTATCTGTCACTCTAACTGCTTCTCAGAGCTCCCTGAATTCACTTTCATAATAAAACTGGGCAAGTTCATGTGGTGGTACTCTGATTTACAGCTGAGGGCCAAGGTGTAGAGGGAGACTGGAGTTATCAAGTGTCACTGAATTTTGTAGAAAGATAGTGGATCTCAGAGATCCATGAAAATACTGTAAATATGAAAATGGACAGGCTGGTAGAAGAGGAGGAATCTGCCCTGAAAAAGAGGCTCCTGGTTGAGCTTGTTTGAAGGGTCTGAAGTATAGCCCTATTTGTGGGGATAAATATTCTGACAGAATCTGTACATAACTAAATTCAGCTGAATTTTTTAAAAGCTGTGGGAGGCCATGTTTTTGCTTACGGAACTAGTGTTTTATACATGTTCTCTAAAATAACGTTTTCTCTCCTTTAAGACATGGTCTTGCTAATATACTTTTAAAAATACATTCTGATTGAATTTGTCATTCAAAAGAGTTAGTGCTTGTTTTGTATTTGACTTTCCTAGTCTCTCTGCTCTTGTTTTTGCAACTCTTGTGCCCTGGACATGCAGGTTATGATATCATGGTCAGTTTAGGCTGATCTACAACCATGTTGTCACTGAAAGGAGCTGTTACTTTGGTATCCTGTTTGCATCCCTTGTGCCAGCCTAAGTACTCCCATGGCTATACAGAGTAGGATCAGGAAACTGATGTAATTCAGAGCTGAGTAAAAAATAAATAGAATGATTTCCTCCGTAGACTTAATGTGTGGCAGCAGAAGCAGCTAAGTCAGCACAGTAGAGGGAACAGAAATACGAGGAGGAGGAGAATTGCTCCTCTTAGTATCAGCCTGGGGACTTACAAATTGGTTTAAGACAATGGAAAGAATTCTGTCGTAACTGGGAGGGAGGGAAGGAAGGTAAGTACCAAATTGTTCTGTACCGTTTTGTTTCCCAATTTTAGTGCCAGTCAATCTTTAATCATCAGTATAGTTATAAATCATGTTGAATCTAGCTCTCCCGAGAATTGTTTCAAAGGAAAGGAATATCTAAGGATTGAGAAAGTTGTATTATGTAGAGAGCATTTCTTAATCATTTGTCTTTGTGTATGGAACCTAAGTTAGTACAACAACCCCCAAGGGAGACTGATCGGTTTATCTGTTTTTATCGAACCTGAGATTTACTGCTTTTCAAAAAAGTCGGTGTTGGGAAATTGTGTGTTAATTCTTAGGGCTCATAGTCATGCACTATGTCAAGTGATAGTTTTGACACCCCTCATTTCTCAATTGAAGACTTAAGGAAGCAAGTTGATGAACGTAATTTATACAGCAAATCTGCAATGATCTTATTCTTGGTTTTGTATTGAGGGTCTTGATGACTAAGTGTTCCTAAAGTCTAAATCGATTTTCTGTATTTCTAAAGATCAGGCTCTTAACTTCTGCATAGATAACTTCCGTTAGGTTTTAGCCATGTGATGGTTACAATGGAGAAAAAAAAAAGAAAAAAAAAATCCCTAAAATCCATCAAATGTATATAGAAGCAATTGCAGAAAGTGATGCTAAAAGAAGTCTGCTAATATTGACAAAAATGTCAAAAACCCAACTACAAAGTGTGTTCTTGTGTGGCAACGTCTCTGTTCAACCTTTTGGACCCTGTGAAGATTGTTATAAATACTGTTGTATGTAAAAGACTTTTTTTGAGGGCTTTTTTGTAGGGTGGATTTTGGGGTTTGTTAGGTTTTATTTTAATAATGTTATTTCTGTAGCATATTGATTCTCAAGATCACTTAGCTCATTAACCTGTCTGGTTGAAAAGTGTGAGATCTAGGCAATACCTAGTAAATATAGAGACTTGATTCTGTTTGGCCAAGTACTCCAGAAGTATTTCCAGAAGAAGGAAATAGTTTGGCTGTGATCATTTAGGAGGCAGATGCCTGCCTCTGTGTGTGATCATAGCTATATTATTTTCCTGTCCCTTATCAGCAAACTGGGGATGAAATTAAGGCCCAACAGTTGCAACTGGCAACTAAGATTTGTCAAATAGTTATAAAAGGGTGCTGGCTAATGGAAGGGGAGAAGACTATCACTTACAGAAGACCTGAGTTTTGGAAAGAGTTGAGAACTGCACTCAAGTCAAAGAGCATAAGAGCTTTCATAACTTTCCTTAGATGATAATTATCAAAATATTTAGTTCTGGTTTTATTTTTGTAAAAAGAGTCTGTGTGCATGCAGTAATTTCCAAATGTTTGAAGTATGGTGTTGCACATGTGTGCATGTAACATATTACTTTTCTAAAAAAATACTTTTATAACTATGTGTACTTTTGCATTTATGTGTAAGGATACTGTTTACTTTTTGTTGTCTTATCCTTGAGTAGTGAAAATTGGGTTAACAACTTGGGCTTGTGAAATTGTGTGGTCATTTGCTGCCTTAGATACTAGAGGACTGCAAATTATGTACAATTGTAGTTTTTTCCAGAAAGCTGTTAACTTTCTATTGGATTAGCATCAGTTTTATAGTATTTTTTTAGAATCTAAGCAACATAATTGCAGTTAAGTATAGTTGTCAGGTTTGCTCAACTCCCTCCATCCCCTTCCATTGGGAGCCCCCTGTTTAAAATAGCCGATTCTGGATCTTGGTTTCTACATTTTATCTTGAAATACTGTGCAATCATTACAAATTCTGGGGGTTTTTTTGCTTCTCTATTACCATGCAGTGTTTGGTGCATTACTCTTTCTCACCAAGTTGCAGTGGTTAGTTCAGAGTGCTTTCGTGGCAAACTTTTAACTGAAATACTCATAACTGTCTTGTTCTCACTAGGATTTTAAATTTTAATTGATTAAATCATTAGTTAGCTAATGCAAGGTAAAAGAACACATTTTAATTTGGTTTACCATTGAGCATAAGGCCAGAGGGGCTAAAATCAGGGCTGATGTGTGAAGTATTATATGATGATATCAGCCTTGAGAAAGGAGCAATGCAAGAATGCTATCCTCCTGGTTAGACCGTTTTGGGCTCTAACCACTGAGAGTAATGAAAATGTACAACCACTCCCTTTAAAAAAAAATCTTCAAGGATAGATTAGGTGCTGATTAGAGCTCTGCATTTTTTTATTGTGCCTCCTTTAATAATGAAATTGTGGTGTTGATCTTAAGCTCTGTAGAGCAATGTGGTCTTTACTTTACTCATTCTATTTTTTTTTTTTAAACCCTCGTCCAAGAAAATTTTATATTGAATCTTGTCTTGAATTGGCTACCCAATGACTTCAGTCAATTTAAAGTCATAATGAGGACAAATGAGTTTGTGGTTTCCTGTAATGATGGCCAATCCAGTAATACCGTTAACTGTTTAAATTTTATATTCACATCTGCAGATTCCCTTGTCTTCCCTAGGATTTTGGCTTGCAAAAGACAAAATATAAGCCCTTTCACTTCGTAGTGAAGAGACTACTTTTTTTCTCAACAGACTTGCTACCTTTATTTTTCAACTACTTTAAAGTTTTTCACTAGACCTTCTGCACTAGTTGAGATAGCTTGTATGTTCTACTGAATTTATTGCTATCTACTAGATTAGCAGGCAAGTAGGAAGCTTCCTTGCTGCTTTGTAAATTAGGTGGGTAGTATGCTTGATATTTAAAAAAAAAAATGCATTATTTTTCTCCATATAGAACAGCACACTAAAACCAATTCTCCCGTGATACTCTAACCTTCAGCTGTCTTCAGTAGTAAGTAAAATGTGAATCCATAAAATGTAGTTGTTTCCTGTATAATGGCTTTGTAAATTCTGTATTTGAATTCATGTATCCATTTCTTAATCTGTTCAATATACTGTCATTAAAAACTAAATTCCTTAAAAATATGCTGTGTACTTATTTTAATATGGCTTTGGTTTTGGAAGAAAATGTATAACAGAATTTATGCTAACAATGCCATAAGAAAAAAAATGTGTGTATATTAAAATGTTTCATGTGATTGCTATTTGTGCCTTCTTTTAGAGTTACTATACTAACTTTAATACCTTTTATTTCAAGGCAAAACCCCCAACATTTGTGAACAGAAAATAATACTCGGTCTCTAGCAGAAAAATATTTTTGTTGTTAATGACTGAAGTGATTAATGCAAAACAGTGGGGTTTTTTTTGGTTTTTTTTTTTTTTTCCTTCCAAGCCAGACTTCTTTGTTTTGGGAACAGAATGGAATAAAATCCATTATCTTTTGTGTTTTTTTGCGTTTTCAGGCTCGGATAGCATTTTTACAAGGGGAAAGAAAGGGTCAAGAAAATTTGAAGAAAGATTTAGTGAGAAGAATAAAAATGTTAGAATATGCATTAAAACAAGAAAGGTAGGTATGCACATTGTTCAGCTTCTATCTGACCTGAAGACTTTACAGACTAAAAGTTCCATCATGTGATGTAAACTGTCTTTACTAGATGATTCTACAATTACTTTATATAAACTGTATTTATGGTTGGTCATCTTTACATTATGTTTTCTGATAAATTTTAGTGTCTGCTATAATAAAAAGTTGCATAATTTTCAAATTGTTTGAACTCATGTCTTAAACACAGAAAGTTCAAATTGGACAGTTTCCCTTTTCTGAGTTAGAGTACTGGTATACTAAGTAAGAATAAATTTTCCAAACATGTTTATACCTTATTACTATACCTTTACCTGCTGTTCAGCGGTATTAAACTTGAAAGGATGAAAAATATTGTTCTCTTGATTCCCTAGAACTGTTTTGTATGTGTTGCATGATGAACTCTATATTTTGTGGCAGAACAGAATCCTTTAAAAGTTAGTATTACATTTTGAAGTATTGTTTTTTTCATGTGGTAGAAACTAGAATTTCTAGTCTCAGTAGGTGCATTTTCTGTAGCATTAATTTAATGCTTTAAAAATTAAAATTCCATTCAGGCTGATGTCCTTCAAACCTACATGCTCTTCTGTTGCCTGGCTATTTCATTTGACCAAAATTAGTAGTTAATCTTGCAAAAGCACTAGGAAAAGAATCTTTTCATGTGCTTATACTTTCAGTAGTGGACTCAATTCTTACATGTATTTTTATCTTGCTCTTAAAAAGTAGCTGAATCCAACAGTGTAAACATCTTGAGGATCAGGCAACAAAATAGGTAGCTTTTATTTGTTCTTTTCGATTTGAGGGGAACGTTCCTGCCAGAGTAAACCTTAAAATTTTGTAGCAAAGTGTAGTGGGGCTTCATTTGGACATTTTTAAGTTCGTTGCCCAAGAGTATGTCTAAATATATTTTACATTATGAATTAGTACTATGAATAAGTGAGTAGTACAGAAATAACTTTGATTAGTTGGTTTCATGTTAGAAACTAATGTTTTGGCAAGGATGGCTACATACCCCTGTGTGAGGTGTCCAGTATAAAGGTGCTTCAGAAAACAATGTAAGTTCATACAGAAAGCCCTCTTGGTACATCATGTGTTTTCTGGTGAAGTAATAGGCAGAAAGGATCTATTTCTTCGTTCAGCCCTGTCCTCAAAATGGAAAATAGCTCAAGGTTTCCAACCAGTGTAAGACTAAAAGTTGCATTGTTATATCATACCAGTAATGTGCAAGTCACTCTGGATTCAGGGCAGATTAAAAGTATGCAAAGTGTTGGGGTGTGTGTACTCTTCCTTTAAAGAACATTGAACATATCAAAGGAATAATGTGCTGTTATGGCAGACCCAAGTGTCTTGGTTATAAGTAACTTTCTGAAGTTGAAGGAAAACATTTTTTGTTACTTTGACAATAATAAACTCTCTCTGCTGCACGTAGCGACTTTCTGCAGATGCCACACCATAAGGCTGTGAGGATTGCCTACTTATTGAGATAAATCCAAGGCAGTTAATTACAGCTGGAGTGTGAAGACATCATGTAACAATGCAGAATTTGAAGATGAATGGCATTGGGGAAACCTGCTTTCCCCTGAAATGCAGCTGCTTTTGTAGTTTGACTTCCCATGAAATTCCAAAATTCATCTGATGGGGAAGAAACTAGTAATCATATGTACAACAGAAGCAGGACAGCAGAAACATACAGTTTGCTTTAGTTCTTGTGGCTAGTGGGTACAAGCCAACACTGCATACTTTTCAAGAGGAAAATCCTTGCTTAAGTCCCAGCCAGAATTGTCATGAAGATTGCTAAAAACAGGAACTGAAACTCTGGGGTTGATTGGTGAATGTGTGGGAGGCAACGAGGAAGCTTTCTGTTATTTTTTGCTACAAATGCCCAGTAGTTTGAGGGGCTCTAATTGCAAAAGTATGATGGATAGAGTAAGGAAAGCAAGCAGGTACTGACTTATCGTTCTTGGATGATTTACTGACAGTATGTTAGTTTCTTGGTTGTTGCACTGAATTAAGAGTTCAGGATAATAAATGTTATTTTTTTGCCATTGTTCCTTTGAGTGAAGAATCACAACTAATGAAAAGAAACCAGCCCCAAAGCAAAATAAATTCTGAGAATTTCAGATCTGAAAATTGCTGACATCAATTTTCAGTGTTGCATCTGATACCCTTCGCCCCCTTTCTCCTCCTCTTGTTGCTCACTCCCTGATGGCGTCAAAAAGTTTCATGTAGTGAAATATCACATTATAGGGAGTCAGAAACAAACTCATTCAGACAATGATGACTGTCATGATTTCTCAGAAAAAGGGTATAAAACAGGACATCAGTGTGTAAGATTAAATAAAATGCTGTAGTAGTTACAAAATAGTTTGATATTTCTAGTATTTATCTCTAAGTATGTGTGCAACAGGTGTGATAATTTTTAGAGAAGTAAAATGTTGTTTGTTATTTTAATGTCCTTAAATATTTTGGTAGTTCTGTGTGTATTTTTGTAATAAAATTAGGTCTTAAGTAGTTATATCTGTGGGATTTTTTCTGTAGCTAGTGGATATTCCTTTATGGTGATTTGCAGACCCAGAAAGATTTCTTCTGTTGTGTACTCCAAACCACTCTACTCCAAGCTTCATTAGCATCGTACTGTTCCTAAATTAATAAGACTTGCTGAGATCATAAAACTGTGGCTATATTTTGACTCCGTGGGGTTTAGACTGGAGCTGGCTTACATCCTTGCAACGGAGTGGTAGGATTCAACAGTTAAATAGCAGCAAGTAGTTAAATCAACTTATTAGGGCATTGTTTCTCCTCCTCTTATTTTTTCACTCATGGAAACCTAGCCTTAGAAGAATAGCAAGTGAATACTCAAAGGATTCAAAAGTTGTCTCTTGTAGAATTCAGTTAGTGTGGTGTGGGGGAGTAACATCACTGACTTCTCAAGAACACTGTACCTTGTTAGTGATTTTTAAGATATGTAATAATTACTCTTTGTCCATGTGACAATATGGAGAGGAATACGTGTGCAAATATATAGTTTATTGGAATTTAAGATTAACTGCTCACTGTAAAATTGAAGTTGAGCATCAGATGTGATGTGAAAGACAACTGATCTCATTACATGCAGCAATATTTTGGCTTCTTTGTAGTGGCTAGTCATTGGTATAATTTTAAATCAGATATGTCATTATCTTCTGTAATGAACAATAAAAACAGAATTTTAATTAATGTTTTGAAATTGTAGCTCCAAAATGGAACAACTGCTCCTAAATAGTATTTGCTACAGCTCTAAATTGAACAAATTTAGGTTGCCTTTTCAATTACAGTGCTTTATTGGCTTCAGTTATGAATTGAGCAAAAACATTGTCAGCTTTATTTAACTTCACAATTTCGTAATTATTTTCATTTTGATTGTTGTTTGGTTTTTTTGTTTGTTTACCCCCAAATGTACAGTACTTCATAGGGCATATAAACCATAGTATGTACGCTTTATCTGGGAAGCTTGGAATACTGCCCTGTTACAATGTGGAATGAAGCTTTGTCTCTGTTTAAAGAGAGCACCTGGGGTAGAGGGTCTTACTAGTACATGGATGAAATATGAACGTATTCATAAATAATTTTAAAAAATTATTATTGGCAGTCAGTCAGATTCAGGTCACACAAATACCTAACCTTCAGGAGCCTTACAGTTTTTTAGTTACAATGTAATTGCTATGAAATGCGGGATTTCATCTTACTATAAAGGGTCAATAGTGCCATCTACTGACAGTTTGTTAACGAGACTGTTCCTAATTGCAATTTTAGCAGAAACTTCCATAATTTAGAAGAAAATCTTCTATACCATCAAATAGATCAGGCAACATGTGCGATGAACTTTTACCTTCAATTTTGAAAAACTTTCAGCAGTGGCTCAGCCATTTGAGAAGATTTGTTGGAAATCCTTGGTTTTGTCCAACACGTGTTCCATTATGTATCTTTTCTTGAAGTTTCGTATTTGAGAGTGGTCTTTAAAATTGGTGGGAGCTAGATATGGTTCAGTTACTCTGAAAACTTTGGTCAAATGTTTAATTTAGAATTATGAAGACAGCTCTATTTTATAGACACTTCTTTAAAATGTGGCTGCTAACTCTTTTACAGAGATCTTTCACCTTGACTCTACTGCAGAAGATTTAGAGTTCTTTTCCGTGAGATTTTGAGTATTTTTGCAGAGAATCTATGAGGCAAAAGTCAAATTGTGAAAGGTCTAGGATAAAGTTAGAGAATTCCAGGATACAGGTGTAGGTAGTTCATGTGATATTCCTGGAGGTAAAGGGAGCTGCTGAAGACATTTTGATGGGCAACTTTGGTAGAGACTAGGATTTGGAAAGGTCATGCGTACCTGCATGGAAGTTGTATCACCAAGACTGATTTTTAAAAAAGTGATCGAGAAGAGGAGGTTAGGGGATCAGAGATCAGGAGATGGGAAGGAGTGAGGCATGTTTGCATAGGTGGCCTGAGCAGGAATTGGAAGCTAAGCCTCCAGTCAATGGGGAAGAGAAAATCAGTAAAAGAATACATGTGATGAGGGCATCTAGTACTCTAACGTGGTTCTTCAGAGGGAAAGATCTCTACCATAAGCGAAGACAGAGCAGGAGGGAAATTGAAGTGGAAATTGAAGGTGGCAAATAGGCAGGAATCACAAATGTGAGGTTCATTCATCGTAGTGTGATTGGCTAGCTATGGCAGTGCTACAGCTGAAAAAATAATCTTTGCTAAATAGTTGAACCTACTGGTTTTTGAAAGGTTCTCTTAGTATCTGACAGACATGAAAAAAACCACATTCTTGGAGAACATACTAAACTCTCATCTGTAAGTTATTTGATAATTGTGAATAATTGCAAGAAGGTTATCTCAAAACTGTGTTCTTGAAAGACTGGAAATAATTACATGATGCAATAATTATCACAACAGTTGTATTTGGATAAATTGTATTGTGTTAGTATGGTTGTTTTAAATGAGAATAGTAGAATGTTTTGAGTTGATAAAAGCATTGTATGCTAATTTGTTAAACATTTGCATACTTTTCAGGGCAAAATATCATAAATTAAAATATGGCACAGAATTGAACCAAGGTGACTTGAAAATGCCAACTTTTGAATCAGGTAACTTTTTTACAATAGTCTGTTTTAGTACAATTTATTTATACACTCTTCTAGGTTTGCTCTGTTCAATTTATGGCAGCTTTCATTCTTCCCCCAACCCCCCCTTAGGTGTGTTATAGAGAAGATGTCTAGGAAAGGTTTCGTATGGGGTAAATATTGTTTAATTTGAAAATCAAAATTAATTGGCCTTTCCTTTTTTGAAAGAGCTCTGAACGTCAAAGAAAGCTTTAAAGTTACACAATTCCTTATTTAGCTGCTGCTTCTCATTATTTCTTATTAATACCCCTTCTTGAAGGATTTAATATTTTTTTGCCATTGTGCTGTCAATCCAGAAGGAAAGCATAAGTGCAAAATAAACATAAGAAATACTGTTGGGGTTTGGTGCTTTTACAGGATGCTAGTTTTTAAAGAATGAGGGGGGAAAAAAATGTACTGCATTGGCCTGGAATAAATGTTGAGCTTCTGTTTTTATCTTAAATCAAGGAAAAAAGTCCTAAGAGAAAAATTAGGCTATCCTTATTGGTACTCCAGAGTTCATCTGATTTTGTAATGTAGATATAAAGTTGAACATAACAGTTTTACTGTTCACAATATTGCACATAGAGGAAAGCATTTTTCATAACAAATTGGACTATTTAATAAGCAGAATTGCATGTGGCTTCTCTTGAAATGTAGGTCTTTGGGAAGTCATACTGTTGGCCTGTATTTGTGTAATGTGCCTTAAAATTGTGGTCTACATATTGTTTTTTCCCCTATCTTTTTTGGGTTGATTTGTTTGTTTTCTGCTTTAGAAGTGCAACATTTTGGGTACTTTATACCTGGTTGAAACTAGAGATCATTATTCATATTTCTTGCTTGATGGGATTTTTCATATGTGTTTAAAAGCAGTATAAGTTAGACGTTAAAATGCTTAAACTATTGGTTTGTACCATGTTTTATAGTCTCTGCCATAGTAAAAGTGCAGTGGGTCAGAGTTTTAATTGTTGCTAGTAAAAAAATTGTTGCTAGGATGGAATTTGTGTTAAACTTGACATGTTTTGTTTTCTTCAAATGCTGATATATGTCACTGCTTCTCTTATTTTAACTATATTTTCCATGTTGCTTTCTAAGCATCTCTGCTTTGTAAAAGAGATATAGCCTGTTTTCTTAGCAGTAACACTTCAGCTGATCAGGGCAAGGTTTTCTTTTGTGTACAAGTTAAATATTTTTCTAGTTCCTTTTCTGCATGTAAGGGGTCAGGATTTTTTAACTGATTCTGTTATGTTAAATTATTTGCTTGATGCTTCAGAAAAGAATTAGGAAAAAATATTTTAAATTAAAAAAATGCATAAGACCATATGTAATTTAAAGCTTTTATTTAAGATTTGCTTTTAGTTTCATTGGTGTCTTGTAAAAAGTAAATTGATCTTAAAAAAAAAAAAAACCAACAACAAACAAAAAAAAAACAGAACAAAAAACCCCACCCAACTATGACACTGTATCTTTCAGAAGAAACCAAAGATACGGAGGTTCCCGCAGTACCTCAAAATAGCCAACTGACCTGGAAGCAAGGCAGACAGTTACTAAGACAGTAAGTAACATCTGTTGAATTAAAACTTTTCCCTGAAGTATGAGGAGCTGTATATATGTTTACTCTATGAAACAGAGTAATTGAGGTGTGCAAATAGTGGTTCATTTTTCAGGACTTCTTAATCTTGAGCTTTAAACAGTCTAGAGTAAGGTTTTCCACATGAGATGGATAACGATGAAGCTTATTTTCCATAAATGATGTAATAGCAGCATTAATTTTTAACAGTCAATACTAATTTCTTTCCTTTTCCCTCAAATATGCTTTCCCCTTTCTTTCTTCTCTTAATGCATCTAGGTATCTTCAGGAAGTAGGTTATACAGATACAATATTGGATGTACGCTCCCAGCGGGTAAGGTCTTTGCTTGGGCTCTCCAATTCAGAACCAAATGGTTCAGTAGAGACAAAGAACTTAGAACAAATCCTCAATGGGGGTGAATCTCCTTCATCAAAACAAAAGGGACAGGAAATCAAAAGGTAAGTGAAGAGATAAAAAATACATCAAGTTTAAGTATGTTTTACTTAGTCATTGATATGTACTGGTCAGTTCACATTGAACTTGCAACTCTAGAGTCTCTGAACACCTGTGAGTGTAGCTGACTACAAATGGTTATGAACTTAACTGAAATCGATTATACATAAGAACATATGTACCTATATAACATACATATATATGTACGTTATATGTATATATTATATACAGGAAAATATATAATGTATTGAAGCTGAATTTATGTCATATAACTACTTTGGAG